>OX439012.1:16794004-17994004 GCA_949316495.1 Amphiduros pacificus | reverse complement strand
ACTGAAATTGTGCATGTTGAACAACCCCAGAGGGTGTTTCTAAGTCACCACTAAGTCCTCTCCTGAAACCATAAAAGAGGAGTAATCAACCCCACTCAGGTTCACAGAAATGGCCGAGAGGTCTCATTGCGATAGAACTCAACCAAACAATCTTGATCCTGTCCTATCAAATTTACTCAGCTCACTGATGATGTTTCTTCTTTTTAAAACTCTTGAAATAATAAAAAGCCAGTAACATTTCACCATAGTCCCCAGTATCAAATATGAAATATGAAATCACAGTACACATGTTGATATGTTTATACCTGGAAGAATCAGGGTACTCATGTGGTTATGTTTACACTTGGAATAGAATCAGTGTACTCATGTGGTAATGTATATACTTGGATGAGAATCAGGGTACCCATATGGTTATGTTTATACCTGGATGAGTATCAGGGTACCCATATATATATATATATATATATATATATATATATATATATATATATATATATATATATATATATATATAATATATATATATATATATATATATATATATATATTTAGTAGCCTTCGCATAAACAATAGTGTATGACAATGTTTCAACCATATGTCAGGGATAAATTGGATGGAAATAAACAATATGCATAATATATAAATCAATTGCCAAAAGTCTGTTTGGTGTTATGGGCATTCACCTTGCGTTGGTAAGTACATTGATAACATTCATGGGCTGCAGCACAATAAATTTCTTTTCAGATGTGTGAATGGTATGGTCATGGTAGGTATGGTCATGGTAGGTATGGTCCTGGTAGGTATGGTCATGGCAGGTATGGTCATGGTAGGTATGGTCATGGTAGGTATGGTCATGGTAGGCATGGTCATGGTAGGCATGGTCATGGTAGGTATGGTCATGGCAGGTATGGTCATGGTAGGTATGGTCATGGTAGGTATGGTCATGGTAGGTATGGTCATGGTAGGTATGGTCACGGTAGGTATGGTCATGGTAGGTATGGTCATGGTAGGTATGGTCATGGTAGGTATGGTCATGGTAGGTATGGTCATGGTAGGCATGGGAATGATACTAGTAAGAGCACTCTGTTCACTCCCACAGGGTTAGATTGAAGTTATTCCAGTATATAATAGTTTACATGGCATAAACCCCCTTAAGTTAGCTTGTATTTATTGAATAGTACACATAGTATGACATGAAAATAAACATTTATAAAACAATTATGAAGGTTGAAGGTTATCTTTTTGATAATCACACTCTTTGAATATGTTTATCAACTGTTAAGTGTTTTCAGATGCAAGTCATTTCTGTCAGATATAACGTTATGTTAATATAATCATTAACAAAATTTGTTTTTCATTTTCAGAAAAAATCAAGATTATTTTATTTAAAAAAAAACAATGGCTCCAGGACAAACACATGTGTTGGCATACAGCCAAAAGTTCACATACAGTATTGGACATGTTCTAAATGATCTGTGTGCTTCAATGTGGTTTTCCTATATATTGATTTTCTCCACCAAAGTGCTGAGTTTCAGTGACACCAGTGAGTACCTCAATAGTCAAGTAATCGATTTTCAATGCAAATTTCTTTCCTCATATTTTTACATATTTGTTACAGTGACCAATTATTGAAAAGCAACTGTTATCAATCTAAATATAGTCTTATTATATAAAGATAAAATTAGGACAAATAAAATAATTGTGTCAGGTAACACAACTGACCCTCTCTCAAACCCCATATGCTAAGAATTTTTTTGTTTTCATAAACTTACCGAAATTTACCCTTTAAAAAAACTGTAATTCTACCTACCTACACTATTTTCTACAGGCATGTTACCTGAGACAAATATATAATTTTATTTGGCCTTAGTTCTTTTTAAGATATTTAAGATAATTGATGATAAGATATTCTAATCTGTTCCCTATGAAAGATGCTGGATTCTTTCTTCTGATTGGACAAGTGGGTGATGGTATATTTACACCATTAGTTGCTTATGGTTCAGATAGAACAAAGGGATTTTGTGGATACACCAAGCGCAAAAGTTGGCATATACTTGGTAAATTTATATTATTCATTACTTCAATCTTTATATATTATGCACATTGTCTATCATTAAAGTTCAAGTACTTTTTATAGCAGGGTAATTACCCTTTGATTCAAAATATTTTATGAATCAAAATATCAAAAATGCGTTCTTGCTGGCTTCAGCATTAATGAATATTTTCTCAGATTTTATATGACTCTTTTGGTGTACTTTTTTTAAACTGGTAAATTTGTTTCTTCCTTTGAATGAAGGAAGCATCTGTGTGGCAGCTACCTTTCCCTTCTTGTTCATGGTCTGCCTGGGGTGCAGCAAAGCCAACACATGGGCACAGTTCTTGTACTATACATTTTTCATTCTGATCTTTCAATTTGGATGGGCTACAACAGAGAATTCCCATCTAGCTCTGATTCCAGACCTCACCTCAAATTCAGGGGAAAGGGTGGAGCTCAATGCTTTCAGGTAATAGATTTTATTTTATCTTAAGGTTTGTAAATTTCAAATGACATTTACAAGAATATTGTACTGGATTTTTGCAGTTAATGTTTGAGAGATAAAAAATCTCTGCCTTGCTTTTACTGTCATTATTACAGACATAAGTTGTTTCAATTGGTTGATTGGTATCTCTTGCGTATGAAGAAAATATTACAATATTTGTGATGAAATGTCTTTTTCTGAGTCGGCCCATATAGAAATATTTTTCTCAGTAGTTTCTCTGCTTATAATAGAATCTTTATTTCTCATTTGCTTTTAAATTTAAATCTAGATAATTGTGTTTAAAGGGTGACAGCCCATCACCCCATATCAATCCTCTTAGCTTGAATAATATTATGATCTCTTCATCATATTTTAATGTATGGGCTGGTTTAAAGTATGGGCATTCTAAATATGTTTTGTTTTCTTTAACTATCACTTTTACTGTTAATTTGAACTGCCAAAACTAGCCTGATATTACTACAATTTCATAAATGCATTTCACCACAACCAGCCTGATATTACTACAATTTCATAAATGCATTTCACCACAATTTTTTCAAAATTAAAATCAAATCCAAAGATTGAGAGATGTCTTATATAACATACAGGTATGTATTTACTGTGATATCCAACCTTACAATCTACCTGGTGACTTGGCTTCTGCTGAACATTGGGGAAGGAAGCAATTCTATATCACAAAGTGATGCTGCAAGCTTTAGAGTAGGTAGTATTTTAGGTTTTGTATAATGTACCAAATGAACAATTTTGAATATTAAAGAAAATGCTAAAATTGACAACATCAAAATATTTCTGACAGAAAAGATTTTCTTCTGATTTTTATATTTTTCTAGACTTTGGTATTCGTAGCAGTTGGAGTAGGCTCAATGTGTAGCATCATATTTCACATTGGAACTCGAGAACCTCAAGAGGCAAATTCTACTCAGTCCAGACAGTCTTTATACTCTATAGAAGAAAGCAATCCTACAGTTGCTCCATCTCAGTATATGACATGGAAGGATTGGTTTAGGGAATATCAGTTCTATCAGGTACACTGGTGAAACTTCTTACATTTAGTAAAAAATCATTTAATATACAAACCACAGTCACTAAAGATAAGTCCGGAGATTCAGCTTTTTACAACAGATCAACATAACTACTTGACTTCCTCATTGTGTACAGTATCTTTATCCAAATGATTATTTGTTTATTGTAAAGGTCAAACCCAATAATGTTTTTTTTATTCTGTGAAAAAGGTAAAAAAAAACCTCTGATACTATTTTCGTTACATAAAAGACATTAAAATATGAAAAGCATTAAAGGGTAAATGACTTTAAAGAATGAAGGACATTAAAGTATGAAAGGTATTAAAGGATAAAAGGACTTTAAAGTGTGAAGGACGTTAGACGGTGAAGGACATTTAAGTATCAAGGACATTAATGTATGAAAAGCATTAAAGGGTAAAATGCAATGAAAGGGTGACAAATTTAAAGTATGAAGGACATTAAAGTTCGAAGGACATTAAAGTTTGAAGGACATAAAAATTTAAAGGACATTAGAAGATGACGGAAATGAGTGAAATCCAAGTATTGAGTTGTATGGGTCATGTATTGAATGTTAACATCAATTGTAAGTTTAATGGTCAGTCAAATAATTTATTCAAGGTTGGCCTGCTATACATCTGTGCCCAATTAATTGTGAATCTCTCCATGGTTTACCTACCTATTTATCTGACAGATTCTTTAGCATTATCAAAGGTAAGCACACAAAAGTTGTTTATATATTCCTCATTTGATCATATAGCAAATTGGAATCTATGTCTGAATGCAACTCAAAAAGACTTGCAGTAATATTGATTTTCACAAGACATCATTGAAAGAATAGTTTGAATTTTATATAATTATTATATAGCAAAAATTAGTTTTATTGTATTTTACATTTTTGTTAAGGAATATATTGCTATTGTACCTTTGGTGGTATTCATCAGCAGTTTCATCACATCTCTACTCATGAAAGTCATCAACAACTATATTGGCAGAAAGGTAACAAAATGATTAAAGGACATGCATTAAATGTGACTTCAATAGCAAACAAATAGCATTTCTTCTGATATTCAATAATAATAATAATAATAATAATAATAATAATAATAATATCAACACCTTATACAAATGAGCATATTGTGTGGTAGGAGGATAATGCTTGCTGGGTGATTTGAATAATATCCCACAGCCATGGTTTCTGGAATGTGTGCTTCAACAAGTAAGGTTTTTAGGCTGACATTTAAATCGCCACACAAGTTAGAATTTCTTTCATATGCATCAACCCATTGTGGAGGTGCTAGAAATTAACACAAGCATAAGTAGGTACAAGTGTACCTCAATGCAGAATAATCCAATTTGGTGGGTCCTATGTATATTTAGGAGAAAGAAACACAATTTAAATTCGCTGAGACAACCTTTCCTTTCAAAAATGAAAATGAAAACAAGATAACAATAACAAAGCAAATAACACAGAATGTTAAGATGCGGGAAAACCTTCACTTTAATTTGTGCAAATAAAAATGCAAATACAAATATAAAGATATAAAGAACAAAATAATGAGTAAAGGTGGATACAATTGATCTTCCTGATATACAATGCAATCAAGCTACCTTAAATATCAAATTAAACTCAGATACCGAGATTGTTATTAATTCAGTTTATCCATTCATTTTATAATAATCCTTATGTCACAGGTAACCTGAACTACAAAGGTGACCATGATTTCAGAGCACTTCTTTTCACAGGTGACATTTCTGGGTGGAGGCATGGTAGTTGTGGCTGCTAGTTGTTGGTTTTATTTCCTACGTGCTCCAACACTACAGGTGCTCGGCCCTTCCATCCTCCTTGGAGCAGGAACTGCCACAACACTCATCACTGCACTTTCCATGACAGCAGACCTCATCGGCGACCACACCGTAAGTACACAGCAGAAGATGACCCTTATATTAACATTCCTTAGTAATAACAAGGTTCAGCTTTATGTACCAATTTTGAAAAAAGTATGAAATTTAAAGATGTAAAAAATACATGTTATGATTAAATTTTACCATTTTAGGAGAGTGGTGCTTTTGTTTATGGAGGAATAGGTTTTGTGGACAAGCTATTAAATGGACTTAGTATCATCTTAATACAATACCTGCACCCATGCAAGTAAGTGTATTTCATCAGCACAGTATGCTTGACATTACAGAGTGTGTTGATATGTTTATTGATACAATGTTATTACTTGAATGAATTACATTTATGATCATTCACATATATAGAGGAACAGCTAAGCATTACTAGAGTTATTTTTTCATTGAGATGATTGTATATCTGTATGGATTTATATATTAACTGCAATGGGCCAAGATGCAGTTGGTTAAAATGCAAGCTGATCAGAAACAGTTCTTCCTTGGTGATAGAAAGTTTGTGAGTTCGATCCCCGGTGATGCTGAGGTTGAAATCATGATACAATTTAACTGAGACCCAAAATGACTGAAATAAAGTTTAAAGTGATGTAAAACCTCGAATGAATGAAATCTTTGAAATACTAAATTGCAAGAGGGCCGTAGCCTGGAGAGGTGGCCCTGCAGTGTGATTGCTGTGAATTGCAATCATGTCTAGTTAAATGAAGGTTTTTTGAGACCATTCACACCAGGTTCCCCCCTTCTCTTTTTGATAAGTGCTACTGGGTTCTTTAACATGCTCTGGGATAGGGTCAGATACACGGGACCACAACGTTTTATGCCCAATCCGAGCAGGCAAGCAATAACCTTGCTGGGGGACAATTTGACCAGGAGTTGTCAAAGGAGGACCTAGTTTAGAGGTGGTTTTATGTTGTGTTAAGATTTTGTGTGTGTGGATTGCATATATGAGAAGTTATGTAGAAAAAAGAATTTTGATTAAAAAAACAGTGAGAATTGCATTTTACCCAATGGGGTGTCACAAGGCAAAAGTAAACTTTTTTGTTTGTGATTGTTTTGTTTGCTTTTGGATGCCAAAAAAAATTCAGAAGATTCATCTTATTATGTGTTCCAAGTTTAGAAATGATATTATGTGTATAAATGCCTAATTTATGTTTATTATAGTTCATGCCTGATAATAGTTTATTTGTGATTATCAGTGCAAATGGCCCAATATGGGACACCAAAAACCGACTATGGGCAGGATATACACTGAATATCTCTACAACCGTTGTTGGTCATTTTTGTGAGACCAAAGCAGGCAATCTGTGACCAAGGCCAGTCATTTACACTATTATGTGGGGGTGCCCTGAGTTAGTAATGTGTTAGGTTTATCTCCCCTGGCTGTCAATGTGGGAATGTTGGGCATACATTCCACCATTGTAGCCAGTGATAGGATCAGGTTCGTTTCCGTTTTAATTAGTCAATGTGTCCTCAGAATCAGCTAGTGGCCATTGTGACCTGGTCTCTTAAGAGACCATTGACTGACCATCCGCAGTCAGTCAGTCATGTGGGGCTGCCTACTTCATGGGTTCTAGTGGGATCTTTTCCAGTTCCTATCTGGGCACAGGATACTGAGTCAGTGTATGATGGAGATCCACAAAGTTTAAGGCATTATAGACCACCTTAGCGGCAGCCTGGGTGTGGTCAGCGCCATCTTCCACATCATATAATCGTTATATAGTCTAAGAGGCATTGTGTAAAAGCAATCCAGCAGGTAGTGCCACAGTGGTTTACTGGTGGGCCTAGTGCAATGCTCGCAGGCTCTATTCATATCTCCTAACAATTCTCAAGTGCATTTGTAGCCTAGTCTAAGTCTATGTATGGTGACCTGTAGTGATCTGTGGTTCTCAGCTAGTCTAGGGAGTCGCTTGTATCTAGTGGGTATGACATACCATCTGGCAGTTCCTGAACCGGGTACACTGTATTTGTGCCTGAGATAGTGCCTTTCCTTCAAATCAGAGACTAAACGTTGTCTGGTCTGGCTAAGAGAGGGGAGGACATGGGCTGATATCTTGGATAGCTTGGAGCCTGCATTTGCAGCCTCGCCTGCCATATAATTACCCTCAAGTCCTATGTGACTGGGGATCCAGTGTAGCACAACAGCCCTATTGGCTGATTGTAACTTATACAGTGTAACATAAACTTCCGTGATGAGCTTAACATTGTCTAAGGGGTAACCTTTCTCCAATGCTTTGATGGATGACTGTGAGTCTGTTATTACTAGTACTGGACCTGTCTTGTTGCAAATGAAATGGCAATGTGCTCAGTCTGCAGGGTTGAGCAAATGTCACTATTTCTCCATAATTCCTGTCTACCTTCCTGACAATAACCAGAGCCTGAACTGCCATCTTCCTGAACTGAGCCATCAGTGTAGTACACTGTTGCTCCCGGGGGCCGAACAATATCTATGGACACATGAGCCTGTCTGAGCATGTCTGTGTGAGGGCTGCCTGCGTAGCGTCTTCTCCAGCCTCGGGGCTGCGCATGTCCTGCCTGCTTGGCTTGGAGGATCACGTCATCTCTATTCGGGACGAGTAATACGTCTCCTCGGCCTGCACTTGTTGGCCTCACGTAGCACTCAGTAACCCATATCTTTTCTTTGCCAAAGATCGTGATTGTCTATATTTGTCTATATATGTTTATAAGAGTCTATAGGTAGGTAATCTATATCCTACAATAGCACATCCTACTTTTCCTGCCTGTGAGATAGGAAGCAACCCAGGCAAGTAGCTTGCATTTGATGCCCTTGCTGGCTAAAGTGGCTAAAATTGCTTTTGGGCTGGATAACTCAAAGGCTTTCTCAAGGTCTAAAAAGATGGCAATGTTTGAGCTGTCATGATGAAGGAAAGCAGTCTGGCTATACTATGGGTGACTGCCTTATATACCCGAAGATGTTATGTTGAGGGGGCCCTAGTTCATACAATGGCCTGTTTAGTACTAATCTCTCCATTGATTTGCATATGCAACTTGTGAGCGAGAGCCTAGGTTTGGTGGGTTCTTTTTGAAAGGTGAAGGGAATGTCTGCTTTGTGTGTGGCCTGGCAAGCTTTTGTTTTGTTTGAGCCTAATGCTACATGACAGATTATCTGACGAGGCCCTGCTGGCAAACATGGCTGCAAGTCTTTCTGACTCCATGCCGGGATTGGGATGGTCTGGAATGGGCGTGATTTTCTTGCCACTAGAAATTTTCAATTTCTTCCAGAGCTCAGTGAGAGATGTGTGCTCGTTGAAAGATTCGCACCACTCTTCCCATTTACTATGCATGGCACCCCCCCAGATCTCCTGCAGCAGTATGCTAACCTCCCCGAGCATTTGCCTATTGTGTGGGGTGGGATATTTTCTATATATCTTCCTGGTCCTATTTAGCCTATTCCTATACTCAGCTATTGTGGGATTATAGTACAAGTATGTATGATGGGTACCTGTTGCTTTCTCTAAGGGGATGGCTTCATTATAATTAGTAGCTAAAGTAAGAGCCTGCATGACTGCCTCGTCCGTGTATTTCCTGTGGTAGGACAAATTGGTCATACCAATCAGATATTGTCTTTTGAAACTTGTCCCAGTCAGCTTTCCTAACGTTCCACTTGGGTGGGGACGGGGGAGGGGGTGTGATATGTGGAATGTCAAGCACGAGAGTGGTACCATAGTGATCACTATCACTAAAAATATTTAAATTTATAATATCTGTTTAGAAATCTAAAATTAAACAGTTCACAAAATAATGAATATCATGTTTATAATCTATGTAATCTACCAACACATTGCTAATGATGATATTCTCTGATTATCTAACTATTATTTATACTTTGATATATCAGTTTATTATGTGATAATTGTTTCAGGGACCAGATGTGTTGCACAGCTTGCATTCAGCACTACAGGAATATCATAGTTTTTACTTCAGGAAGCATAGCGGTGATTGCAATTGTAATCCTGTTCTCACTTGCAAACCTAGAAATTGGAAAACTAAAGAAGTTCTCTGATCAAAAGGAAGGAATCTCATCAAAGGATACCAGCATAGATCCTGACAAAACTAAGGAAATGTTCCAACAAAACAAATTGTAGTCAAGACATTCAATATAGCCAAGACATTCAATATAGCCAAGATATTCTAGATATTCTAGATATATATATATATATATATATATATATATATATATATATATATATATATATATATATATATATATATATATATATATATATATATATATATATATATATATATACATATATATATATATATATTAATTCCATTAATATGTTATGCAAATTAACAGGAATATCTTTAAACTGTGTTCTGACAATGGCAAAAGCATATCATGTTATACTCAGATGAAGTTAGTTTTTGAGATTGCACCACTTTATTTATTTCTCATAAAATTATTTTGAATGAAATATGGATTTTCATTCTTAACCGATGGTGACACTTCCTATTATAACTCATTGGTCTATGATTTACTTATCGTGCACCAAGTCTGCCTTGTCAAATATTGATATTATTATATGGCTTCTTGGTCATTAGGGTACAGCTGATAAAACGAAGTATTGTTTAAGGTTTATTTGAGGAAAACCATGTCTGAATAAATATATATACATATATATATTCATATATTCTACACAAGAGATCATATATATATATATATATACCTATACCTGGGAAGTGTCCTCTGGATGCAGGGTGACCTCTTGTACAGAATCAGTGTCTAGAAGCCCTCTTCAGTTATTTCAGCCATAGAGAGCCACCTCAGCCCTCGGCCAAGCATATGCATAGCATATAGAGTCTTAACAATTTATGCAACCTTACTAAGCATGTTTACCAGTCTGTTCCTATACACTTGTGCATATCTTTTAAGCTGATGTCATCTTCTTTTAAACCCCAATCCAAATATTTTTCATATATCATTATTATATGTGTTTATATGTCTAATCAATGCAATAAATTGTGTACATTTGTGAAATAGAAAATATCAGGGTAATACTGACATGGGTAAATTATATGGACAACCAAGCATGGCAGTTCTACATATATCATTATATCAAATGTTCATCTTCCTTATTGCAACTGAAGAAGTTGGAGCTTTTGATGAAAATGTGATGTTTATCAAACTAAGAATTTAAATAAAAACAGCATCTTTATTTAATATCTTGCAAACAACAATGTGTATTTCAACATTTCAATACTGGTCTGTAAGGGTATTAGGCCTGTACCAATAGACCAACACTAATGCACAAACAGGCCTCTATAAGCCAAATCACTCCACTGTCCCAATCTAATTTTTTTTTGTTAATGTTAGATCACTGGTCAGCTTAGCAAAGTTTGTTGGCAAAGTTGTCAATGGATGAATTAGATTTAAGCAGAATACTCATCTATTTTCAAATGGCATAGACATTAATGTAGGGTAAATGTGACCAGTAATAACATTTTTCACAACATTTATAATAATAATAATAATAATAATAATAATAATAATAATAATAATTATAATAATAATAATAATAATAATAATAATAATAATAATAATAATAATAATAATAATAATAATAATAATAATTTTTTTTCTCCAAAAAGAGCAATTTTTATTGTATATTTAATTACCCAATAAACAATATAACAAATAGTTCCCAGATTTTTTTATCTTCAATAAAGCTATGCTATATTGTATTGGTTTCTTGAAATATAGTGTGTTTAGTTCAATAAACAGATTTGCTATGAATGTACAAACTGTAAAAAAACATTTATATCATTGCTACACATATTCAATGATGTAGAAACAGAACATAATTTGTGCATGAACATTAAATGTTGAAAAGCTGAACATGAAATTCAAATATTTAAAGAAATGATTTCAGTTTTATAAGATTCTTGTCATAGAATCATAACTACTCCTTAATTACAATTTGGCTGATATACAGATCGGGACCGAAATGTACTTTCTATTCTAGTCAAAAAGTCAGATAAAAGATTGTGTCTTTGTCTTGGTACTCTGTGATACTTCCACTGTACATGGATATCTTGCTTTGAAATCTGCAGTCATGATTGCTTATTCTTCTAATTTTGAAAGCCAACAGAAAGCTCTTTAGTTGAATAAACTGATAACATATCATTCAATCAGCCAAAAAGATTAGTGCGAAAAAGACACATATAAAATAGTTTAATATTAAGAGACAACATCTAAGAATGTTCAGCTCAATAGAATGAGACAAATATCCTAAACGAAAAATAGAAAAAAATAGATAACACGAAGAAAGATCACACAGTGGCAATTCTTGTTATGTGGCTATATATGATCTTGAGGCTTATTGTTTGGGGTTTTACATCACTTTCAACATTATTTCAGTCATTTTGTGATGAGACCTACTTGTAGCAGATATAGTGCTGCCTCACGGAATTGTCATGTCACAGGTCCTGGACATGACAACCCACCCAGTCACAGATTTACAGGATAACCCTTTAACCCTTAATCATTGTGTACCTTGAATTGTGCTATCTCAGTCCTGTGGAACTGCTTGTGACATTTGTCAGTTAGGACATTCCCCTCCTGATGGAGCAACAGCTTGACTAGTACTCAAGTTATGAACAGAATTATCAGCAAACTCAAGTCATAAGCAGTAGTGTCAGTGAACTCAGTTCATGAGCAGTAATGTCAGCAAACTCAAGTCATAAGCAGTACTGAGGCCATGGTTTTAAAGAACTAATGTAAGACCATTGCTTTTAAGAATTGAGGCCATTGTTTTTAAGAAATAAGGCCATTGCTTTTTAGACCTAAGACCAGTTACCACATAAATGATGATTTCAACTATTTTCCCAAATTTACAGATTGAGAACAATCAATGTGGCAGATAGTTTAATAAATATGGCAATTGACCCTACTTTCACATTCCTCACCTCAAGAAGTGACAATCAGAGACTGTATTTAGATGAGCAGAATGAGGCACTGTATGTTCCAGGTGTGAGTACTGGTAAGGAAATCTTTACTTTTGCCATTACTCTTCTTTTAATCAAACAAAAATGTCTGAGCCTCAGGGATACATAGGATCCATCTAACAATACTTCATCTTACCTTATGAAGGGCTGAGAGATCAGAGAGATCAGAAAATCAGAAATACAATCCCTCCCTAACTACATAAGCAATGGTTGAAAAGTCAGCACAACTATAATATCAATGAGGCTTACAATTAAATACAACACAGTATTTACGTTTCATGTGAAAATTTTATTGTACACAAATCTAACAAGATAATATACAAACAATCTGGGATTAATTGTAGAATTCGTCTTATATCTTAACCCTTTATCTTAACCCTTTATCAAGTCCCTCAAATCTTTGGTTACAAGTATAAAAGAAAGTTAAACACTGGGTGCTGCCACCTAGTTGATATAACTCTGGGTGCTGCTACCTAGTTGATATAACTCTATATATCTATGGGCTATATTTTTAGGCTGCACTAGATGAGGTGGTTAGAGAATAAATGGCATATACAGTAAGGCTTAGTAATCCCATGTGGCAGCAATATTTTCTCAATAGTGGGCTCCACTGTCAATAGAGCTCCACTGAGAGTACAGGGCTCCACTGCAATAGGGGGCTTCACTGACAAGCGGGATTCACTCACAATAGGGAGCTCCACTAAGAGTAGAGGGCTCCACTGGCAATAGGGGCCCCACTGATAGTAGGGGGCTCCACTGATTAAAGAGGGATCCACTGACAATAGGGGGCTCCACTGACAGTAGAGGATCCAATGACAATAGGTGACTTCACTCATCACCAATTTACTGACCATTTCAGGAAAACCAATTCGCTGTACAATACTGTTACCTAGTGGTGGGAAGTGGAACTATTTAGGGCCTTATTTCCGTATCTCTCAGATGTTTACAAAATAAGTTGTATCATTTCTCTCTATATTCCCTAATCAATATTTTATTGCCTCGGTCAAACATATTTTAAGTATGTGAGACAAAGGCCAATGCACCTTAGAGCTATGCTTTTTGTAGTGTTTGTGAACATTTTTGATGCCTGCTAATTGCTTTAAAAGTGATCAACAAAATCATTTCCCAGAGCAGACTTGAGCACTGAGGATTTCGGCTTATCAAAATGCATATAACATATTGAATTTGTTATTTTGATTTTCACTGGCTGATATTTGTCACGTCATGCAAAATGGTAGCCTTCATCCTTTGATCATCTCATAATCCTTTGATCACCTCATAATCCTTTGATCATCTCATAATCCTTTGATCACCTCATAATCCTTTGATCATCTCATAATCCAGAGATCATCTCATAATCCTTTGATCACCTCATAATCCTTTGATCATCTCATAATCCTCATAATCCTTTGATCACCTCATAATCCTTTGATCATCTCATAATCCTTTGATCATCTCATAATCCTTTGATCATCTCATAATCCTTTGATCATCTCATAATCCTTTGATCATCCCATAATCCAGAGATCATCTCATAATCCAGAGATCATCTCATAATCCAGAGAACATCTCATAATCCAGAGATCATCTCATAATCCAGAGATCATCTCATAATCACCCATTCCTGGCAAAGTATTGAATGAATGAATGAATGAATGGTTTCTTTACGGCACATCGACACAATGAGGTCATTCAGTGCCAAAATAGTAAAAACAAAAACATTATATTGACTAGAAACAAAATGTAAATATTAATACAATATGTAGATAACACAAGAATTTAACAACAGCATTTATATAACACTAATCAAATATAATAAATATGTATAATTTGTTTAAAAGACTTTATCAGTATGATGTTTTGCAGTTCTTGATAAATAAGTCAATGACATAAATAAACAAAAGCTCTGCCCTTAAAACTGATTATAAAGTCCTATGTGAGTTAAAAACGATACTATCACAGAAGTATCTACAGTATCAAATAACGTAAGTAAATCTTGTACATTAAAATATTGAGTTCGTATAATATCAAAATCGATACACTCAATTAAAATATGTTTAATAGTCAAAGCCCTTTGACAACCAATACATTCCGGTTGATCTTCACCTTTAAGCAGATAACAGTGCGTCAAATGACTATGTCCTATTCTTTTACGGGTTAAAACAGACTCTTCTCTATGGTTAATTCTAATAGCACCTTTAGTTTTGCCTAGAACGGGCTTAATTTCATGTAATTTATTAAAAATAGCTATGTTCCAGCGCAACTGCCATTTAGAACGTAAAAAAACAGTAATATATTTCTTAAACTCTGTATATGGAATAAGTAAATCTATTGGGCGTTTGTCCAATGCTGCTGTGGCAGCTTGGTCAGCAGCCTCATTTCCATGGATTCAAATGTGACTGGGGATCCAATAAAAACGTATTTCTTTATTTTCATCTGTACAGAGTCTATGATACCGTTCGAGAATTTTGTAAATAAAGGGATTTTTCCAATCCTTTGCTTTCAATGCTTGTAAACAAGACAAAGAATCAGAAAAAATTAAAAATGTTTGATGTGGAGAAGTCTCCACATGATCCAAAGCAAGGTACAAAGCATGTAGTTCTGCAGATAAAATTGATGATTTATTTGGCAGACGTTCTGAATAAATATGATTGCCCTCAACAGCAGCTGCAGCAGCCTTCTCATCGTCAAATGATCCATCAGTGTATATACACTGATATCCAGTGAAAAAAGATTTAATTTCTTTATATCTATTTATATAAAGGGATGGATCTGTTGAGCATTTCTTTAATTCTGACATGGCTAGATTAATATTTAAAGTTGCATAGGTCCATGGAGGTGTTTCTGGATATTGAAATTTAGCTATTTGATTCGGATTTAAATTTAAGGATTATAAAGATTCCTTGATGCGAATGCCAAAAGTTGGTATTGTATTTGGTTTATTTTCAAAAAGATCAACATAATTTGGATTGAATATAGCGTCATGTACAGGATTGTCTGGACAAGCAGCAATTTTTGCAGCATACTGAAGGGCAAGTTTTTCTCTTCTTAAATCAAGAGGCAGTTCATCTGCCTCTACTGCCAAGCTATCTGCAGGCGAGGTACGAAATGCACCAAGGCATAGTCTTAACCCTTGATTTTGTATAGGATCGAGCATTTTAATATACGATGGACGTGCTGATCCATATACCATACACCCATAATCAAGTTTGGAACGTACCAGTGCTCTATATAATTATAATAAAACATTACGGTCCCCTCCCCAATCAGTATGGGCGAGAACTCGTAATAAATCTAATGCCTTCTGGCATTTCTTTTTTACATATTTAATATGAGGGATAAAAGATAATTTTCTATCAAATATAAGTCCAAGAAACTTGGTTTCTTCGACAACAGGGATTCGAGTTTGGCCAAGGTGTAGATCAGGATCTGGGTGAGCCTTCCACTTTTTACAAAAGTGCATACATACGGTCTATTTCAAAGAAAACTTAAATCCATTGTTATCAGCCCATTCTTGTAATCTATTTAGGTGTTGTTGAAGCTGTCGTTCTATTGTATGCATGCTTGCTGACCTGTAGCTTAAGTTGAAATCATCAACAAAAAGTGAGCAATCTGCTCCAGGCCTCATACAATCTACAATGCTGTTAATTTTAATAATAAAAAGGGTCAGTGATAATATACTACCCTGAGGAACACCCATTTCCTGATCAAAAGCATCAGAAAGTGATGCACCCACTCGAACTTTAAAATGTCTGTTTGATAGAAAATTTTGAATAAAAAGGGGTAAACAACCCCTTAATCCCATATCATATAAATCACTCATTATTCCATTTTTCCATGTGGTGTCGTATGCTTTCTCAAAATAAAAAAATATACTAACCACATGTTCGCCTTTTATAAAACCCTCTCGTATAAACGTTTCTAAACGTACCAGATGGTCAACAGTACTTCGCGTTTTTCTAAAACCACTCTGTGCAACAGAAATATAAGCCGCAGTTTCTAAAAACCAAACTAAACGCTCGTTAATCATTTGTTCCATTGATTTACAAATACAACTTGTTAACGCAATGGGACGATAATTATTTGAATCTGACGAGTCTTTGCCAGGTTTGAGAATAGGAATGATAGTGGCTTCACTCCATGAAGGAGGAAAATTACCACTTTCCCAAATATTATTAAAAATATCAAAAAGATGCCCAAGTGTTTGGTCAGGGAGGTGTTTGAGGATTTGATAGTGTATATGATCAGGTCCAGGAGCGGTATCATGGGATTTATCTAAAGCAAGTTTTAAATCTGATATTGTGAATGGCTTATTATATTGTTCCAAGTTATTAGATATGAAATTTAGTTGGTTTCTTTCTTTTCTATTTTTTATTTGTTGAAATTTGGCAGAATAATTATTGGATGAGGAATTCTTGGAAATTGTTTGACCTATTGTGTTACCTATTTCGGTGGGATTTGTAATTAATTGGCCATTATGACTTAGATGTTTGATCCTTGCTCCACCTCCCTTCCCAGTAATTTTACGCACCATATCCCAGCATTTTTTAATTGGTGAACGTGTATTTAATTTAGAAACGTAATCTTTCCAACTTTTCCTTTTGCTTATTTTAATAATATAACTGGCTTTAGCTCTTTTTATACGCAATCGGTGCAAATTATATTGAGTTGGCTGTCGATTAAATATTTTTAAAGCTTTTTTCCGCTCCTTGACAGCTTTTTTGCACTCATCATTAAACCAGGGGTTTTCTTTAATTTTAAAATTTGGCTTTGATTTGGGAATACACCCATCAGCAATATCATACAATGTATCTGTAAAAACTTGAAAAGGATCATCTACATTGTTAAAAAGTTCTGGAGTTATTCTATTGAAACAGGATGTTTGAAATTTTGCCCAATCGGCTTTATGAAATTTCCACTTGGGGATTCTTTCATCTGGTGGAGGAAAATGGTTATTTAAAATAATGGGGTAGTGGTCACTACCCCATTGATCTTCCTCTACTTCCCAGGAATAGTCTAAAAATAAATTTGGAGTGCACAAGGAGAGATCTATTGATGTTAAAGAGCCTGTAGCAGGATGTAAATAGGTTGGAGAATCGTCATTCCAAAGGCACAAACTATTGTTATTTAAGAAATCTTCTATTATACGTCCTTTGGCATCAGTATTGTTTCTGCCACCCCAAAGATAGTTGTGAGCATTAAAGTCACCAACTAGCATATACGGTTGTGGCAGCTGAGTTATTAAGTTATTTAAATCTGTAATATTTATTGGTTCACTTGGTGGCAAATATACTGAACATATTGTTAAAGCATTCATGAAACCTGAATTTCAGACACATTTTCTTTACATAACATGAATGTTTATACCCTAAACAGTGCTTTTATGTAGTAGTACCCGAAATATACCTTGTTAACAACTTTCTGTGGCACTTGAAAGTTGATCAGTTGTCTGCTTGAACCTACACCAGCAATTGAACACTTTGTCAACAAGCTTTGTTTAGCTGGTCTGTGATCTCGTGTAAACACCTAATGAGTTACCAGTTGGGCACCTGTCCAGCTTGGGAAACCGGGTGGAGATGTTTTGTACAATTTATCAATTTATTGCCAAGGAGTGTACTTCAGAACAACATAAGATTATTTTAATATTATTTGAATCAATGAAATAACTCATGGTTGTGACAAATATTTTATAGTTGTCACAAATATCTTATGGTTGTGAAAGATATATCATTTATGGGAAAAGTATACTATTTATTTGAAAAGTATCTTATGCATGTGAAAACCTTTCTGTCAAAAAGGGAAGACATGACTCAAAGGCTGCATGGAATCCCCCTTAACTTAAAAGCTGTGATATTGAAAAAGTGACATTACACCCTTTGATCACTGGTTTGGCCTTAAATCACAAGGACTTTGAATGGCCAAACTGTGAATGTAATTGGTATCAGTAAAATATATGATTTGACCCTCTTTGATGAAATTTGGGGTTTTTCACACCACTGAATGGGAAGACATCAAAGGCTGCATGGATTCCACCTTAAAAGCTGGGCTGTATAGAATTTTTTTAAACTTTTTTTGCAAACATATATAATATAAAAAATAATGATTTTTCTTCATTTATAACTTCATAAATATTCATCTGTTTTTAATAATTTTACCACCAAAAGAAAGCCAAGAAAAGGCACTATCATCATGATAAGTGTTATCTTCCAATTCATTCTCTAAATAGTGAGAAAAAATGGCTAAAAATGTGTTGCTCCAATTTTGACAATTGGTAAACAACACCTCCTGTGACTTACGGAGCCCCCTGACAGTTCAAAGGTCAAGGTCACACAACACACTTCCTGTTTAGTACTGGCAGTACTTGGTGGTCACAAAAAATCATAATTCTCAGGGCAGATGTTCTTTTGTGGATTTCAGACAGATAGCCTGTATGTATGTCAATTTAAGATCATATGTTGTTTTCAGATAACTTAAACCACTGTAAAATCGCCTGGAACCTTCCAGGTTTCATGAATGCTTTAATGTATTGTGCAGGGTAATCCTGACTGCAGAAGCTTGTAAATTAGTATTTAATGTCACTTTACTTTGGGGTATACAGGATTTAACAAAAATAGAAACTCTGCCATGTGCTCGGTCCATTGCATCTATTGAACCAACTTTATTATAAGGTACATATCCCTTAAATGTTGTTGAGTTATCTTTAAAATTAGTTTCCTGTAAACAAATAACAGATGCATTATATTTTTGGGCTAATAACTCCAGTTCTGGTCTGTTTGCCTCAAATCCTCTACAATTCCATTGTATGACATTGCCGATAGCCATATTAAGAATAATGAGAAAAAATATATGATTCAGCATAATCACTTATTAAGTTTACGATTATGCTTTGAGTGCACAGGAGTAAAATTCATATCCGGAGGATCACCTGTGTCCATCCTTTCTAAGGATTTATTCTATTAATTTTACTTTTAACTTGATCTTTGATTTCTTTTTAGTCTGATTTGTGTCTATTGCTATTGATACTTGTATTACTGGATGATGTGGAGGGAGTTTGTGAAGAGGGTTTAGTGGATGTTGCTGTTGGTGGAGTTATAACTGGGATAGTGGATGTTGTAGTCTGAGTTGACGTTGCTGAAGATTTAGAGGTTTTTGTAAAAAAGGAAAAATTTTTGTCATTGATTGGTCATGTTATTTCGGTTTGAATCGCTATTGATTTGGTTTCTTTCGTTTTTATAGTGCTAGCATAGGATGTTTTTGTATTGTTCAAACTTTCTACTCGTTTACGTGCCTCAGGAAAAGAAATGTTTTCAGTGTGGCGTATTCGCTGAATTTCCTTTTCTTTTAAAAAGGAAGGACAATTCCGCGAATACGATGCGTGATTGCCTTGGCAATTCACACCTTTCATGACTTCCAAGGAACACTCTTCTCCACTATGCTGGGCTGTACATTTTGGGCAAGTTACATTTCCTTTGCATCGATCAGATCCATGTCCATACCTCTGACACTTGAAGCAGCGCAGAGGGTTTGGAATAAAAACATCAACTCGGACGTTTAAATAGCCAACTTTAAAAGATGTTGGAAGCTGCGCTGCTTCAAATGTCAGAATGAAGGTATTGATTGGAACTTTGATTCCACCCTTCTTAATAAAAATTCGTTTGCATTGGACCACATCTTGATCTTTTAGTTCATCCACTATTTCCTCTTCAGAAACTTCCGCCAGATCTGGGCATCTTATCACTCCTTTTTTATTATTGAGGGTCTTATGAGCCGTTATAAAAACTGGAACTGTGGCCAACATTCGGCATCTTAAAAGATTGTCCGCATGGCTTTTCCGCTCAACTTCAATTAATAAACGTGTTCCCATTTTTTTAACTGTTTTCGGCACCCCGGCAATGCCTTGAATCCCCTTTGCAATTGCAAAGAGGGACATTTTGCCAGGGTATGTTCAGCATCGGAACTTTCCGCAATTAAAAATCTCGGCCATTTTTCTGATTTATTTGAATCGTCATCACTGTCTATGTCGTTCCTAGGTCGTTTTTGTTTGTTTTGCGCCATGTGTGTTATTTTAAATTTCATCAGTTAGGTCCCCTACCCACCACGGAGCCCAACAAGGGGACGCCTTTCTGGGCCGGTAACTCCAAGCCCTGACGCCATGAGGATACCCAACATGACATACTCTTAGAATAAAAACTCCACCCTTTCGGATTTTATTTATATCCCTCGATTGACCCAATTAGCAGTAATCTCCTTTCAGGAAATATCAATCAAAAAATTACAATTATTTTTAAATTTTAAACATTGAAATTGTCACTAATAAAAATAAAATAGCCAGAATACATTAAAGGAAATATACCACAAGCCGGTTAAATCAGACCCAGGCCTAATCTGATCTGCCTGTCTGGTGAACATTTGGATCCAAGACAGGCGTGTTGCAACTGGACCGGTATTACTGCCAAACCAGCCCAGTGCTCAGCCCGTCAGGATTCCATATCCTCCCCGACACAGGTCGCATCCCACGGCAAACAGGACGCCCCTTTAGTCGCCTTTTACGACATGCTGGGGGGCAGTGGGGCTATTCTTTAATCCCCGCACCCACAGGGGACCAAAGTATTGAGGAAGGGACACAGGACATCCCAATATTCCTTACAGTTTCTCTTTCATCAATACAAAGTGCAAACTAATGACAACTGTTAGCATGGAACAATATTTTATCATCACATCAGGTGACATTCACAGATTCTATGCAATGTTTTTATTCCAAGAGTTGGAATAATGTTGCTTTACATAAAGAATTTAGGTTAAAGGCAAAATCAATGAAATCAATCTGATTAGAACCCTTACAAAATCACATACAAACTACAGGCAAATGTCATGGCATTCTGAAAATGATTCTTGCAGAATTTATTGTATTTAATATAATGACATATTTTTGGCATATCTGAAAAGGACTGTCACAATAAATGACGTAACTTAAAAATGGAGATATAAAAATATCTACATAACCCTGCATAAAAGCCTGGTTTAGGTAAAGCTAAAACTACCTGCAGAGAGATTAAGAGTAGGTCAAGTCAATTGACACAGACCTTTCTCCATAAAAGGGAAGATCAATTTGAGTGTATTTGTTGACATAGGGCTTTGACATATTTTGATTGTTACCTTGCATTAATACCTCTCCACATCGAATCTATCACATCAAATAGGGATTACACTGAAAAGATATACATAAGATCATGGGCAGTTGACTGATGAAAGTGGATATCACAGATAATGGTCAGTAAATGAACACAGCTTAGCCATAACACAGGTGTGTTGATGAATGAATGAATGAATGGTTGCTTAGAGGCACATCAACCACTAAGGTTATTTAGTGCCTAAAAATGGTAAAAATGAATGAATGAATGGTTTCACATTGACACAATAAAGTGCCAAAACAGTAAAAATAGAAACGTAATATTGACTAGAAACAAAATGTAAATGTTAATACAATATGTAGATAACACAAGAATTTATCAACTGTGAACAGCATTTATATAATATCAATCAAATATAATAAATATGTGACTGTATAATTTGTTTAAAAGACTTTATCAGTATGATGTTTTGCAGTTCTTGATAAATAAGTCAATGACATAAATAAACAAAAGCTCTGCCCTTAAAACTGATTATAAAGTCCTATGTGAGTTAAAAAGGATACTATCACAGAAGTATCTACAGTATCAAATAACGTATGTAAATCTTGTACATTAAAATATTGAGTTTGTATAATATCAAAATCGATACACTCAATTGAAATATGTTTAATAGTCAAAGCCCTTTGACAACCAATACATTCCGGTTGATCTTCACCTTTAAGCAGATAACAGTGCGTCAAATGACTATGTCCTATTCTTATACGTGATAAAACAGACTCTTCTCTTCGGTTAATTCTAATAGCACCTTTGGTTTTACCTAAAACAGGCTTAAATTCGTGTAGTTTATTAAAAATAGCTTCGTTCCATCGCAATTGCCATTTAGAATGTAAAAAAACAGTAATATATTTTTTAAACTCTGTATAAGGTAAAAGCATATCTATTGGGCGCTTATCCAATGCTGCTTTGGCAGCTTGGTCAGCAGCCTCATTTCCAAGGATTCCAATATGACTGGGAATCCAGTAAAAACGAATCTCTTTATTTTCCTCAGTACAGAGTTTATGATACCGTTCAAGGATATTTAAAATAAAAGGATTTTTCCAATCCTTGGCTTTCAATGCTTGTAAACAAGACAAAGAATCAGAAAATATTAAAAATTTTCGATGTGGAGAAGTCTCCACATGATCTAAAGTAAGGTATAAAGCATGAAGTTCTGCAGAATAAATAGACGATTTATTTGGCAGACGTTCTGAATAAATATGATTGCCCTTAACAGCAGCTGCAGCAGCCTTGTCATCATCAAATGATCCATCAGTGTATATACACTGATATCCAGTGAAAACAGATTTTATTTCATTATATCTATTTATATACAGGGATGGATCGGTTGAGTATTTCTTTAATTCTGACATGGCTACATTAATATTTAAAGATTCGTAGGTCCATGGAGGTGTTTCTGGATATTGAAATTTAGCTATTTGATTTGGATTTAAATTTAAAGATTGTAAAGATTCTTTGATGCGAATGCCAAAAGTTGGTATTGTATTAGATTTACTTTCAAAAAGGTCAACATAGTTTGGATTAAATATAGTATCATGTGCAGGATTGTCTGGACAAGCTGCAATTTTTGCAGCATACTGAAGGGCAAGCTTTTCTCTTCTTAAATCAAGAGGCAGCTCATCTGCCTCAACTGCCAAGCTATCTGCAGGCGATGTACGAAATGCGCCAAGGCAAAGTCGTAAACCTTGATTTTGTATAGGATCAAGCATTTTAATATAAGATGGACGTGCTGATCCATATATCATACATCCATAATCAAGCTTAGAACGTACAAGCGCTCTGTAAAATTGCAATAAAATATTACGGTCCCCTCCCCAATCGGTATGGGCAAGAACCAGTAATAAATCCAATGCCTTCTGGCATTTCTTTTTAACGTATTTAATGTGAGGAATAAAAGATAATTTCCTGTCAAAAATAAGTCCTAGAAACTTGGTTTCTTCGACAACAGGTATCCGAGTTTGGCCTAAATAAAGATCAGGATCTGGGTGAACCTTCCATTTTTTACAAAAGTGCATACACACAGTTTTCTTTAAAGAAAACTTAAATCCGTTATGATCAGCCCATTCTTGTAATCTATTTAAATGTTGTTGGAGCTGTCGTTCTATTGTATGCATGCTTGTGGACCTGTAGCTTAAGTTGAAATCATCAACAAAAAGTGAGCAATCTGCTCCAGGCCTCATACAATCAACAATGCTGTTAATTTTAATAATAAAAAGGGTGACTGATAATATACTTCCCTGTGGAACACCCATTTCCTGATCAAAAGCATCAGAAAGTGATGAACCAACTCGGACCCTGAAATGTCTATTTGACAAAAAATTTTGAATAAAAAGGGGTAAACGACCCCTTAATCCCATATCATATAAATCGCTCATTATTCCAAATTTCCATGTAGTATCGTACGCTTTCTCTAAATCAAAGAAAATGCTAACCACATGCTCACCTTTTAAAAAAACCCTCTCTTATAAATGTCTCTAAACGTACCAGGTGGTCAATGGTACTTCAGGTTTTTCTAAAGCCACTCTGTACAACAGAAATAAAAGCTGCAGTTTCTAAAAACCAAACTAAACGCTCATTAATCATTCGCTCCATTGTTTTACAGATACAACTGGTTAAAGCAATGGGGCGATAATTATTTGAATCTGAGGAGTCTTTGCCAGGCTTAGGAATGGGAATAATAGTGGCTTCACTCCATGAAGGAGGAAAATCACCACTTTCCCAAATGTTATTAAAAATATTTAAAAGATGCCCAAGTGATTGATCAGGGAGGTGTTTAAGGATTTGGTAGTGAATTTGATCAGGCCCAGGAGCGGTATCATGAGATTTATCCAAAGCAAGTTTCAAATCTTCTATTGTAAATGATTTATTATATTCTTCCAAGTTATGAGATGTAAAATTTAGTTGGTTTCTTTCTTTTCTATTTTTTATTTGTTGAAATTTTGCAGAATAATTATTGGATGAGGAATTCTTAGAAATTGTTTGACCTATTGTGTTACCTATTTCAGTGGGATTTGTAATTAATTGGCCATTATGATTTAGATGTTTGATCCTTGCTCCACCTCCCTTCCCCGAAATTTTACGCACCATATCCCAGCATTTTTTAATCGGTGTACGCGTATTTAATTTGGAAACATAATCCTTCCAACTTTTTCTCTTGCTTATTTTGATAATATAACGGGCTTTAGCTCTTTTTATACGAAATTGGTGCAAATTATATTGAGTTGGCTGACGATTTAATTTTTTCAGAGCTTTTTTGCGCTCCTTGACAGCTTTTTTGCACTCATCATTAAACCAGGGTTTTTCTTTAATTTTAGAATTTGGCTTTGATTTGGGAATACACCCATCAGCAATATCATACAATGTATCTGTAAAAACTTGAAGAGGATCATCTATATTGTTAAAAAGTTCTGGAGTTATTTTATTAAAACAGGATGTTTGAAATTTTGCCCAATCGGCTTTATGAAATTTCCACTTGGGGATTCGTTCGTCTTGTGGAGGAAAATGGTTATTTAAAATAATGGGATAATGATCACTACCCCATTGATCTTCCTCTACTTCCCAGGAATAGTCTAAAAATAAATTTGGAGTGCACATGGAGAGATCTATTGATGTTAAAGAGCCTGTAGCAGGATGTAAATATGTTGGGGAATCGTCATTCCAAAGGCACAAACTATTATTATTTAAAAAATCTTCTATTATACGTCCTTTGGCATCAGTATTATTTCTGCCACCCCATAGATAGTTGTGTGCATTAAAGTCACCAACTAATATATATGGCTGTGGCAGCTGGGTTATCAAATTATTTAAATCTGTAATATTAACTTGCTCACTAGGCGGTAAATATATTGAACATATAGTTAATGTATTATGCAGGGTAACCCTGACTGCAGAAGCTTGTAAATTAGTATTTAATGTTACTTTACTTTGTGGTATACAGGATTTAACAAAAACAGAAACTCCGCCATGTGCTCGGTCCATTGCATCTATTGAACCAACTTTATTATAAGGTACATACCCCTTAAATGTTGTGGAATTATCTTTGAATTTAGTTTCTTGTAAACAAATTACAGATGCGTTATATTTTTGGGCTAATAACTCCAGTTCTGGCCTGTTTGCCTCGAATCCTCTACAGTTCCATTGTATGATACTACTGATAGCCATATTAAAAATAATGAGGATAAATATAGGATTTAACATAATCATTTAAGTTTATGATTATGTTTTGAGTGAACAGGTGTAAAATTTATATCGGAAGGATCACCTGTGTCCATCCTTTCTAAGGATTTAGTTCTATTTATTTTAGTTTTGCTTTGATCGTTGATTTCTTTTTTGTCTGATTTCTTAACTGGTCTGTTGCTATTTACATTTTTATTGGATAATGTGGAGGGAGTTTGTGAAGAGGTTTTAGTGGATTGAACTGTTGGTACATTTATTGCTGGGGTAGTGTGTGTTTGGGTTTGAGTGGATGTTCCTGAAGATTTGGAGGTATTTGAAAAATAGGAATAATTCTTTTCATCGATTGGCCAGGTTATTTCTGTCTGTATTGCTATTGTTTTTGTCTCTTTGGTTTTTAAGGTGGTAGCATAGGATGTTTTGGAATTATTAAAACTTTCTATACGTTTACGTGCCTCAGGAAAAGAAATGTTCTCGGTGTGGCGTATTCGCTGAATTTCCTTCTCTTTTAAAAATGAAGGACAATTCCGCGAATACGATGGGTGATTGCCTTGACAATTCACACATTTCATGGTTTCCGAAGAACACTCTTCTCCACTATGCTGGGCTGTACATTTCGGGCAAGTTATGTTTCCTTTGCATCGATCAGATCCATGTCCATACCTCTGACACTTGAAGCAGCGCAGAGGGTTTGGAATAAAAACATCAACTCGGACGTTTAAATATCCAACTTTAATAGATGTTGGAAGCTGCGCTGCTTCAAATGTCAGAATGAATGTATTAATTGGAATTTTGGCTCCATCCTTCTTAATAAAAATTCGTTTGCATTGGACCACATCTTGATCTTTTAATTCTTCCACTATTTCCTCTTCAGAAACTCCCACCAGATCTGGGCATCTTATCACTCCTTTTTTGTTATTGAGGGTCTTATGAGCTGTTATCAAAACTGGAACTGTGGCCAACATTCGGCATCTTAAAAGATTGTCCGCATGGCTTTTCCGCTCAACTTCAATTAATAAACGCGTTCCCATCTTTTTAACTGTTTTCGGCACCCAGGCAATGCCTTGAATCCCCTTTGCAATTGCAAAGGGGGACATTTTTGCCAGGGTATGTTCAGCATCGGAACTTTCCGCAATTAAAAATCTCGGCCATTTTTCTGTTTTATTTGAATCGTCATCACTGTCTATGTCATTCCTAGGTCGTTTTTGTTTGTTTTGCGCCATGTGTGTTATTTTATATTTCATCAGTTAGGTCCCCTACCCACCACGGAGCCCAACAAGGGGACGCCTTTCTGGGCCGGTAACTCCAAGCCCTGACGCCATGAGGATACCCAACATGACATACTCTTAGAATAAAAACTCCACCCTTTCGGATTTTATTTATATCCCTCGATTGACCCAATCAGCAGTAATCTCCTTTCAAGAAATATTTATCAAAAATTTATCAATTGTTCCTAAATTTCAAACATTAAAATTGTCATAAATAAAAATCAAATAGCCAGAATATATTAAAGGAAATATACCACAAGCCGGTTAAATCAGATCCAGGCCTAATCTGATCTGCCTGTCTGGTGAACATTTGGATCCAAGACAGGCGTGTTGCAACTGGACCGGTATTACTGCCAAACCAGCCCAGTGCTCAGCCCGTCAGAATTCCATATCCTCCCCGACACAGGTCGCATCCCGCGGCAAACAGGACGCCCCTTTAGTCGCCTTTTACGACATGCTGGGGGGCAGTGGGGCTATTCTTTAATCCCCGCACCCACAGGGGAGGGTGTGTTGATACCTGTAGACTGCCCACCCAGTGACCCTAGTAGTGGACTGTTGTAAACATAAAAACACCTGTACAAAGCAATCAGATGATCAATGCCTCCAACAAGAAATAGTCGCAGGGATTCACCCTGCACCCCTAGACCCCCATGTGGGCCTGGGGTTAGAATGGTCCTCTGATTTTTTTTACTCCCTGGTTTTTTTGTCAGTTCGTAAAAGGCGAACGAAAGAAATAACCATGGCGCCTTGTTTGCCGTGAGGTGCGACCTGTAAGGGGAGGATATGGAGTTCTGCAGGTTGAGCACTGGACTGGTTTGGCAGTTATACCGGTCCAGATGCAACACACCTGTTTGAACCCAAATATTCACCCTAGACATGGAGGACTTTAAGGCCCAATATTGTCCAACCGGCTTGTGGAATATAGCTCCACACATTTCTCCATATCTAAAGTTCAGGTTTTATAAGGTTTAGGTTGTTTTATTTTAGATACATTATCAATGATAAATTCTACATGTTCTTAAGATAAAATGTATGGTATCAGAATCAATTTTTTCAAAACAATTATTAGCATTGTCTACAAGTTTTAACATAACAGATGTGTGGAGCTTGACTGCTCAAACGGGTCAATCTGGGGTGCATTTTATGTATTCTTGAGTATATTGTCTAATGTAGCCGAGTTTTATAGGTGTGCTGATGGCTCTGCCCCATATCTATAACTCCCTATTTTTTAAAATAGGAGTCAGAGTAAGGCTTAGGAACATGGACAATGAACAATAAACACAACACATATGGCATCAAACAAACAAAAAAGACAAAGGGCTGATATGGAAACGGACTCGGATAACGATTTAAACACAAATGAAACAAGATGGCCAAGATTTTTAATAGTTGAAAGCACGGATCCACTACGCACCATAGATAAAATGTCTCCTTTTGCAATTGAAAAGGGTATTCAAGGAGTAGCTGGAAAAGTGAAAAACGTTAAAAAGATGTGTGACAAATTATTAATAGAAGTGGACAGAAAGAGTCATTCCAATAATTTATTGAAATGCTCTTTATTGGCCACTATCCCGGTAAAAATAACTCCTCATAAGACCCTAAACACCAGAAAGGGAGTTATCAGGTGTCCAAAACTTTCTGGTATACCAGAGACCGATATTGTTGAGGAGCTCTCTGATCAGAATGTTGTCGCTTGCCGTCACATTAGCATCAATAAAGATGGTGTCAGAACTCCCATCAATACCTATATTATCACTTTTGAAACAACGCAGCTACCTCAATCAATCAAAGGCCACGGGCCGTGGCGTAGTTGGTTAGGGCACCAGCTTATAAGCACCAGTTCCTCTGTGGTGATCCAAAGGTCGTGGGTTCGAACCCCGGCCGTGCCGAGATTAAACTCATGACGCAATTTCCCACATGAGCTGAGGCCCGTGCCTAAAGGGTTAACCCGTTGTCCTTGTAAATCTGTGACCGGGTGGGTTGTCATGTCAAGGACCTGCGACATGACAATTCAGTGAGGCAGCACTATATCTGCTACAAGTAGGTCTCATCACGAAATAACTGAAATAATGTTGAAAGTGATGTAAAACCCCAAACAAACAAACAAAAAATCAATCAAAATTGGATATTTAAACGTAAGAGTTAATATTTATATATATTCCAAGCCCACTGCGTTGTTTCAAACGTCGGAAATATGGTCATGGCTCAGATAATTGTAAAGGGAACTTGACATGTCCAAAATGCACTGGCCAGCACAGTAGTGAAAATTGTGAATCTCAGTCTTTCAAATGCAATAATTGTGAAGGTGAACACCCGTCATATTCTCGGAATTGCCCCTCTTTTGTAAGAGAAAAAGAAATTCAGAGAATAAAGTACACAGAAAACATTTCCTTTCCAGAAGCCAGAAAACGAGTAGAAAGCAACAATACCCCTCAAAGAAATTCCTATGCTATTGTCACAAAATCAAGATACTAAATCCATTTCAGTTCAAACAGATTTAACATGGCCAATTGGTGAAAAGAACTATTCCTATATGAGCAAATCAATAACAGCAATATCAACACAGACTCCTGTATCTTCTACCCCTTTACTTACTCAATCTTCAATAAAACCTACACAATCTTCCATAAAACCTTCACAGATTCATGCAACATCAAGCACCAAAGGTGCAAATTCCAATTCTTCACAGCAGAATAAACCTGTTATTAAGTCTGACAAAAAAGAAACTAGAGATCAAGGAAAAAATAAAATACAAAGAACAAAATCATTAGAAAGGATGGATACAAATGATCCTCCTGATATAAATAGCATTCAGGTGCACTCCAAGCATAATCGTAGTAGAATTAAATGATTATGTTTGACCACATTATATTATTACTCATTATTTTAAATATGGCTATTAACAATATTATACAATGGAATTGTAGAGGATTTGAGGCAAACAGGCTAGAACTGGAGTTATTTGCCGAAAGATATCATGCATCAGTAATTTGTTTACAAGAAACTATATTCAAAGATAATTCCACAACATTTAAGGGATATGTGCCTTATAATAAAGTCGGTTCAATTGACATTATGGACCAAGCACATGGCGGAGTTTCTGTTTTTGTTAAATCCTGTATACCCCAAAGTCAAGTAACATTAAATACTAATACTAGACTATTCCTGGGAAGTAGAGGAAGATCAATGGGGTAGTGATCATTACCCCATTATTTTAAATAACCATTTTCCTCCACCAGACGAATGAGTCCATAAGTGGAAATTTCATCAAGCCGATTGGACAAAATTTCAGACATCCTGTTTTAATCAAATAACTCCAGAAATTTTTAACAATGTAGATGATCCTCTTCAAGTTTTTATGGATACATTGTATGATATTGCTGATGGGTGTATTCCCAAATCAAAGCCAAATTCTAAAATTAAAGAAAAACCCTGGTTTAATGATGAGTGCAAAAAAGCTGTCAAGGAGCGAAAAAAAGCTCTAAAAAAATTTAATCGACAGCCAACTCAATATAATTTGCACCAATTTCGTATAAAAAGAGCTAAAGCCCATTATATTATTAAAATAAGCAAAAGAAAAAGTTGGGAAGATTACGTTTCTAAATTAAATACACGTTCACCAATTAAAAAATGCTGGGATATGGTGCGTAAAATTACTGGGAAGGGAGGTGGAGCAAGGATCAAACATCTAAATCATAATGGCCAACTAATTACAAATCCCACTGAAATAGGTAACACAATAGGTCAAACCATTTCCAAGAATTCCTCATCTGATAATTATTCTACAAAATTCCAACAAATAAAAAATAGAAAAGAAAGAAACAAACTAAATTTCATATCTAATAACTTGGAACAATATAATAAGCCATTCATAATATCAGATTTAAAACTTGCTTTAGATAAATCCCATGATACCGCTCCTGGACCTGATCATATACACTATCAAATCCTCAAACACCTCCCTGACCAAACACTTGGGCATCTTTTTGATATTTTTAATAATATTTGGGAAAGTGGTAATTTTCCTCCTTCATGGAGTGAAGCCACTATCATTCCTATTCCCAAACCTGGCAAAGACTCGTCAGATTCAAATAATTATCGTCCCATTGCGTTAACAAGTTGTATTTGTAAATCAATGGAACGAATGATTAACGAGCGTTTAGTTTGGTTTTTAGAAACTGTGGCTTATATTTCTGTTGCGAAAAATTGTGAAATGGTGTTTTTACGACCCTTTCAGCAACTATGGCTATATCAGGTCGACTTTCAGGCCTTTTAACCAGTGTGAAAGTAACACTGCCGGCAGTGGGAGTCGATCCCACCACCTCCCGTCTCCCACTTATATAACCAACAAAGGCACAGATCCTACACACAACCAACTGTGCTTGTGGGGCCAGTATATATATTTCTGTTGCACAGAGTGGCTTTAGAAAAACGCATACAATAGAACGACAGCTCCAACAACACCTAAATAGATTACAAGAATGGGCTGATAACAATGGATTTAAGTTTTCTTTGAAAAAGACAGTATGTATGCACTTTTGTAAAAAGTGGAAGGCTCACCCAGATCCTGATCTACACCTTGGCCAAACTCGAATCCCTGTTGTCGAAGAAAGCAAGTTTCTTTGACTTATATTTGATAGAAAACTATCTTTTATCCCTCATATTAAATATGTAAAAAAGAAATGCCAGAAGGCCTTAGATTTATTACGGGTTCTCGCCCATACCGATTGGGAAGGGGACAGTAATGTTTTATTACAATTATATAGAGCACTGGTAGGTTCCAAACTTGATTATGGGTGTATGGTATATGGATCAGCACGTCCATCATATATTAAAATGCTCAATCCTGTACAAAATCAAGGGTTAAGACTATGCCTTGGTGCATTTCGTACCTTGCCTGCAGATAGCTTGGCAGTTGAGGCAGATGAGCTGCCTCTTGATTTAAGAAGAGAAAAGCTTGCCATTCAGTATGCTACAAAAGTTTCTGCTTGCCCAGACAATCCTGCACATGACTCTATATTCAATCCAAATTATGTTGATCTTTTTGAAAATAAACCAAATATAATACCAACTTTTGGCATTCGCATCAAAGAATCGCTACAATCTTTAAATTTAAATCCAAATCACGTAGCTAAATTTCAATATCCTGAAACACCTCCATGGACCTATGAAACTTTAAATATTAATGTAGCCATGTCAGAATTAAAGAAATACTAAACCGATCCATCCCTTTATATAAATAGATATAAAGAAATTAAATCTATTTTCACTGGATATCAGTGTATATACACTGATGGATCATTTGACGATGAGAAGGCTGCTGCAGCTGCTGTTAAGGGCAATCATATTTATTCAGAACGTCTGCCAAATAAATCATCAATTTTTTCTGCAGAACTACATGCTTTGTACCTTGCTTTGGATCATGTGGAGACTTCTCCACATCAAACATTTTTAAATCTATTGGACAAACGCCCAATAGATTTACTTATTCCATATACAGAGTTTAAGAAATATATTACTGTTTTTTTACGTTCTAAATGGCAGTTGCGCTGGAATGAAGCTATTTTTAATAAATTACATGAAATTAAGCCCGTTCTAGGCAAAACTAAAGGTGCTTTTAGAATTAACCGTAGAGAAGAGTCTGTTTTAATCCGTATAAGAATAGGACATAGTCATTTGACGCACTGTTATCTGCTTAAAGGTGAAGATCAACCGGAATGTATTGGTTGTCAAAGGGCTTTGACTATTAAACATATTTTAATTGAGTGTATCGATTTTGATATTATACGAACTCAATATTTTAATGTACAAGATTTACATACGTTATTTGATACTGTAGATACTTCTGTGATAGTATCGTTTTTAACTCACATAGGACTTTATAATCAGTTTTAAGGGCAGAGCTTTTGTTTATTTATTTCATTGACTTATTTATCAATTTATCCTGTATGGAAATGGACATTCAAGTGCTGTACGGAAATGGACATTCAAGTTTGTCAAAATAATGTTTAGTAAGGCACACAAATATCTTAGTCCTGCCCACTCATCTCCTGTGTGAGTGTTTTCTGCCAAATGGTAACTTTCCAGGAAGTTAAACAAGATTTATAGGTCACCATTGATGTAATGAGGGGGTGAATGAATGCCCCTTGTCACAGATTAAAGAAGATAAATTATATGACCGGATGACCCAGACTGATTGACCCCAAAACATGTGGACATTTGCAATCATGGGATAAAAAGGGAAAACTATTGACAAGGATGATAATATAATAATAATAATAAAAATTTATATAGCGCATATACCAGACCGCAGTCTGTTCAAAGCGCTTTATTAAGCATGTGCTTCCTAAATAGATATGTTTTCAGCCTAGATTTGAAGGTATCAATACTAGTGCTAGTTCTAATATCATTAGGTAAGTCATTCCATAGTTTCGGTCCAATATGCGAGAAAGCTCTGTCGCCCAGCGTCTTCAGGCGCATATGTGGAACATCCAGGTGAGTTCCATCATAAGTGTATATACCAAGATGGCGGTATCAATGAAGCCAGTTGTTTGTATCATACACTAAACAAAAATTTGAGATTACTGAAAATGTCAGTTGAACTGTTTCTGTAAAATACAGATTTGTCCCCTATGCGTGAACTATGTTCACCACCTGGCCCAACTATCACTATAACCAGAGCAATGAGAAGAATATACATTAGCTACATTGGTACCCTTAGTGAAAACATGTCCATACAATATAATACAGTCAATGGTACAAATTATACAATATTTTACACACACAGATTAATCTCAGATACACTGATCATACAAGAAAAAATGCAATATTTCAATAGTAAAACACAATAATGTGTCACCCAGATTTTGTACTACTGCACAATTTGTAGCACAAATTGCAAGATACAATCTATGCAATACACAAGATACTAATACAAAAATATGACATTCAATAGCACAGAATCTGTATAATACATTATATTCTTTAAAATACACTCTGTGCAAATTGAAATTAACTGTCACTGTCAATATATTTGGGAACATTATGGACAGAATTTCAGCTTATGAGCCAAACTCTGAACCACTGATGAAAATATCCTGTAGAATTGTCATTGAGCCTGATTAGATCTTCTTGGTTTCCCTTGACTTTCTGTGTTCTTCTGAGCAGGAGGACACACAACATACAGGTTCATCCCCACTGAAAGTCTGTTTACTGATTTGCTTGAGATTTTATGTAGATTTCTTCATAGACAAACTGAAGGTCTGATATGACACAGACTGCTGTACACCCACAAATTCTGAGTTGCAAATGTCCATACTACACTGTCTTTGGCAACTAATCTCTTCTTTTTAGAACAATGTGTGTCTGTATCTGGCCACTGTTTCTGCTGGGGCAAATTGTCAATGGGGACACAAACCTGGCAAAGTTCCATCACCAACACTGAACACAAACATTTGGTGCCTGCCTCGTTGGTCCTGTGGTGCGCAACTGGTAATATGATCTGCTGCAAACTCAGTTCTCCTTGATTTTCTGCATGTTTCCATGAAGATGTTGATTTGAGAACATTCTATATTAGAGATGTAGAAACATACAATGCTTAACTGTGATTGGTCAATAATAAAGTATGCTTAGTTCACAAGTGCCTTAAACATACATAACACAGTGCAATTTAAATTATTTTTCTTCTCCAATTATTGACAAAACTGGTCTTTTGTATGTGTGCAGCCGACGACAACTGACCTGCGGACGACAACAGAGCTGCGGTTCCATTTTCGAAGCCATTAAAATACATCTGTACTCTTGAAATTATTCAATGAAATCAGGTCATTCTCTGACACCTGCATGTACCAACAATGTCAAATGGTGTGATAAACATCAGCAATCAATTGTTAAATTGAAATGTAACTCTGTCGTCGTCCTAAACTCTGTTGTCATTGGCTGTATATGTAATATTAATATTGTTCAATATTCCATATATTGTTTACAACGCTTTGAAAGAAGTGTGCATTTCATAGCCTCACGCAATTGGGTTTACCTTGAGCACAACGTCAAGGCTTCTTTGACAATGCGTAAATATGAAAATAACAGTGCCCTGGTTTTCATATTATTGTCGGTTCACTTTTAATAATAATAATAATAATAATAATAATAATAATAATAATAATAATAATAATGATAATAATAATAATAATAATAATAATAATAATAATAATAATAATAATAATAATAATAATAATAATAATAATAATGATAATAATAATAATGATAATAATAATGATAATAATAATAATGATAATAATAATAATAATAATAATAATAATAATAATAATAATAATAATAATAATAATAATAATAATAATAATAATAATAAAAAAAAAAAAAAAAAAATATTATATTGCATTGATACTAGACAAGTCTGTTCATAGTGCTGTGTTCAAAATATGTTTTCTGAAGAGATGTGTTTTCAGTCTGCTCTGAAAGGATGTGACTGAAGTACTAGTCCTAATGTCACTAGGGAGAGAGTTCCATAGTCTGGGGTTGATGCAAGAAAAAGCCCTGTCACCCACTGTTTTCAGACGGGTTTTAGGAACAAATAGGAAAAGTAGCATCATTAGATCTCAGACACCTATCTCCCTGTTTCACTAGGAGTAGATCACGCAAATAAGGCGGTGCCTTACCATTTAGGGCCTTCCAGGTCATGAGGAATATTTTGAACAAAATCCTAGAATGGACAGGAATCCTATGCAATTCTTTCAATTTTCCTGATATATGCTCAAATTTCCTGATCTTTCCAACCACACAGGCTGCAGAGTTCTGTAGATATTGCAGCTTCTCGATATCTGCTCTTGCAAGACCAGCAAGAAGGCCATTTCCATAATCCAGGGTAGATGTAACAAAAGCATGAGTTAATGTTACAGCTGTCTTCTCGTCTAGACAGCATCTAATATCAGCCAAATTCCTCATGTGGTAGTATCCCTTTTTTGCACATTTTCTTGATTTGTGCTTTCATGTCCATTTTGAAAAGTTATTACCAAAAGTAATACCAAGGTCAACAACTGACTCACTGGGTGTGATGTCAGAGCCACCTACCCTCACAGCATTGGAAATGTTGTTAACAGCAGAACCATACCTGTCAGTACAGATGAGCATCTAACCTCTCTGACACATTCTTCTACTTTTTTCTACTTTTCTACTTGTTGACTGGATGTGTGGCCAACATGGATGTAGTGTTACGTACTACTGGTGAGTACATTCAGGTATTTCATATGCCTCATTCTTTGCCATGCCGACCTAGCCAGACTAGTGTATACAGCATCGAATATAGGAGACCCTTGTGCATTGTATACTCTGTGTCTGCAGTCCTTATTACCTCCCAACTCACATAGGTAGATAGGGTAGCTAGGTTAAGAGCCCCGTTCACAGCCAGCGAGTACAGCAAGTATAGCGAGTAGAGTATCATATCTGAGATCCCCGTCCACGTTCCCCAAACGACGGATGTCCCCTGCACCCACTCAGTACTCACCAGTAGTACGTAACAGTAGATCTGGGTATTATTTGCATAAATTTGGAAATTGAGGCCATATGTAGCCAGGATGTGAGCCAGGATGGAGACATGTAGATGGTGAACAGTATGGGACTCAAGACCAATCCTTGTGGGACACCATACTTTATAGGTTTGAGAGAGGACCTATGTCACCCCACCTTGACGCATTGTCTCCTCTTACTTAGGTATGACCGAATCCAAGCAAGAGCATAACTACTGACCTTGCATCTTGATTCCAGCCTACCAAATAGTATTTGATGGTCAATGAGATCAAAGGCAGCAGAAAGGTCAAACATTAGTAGAATTATTGATTTTTTTGTCAAGATCACGCAGGATATCATTTTGCACTCTCAGTAAGGCAGTTTCAGTGCTATGATATTCATCGTAGGCTGATTGGAACTTGGTCAGCAACTGCCCTCTCAGTAAGTTTAGAAATATAGGTAAGGTTTGATACAGGTCTGTAATTCTTCTCAATGAGTTCCAGACCTAATCTCTTCAAAAGGGGAGCAGTGAGTCCGGGCTGGGTAAAGGGAAAGGATTAAGTTATCTGCATTGGCTGCCTGTGAGGCTAGAATTGACTTTAAGATATCTCTATTGACATGGAAGACGCAAAATGGCTCTGCCCCAAAATACCTATCTCAATTATTAAACCATAAAAAGTTAGGTATGGGACTTCGTTCAAATGATAAAAATGAATACTTAGTACCTATGACTAATTTGAAATCCTATGGTGACAGGGCTTGTATGGTAACATATGCGCTAAAAAAGTGGAATGCCCTGCCCCTTGAAGTGAAAAATTGTAAATCATTGGACACTTTCAAGAAGAAACTTAAGACGTATCTATACAGTAAGCATTATCTCGGAAAAAGCTCTTCGAGCAGACCTGGTCTGGTATAGCGCTATATAAATCATTTATTATATTATATATTATAGACGAATGGTACATAGCCGGTAGGCAGTTAGATTCAGGCCAACAGTGTCTTTTACATGCAACTGTTGGCTGAGAGAAAGCTTGAAAAGATCCTGACTACTCTCTACTCTTTATTAATTGGTCTTCCTCATAGTGATATTAGTAGATTGCAGAAAGTGCAGAACGCTGCTGTGCGCATTATAGCGCAAATTTAAAAAATCACTACCACTCTAATGAGACTACATTGGTTACCAGTCTCAGCTAGAACTGAATTCAAAATATTATTGTTGAGAAGTGTATTAACGGGATATTCCCTAGTTACCTAGTTGTACACAAATCTAGTAATCTAAATCTTAGATCTAATAATAAACATGAATTAATTATCCCCAGTAGTCGATTAAGACGTTATGGTGATAGGGCTTTTCAATATGCAGCGCCTATGTTATGCAAACAAATTATTGCCTATGGATGTTAGACTAATCAATAACATTAACATATTATAGACGAATGGTACATAGCCGGTAGGCAGTTAGATTCAGGCCAACAGTGTCTTTTACATGCAACTGTTGGCTGAGAGAAAGCTTGAAAAGATCCTGACTACTCTCTACTCTTTATTAATTGGTCTTCCTCATAGTGATATTAGTAGATTGCAGAAAGTGCAGAACGCTGCTGTGCGCATTATAGCGCAAATTTAAAAAATCACTACCACTCTAATGAGACTACATTGGTTACCAGTCTCAGCTAGAACTGAATTCAAAATATTATTGTTGAGAAGTGTATTAACGGGATATTCCCTAGTTACCTAGTTGTACACAAATCTAGTAATCTAAATCTTAGATCTAATAATAAACATGAATTAATTATCCTCAGTAGTCGATTAAGAAGTTATGGTGATAGGGCTTTTCAATATGCAGCGCCTATGTTATGCAAACAAATTATTGCCTATGGATGTTAGACTAATCAATAACATTAACACCTTCTAGTCATCACTGAAAACCTTATTTAAAAAATATTTCAATAATAATCATCGGTACAATTCAGAAGCTCGCAATTTGTTAGCTAATCCTCTTTATCTTCCGATAGCACTGCGAACATGTTCACTTGGTGTACACGCTATACAAATATTAGTTAGTATTATTATTACCCTTAGTCATTGGGATAGGGTTTGGAGAAGGTGGGTCATCCTGCCTGCCCAGTCTGACAAATGGTGGTCAGAAGAAAAAAAAACTTGTCAGGGCATGTTGATTTAAAATGAAACAGTGTCTCCCACTGTGTGCTGATATTCCCTATTAGCCTGTCTGGGGTCTAAATACCAAATCAAATGCTCCAGATTGCAATGCACACAGCTTGCCAGAGACTCACACAAGTCATGTTGTGGGATGGTTTTACCGAGAAGGGAACATGGGGTTTTCCAGGAGAGAAGGTGATACAAGAAGGAAGAGGGGGATGTCAGACTGGAAACAAGGGTGCAGACTTGAGAGTGGAATCAATATAAGAACGAGACAGATTACTTTCACCAGGAATAGGGCTATGTCGCCAGAAGAGGAAAGAGAACTACTGACGACAGGAGCTGGGGGAGAACTTCTGACGACAGGAGCCGGGGAAGACAAAGTTTCTGTACCCACCTCATCTTCTGAACGAACAGAATGCAAAGTAGCAGAGACAGAAACATTGACGTCCATGGACACTTGAATCAGGGTAGGAACAGGAAGAAGGGTGGAAACATCGGGGGATCAGAAAAAAGGGACGGGAGGAAGAACCGAGGGACAGTCAGCATGAGTTGATCTTTTGAAAGAGAAGGGAAGGAGAGCTTCTGGGACTGATCTGTCTTTAGGAGGCACAGTGCTTTCGATCAGTTGGTCTTGAATATCAGTGTTCAGTGCACATTTTACTGTTCCTTTCATTTGACTTTTTCCTATTTAAGCCTTTAGAACAATCCTGTTCTATAAGCTTACCATTATTTGTTGGCACCCCAGCTTACCATTATTTGGAAGCATGCTACCTTTTTTGTGGGATCTTTTAAGAAATTATTGTAGCTGGTATAACAAGCAGTAATTTCAGGTGATGGTGTTGATTGCAGGCACTAATTGCAGGAGTAAAACACAAGAAGTCCGTTTTGTTGAGGATCTAGTCTGGTCTGACTCGTAGTATTCTATATTTGAAAGGTACGAGCTGCTACATTTGAGGAACAGATGGGTATTATCATAATGTTACACTGGCCTTCCTTGGCCTTGCTTCTACTATTATCTAAATAACAACTTACGGTACAAATCTACCATTATTTGTAGATTACTTGCTACCAAATCGCTGATCACATCCCACAATCTTTGGTTTTTTATGCATTGTTTGGTATCTACCTACGATAGAAGTACCAATTATCTGAACATCGTGAAAGAAGGTCTCTGTTGCCCTCATTGAGATAGGTTCTAAGGTACGACTCTACCGTCAATTGTAGATTAAGCTTTGTGAATTGGAATCATATCATACCCAAACTAATATTTATTATTGAAATATTTTCATGTAATTTGTGAAATTATTGTTCCTATTTCTATCTGCTACATTTAACAACTCTTAGTGGATAGGTGCCCAGATGTTTACTATACGGGCGCTTGACCTTTGTGTACTGAAATTACTGAAATGCGTTACAAATCCCTTGACATGTTGATACTTAACCACATAGGTCTGAACACCTGACAGACTCAGCTCACTAAAAACTGAAAAATAATCCCATAAGTAATCATATAGACCCAGTCACACATTTTCTGGCCACTTGTTTACTGTGTGTTGAAAACACAACAACTATGGCTAAACGTGATTCTCCTGCTTCAGGCCCATCGCTACGTAGCATACGCTACTGATGAACCTGAGCTAATGACCATCAGATACTATTTGATGGATTATGGTCAAGATGCAGAATTGGAGGTCATGCTCTAGACTGGATTTGATCATCTCTGTGTGGGAGGAAACAGTGTGTTAAAGTGGGTTGCCACAGTTCAGCACTCAAACCCATTGCATATGGGGTCCCACAAGGATAGGTCCTTGGTCCGTTACTCTTCACCATATATATGTCCCCTTTGGCAGATATCTTGGCACAATTCAGACTCAGTTATCACATCTATGCAGAAGATACCAAGATTTATATCCCTGTTGACCACACCTCCACTCATCAGGTTGATATCAGAAGACACAAACCTGAACAATGTATCAGTGAGATTAGGGCATTCTTGATCTTAGTATTTGCAGCTTTTAGACATTGTCTAGATTAGATGACTACTATTATATTAACTTATGCCTTTGTTCCATCTACTTTGGACTATGGGAATGGCCTTCTTGCAGGTCTACCTAGACCTAGAGTAGACATAAAGAAACTGCAGTACCTGCTGAACTCTGCAGCCCAAGTGGTGGGTAGAATCAGGAAATTTGATCATATATCAGAAAAACTGAAAGAATTACATTGGTTACACTAGAAATTGTGCGCCGCATGGCTACCAGCTGAAAACCAGGCGGTAACCAGGTGGTTTCCAACAGCTGGTTTTCACAAAAAAGTAAGACGCATGGTAACCAGGCGGTTTTAGATTTGCCAGCCACATGGTTTCCAGCTGGCTGCCATGTGAATTCCATGCGATTTACTAACCATGCGGATACCGCATGGCAGGGACCAGGTGGTTTTCATGCAATTTTCATAGATATCCTAGGTTAGCTCAGGTGGGCTATTGCTGGATTATTATTGGGCTTATATTATTTCCTGGTGATTATTGTGTGGTTTTCATATGGTTTATTGAGGATATGGCATTAGGGTGGTTCATGCTCGCTGGGATATTGGTTGAAATTACCAATTAAAATTACTAAATTACTAGTTTTATGAAAGTTATTATAGTTGCTGATTGATTTTTTTATTAATGACAAAAGCATCATTTTTATTTCAACAGAGAGATCTTTATTGGAACAATCTTCATCACAATATAGTATTCAAATGTTTTAATCTTGATACATCACAATACCAATATTATAACTTAAGCAATGTACAAATATTTAAATAACAATTTATCTTAGTACACATTTGGATAAATACAGTTATTAAAATATTCGAATCATTTTGTTAGAACATAGATTAAGCAGTTCTTGATGTTTAAGAAAATTATTATGCAGCATGAATGAATGTTTAATTTCATGACATAATATTTATTTCAGGGAGCTCAAAACAGCTCTTGGGGCACATTTCTGCTTTTGTTAACCTAGAGGTTAACATTAAAGTTGGCATAGTAACCAGCCTATTTTGACATCATTCCTTGGTGATCTTGAATTACAATATAAGCACTTGCTGGTCACAAGTAATGAATCACATTTCAACTTTCAATATCTTAACAGTTCAGGTATTTCTAGATTTAAAGGTCCATTCATCATATTCGTGACTTATCATCTAATACTTCAATTTTGTGACATGCCATTCTGAATTGTCACTCTTGCATGGAATTTCTTTTTTTCTTTTTTTTTTGGTAATTGTTCTGTACTTAGTACCTTATATTACGTACTTTGTCCCTTTTATGGTAATGTGAATACTCAGACCTCACAGGACCCTTTATTTATGCTCATTCTGCACTGAATCTTTCCTACTGATATCTTATGTAAGATAGTGGTACACATCAAAATGTGCTCATGTGAGTCCTTAAGTCCTGCATGGATGTGTGTCTGCTCATTCTGTACTGAATCCTTCCTGTATGGATGGGTGTCTGCTCATTATCATTATCTTCATTCAGAAATAAGACATTACATTCATGAATTATTGATATATGAGATCCCCAAAACAAGGATGTGTCAGGGTAATTTGAAATTGCTCTCTCACAAGTTATAGGGAACCTCAAAAGTGATGGAGAACCTCACAAGTGATGGAGAACCTCACAAGTGATGGAGAACCTCACAAGTGATGGAGAACCTCACAAGTGATGGAGAACCTCACAAGTGATAGGGAACCTCACAAGTGATAGGGAACCTCACAAGTGATGGAGAACCTCACAAGTGATAGAGTACCTCACAAGTGATGGAGAACCTCACAAGTGATGGAGAACCTCACAAGTGATAGGGTACCTCACAAGTGATAGGGTACCTCACAAGTGATAGAGTACCTCACAAGTGTTGGAGAACCTCACAAGTGATAGGGTACCTCACAAGTGATGGAGAACCTCACAAGTGATAGATTACCTCACAAGTGATGGAGAACCTCACAAGTGATGGAGAACCTCACAAGTGATAGGGTACCTCACAAGTGATAGAGTACCTCACAAGTGTTGGGGAACCTCACAAGTGATAGGGTACCTCACAAGTGATGGAGAACCTCACAAGTGATAGATTACCTCACAAGTGATGGGAAACCTCAAAAGTGATGGAGAACCTCACAAGTGATAGGGTAACTCACAAGTGATAGAGTACCTCACAAATGATGGGGAACCTCACAAGTGATAGGGAACCTCAAAACTTGACATATGTGATGTACAAACCACATGAATGGTGTTAAAAGCACATAAGTGATGTAACCACCCAAGTGATGTTCAAACCATATGGGTAACATACAAACACATAAAACATCTACAATACAAGTGATGCTCAATCACAAATTATGGGAGAGGGTAGTGATTCTCCCATGCATGCATGATATCCTGTAACTTTTACTCACAATTTGTCCAACTTTCATATTGTAGTCTTTCTTCATTCTGTTCCATTTGAAATTTGTTCCATTTGAAGTTATAAATCTGTATATAAATAGACTCAAAACAATGGAGACGTTTCTCATACAGCAAGACCTGAAAATTGCTGCCTTCTCTTCAATGTCGTCTGCTCAATGTGTCAGAGGCTTGAAATGAACACACAACCAAAGCTGTCAACTTTACACAGGGAGATCAGGACAAACCAAATATCTCCAAATAATTTTCTGACAGCACAATAATTTCCGAAGGGTGATAATATTTTAGGGCAATAATTTTCCAAGGGATATAATTTCCAAGGACTACAACTTTCCAAGGGTTATATTTTCCAAGGGCAAACATTTTCCAAGGGTTAATTTTCCCAAGGGCTAAATTTTCCAAGGGTAACATTTTGCAGGGTTATAAGTTTTCCAAGGGTGATATTTTCCAAGGGTAATATTTTCCAAGGGTTAATTTTTCCAAGGGCTAAAATTTTCCAAGGATGATATCTGAATATAATTTCTGAGAGCAATAATTTTCCAAGGGTGATAATTTTCTAAGGGCGATACTTTCCAAGGGCTATAATTTTCCAAAGGTGATATTTCCCAGGCCTATAATTTCTCAAAGGGTTATATTTTCCAAGGGCAAACATTTTCCAGGGGTGATATTTCCCAGGGCTATAATTTTCCAAGGACAAACATTTCCCAAGGGATATTTTTTAAGGGTAACATTTTCCAAGGGTAACATTTCGCAGGGTTATAAGTTTTCCAAGGTTGATATTTTCCAAGGGTAATATTTTCCAAGGGTTAATTTTCCCAAACGCTAAATTTTCCAAGGGTGATATCTCAATAATTTTTCTGAGAGCAATAATTTTCCAAGGGTGATAATTTTCCAACGGTGATACTTTCCAAGGGGAACATTTCCAAGGGCTATAATTTTCCAAGGGTGATATTTTTCAAGGGCTAAAATTTTCCAAGGGCTAAAATTTTCCAAGGGCTAAAATTTTCCAAGGGTAATTTTTTCCAAGGGTAATTTTTTCCTAGGGTAACATTTCCTAGGGCTATAATTTTCCAAGGGCTAAAATTTTCCAAGGGCTAAAATTTTCCAAGGGCTAAAATTTTCCAAGGGTAACATTTTCCAAGGGTAATTTTATCCTAGGGTAACATTACCTAGGGCTATAATTTTCCAAGGGTGATATTTTCCAAGGGATAAATTTTCCAAGGGCTAAAAGTTTCCAAGGGTAATTTTTTCATAGGGTTACATTTCCTAGGGCTATAATTTTCCAAGGGTGATATTTTCTAAGGGCTATAATTTTCTAAGGGCTATAATTTTCTAAGGGCTATGATTTTCTAAGGGCTATAATTTTCTAAGGGCTATAATTTTCCAAGGGCTAAGTGATGTTTTCCAAAGGTGATATTTTTCAAGGGTAATGTTTTCCACGTGTAATATTTTCCAAATGTGATATTTTCCAAGGGCTAAAGGTGAGAGAGCTGAGGTGTGGGAGGTGAGGTGAGGGAGCTGAGGTGACGGAGCTTAGGTGACGGAGCTGATATGAGGGAGGTGAGGTGTGGGAGCTGAGATGAGAGAGGCAAGGCGAGGGAGCTAAGGTGAGAGAGGCGAGATGAGGGAGCTGAGGTGAAGGAGGTGAGGTAAAGGAGTTGAGGTGAGGGAGCTGTGTGGGAGCTGAGGTGAGGGAGCTGTATGGGAGCTGAGGTGAGGGAGGTGAGGGAGGGGAGGTGTGGGAGCTGAGGTGAGGGAGCTGAGGTGAGGGAGCTGAGGTGAGGGAGCTGTTAGGGAGCTGAGGTGAGAGAGGTGAGGTGTGGGAGTTGGGGTGAGGGAGATGAGGTGAGGAAGCTGTGTGGGAGCTGAGGTGAGAGAGGTGAGGTGTGGGAGCTGAGGTGTGGGAGGGGAGGTGAGGGAGTTGTTAGGGAGCTGAGGTGAGAGAGGTGAGGTGTGGGAGTTGGGGTATGGAAGCTGAGGTGAGGGAGCTGAGGTGTAAGAGCTGTGGAAGATACAATTAGACAGCCCTCTTCCCTCATCTCAGCCCTCATTCCTCAGTTCAGCCCTCTTCCCTCATCTCAGCCCTCATTCCTCAGTTCAGCCCTCTTCCCTCATCTCAGCCCCCATTCCTCAGTTCAGCCCTCATTCCTCATTTCAGCCCTCATTCCTCAGTTCAGCCCTCTTCCCTCATCTCAGCCCTCTTTCCTCATTTACCATGTCACAACCCATGTATTTTTCTGAATAATTTAGCCATAGTTCAATCATATTACCCTTTTAAAAAAAGACCAATGCTAAAATGTTGGCCTTCAGCTTTGATTTTTTACAAGTCCTTTTCATATGAAAACCACCTGGTTTAATTCACATGGAAATCACCTGTTGTCAATTCTCCTTGCATCCTCCTGGTTTTTGTCTGGTTTACGCATGATAACCACATGGAAATCATCTGGTTCAATTCCATGTGGTTACTGCCTGACTTTTTGCCATGCGGTTACCACCTGTCCAACCAGGCAATATCCATGTGATATTTGCCAGGTGGTAACCGCCTGGCATAAAACCAGGCGAAAACCGCCTGGCAGCCACATGGCAGACACATGATTTACCTGCCATGCGGTTGCCAGGCGGGGAACATTTGGCCATGTACCTGTATGTGCCAGAATTGATTTTAAAATTCTACTTATGACATTAAATGGTAAGGCACCTCCTTACTTGCGGGATCTACTCCTAGTTAAACAGGATGACAGAAATCTACCTCCCTGTTCAATACCAAAGACTCACTTTAAAACGGTAGGTGATAGGGCCTTCCTGTCTCGGCAACTTTGGAGTGCCTTTCCTACTGACATTAGGACTAGCACCTCTGTCACATCTTTTAAGAGTAGACAAGACACATCTTTTCTGGAGACAACGCTCTGAAGGATAATAAAAGATTAGGAACTTGCTATTTCCATTCATGAGTGTCTCATGAATGTTACTAGCAGGGAATGGGGCTGTTGATTTATGCATTCATTTCATACTAAAGGAGAACAGACAACCTAAAATTGTTATTGTTAATTGTTATTGTTAATCCCTTCATTTGACAGATGTTTAGGTCACTTATTACATTAATGAAAGCAACATTCCAGTTCATATCAAGTCAAGTTCAAGTCAAGTTCATATGTTAGTGTCTCAAAGCGGAATGAATGGATGAATGAATGGTTGCTTTATGGCACATCAACACAATGAGGTCATTCAGTGGCAAAAAGTAAAATTGAACCATAATATTGACAAAAATGTAAAAATAATGTTAATACTTTATGTAGACAAGAATTTAACATTGATATATATGACATCAAACAAATATAATAAATATGTATAATTTTTTTTCTTTAAAAAAGACTTTGTTCAGTGCGATGCTCTGCAGTTCTTGATAAATAAGTCAGTGACTTAAATAAACAAAAGCTCTGCCCTTAAAACTTAAAAAATTATACGATCACAGACGTATCTACAATATCAAATAATGTATGTAAATCATTAAAATACTGATTCCTAATAATATCAAAATTTATTAGCAAAATTGATTAAAGCCACTGTATGCAACTGAAATTATTAAAGTAAGCAAAAGAAAAAGTTGGGAAGATTACGTTTCTAAATTAAATACACGTTCACCAATTAAAAAATGCTGGGATATGGTACCTAAAATTACTGGAAAGGGAGGTAGAGCAAGGATCAAACATCTAAATCATAATGGCCAATTAATTACAAATCCCAGCGAAATAGGTAACACAATAGGTCAAACCATTTCAAAAAATTCCTCATCTGATAATTATTCTACAAAATTCCAACAAATAAAAAATAGAAAAGAAAGAAGCCAACTAAATTTAATATCGCATAACTTGGAAGAATATAATATATCATTTACAATAGAAAATTGCTTTGGAAACTTTTTGAAACTTGCTTTGGATAAATCTCATGATACCCCTCCTGGACCTGATCAAATTCACTGCCAAATCCTTAAACACCTCCCTGATCAATCACTTGGGCATCATTTAGATATTTTTAATAATATATGGGAAAGTGGTGATTTCATGGAGTGAAGCCACTATCATTCCTATTCCCAAACCTGGCAAAGACTTGTCAGATTTAAATAATTATCATCCCATTGCGTTAACAAGTTGTATTTGTAAAACGATGGAACGAATGATTAACGAGCGTTTAGTTTGGTTTTTAGAAACTGCGGCTTATATTTCAGTTGCACATTCCCCTGTGGGTGCGGGGATTAAAGAATAGCCCCACTGCCCCCCAGCATGTCGTAAAAGGCGACTAAAGGGGCATCCTGTTTGCCGTGGGATGCGACCCGTATCGGAAGATATGGAATCCTGACGGGCTGAGCACTGGGCTGGTTTGACAGTAATACCGGTCCAGTTGCAACACGCCTGTCTTGGATCCAGATGTTCACCAGACAGGCAGATCAGATTAGGCCTGGGTCTGATTTAACCGGCTTGTGGTATATTTCCTTTAATGTTTTCTGGCTATTTTATCTTTATTAGTGACAATTTCAATGTTTAAAATTTAAGAATAATTGATAAATTTTTGATTGATATTTCCTGAAAGGAGATTACTGCTGATTGGGTCAATCGAGGGATATAAATAAAATCCTAAAGGGTGGAGTTTTTATTCTAAGAGTATGTCATGTTGGGTATCCTCATGGCGTCAGGGCTTGGAGTTACCGGCCCAGAACGGCGTCCCCTTGTTGGGCTTCGTGGTGGGTAGGGGACCTAACTGATGAAATTTAAAATAACACACATGGCGCAAAACAAACAAAAACGACCTAGGAATGACATAGACAGTGATGACGACTCAAATAAATCAGAAAAATGGCCTAGATTTTTAATTGCGGAAAGTTCCGATGCTGAACATACCCTGGCAAAAATGTCCCCCTTTGCAATTGCAAAGGGGATTCAAGGCATTGCCGGGGTGCCGAAAACAGTTAAAAAGATGGGAACACGTTTATTAATTGAAGTTGAGCGGAAGAGCCATGCAGACAATCTTTTAAGATGCCGAATGTTGGCCACAGTTCCAGTTTTGATAACAGCTCATAAGACCCTCAATAACAAAAAAGGAGTGATAAGATGCCCAGATCAGGTGGGTGTTTCTGAAGAGGAAATAGAGGAAGAATTAAAAGATCAAGATGTTGTCCAATGCAAACGAATTTTTATTAAGAAGGATGGAGCCAAAATTCCAATTAACACATTCATTCTGACATTTGAAGCAGCGCAGCTTCCAACATCTATTAAAGTTGGATATTTAAACGTCCGAGTTGATGTTTTCATTCCAAACCCTCTGCGCTGCTTCAAGTGTCAGAGGTATGGACATGGATCTGATCGATGCAAAGGAAACATAACTTGCCCGAAATGTACAGCCCAGCATAGTGGAGAAGAGTGTTCTTCGGAAACCATGAAATGTGTGAATTGTCAAGGCAATCACCCATCGTATTCGCGGAATTGTCCTTCATTTTTAAAAGAGAAGGAAATTCAGCAAATACGCCACACCGAAAACATTTCTTTTCCTGAGGCACGTAAACGTGTAGAAAGTTTTAATAATTCCAAAACATCATATGCTACCACCTTAAACACCAAAGAGACAAAAACTATGGCAATACAGACAGAAATAACCTGGCCAATCGATGAAAAGAATTATTCCTATTTTTCAAATACCTCCAAATTTTCAGGAACATCCACTCAAACCCAAACACCCACTACCCCAGTAATAACTATACCAACAGTTTCATCCACTAAAACCTCTTCACAGACTCCCTCCACATCATCCAGTAATAAAAATGTAAATAGCAATAGACCAGTTAAGAAATCAGACAAAAAAGAAATCAAAGACCAAAGCAAAACTAAAATAAATAGAACTAAATCCTTAGAAAGGATGGACACAGGTGATCCTTCCGATATACATTTTACACCTGTTCACTCAAAACATAATCATAAACTTAAATGATTATGTTAAATCCTATATTTATCCTCATTATTTTTAATATGGCTATCAGCAGTATCATACAATGGAACTGTAGAGGATTCGAGACAAACAGGCCAGAACTGGAGTTATTAGCCCAAAAATATAACGCATCTGTAATTTGTTGACAAGAAACTAAATTCAAAGATAATTCAACAACATTTAAGGGGTATGTACCTTATAATAAAGTTGGTTCAATAGATGCAATGGACCGAGCACATGGCGGAGTTTCTGTTTTTGTTAAATCCTGTATACCACAAAGTAAAGTAACATTAAATACTAATTTACAAGCTTCTGCAGTCAGGGTTACCCTGCATAATACATTAACTATATGTTCAATATATTTACCGCCTAGTGAGCCAGTTAATATTACAGATTTAAATAATTTGATAACCCAGCTGTCACAGCCATATATGCTAGTTGGTGACTTTAATGCACACAACTATCTTTGGGGTGGCAGAAATAATACTGATGCCAAAGGACGTATAATAGAAGATTTTTTAAATAATAATAGTTTGTGCCTTTGGAATGACGATTCCCCGACATATTTACATCCTGCTACAGGCTCTTTAACATCAATAGATCTCTCCATGTGCACTCCAAATTTATTTTTAGACTATTCCTGGGAAGTAGAGGAAGATCAATGGGGTAGTGATCATTATCCCATTATTTTAAATAACCATTTTCCTCCACCAGATGAATGAATCCCCAAGTGGAAATTTCATAAAGCCGATTGGGCAAAATTTCAAACATCCTGTTATAATAAAATAACTCCAGAAATTTTTAACAATGTAGATGATCCTCTTCAAGTTTTTACAGATAAATTGTATGATATTGCTGATGGGTGTATTCCCAAATCAAAGCCTAATTCTAAAATTAAAGAAAAACCCTGGTTTAATGATGAGTGCAAAAAAGCTGTCAAGGAGCGGAAAAAAGCTCTGAAAAAATTTAATTGACAGCCAACTCAATATAATTTGCACCAGTTTCGTATAAAGAGAGCTAAAGCCCGCTACATTATTAAAAGAATTAAAAGAAAAAGCTGGAAAGAATATGTTTCTAAATTAAATACACGTTTACCAATTAAGAAATGCTGGGATATGGTGCGTAAAATTACGGGGAAGGGAGGTGGAGCAAGGATCAAACATCTAAATTATAATGGCCAATTAATTACAAATCCCACCGAAATAGGCAACACAATAGGTCAAACCATTTCCAAAAATTCCTCATCCAATAATTATTCTGCTAAATTTCAACAAATAACGAATAGAAAAGAAAGAAACCAACTAAATTTCATATCCCATAACTTGGAAGTATATAATAAATCATTTACAATAGAAGATTTGAAACTTGCTTTGGATAAATCTCATGATACTGCTCCTGGACCTGATCAAATTCACTACCAAATCCTTAAACATCTACCTGACCAATCACTTGGGCATCTTTTAGATATTTTTAATACAATTTGGGAAAGTGGTGATTTTCCTCCTTCATGGAGGGAAGCCACTATCATTCCCATTCCCAAACCTGGCAAAGATTTATCAGATTCAAATAATTATCGTCCCATTCCTTTAACAAGTTGCATTTGTAAATCAATGGAACAAATGATTAATGAGCATTTAGTTTGGTTTTTGGAAACTGCAGCTTATATTTCTGTTGCACAAAGTTGCTTTAGAAAAACTCGAAGTACCATTGACCACCTGGTACGTTTAGAGACATTTATAAGAGAGGGTTTTTTAAAAGGTGAGCACGTGGTGAGTATTTTCTTTGATTTAGAGAAGGCATATGACACCACATGGAAATATGGGATAATGAGTGATTTATATGATATGGGATTAAGGGGTCGTTTACCCCTTTTTATTCAAAATTTTCTATCAAACAGACATTTTAAAGTTCGAGTGGGTGCATCACTTTCTGATGCTTTTGATCAGGAAATGGGTGTTCCACAGGGTAGTATATTATCAGTGACCCTTTTTATTATTAAAATTAACAGCATTGTTGATTGTATGAGGCCTGGAGCAGATTGCTCACTTTTTGTTGATGATTTCAACTTAAGCTACAGGTCAACAAGCATGCATACAATAGAACGGCAGCTCCAACAACACCTAAATAGATTACAAGAATGGGCTGATAACAATGGATTTAAGTTTTCTTTGAAAAAGACAGTATGTGTGCACTTTTGTAAAAAGTGGAAGGCTCACCCAGATCCTGATCTACACTTTGGCCAAACTCGAATCCCTGTTGTCGAAGAAACCAAATTTCTTGGACTTATATTTGATAGAAAATTATCTTTTATCCCGCATATTAAATATGTAAAAAAGAAATGCCAGAAGGCATTAGATTTATTACGGGTTCTCGCCCATACTGATTGGGGAGGGGACCGTAATGTTTTATTACAATTATATAGAGCGCTGGTGCGTTCCAAACTTGATTATGGGTGTATGGTATATGGATCAGCACGTCCATCGTATATTAAAATGCTCGATCCTATACAAAATCAAGGGTTAAGACTATGCCTTGGTGCAATTCGTACCTCGCCTGCAGATAGCTTGGCAGTAGAGGCAGAGGAACTGCCTCTTGATTTAAGAAGAGAAAAAGTTGCCCTTCAGTATGCTGCAAAAATTGCTGCTTGTCCAGACAATCCTGTCCATGACGCTATATTCAATCCAAATTATGTTGATCTTTTTGAAAATAAACCAAGTACAATACCAGCTTTTGGCATTCGCATGTAGGAATTTTTACAATCCTTAAATTTAAATCTGAATCAAATAGCTAAATTTCAATATCCAGAAACACCTCCATGGACCTATGCAACTTTAAATATTAATCTAGCCATGTCAGAATTAAAGAAATGCTCAACAGATCCATCCCTTTATATAAATAGGTATAAAGAAATTAAATCTATTTTCACTGGATATCAGTGTTTATACACTGATGGATCATTTGACGATGAGAAGGCTGCTGCAGCTGCTGTTAAGGGCAATCATATTTATTCAGAACGTCTGCCAAATAAATCATCAATTTTTTCTGCAGAACTACATGCTTTGTACCTTGCTTTGGATCATGTGGAGACTTCTCCACATCAAACATTTTTAATTTTTTCTGATTCTTTGTCTTGTTTACAAGCATTGAAAGCAAAGGATTGGAAAAATCCCTTTATTTACAAAATTCTCGAACGGTATTATAGACTCTGTACAGATGAAAATAAAGAAATACGTTTTTATTGGATCCCCAGTCACATTGGAATCCATGGAAATGAGGCCGCTGACCAAGCTGCCAAAGCAGCATTGGACAAACGCCCAATAGATTTACTTATTCCATATACAGAGTTTAAGAAATATATTACTGTTTTTTTACGTTCTAAATGGCAGTTGCGCTGGAACGAAGCTATTTTTAATAAATTACATGAAATTAAGCCCGTTCTAGGCAAAACTAAAGGTGCTATTAGAATTAACCGTAGAGAAGAGTCTGTTTTAACCCGTATAAGAATAGGACATAGTCATTTGACGCACTGTTATCTGCTTAAAGGTGAAGATCAACCAGAATGTATTGGTTGTCAAAGGGCTTTGACTATTAAACATATTTTAATTGAGTGTATCGATTTTGATATTATACGAACTCAATATTTTAATGTACAAGATTTACATACGTTATTTGATACTGTAGATACTTCTGTGATAGTATCGTTTTTAACTCACATAGGACTTTATAATCAGTTTTAAGGGCAGAGCTTTTGTTTATTTATGTCATTGACTTATTTATCAAGAACTTCAAAACATCATACTGATAAAGTCTTTTAAACAAATTATACATATTTATTATATTAGATTGGTGTTATATAAATGATGTTAAATTCTTGTGTTATCTACATATTGTATTAATATATTAACATTTTGTTTCTAGTCAATATAATGTTTTTGTTTTTACTATTTTGGCACTGAATGACCTCATTGTGTCGATGTGCCGTAAAGAAACCATTCATTCATTCATTCATTCAGTTGCACAGAGTGGCTTTAGAAAAACTTGAAGTACTATTGACCATCTGGTACGTTTAGAAACATTTATACGAGAGTGTTTTATAAAAGGCAAGCATGTGGTTCGTATATTTTTTTATTTAGAAAAAGGATACAACACGACATGGAAACATGGAATAATGAGTGATTTATATGATATGGGATTAAGGGGTCGTTTACCCCTTTTTATTCAAAATTTTATATCAAACAGACATTTCAAAGTTCGAGTGGGTCAGGATCAGGAAATGGGTGTTCCACAAGGAAGTATATTACCAGTCACCCTTTTTATTATTAAAATTAACAGCATTGTTGATTGTATGAGGCCTGGAGCAGATTGCTCACTTTTTGATGATGATTTCAACTTAAGCTACAGGTCCACAAGCATTGCATACAATAGAACGGCAGCTCCAACAACACCTAAATAGATTACAAGAATGAGCTGATAACAATGGATTCAAGTTTTCTTTGAAAAAAAACCGTACGTATGCACTTTTGTAAAAAGTGGAAGGCTCAACCAGATCCTGATCTACACCTTGGCCAAACTCGAATCCCTGTTGTCGAAGAAACCAAGTTTCTTGGAGTTATATTTGATAGGAAACACTCTTTTATCCCTCATATTAAATATGTAAAAAGAAATGCCAGAAGGGTTCTTGCTCATACAGAATTGCTAAAGCTCCTAGGAGAGTAACCCCAACATCTGGTAAATCATACAACGAAAAACCCAACCAATTTCTCAAAGGAACCTAATATATCTGAATAAAACCATTTAGAAACCAAGGTCTCTTTGTGTGAGTCTTTTCAACCAAATCTGTTGAATTATCATAACACCACGTTACACAACCGCACCCCCAAAAAATTGACTGAAAAAAACGGTCAACAAAAATCAAGGTATTCATCCTATGCATATCTTTATTGCAAACAATCTCGTAAACCACAAAAGAAAGAAACGGGAGCAATAAAAATTTGTTTTCAAAATGGAGATTCCTACCCCGCGCCGGGGCTGTATGAAGTGTAAAATAAACGAAATAGTCTGGTGGCTTCAAGGGAGAGGGTCCACAAATTTGAAAACATTAAATAGCAAATCAAAAATGATTCAAATTGACATAAAAAAAGTCATTTATACCTCAAAAATCAACGCGTAAATTGCACAAATACGCAAACAATTACCCCAAAGCCAGGAGTACACAGAATATATACACCGTGGGGTTTCGCCGTAGCACCTCCACTTGGTAACCAATGGAAACCACTATAACACCTCCACCTGGAGGCGCTATAGGTGAGGCGCCCAGCACCTCCAGAGGTGCTAGCACCTCATCCAATATAAAAACCATCCAATATAAAAACCTCATCCAATATAAAAACCAGGCGTAGGATAACGCAGTCAGTCCCCATCCAACTGATGAGATCAATACAGATCGAAACCATTGTTGGTATTGGCTTAGGGACTGCGAACGTTGTCTACCTCGTCTTCTGGATACATTGTCTATTTCACATTGGTATGTTCTAAACTTGATTATGGGTGTATGGTATATGGATCAGCACATCCATCTTATATTAAAATGCTTGATCCTATACAAAATCAAGGTCTAAGATTATGCCTTGGTGCATTTCATACATCGCCTGCAGATAGCTTGGCAGTTGAGGCAGATGAACTGCCTCTTGATTTAAATAGAGAAAAGCTTGCCCTTCAGTATGCCTCAAAATTTGCTGCATGTCCAGACAATCCGGCACATCATATTATATTCAATCCAAATTATGTTGATCTTTTTGAAAATAAACCAAATACAATTATACCAACTTTTGGCATTCGCATCAAAGAATCTTTACAATCTTTAAATATAAATCCAAATCAAATAGCTAAATTTCAATATCCAGAAACACCTCCATGGACCTATGAAACTTTAAATATTAATGTAGCCATGTCAGAATTAAAGAAATGCTCAATCGATCCATCCCTTTATATAAATAGATACAAAGAAATAAAATCTGTTTTCACTGGATATCAGTATAATTACACTGATGGATCATTTGATGATGATAAGGCTTCATGCTTTACACCTTGCTTTAAGATCATGTGGAGACTTCTCCACATCGGACATTTTTAATTTTTTCTGATTCTTTGTCTTGTTTACAAGCATAGAAAGCAAAGGATTGGAAAAATCCTTTTATTTACAAAATCCTTGAGCGCCATCATAGACTCTGTACTGAGTAAAATAAAGAGATTTGTTTTAACTCGATTCCCAGTCATATTGGAAACCTTGGAAATGAGGCTGCTGACCAAGCTGCAAAAGCAGCATTGGATAAGCGCCCAATAAATATGCTTACACCTTATACAGAGTTTAAGAAATATATTACTGTTTTTTTACGTTCTAAATGGCATTTGCGCTGGAACGAAGCTATTTTTAATAAACTTAAATTAAGCCTGTTTTAGGTAAAACCAAAGGTGCTTGTAGAATTAACCGAAGAGAAGAGTCTGTTTTAACACGTATAAGAATTGGACATAGTCATTTGACTCACTGCTATCTTCTTAAAGGCGAAGATCAGCCTCAGTGTATAGGATGTCAAAGGGCTTTGACTATCAAACATATTTTAATTGAATGTAGCGATTTTGATAAAATTAGGACTTAATATTTTAATGTGCAAGATTTACATTCTTTATTTGATACTGTAGATACTTCTGTGATAGTATCGTTGTTAAACCAAAGAGGACTTTATAACCAATTTTAAGTGTGGATCTCTTGTTTACTTAGGTCATTGGCCTATTTATCAAGAACCGCAAAACATCAGATGGTATTTAAAGTCTATTAAATTGAATTTATTTTTACAAATTTGTTATGTCTATAACTGATATATTGAAAGGATTTTGTTGATATTTTGTGTTGTTAAGATTATTTACATATCATATTGATTTTATAAATGTTTATGTTTTTACCACTTTTAGGCTCTGAATAACCTTAATGGTTGATGTGCCTCTAAGCCACCATTCATTCATTCATTTATGTGAAGTTGCAGAGCTTTAGAAGTGGGGAAAATGTTGGAACGTCTGTCTGTCTCTCTGTCAACATTTCTTTAGAAATCTTCTCCATAACTGCAGGGCCACCGGCCGTGGCGCAGTTGGTTAGAATGCAAGCTTATTAGTTCCTCTGTGGTGATCCAAAGGTCGTGGGTTCGATCCCCGGCCATGGCCATGTTGAATTCATGATACAATTTCACACATGAGCTGAGGCCCGTGCGTGAAGGGTTAACCCATTGTCCTTGTAAATCTGTGACCGGGTGGATGGTCATGTCAAGGACCTGCGAAATGACAATTCAGTGAGGCATTAATATTGCATATTTTATATAAAGATAGTTTCGGTATCAGCATTCGTGTTTTCCATGTCAATAAGGCAATTATAAAGTCAATTCCACAGGGAGCCAATATAATTCCATAATTTTTTCAGTTATGTGGTCATTTTAAAATTTCTCCTACAACTCTGGTTGCAGCATTCTGCAACTTTGGCGACTCCCAAGTCCTTAACTTTATTTGATCTAAGAATATTTTTTCATCCAGATGAAATTCCATCATTTCTAGAATATGAATTTTTTCCACACACTACTAACACCTGTGATGTATTTCTCTATTTCTGGTCTTTGGATCCACATTGATATACAGCTGAATATCATCTGCATATATGTGATGTCTCAGACCAGAATTATTGATTATCTCATTGAGGGGTTCCATATATTCCAGCACTGACCCTCCCCTGTGGTTGCGGGGATTAAAGAATAGCACCACTGCCCCCCAGCATGTCGTAAAAGGCGACTAAAGGGGCGTCCTGTTTGCCGTGGGATGCGACCTGTGTCGGGGAGGATATGGAATCCTGACGGGCTGAGCACTGGGCTGGTTTGGCAGTAATACCGGTCCAGTTGCAACACGCCTGTCTTGGATCCAAATGTTCACCAGACAGGCAGATCAGATTAGGCCTGGGTCTGATTTAACCGGCTTGTGGTATATTTCCTTTAATGTATTCTGGCTATTTTATTTTTATTAGTGACAATTTCAATGTTTAAAATTTAAGAATAATTGTAAATTTTTGATTGATATTTCCTGAAAGGGGATTACTGCTAATTGGGTCAATCGAGGGATATAAATAAAATCCGAAAGGGTGGAGTTTTTATTCTAAGAGTATGTTATGTTGGGTATCCTCATGGCGTCAGGGCTTGGAGTTACCGGCCCAGAAAGGCGTCCCCTTGTTGGGCTCCGTGGTGGGTAGGGGACCTAACTGATGAATTTAAAATAACACACATGGCGCAAAACAAACAAAAACGACCTAGGAATGACATAGACAGTGATGACGATTTAAATAAATCAGAAAAATGGCCGAGATTTTTAATTGCGGAAAGTTCCGATGCTAAACATACCCTGGCAAAAATGTCCCCCTTTGCAATTGCAAAGGGGATTCAAGGCATTGCCGGGGTGCCGAAAACAGTTAAAAAGATGGGAACACGTTTATTAATTGAAGTTGAGCGGAAAAGCCATGCGGACAATCTTTTAAGATGCCGAATGTTGGCCACAGTTCCAGTTTTTATAACGGCTCATAAGACCCTCAATAATAAAAAAGGAGTGATAAGATGCCCAGATCTGGCGGGAGTTTCTGAAGAGGAAATAGTGGATGAACTAAAAGATCAAGATGTAGTCCAATGCAAACGAATTTTTATTTAGAAGGATGGAATCAAAGTTCCAATCAATACATTCATTCTGACATTTGAAGCAGCGCAGCTTCCAACATCTATTAAAGTTGGCTATTTAAACGTCCGAGTTGATGTTTTTATTCCAAACCCTCTGCGCTGCTTCAAGTGTCAGAGGTATGGACATGGATCTGATCGATGCAAAGGAAATGTAACTTGCCCAAAATGTACAGCCCAGCATAGTGGAGAAGAGTGTTCTTCGGAAGTCATGAAATGTGTGAATTGCCAAGGCAATCACGCATTGTATTCGCGGAATTGTCCTTCCTTTTTAAAAGAGAAGGAAATTCAGCGAATACGCCACACTGAAACATTTCTTTTCCTGAGGCACGTAAACGTGTAGAAAGTTTGAACAATACAAAAACATCCTATGCTAGCACTGTAAAAACGAAAGAAACCAAATCAATAGCGATTCAAACCGAAATAACATGGCCAATCAATGACAAAAATTATTCCTTTTTTACAAAAACCTCTACATCTTCAGCAACGTCAACTCAGACTACAACATCCACTATCCCAGTTATAACTCCACCAACAGCAACATCCACTAAACCCTCTTCACAAACTCCCTCCACATCATCCAGTAATACAAGTATCAATAGCAATAGACACAAATCAGACAAAAAAGAAATCAAAGATCAAGTTAAAAGTAAAATTAATAGAACTAAATCCTTAGAAAGGATGGACACAGGTGATCCTCCGGATATGAATTTTACTCCTGTGCACTCAAAGCATAATCGTAAACTCAATAAGTGATTATGCTGAATCATATATTTTTTCTCATTATTCTTAATATGGCTATCGGCAATATCATATAATGGAATTGTAGAGGATTTGAGGCAAACAGACCAGAACTGGAGTTATCAGCCCAAAAATATAATGCATCTGTTATTAGTTTACAGGAAACTAATTTTAAAGATAACTCAACAACATTTAAGGGATATGTACCTTATAATAAAGTTGGTTCAATAGATGCAATGGACCGAGCACATGGCGGAGTTTCTATTTTTGTTAAATCCTGTATACCCCAAAGTAAAGTGACATTAAATACTAATTTACAAGCTTCTGCAGTCAGCATTACCCTGCACAATACATTAACAATATGTTCAGTATATTTGCCACCAAGTGAACCAATAAATATTACAGATTTAAATAACTTAATAACTCAGCTGCCACAACCGTATATGCTAGTTGGTGACTTTAATGCTCACAACTATCTTTGGGGTGGCAGAAACAATACTGATGCCAAAGGACGTATAATAGAAGATTTCTTAAATAACAATAGTTTGTGCCTTTGGAATGACGATTCTCCAACCTATTTACATCCTGCTACAGGCTCTTTAACATCAATAGATCTCTCCATGTGCACTCCAAATTTATTTTTAGACTATTCCTGGGAAGTAGAGGAAGATCAATGGGGTAGTGATCACTACCCCATTATTTTAAATAACCATTTTCCTCCACCAGATGAAAGCCACGGGCCGTGGCGCAGTTGGTTAGAGTGCCAGCTTATTAGCACCAGTTCCTCTGTGGTGATCCAAAGGTCGTGGGTTCGATCCCCGGCTGTGGTGAGGTTGAATTCATGATACAATTTCACACATGAGCTGAGGCCTGTGCGCGAAGGGTTAACCCGTTGTCCTTGTAAATCTGTGACCGGGTGGGTTGTCATGTCAAGGACCTGCGACATGACAATTCAGTGAGGCAGCACTATATCTGCTACAAGTAGGTCTCATCACGAAATGACCGAAATAATGTTGAAAGTGATGTAAAGCCCCAAACAAACAAACAAAACAAAACCACCAGATGAAAGAATCCCCAAGTGGAAATTTCATAAAGCCGATTGGGCAAAATTTCAAACATCCTGTTTCAATAGAATAACTCCAGAACTTTTTAACAATGTAAATGATCCTCTTCAAGTTTTTACAGATACATTGTATGATATTGCTGATGGGTGTATTCCCAAATCAAAGCCAAATTCTAAAATTAAAGAAAAACCCTGGTTTAATGATGAGTGCAAAAAAGCAAGGAGCGCAAAAAAACTCTGAAAAAATTTAATCGACAGCCAACTCAATATTATTTGCACCAATTTCGAGTAAACAGATCTAAAGCCCGTTATATTATTAAAATAAGCAAAAGAAAAAGGTGGAAGGATTATGTTTCCAAATTAAATACGCGTACACCGATTAAAAAATGCTGGGATGTGGTGCGTAAAATTTCGGGGAAGGGAGGTGGAGCAAGGATCAAACATCTAACTCATAATGGCCAATTAATTACAAATCCCACTGAAATAGGTAACACAATAGGTCAAACCATTTCCAAGAATTCCTCATCCAATAATTATTCTGCAAAATTTCAACAAATAAAAAATAGAAAAGAAAGAAACCAACTAAATTTTATATCTCATAACTTGGAACAATATAATAAATCATTTACAATAGAAGATTTGAAACTTGCTTTGGAAAAATCTCATGATACCGCTCCTGGGCCTGATCAAATTCACTACCAAATCCTTAAACACCTCCCTGATCAATCACTTGGGCATCTTTTAAATATTTTCAATTCAATTTGGGAAAGTGGTGATTTTCCTCCTTCATGGAGTGAAGCCACTATTATTCCCATTCCTAAGCCTGGCAAAGACTCCTCAGATTCAAATAATTATCGCCCCATTGCTTTAACAAGTTGTATCTGTAAAACAATGGAGCGAATGATTAATGAGCGTTTAGTTTGGTTTTTAGAAACTGCAGCTTATATTTCTGTTGCACAGAGTGGCTTTAGAAAAACTCGAAGTACCATTGACCACCTGGTACGTTTAGAGACATTTATAAGAGAGGGTTTTTTAAAAGGTGAGCATGTGGTTAGCATTTTCTTTGATTTAGAGAAAGCGTACGATACTACATGGAAATTTGGAATAATGAGCGATTTATATGATATGGGATTAAGGGGTCGTTTACCCCTTTTTATTCAAAAATTGTTGTCAAATAGACAATTGAGGGTCCGAGTTGGTTCATCACTTTCTGATGCTTTTGATCAGGAAATGGGTGTTCCACAGGGAAGTATATTATCAGTCACCCTTTTTATTATTAAAATTAATAGCATTGTTGATTGTATGAGGCCTGGAGCAGATTGCTCACTTTTTGTTGATGATTTCAACTTAAGCTACAGGTCCACAAGCATGCATACAATAGAACGACAGCTCCAACAACACTTAAATAGATTACAAGAATGGGCTGATCATAACGGATTTAAGTTTTCTTTAAAGAAAACTGTATGTATGCACTTTTGTAAAAAATGGAAGGTTCACCCAGATCCTGATCTTTATTTAGGCCAAACTCGAATACCTGTTGTCGAAGAAACCAAGTTTCTTGGACTTATTTTTGACAGGAAATTATCTTTTATTCCTCACATTAAATACGTTAAAAAGAAATGCCAGAAGGCATTGGATTTATTACGGGTTCTTGCCCATACCGATTGGGGAGGGGACGGTAATATTTTATTGCAATTTTACAGAGCGCTTGTACGTTCTAAGCTTGATTATGGATGTATGATATATGGATCAGCACGTCCATCTTATATTAAAATGCTTGATCCTATACAAAATCAAGGTTTACGACTTTGCCTTGGTGCATTTCGTACATCGCCTGCAGATAGCTTAGCAGTTGAGGCAGATGAGCTGCCTCTTGATTTAAGGAGAGAAAAGCTTGCCCTTCAGTATGCTGCAAAAATTGCAGCTTGTCCAGACAATCCTGCACATGATACTATATTTAATCCAAACTATGTTGACCTTTTTGAAAGTAAATCTAATACAATACCAACTTTTGGCATTCGCATCAAAGAATCTTTACAATCTTTAAATTTAAATCCAAATCAAATAGCTAAATTTCAATATCCAGAAACACCTCCATGGACCTACAAATCTTTAAATATTAATGTAGCCATGTCAGAATTAAAGAAATACTCAACCGATCCATCCCTGTATATAAATAGATATAATGAAATAAAATCTGTTTTCACTGGATATCAGTGTATTTACACTGATGGATCGTTTGATGATGACAAGGCTGCTGCAGCTGCTGTTAAGGGCAATCAAATTTATTCAGAACGTCTGCCAAATAAATCTTCTATTTATTCTGCAGAACTTCATGCTTTATACCTAGCTTTAGATCATGTGGAGACTTCTCCACATCGAAAATTTTTAATATTTTCTGATTCATTGTCTTCTTTACAAGCAATGAAAGCAAAGGATTGGAAAAATCCTTTTATTTACAATATCCTTGAGTGGCATCACAAACTCTGTACTGAGGAAAATAAAGAAATTCGTTTTGATTGGATACCAAGTCATATTGGAATCCTTGGAAATGAGGCTGTTGACCAAGCTGCCAAAGCAGCATTGGATAAGCGCCCAATAAATATGCTTATACCTTATACAGAGTTTAAGAAATATATTACTGTTTTTTTACGTTCTAAATGGCAATTGCGCTGGAATGAAGCAGTTTTTAATAAATTACACGAAATTAAACCCGTTCTGGGTAAAACAAAAGGTGCTTGTAGAATTAAGTGTGTTGGATGCTCAGTGTGTTGGATGCCAAAGGGCTATGACTATTAAACATATTTTAATTGAATGTATTGATTTTGATATAATTAGGACTCAATATTTTAATGTGCAAGATTTACATTCGTTATTTGATACTGTAGATACTTCTGTGATAGTATCGTTTTTAAACCAAATAGGACTTTATAACCAATTTTAAGTGTGGAGCTCTTGTTTACTTAGGTCATTGGCCTATTTATCAAGAACGGCGAAACATCAGATGGTATTTAAAGTCTTTTAAATTGAATTCATTTATACAATTTTGTTGTCTATAACTGATATATTGAAAGGATTTTGTTGATATTTAATGTTAAAATTATTTACATATATTGATTTTATAAACGTTTATGTTTTTACCACTTTTAGGCACTGAATAACCTTAGTGGTTGATGTGCCTCTAAGCAACCATTCATTTATTCATTCATTCCAGCACTGACCCTGTGGGACACCATAATTAATATCCATATTTTCGGATCTTTTACCATCAATATTGACACTTTGCTTTCTATTTGACAGATATGACTTAAACCATTTTGAAGCATTTCCTTTTGAAGCATTTCCTTTTCCACTGCATCCTTTGTCAAGTATTATTATTTCTTGGTCAATAGTATCAAAGGCCGCTGAGAGATCTAGTAACACCAACTTTGCCGTTTTGTTATTATCTACGACAATTAAAATATCATTTTGAACCTTCAACAGTCCAGTCTCAGTACTATGAAATTCCTTGTATGCTGATTGAAACATGCTTTGAATTTTATTTACTATGAGATGATTAACAAACTGTTTGGCTACTGCCCTTTTCATGAGCTTAGATAGTTAAGCTAGGCCTGATACTGATCTGTAATTATTTTTTAGTTTTTTAATAAGTGGTCTAATAATGGCCAGTTTTGAAGAATCTGGCATGTTACCAAGCATCATTGATTTATTTATACTTGCCATTATTAAAGGTAATAAAGGAACAATGCACTCAGTGAGTAACCAGGTGGGGATTGGATCCAATTCACATGACTTCTTTGCTGCTTCTTTTAGTAACTGTTTAACATCATCTTCATTAAGGGTACAAAATTTTCAAGACATTTGAGAAGTTTAGGTTTTTCAACAATATTCATATTTTTCCCTTATCATCCATTTTTTCTCTTAACTTGTTAATTTTATCCAAGAAAAAAATTGTTAAGTTCAGCAATTTTTCTTGTATCCTCGTGCTTAGGAAAAGGGGTATCCTATTTTATATGTAAGAGTCCATTAAGGATTTTAAAGAGTTGTTTGGGTCTGATTCATTAGTATTAATCATGTCAGAGTAATGATTGCATCTTGCCAATCTAAGCATATTATTGTTTTTATTTTTTTGTATTTGATACTGTACTTTGTCTACCGTTTTTTTTCAATTTGCCCTTTGTATCTGTTTTCTGCATATATATTTTTCAGATATTCATGGACGCCACGGGCTGTGGTGCAGTTGGTTAGAGTGCCAGCTTCATCTCTGGTGATCCAAAGGTCATGGGTTCGATCCCCGGCCATGCCAAGATTGAATTCATGATACAATTTCACACATGAGCTGAGGCCCGTGCCAAAGGGTTTACCTGTTGTCCTTGTAAATCTGTGACTGGGTGGGCTGTCATGTCAAGGACTTGCAACATGACAATTCAGTGAGGTAGATCATATTTTAAAGATGTAACTATTATAATAACTCAAATTCACATTATAAAGATGTACTCTTATAATAGCTCAGATTCACATTACAAAGATGTACTCCTGCAGTACCTCAGTACCTTTTAAGGATGTGTAATTCAAACATTTAACATATTGCTAGGACCTGTACATCAGTTACATATTGCCATTTTTGACTAGATAATGATTGTCTAAAATGTTATGATAATGAACAGATCACATTCTACACCATCAAGTTATAATATTATTTATACTACAATCAGTGGCATAATGTTGTTTCTACAAGATTCAAAATCTTGTTTTCATGATCTAATTACATTCTGGTAAATCATTGCAGGTTTCCACATATTCGTCAAGTTGACCGTCACCTCCATTACATGGATTTCCTCCATAGTCGGGAAAAGGGTCATCACAAAATCGCTGCCTAACACGGTGACCATAACCACAAGTGAAATCGCATTCATCCCACTCTCCCCAGGCGCCCCAGTGTCCATGGACTGAAAATGGAGTAAATTATTAGAAATGGTAATCATTTAACTTAAATATGTTTAGATTTATAATTTTCGATTATCCCTACAATCAAAACTGGTTGAAATAATGTGGTTTATATGAATTTTGGATGAGGTTTTGACATGATCAACTAATGGTATGAGCAATACAAAAGAAACAGGTCCGTTTCAATGAAAAAACATGAATTATTCATGTGATAAGAAAGTGAATTACATATCAATGAGATGGAAATTATCTAATATGTGAGAAAGACTGATTTTCTATATCGTCATAATAACTTCCAAATAACTATAAACTGGATTACAAGTGAATGATTGCTTTGCAGCACCTCAACACAATGAGATCAATAAAAACAAAAATGTAATATTGATTAGAAAAACAAAATGTTAAATTGATACAATATGTAGACAATATGTAGACAACAAAAGAACAAAAGATCAATCAAATATAATAAATATGTATAATTTAATAAAAAGACTTTTATACAATATGATATAATGTAGTTCTCAATAAATAAACCAATACTTAAATAAACAAGAGCTATGCTAAAAACTGATAAATAAAATTCTTATGTGATTTAACATTATCTACAGTATTAAACAATATATGTATATTATGTGCATTAAAATATTTATTTCATTTAATGTCAAAATCCATATACTCAATCAAAATATGTTAAACAGATAAAGCCCGTTGACAACCAATACACTGAGGCTAATCTCAGCCTTTAAGTGTGTCAAACAATTATATCCTATTCCTTAAAACTGAATCTACTCTTCATTCCTTTTTATAAGCAAATGTAGTCTTATCAAGAACAGCCTTGATTTCGTGCAACTTATTACAACCAGCTTCATCCTAGTGCAATTGCCATTTAGAATGCAAAAATCATGAAGTTGCCACATGCTCTTATGCTAGACATAAAGTTCTCCCAAATAGACTGATGATTGCCCTTAAAAACTGCTGCAGCAGCTTTTTCTCCACGAAAAGATCCATCTGTATAAATACACTGGCATCCAGCAAAATATGAAGATGTTTTTCAAAAACCCTGTCTTATAAATGTTTCTAAACATACAAGATGGTCAGTCAATGGTACTGTGCATTTTTCTGAAGCCAGTCCAGAAAATGGAAAAATCCTAAATCCTACTATATATTACAACAGTTCTTCCATGAAAGAACATAGAATATTAATCTACAAGTGTGTACTACCTCCATATAGGAATACATAAATATTATTTCTCTCCACATAGAGAATTATGGTGTTAGACCTCCATATAGGGTAACACTTGAATATTCGTATAGAGGGAAAGCAAATTTTAAATGACAATGAATAGCTGATCTTGTTGTTAACCTAGCTCTACTTCTATCTATGGAGAAAAATGAGTGAGTTTCATGTGGTGGAAATCATTGGTACACGCCATTAGGTGTAAATGTGAAATGAGCAAGATACTTACTTGGACAGGGGTAATCACCGCATGTCCGCTGGGCAGTAGCACTTCCTGCACAGTCATTGCCACCTAGGCTCGGAGCTGGATTATTGCACACACGGGACCTATCCTGGCTGCCACCTGACGACTCTCCTGGTAGCATGCAGCATTTTGTGCATTCTGTCCAATAGGTCCAGGACCCCCAATTTCCATGTACTGTAAGTGGATTATTTTAGTTGGTTTTAAGGCGAGAAATCAACTTGTACGAGACAAAGACAACGACAGCGTGGGATAGTATATATAAACCTATATATACCGGGCACGTATAAAATCACTTTAAGACTAATCATAATACAATCGTCAGTCTCAAAATATCAAGCTAGCATTGTTTACCACAAACGCAGTATATATTTTTGTCTAGATTAACCAGGGCCCGATTTTTCAATCATACTTCAAATCTTAAATCTGAGCATGTACTCAAATTTGAAGCCATACTTACCAAAAATGAAGTATTTTGGATTTTTTCATCATGATTATAATCTCAATTGTGCTTACTTCACGAAGTATTTGCTCAGACTTGAAGTACGTACTTGAACCATATGACGTCATATTTCCATTGTTTAATTGAGTAAATACTCCCATGACATCATATTCAAATGAGAAAATACAGAGGCCCAAAATAGGGAATAACAGGGGATCAGAATGGGGGATCACTTTATGTAACGTTACAACTTTTACAGTGACTGGGAATGTATCTACATGTGATTCTATTCAATTAAACCTTATCTAATCCTTTTATTTATCATAAATTGTTCAATATTTCGTTAAAAAAATCATAGTTTGGAGCATTGACTCCAGCTTGAAGCCAGCCGCTGAGCTGTATCAGAATCTTAGCATGAAAACTCTGAATCTGAGCAAGAAAAATGTCTAAGCACATTGGAAAAATCCAAAAATCTTGGATCTGAGTAAATACTTAGAACATGAGCATGAACCTCAAATCTGAGCAAAAACGTCAAGTCTGTGTTTCCAAGCATGATGAAAAAATCGGATTTGTGTATATACTCAGAATCTGAGCTAAACTTCAAATCTGAGCATGAAATTAGGATCTGAGCACGTAATTCAAATTGAAGTAAGATGGAAAAATCAGGCCCTGCTATTACTAACAGACATTAAGAAAGGTTTTTGTGACTAAAGGCAGTTTTTTTTAACAAGTAGAATATTATGTCATTGGGTAAACAGGTATGCATTAATGTGAGACTCACGAAATGTTATAATTACTCTCTTTGGGGAAAATATAATACATTATATAAAGTTACTCAAATCAATATTCACAAGTTTTAACAATCACAAATAATAAAATGTGCTTTTTTTGTAGCCACGAAACCTTAATCCCTTATGCATTTTTTTAAATTTTTGCAGGTCATGTATTTATTGAAGATGTCATTTTGAATTATGTTTTAACCATGATGTAAAAATTAATCTGGTCATGTGAGAAGTAATAGAAAATTGTCAGATTTTTTTGGCAAATCATACAGAAATAATGAGGGGGTATGACTTAATGGGTTGAAAAAGGCTAGTAACAAGGGAGACATGACTTGACTTTGAAATGGGGGTTTTGTTACCCATTGAGATAATAGCTATATGATGTTATGGATGTAATGTCATTTATGCCGCTAGCAGATACTCAAGTACTCGCACTGTTGAGAACTGACAAAAACATACTGTTTACCAGATCACTTCAAAATCTATTTTTAAACTCTTTTTGATGAATCTTAAAGCTCTTGTCTTAAAGGAGCCCACTATTCTTATGACCTTACATGATAAGAATCACAATCGCATCTAGTTATGTGCACAATATATCAATTTATAGGCAAGACAAAATAAATGTCTAAATCAAAATATTTGACAAAGATCAGAAAGCATAAGACATTCATATTTCTCTTGAGAAATGGCAATACCAATTGCTATAGTTTTTGTCACAATTCATTTCTGTTCATATTATCAAATCCAAACCCATAATTTGGTTGTTTGTATATTTGTCTGAATGTAGTTCACATTGACCATTAATTGTTTGTGTCGATATTCTACAATATCCAGTTGGAATTGAATATCTCATTTAACTTATTTAATTTCAGGAGAAAAATAGACATTCAACAGACATTTGTTGCAAATATATGCAATATTATAAGCTTTAAAGACTTAATATCAGTTTTTCAGTTTCTCATTAAGTTCAATATATCTAATTTTGAAATTCACTGAAAGGTGTGATTGAAGAAACAATAACATTTTGACCAAACATATATTATAATGTATATATATGTATATATATATATATATATATATATATATATATATATATATATATATATATATATATATATATATATATATATATATATATATATATATATATATATATATACATATATCAAGTGTTTAACTGAATGAGAAAACTATATTCAAAATCAAATGATAAATACTTGGACATGCAATGTTTGTGTTACAGTCTCGTGTTTGCTGAGAATCACCACTGCAATCGTTTCCATTGTGAGCCGGGGCAGGATTATTGCATTGGCGTGTATTGGTCTCAACACCAACACATGTCTTGCTGCAGGAGCTCCACCCTGACCAGGATCCCCAAACACCATGCACTGAAAATAGCCACAACAACATGAACAACAATTCCTACCTTATTCTCCCTTTCTGTAAAACACACAGATACAAATTAGATTTTTTTATTTGTTGATAAATGTAGGATGAGTATGTGTATTACAACACAAATGACAAAATAACAGTTCAAGATGACAAAGTTGGTCAAATTGGACTACAGCATCAAATGCCGCCTCTATAATTCAGATATTGAAATGACATGAAACACGGGATATGGCCAATGATCCCAAACATTTTCCCTTGTTACTCAGGAACATAATTATGTAATATTCCCTACATCTGTTTTGTGTGTGGGTTGTCCATGTGCATCAATACTTTCCATATTATAATATAATTATATTCATATTCATTTATCTTTTTTTACATATAATAAAATACTGTCTTTTAATAAACTGTTTTTCTTGTAATTAATAAATAAATACATTTGTTTTCATGATAATATGTATCCTTGGGATAATCACTTTCTTTCAATGGCTTTAAATGTAGTCAATCACCTTTCATCCTCCCATAAACTTTACCAAACAAACTGGGTTTAACAGTTAATATCTGCCCTGAGTTGTATTTGAAGATAAGATGAAGGAGACCAATATCATATATTGTGTTTAAAGTTTCAAACCTGGACAAGCATGGGTATTGCAGTCCTGTGTTGCGGTACTCTGCCCTGAACAGGCACTACCTCCATGTTGTGGGGTGGGGCTATCACAGGATCTGCTCCTACTCTGGGTTCCAGTTGCACATGATTTAGTGCAGGAACTCCAGGCAATCCAGTTTCCCCAGCCGCCATTTACTGAAAGTTATGAACAAAGTTATAACATTTGTAGTAGCAATGTTAATATTGATTGTATATCTATTTAAAGGTTTGGCTCGGGGTCTAAGGGTTCACCTAGAAAAGCCATAATCTGTTTCAGAAGTCAAAATATAACTTGGTATATTATGTCTCAGAGTGCCCATATCAAGGTACAAAACTGGGACATAAAAACATGGAGTGAACACAATGTTGAGATACTTGTGATGAATGCAAAAATTGTGCACAAGTTTGAGACCCTGTATTACAGATACAGAGATTAATAGATTATTATTACTTAGATTGTCTTGTCATTGTTTTGTAACATATATTCATCATTGGATCATGAAGAATGCTCATCCTGAAAATCGAAGTCCACAAGATGTTTTCAATTTATTTTGATAACAAATCAGAATGTTAAGCCACCAGTCCAATATACATTGTGTATCTTTTCACTGTAAATAGATCAATGTGTGTTAAAACATGTTTGGGTCTGATAAATCCTTATAAAATACTTCAACATTCTGTGCCAGACATGCATTCACCCTCCAAAGATATGTCAACAATTGAATTATGCCCCAGGGAGGAGTTCCCATTTTGTTTTCTATATAACAGTTTTTAGTTGTCATATTAGCCTCAAGTGAGTCTCCATCAATTTTACCACATTAGGTTGTTGAAGCATATTAACAGTTTATATAGTCATTATACTATTTACACAGGATTGATAACTAAATAAATGAATCTTGCAAATGTATCATACAATGTGGGTCAAGCCATTCTGCATATTAAAGCAAAGAATGTCTTTATGATATAAACAAGGTCTCTCATAGTTTGGTGAACATGTTATACTCTGATAAATTGACATGAATCATCTTTTCATTTAGAATTGAGTCACTCCTAACCATTAATGATTATAGGGGAAGGGAATCAAATTTTTAATAAAGTGAGGTCAAAATAAGAAAAACATTTTGCAGACTTAAGATTTTATGGGTCATTATGTCACTTTCAACACTAATTTATTTATATCATTATGAGACCAATTTGGGGCATATAGAGAACTGCCTCACTTGAATGTCATGTCACTGGTCCCTGACTTGGCACTCTGTCACAAACTTACAAGTACAATCAGGAACCAAACTCATCACAGAAATTGCAACATATATCTGATGCAGGCATGGCTGTAAAATCAAACCCACAACCTTTATATCACCATGGACTGGTGCATATGCCCTTGCGCTCATTGGTTGATTGCTTTCCACTGGAGATGTGTCAGGAATAGACTGTATTTCTAAAAGAAATACTAGTTATGAAATTAGGTTATTGCCCCAGAGTGGTGTATTTTGTTATCATCCACCACATGCATTGCCAAGAAAATTGTATTTTTCAAAACCTCTCCTTATTACCATAGGTTGAAACATGCTACAAAACTATTTTTGATATCCTCACAACACTGTCCTTCATTAATGGTTGTTCTTACCTTAATTTCCCTTACATGAATTTACTGTTTAATTAATATCATTTATTAGATCTTTATTTCTTTATATCAGTTTGCCCGATAAAGCATAATACCATGAGGATCATGATAAAATATAGTCATAACATTATATATATAAACTAAAATGACAAAAATATTTCGGTAAAAGGCAATTTCTATCTTTAAGTTAATGAACTAACAATATTAATAGAATATGTATATTGACCTGGGCAAGGGGTGGTATTACAGTCCTGTGTCTCAGATGCTTGACCTGCACAATCATCACCTCCATGCTCTGGAGCAGGATTATTACAAATCCGGGACCTGCTGTGAGTACTTCCCCCACACGTGACACTGCAGGGATTCCAGCTTGTCCATTGTCCCCAATTGCCATGTACTGCAATGGGCCGTAGAGTAATACATAAATATATCTCATGTCAGAAAATAACTGTTGTTGTGCAGACATTATAAGGGCCAATAAACCTTTTTCTGAAATAGGTGATAGTTGTAAACATTTAACTTTCTTGTTTATTGGGAAGAGTTTGTCCACTTATATGAAACTTGTAATTTATTTGCAAATTAACTCTCCACACTTTCTAAAGACTCCATGATTGCAAAATTGTATCTTTTTAAATATTTGTTGAAAAAATTAGTATGAGTATATGTCAAAATAGGAACGACAAAATAACATGTTGGTCTATTTGGGTTACAGCATCAAATACTACTGATACTTGGTATTAAAATTGTCCCAATGCAATAAGGTATTTGTTGCATGTAAGCATAAGCATTTCTGTTCAGTAGTGCTTATTTACCCTCAGTGCAATTAAAAGTGAACCGTTTTACAGTTGTGTCATCTTCCATTTAACCTTTTTATTTTATAAGATACCATGACACCTGGTTACTTGAGCCTTTTGCCCAGGTTACCCTCTCTTGGAAAAAATACATAAAAACCTGGTTTTGAAATTAATTTCATTGGGTGTCATGTTAACCCACCACCTTCCATCCTCCCCTTCACTTTACCAATTGAACTAGTGAAACTGATTTCACAGTTAATATCTGCCCTGAGTTGTATTTGAAGATAAAGTAGACCAATATCATATATTGTGTTTAAAGTTTCACACCTGGGCAGGCATGTGTATTGCAGTTCCTTGTCTCAGTGTCCAGCCCTGGGCAGTCAATACCTCCATGTTGCGGACTGGGCTGATCACAGGATCTGCTCCTACTCTGGGAACCACTTGCACATGATTTAGTGCAGGAACTCCAGGCAATCCATTCTCCCCAGCCACCATTTACTGAAAGTTATGAACAATGTTATTGTTTTTAAATTCCTCAAATCACTGCATCCTTTATTTATTGCTTTATTTTGCCTGATTGAGATTGCCTGATTTTGCATGATTCTAGGAGGATCATACTGACATAGTCATTTTACCATGTGTATACATGTCAACTAAAATGGCAAAGGATTTCAATAAAATGTTTGTAACAGATCTTTCAATTTTCCTTCAAAAAGATATAAAGGTATTGGTTGAATATAAATATATTGACCTGGGCAGGGGTCGGTATTACAGTCCTGTGTCTCAGATGCTTGACCTGCACAATCATCACCCCCGTGCTCAGGAGCAGGGCTATTACAAATCCGGGACTTGCTGTGAGTACTTCCTCCACAGCTGACACTGCAGGGATTCCAGCTTGTCCATTCTCCCCAGTTACCATGTACTGCAATGGGCCGAAGAGTGATATATACAAATAGCTCATGCCAGAAAACAACTGTTATTTGGCAGACTTTAAAAAGGCAGACACAGGTCAATTAACTTTTTTCTGAAATATTTGATAGGAAAACATTCTTGTTATCGGGAATAGTTCGTCCACTAATATAAGACTTGTTATTTTTTTTGCAAATCAAATCTTAAATTGAATAAAACCTTATACTGAATCAAACCTTAAATAAAATCTTAAATCAATTTTATAATTAAATCTTAAATTAAATCTTAAATAAATTTAATTCTTAAATTAAATAAAGATTTAATCAAGTATAAGATTTAATTAGGTCTTAGATTAATCTAAATCTTAAATTAAATCAAAACTTTTTGTATTTTTGCAAATAAGATCTTAAATAAGAAATAAATTAAATCAAAACTAATGAGTAATCAATAAAATCAGATTCATTTTTTGATAATTGACAACTGACAATGCTCCTCAAAGAAAATCTTTTAAAGTGCACTCATTGCAACACTTATCAAATTCCCACAGTGGTGTTTCACGAAAGGCCTCCCCAAAGTTAAGAGGTTTCTCTCCCTCAAGTTTGGAGGTTTTTCAGACAAAAAACATGTCATGTAAGTATACCTGGACAGGGATGCGTGTTGCAGTCTTGTGTTTCTGATGATTCACCTTGGCAATCATTGCCTCCATTAGCAGGATTGGGGTTGTTACATTCTCTATTTCTTATCTGTGTGCCACTACCACACAACACAGAACAGGAAGTCCACACACTCCATGTGTTCCAGTTCCCATGTACTGAAAAAAACACACAACAATGTTTTGCTTATTATTAAGAACAATCATAGAAAAAAATGGCTTCATCTCTTATGGCTTACAGTATACCACTGAATGCTCTTACCTTCTAGCGTATATGTTATGTGACTATTCTCAGAGGTTGGTTCTAGGTACCAATCTCCACTATCGTGCATTTCACAGAAGATCTTGCCATTATCACCATTGAATGTAACTGCGGCAGTACATGTGTCTTTCTTGTGGCACATCATATTACATTCAATCTCATTTCTCACTGAGATGGTCGCTCCAACATTGTTATTAACCACTTTTCTCCCAATCTGTAGATTGAAGACTGGAGTGTTTTGATACAATCCATCTGAATAAGAATAAAGTTACACTTGTATTTTTGAAGGGAATTTTCTGCAAAAAAAACAATTGATGGGTATCAATACTCTCTGCCCTCTGATTGGTTTCTTCCATCAAACTTGGTCCATATTGACGTTGATGACATTCCCCTTATTATGCCCAATTTTCTGAGGGAGGATAGGCATATTGTTGCATCAGACCAGAACTCTATGACACATCTTGCACCACATTTCTATCAATCTGTTTCAAATTACATTACAGTTAAGTACATCCTAAAACTTATAGTCCATACAATGCAAAGATAGCAAAGCATTTTTAGAAATTGTAAACATTATAATTTGCTTTCTTAGGATATTTCTTTCATGAAGTTGCAAATGTTGCTTCAATGAGAAAAAAAATCTGTGATTGAGTGGTGGAACACCCTGTATATAAAATTATTCCCAAGGACATTTACAAATTAATTCCTCAAAATATTTGCAAAGAACTAGAAGGCATTGTCACACCCAACTGACCATTTGATTAAAATAGTGTTCTGTGGGACATTATTCATTTCCATAAGTCCCTCAACTAGATCACAAACATATCTGATTTTTATACAAATGGTCTTAGATTGAGGCAGATATATTAATAAATGTAAGTCTAGGGTAAAGTTTTTAAATACTGAATTTAAGCATTGGATGATACAGAACAGAAATATATACCGAAAGGGTGGAGTTTTTATTCTAAGAGTATGTCATGTTGGGTATCCTCATGGCGTCAGGGCTTGGAGTTACCGGCCCAGAAAGGCTTCTCCTTGTTGGGCTCCGCGGTGGGTAGGGGACATAACTGATGAAATTTAAAATAACACACATGGCGCAAAACAAACAAAAACGACCTAGGAATGACATAGACAGTGATGACGATTCAAATAAATCAGAAAAATGGCAGAGATTTTTAATTGCGGAAAGTTCCGATGCTGAACATACCCTGGCAAAAATGTCCCCCTTTGCAATTGCTGTTTAATGATGAGTGCAAAAAAGCTGTCAAGGAGCTGAAAAAAGCTTTAAAACAATTTAATCGACAGCCAACTCAATATAATTTGCACCAATTTCGTATAAAAAGAGCTTAAGCCCGTTATATTATTAAGATAAGTAAAAGAAAAAGTTGGAAAGATTATGTTTCTAAATTAAATACACGTTCACCAATTAAAAAATGCTGGGATATGGTGCGTAAAATTACTGGGAAGGGAGGTGGAGCAAGGATCAAACATCTTAATCATAATGGTCAATTAAATACAAATCCCACCGAAATAGGTAACACAATAGGTCAAACAATTTCCAAGAATTCCTCATCCAATAATTATTCTGCCAAATTTCAACAAATAAAAAATAAAAAAGAAAGAAACCAACTAAATTTTATATCCCATAACTTGGAAGAATATAATAAATCATTTACAATTATAGAAGATTTGAAACTTGCTTTGGAAAAATCTCATGATACTGCTCCTGGACCTGATCAAATTCACTACCAAATCCTTAAACACCTCCCTGAACAATCACTTGGGCATCTTTTAGATATTTTTAATCAAATTTGGGAAAATGGTGATTTTCCTCCTTCCTGGAGGGAAGCCACTATCATTCCCATTCCCAAACCTGGCAAAGACTCATCAGATTCAAATAATTATCGTCCCATTGCTTTAACAAGTTGTATTTTTAAGACAATGGAACAAATGATAAACGAGCGTTTAGTTTGGTTTTTGGAAACTGCAGCTTTTATTTCTGTTGCACAAAGTGGCTTTAGAAAAACTCGAAGTACCATTGACCACCTGGTACGTTTAGAGACATTTATAAGAGAGGGTTTTTTAAAAGGTGAGCATGTGGTTAGCATTTTCTATGATTTAGAGAAAGCGTACGATACTACATGGAAATTTGGAATAATGAGCGATTTATATGATATGGGATTAAGGGGTCGTTTACCCCTTTTTATTCAAAAATTTTTGTCAAATAGACAATTCAGGGTCCGAGTTGGTTCATCACTTTCTGATGCTTTTGATCAGGAAATGGGTGTTCCACAGGGAAGTATATTATCAGTCCCCTTTTTATTATTAAAATTAACAGCATTATTGATTGTATGAGGCCTGGAGCAGATTGCTCACTTTTTGTTGACGATTTCAACTTAAGCTACAGGTCCACAAGTATACATACAATAGAACGACAGCTCCAACAACACTTCAATAGATTACAAGAATGGGCTGATCATAACGGATTTAAATTTTCTTTAAAGAAAACTATGTGTATGCACTTTTGTAAAAAATGGAAGGTTCACCCAGATCCTGATCTTTATTTAGGCCAAACTCGGATACCTGTTGTCGAAGAAACCAAGTTTCTTGGACTTATTTTTGACAGAAAATTATCTTTTATTCCCCACATTAAATATGTTAAGAAGAAATGCCAGAAGGCATTAGATTTATTACGGGTTCTTGCCCATACCGATTGGGGAGGGGACCGTAATATTTTATTACAATTGTATAGAGCATTGGTACGTTCTAAGCTTGATTATGGGTGTATGGTATATGGATCAGCACGTCCATCTTATATTAAAATACTTGATCCTATACAAAATCAAGGTTTACGACTTTGCCTTGGTGCATTTCGCACATCGCCTGCAGATAGCTTGGCAGTTGAGGCAGATGAGCTGCCTCTTGATTTAAGAAGAGAAAAGCTTGCCCTTCAGTATGCTGCAAAAATTGCAGCTTGTCCAGACAATCCTGCCCATGATACTGTATTTAATCCAAATTATGTTGATCTTTTTGAAAATAAACCAAATACAATACCGACTTTTGGCATTCGCATTAAAGAATCTTTACAATCTATAAATTTAAATCCGAATCACGTAGCTAAATTTCAATATCCTGAAACACCTCCATGGACCTATGCAACTTTAAATATCAATGTAGCCATGAATTAAAGAAATACTCAACCAATCCATCCCTTTATATAAATAGATATAAAGAAATTAAATCTATTTTCACTGGATATCAGTGTATATACACTGATGGATCATTTGACAATGAGAAGGCTGCTGCAGCTGCTGTTAAGGGCAATCATATTTATTCAGAACGTCTACCAAATAAATCATCGATTTTTTCTGCAGAACTATGCATTGTACCTTGCTTTGGATCATGTGGAGACTTCTCCACATCAAACATTTTTAATTTTTTCTGATTCTTTGTCTTGTTTACAAGCATTGAAAGCAAAGGATTGGAAAAATCCCTTTATTTACAAAATTCTCGAACGGTATCATAGACTCTGTACAGATGAAAATAAAGAAATTTGTTTTTATTGGATCCCCAGTCACATTGGAATCCATGGAAATGAGGCCGCTGACCAAGCTGCCAAAGCAGCATTGGACAAACGCCCAATAGATTTACTTATTCCATATACAGAGTTTAAGAAATATATTACTGTTTTTTTACGTTCTAAAATGGCAGTTGCGCTGGAACAAAGCTGTTTTTAATAAATTACATGAAATTAAGCCCGTTCTAGGCAAAACTAAAGGTGCTATTAGAATTAACCGTAGAGAAGAGTTAGTTTTAACCCGTATAAGAATAGGTCATAGTCATTTGACGCACTGTTATCTGCTTAAAGGTGAAGATCAACCGGAATGTATTGGTTGTCAAAGGGCTTTGACTATTAAACATATTTTAATTGAGTGTATCGATTTTGATATTATAAGAACTCAATATTTTAATGTACAAGATTTACATAGTATTACGTTATTTGATACTGTAGATACTTCTGTGATAGTATCGTTTTTAACTCACATAGGACTTTATAATCAGTTTTAAGGGCAGAGCTTTTGTTTATTTATGTCATTGACTTATTTATCAAGAACTGCAAAACATCATACTGATAAAGTCTTTTAAACAAATTATACATATTTATTATATTTGATTGATATTATATAAATGCTGTTGATAAATCCTTGTGTTATCTACATATTGTATTAACATTTACATTTTGTTTCTAGTCAATATTACGTTTCTATTTTTACTGTTTTGGCACTTTATTGTGTCAATGTGAAACCATTCATTCTTTCATTTTTACCATCTTTAGGCACTAAATAACCTTAGTGGTTTATGTGCCTCTAAGCAACCATTCATTCATTCATTCTGCTGATGATAATTGCATGTTTAGCATTATTCATAAACCTTATATAGTATTTTGTTAAAACATTAAATGCCAATAGTTAGCAGTAGTTACCAGTAGGTGAGAACCATACTGATGAAATGGTTGTAAGGAACACAAATGGCTGTAAAGAACACAAAGTTTCAGACACTTTCAAACTGACACAAAAGATGTAAATTTGAATAATATATATAAAATCACTGCAAGCTGTGCAATGTCAAATAATGGGTGTACAATTAACAATAAATAGTAATGATATATGCTGTTAGCTTAAAGAAACCACAATTGTAGTGCGGCACATAAAACAAAGTAGACGAAGCAATAAACATGTTAATCCACAGAACTATATTCAATTTAGATATGTGACACAAGATAATAAGAATTGATCATCATGATGTCATACAGAATCATTTGTAATGTTGGTGCAAATATATTTCTGAGGAAATCAGTAGTTACTATCAAGGATATCTCAATATTTTCAATTAAATATTTTCAATTAAATGTTAAATGTATCATTATTGTACCATTAAACATGAGACATCACTCATGTTTAAATGTAAAATCTTACCAGCTGGGTGAATTAAAAAGATGTAATAAATCATTCTGATGAAGTCCATTCTTCCATTAGTTGCTGCAAACTGCGATGGTGATTATGACAAAGATTATGATTCACTTGATAATTTACAGTGCACAGGATAGGTCGACTGGATATGTCACACAAATTATTTACAATTGAAGGATTGCCATGTTTAAAAATTAACATTTCATTTATAGCTTCACTCGCCAGACTGACTGCAATGGGACACTGAGACATATTTCACAGAACAGATATAGGTACTTGTCACATCCATGCCAATAATGAGATGAGACTATGAGCCATGTATTTCATAGAACAGATAGAGGTATTTATCACATCCACACCAATAATGGGACACTGAGATATGTATGTCATAGAACAGATAGTCATACTTGTCACATCCATGCCAATAATGGGACACTGAGGGATTTATGCCACCACACGTTAACCGAAATGTTGAAAAAATATTCAGCAATTCAATGTTTGACAAAACTGATCAAATTGCTGTCTCCCATGATATGTTTTCTTATAAATGATGTCTGCATGTGGTATGGATATGTTGTTTGAGTGCACATATGCAAGGATGAGTTTAAAGGTGATACCAATCACTTATCTATGATGCCCAAAGATGTTTGGTAGATACACTGGATACACTGACATAAATAATCAAATACATTCATATACATAATCCATAAACAATCCAATATTTGTTTAACATATTTAGCAACAGATGCCCCACAATATTTATGATCATATTACATATGCTTGCTGTTTCAGAGCTGTTTTTCATAATTTTTTCAGGAATTAAAACTCTTTATGATTTATGTCCATGTAACATGGATCATTAACTTCTTTCATTCTTGCTAAGACATGGCCATTAATGATAATCATGGTGTGTAATATATTGCAATATTTTCACCAAACCACTACGGTCATTTCATATTTCCTATTCTAAGTATTGATTTTACCTCTTGTACATTAATTTTGTTAACTGCAGGCCTTGGAGGAGCAACAAACAATTGAGGACAAATAAAGTTTAGTCCTTTTTACCTCGCCAACATGTGAGTCTACTATCAAGTACAGATCATTATCCTGATTTCATATTTAATGGCATCCTGCCTAATAACATCCAAGAATTGCTTTAGATGATCACTTCAATTGAACTTCAGATATTAATTACACAATCTTAAAATCTACTTTAATTAGAGCTGGTAAAGGTATTTCAATGTAATCAAGTTTTAAATTATTAACTCTCATATATAGTCAAACCTATTTGGATCACACTCAATGATACATGATGTATAGGACACAGATCATGGTGCAAGCTTATTAGCACCAATTCCTTTGTTGTGATCCAAAGTCTTGGGTTCAATTCCTGGATATACCGGTATTGAATTTGTCACAATTTCTCAAATTGCCTTAAATGTTAATCCATTGTCCCTGTTAATCTGTGACTGGGTGGAATGTCATGACAAGAAACTTCACGACAAGTCAGTGAGACAGCACCATTATGTATTTTTCCCTTAGGCCATCATACCTGACAAAAAGAGGAAAGTCTCAGGTCAGGGTACTAGTAGTAGAGATTAAAAATGTGAACTGGCGTCCTGCTGAAAACACTTGCTTGCCAAGATTAGTACTCAGATTTGTAGGGTGTGTGGTCACTTTCACATGTCTAAAATAGTGGGCAAATCAATGCACAAACATTTAAACATTATTGCTACAAATATTTCTGTCTTCAAATTGTGGTTTTATTTGAGAATCAAAATAATAATTGCAATATTTGAATTTATGTTAAATATAGAACAATATAGAAATTCTAATTCTATATTGTTAATAGTGTTTAAACAACTGTGTACTAGAGAACATTTTTGGGGGCATTGACAACATTTCCAAAAGGTGATCTTTGCACATTCAAATGTACATTGTTTGCTGATCTCACTGGAAAATAGAGAAATACACATACAGGTGACATGTGACAATATTGATTAACCTCATGATTAACTTACTCAAAGTTTAAAGTCCATGATAATATTTTGAAATTGGCTCCGTGCTGTGGTTTCTTTGCAAACATGTCTGAGCTCAAATAAAATCAGAATATAAAGATTTCATACGCGTCTTCCGCATAAAGTTACTATTACTTAATTTTCTATGTTGTCAAAAAACATTTTCAATTCTATATGTTCTGATATGCACATTGCTCATTCCACAAGATTTAATATTTGTTTACTGTATGAAGTCATTATAAGTCATATTCTCTATTTTTGCAAAAGAAAATATTATTATATTCTTCTGATATGCAAATTGCTCAATAAGAACTCCAATATAAAGATTTCATCTTCATATTGCTCAAAAAAGATCCCAACACGAAGATTTCACCTTTGTTTAAAAAGTCATAATTTTTTTTTAATTTCTATCAAAACAAAAATTGTTTCAATTCTGTATGTTCCTATGTGCATATTGCTAAAATAAAAATTCAAAATGAAGATTTCAGTTTCAGCATGAAAAAAGAAAAAAAAATAGTTCCCACAGGGAATTGAACCAAGGACCTTTAGCATGGGAGACAGATGTCTTACCCACTGAGCTTTGCTGAATAGTTTGATTTGACCTTCTCACTGGTTTATCACCTTATCAAGTTATTTTATAAAAGGATATTCAGTAATTTCACACAGCAGCCTAAGTTAGATTTATAGACTAAAATCTTCCAAAAACATGTTTATCGCAGATGATATGAATAGTAATGGGAATAGAAAAAAAAACAGAAATCTATAACTCATCTCTCATCTAAATCTCACCCTTTATATCTGAATATTTTTGTGGCTAATTGTATGTTTCCATCTTACAAAATTATTATATTTATCTTATAAAACAAAAACAATTGTGTGCTTTGACTGACGAGTTGTTTTGAAATATTCATGCATCTTTGGTCGGAGTAATTGATCTGTGCTTAAATATTTTAGATTAACCACATACAACTCAACAGTCTTGCAATAAATATTCTATTCTAATACTGACACACATCCAATACAATTTGAAATATTGATGCAGTATGATTGGCAGAACAAAATATAAACATGTCATTTATCATATTTCAGCTTACAATAATTATTTCTTGACATGTGCTAATCAACGAAGAACAAACATTTGCTTATCTACCACGACAAGGAATTTCTACTACCATGAATGAGAATGTTTATCTTTCACTATAACTTCGAAACTTGTGTTATGAAGGGGAATGTATATTTTCTATGAATGTGACATGTTTAATTGGAAATTTGTTTGATCATAAATTTTGACATGTTTATTCATGATTGAGTTTAACTGCATCAAGGAAAAACATTGTGCCTTTTTGTTCCCATACTCTTATATTTCTATACTCATGAGTTATCCATTTTCATTATGTGTTATGCCTTTTCTTAACCAACTTGCAAAATGACATTATCATGATTGATTTTGCCCTTCTTAATACTTATGAATGCACTCCCTATTCAGCTTTTTAATCTCCCATACTGTTTTCATATCACATACTTTCCTCTAAGTATTGGATTATTTTAATGGGAATAACACATCATTGTTACTCTAAGGGGAATAACATATCGTATAAACTGTCAATTGATCTGTGCTTAAATATTTAGATTAACAACATACAACTCAACAGTCTTGCAAGGACAATTCACTGAGGCAGTACTATATCTCCTACAAGTAGGTCTCATCATGAAAAGACTGAAAGAATATTAAAAGTGATGTAAAACCAAACAAACATACAATTAGTTTATACATAGTAATACTATATATAGACACATGGCCTAAACCTATTCTTATTCGGTTTGCAGACAGCTCATGGTCGCAGGTGCCTGAAATGACAACCTTCACAGTCACAGATTTACAAGGACAATACTGTTACGTATGGTTTGTAACCCTACTAGCATATGGGGAATGTCTCCTTCACTGGGGAACGTGGACGGGGATCAGGCATATGATACTCGCTGGCTGTGAATGGGGCCTTAACCCAGCTACCCTATCTACCTATATGAGTTGGGAGGTAATAAGGACTGCAGACTGGGAGTATACAATGCACAAGGGTCTCCTTTATTCGGTGCTGTATACACTAGTCTGGCTAGGTCAGCATGGCAAAGAGCGAGGCATGTGTTCTACCTGAATGCATGATACTGACAAAGTCCTGAGAAGGCATAAAACACCCAAGTCTATATAGCGGGCTGTCATGATGCTGAGTGTCGTGGAACTTCTAGGCAAGTGGATTCTGCTCTCTGAGTAGCAATTTCGGGGCCTTTTTAAGGAAAACTGAGCATCTGTGTGAGGGCTGCCTGCGTAGCGTCTTCTCCGGCTTCAGAGCTGTGCATGTCCTGCCTGCATGGCTTGGAGGATCACGTCATCTCTATTCGGGGCGAGTAATGCGTCTCCTCGGCCTGCACTTGTTGGCCTCACGTAGCACTCAAGAACCTAGATGGTTTCTTGCCAAAGATCGTGAATGTCTATGATTGTCTATATTTTTCCATAAGAGTCTATAAGTAGGTAATCTATATCCTTCACACGGCTCCCCTTTGACAAAGCACGTCTGCATGCTCAAACGGGAGTATATATATTAATTGAAAAACCACACTCTTTGCCAATTGCCAAACCCAGACCAGATTACATTTGTATAAGATTTCAAAATTCAAAAAGTACAAGAACTAAGGACATAGTGTACATCGAGAAAAAGTACCACGTACATAGTCGTCAAGATCCGAAAAATTATATAATATGAAATATTACATTGGTGGAATTAGGAATTCTAATATCATGAAAAAGGATTTTAGGAGAAAACAGAAAACGTATACAATCAAGGATCTATTGTGTATTGTAATGAATTTTTCTTACAACAACCAGATAAAGGAATAGATTTAACGTAACAGAATTACAACATTCAGATAATGGAATAAGATAGAATTATAATATAATATTTCAATCAATACTGGGAAAACAAGGAGGTGCCTACATCAAGTTACAAATAGAAAAGAACAAGAGCTTAAGTGAAGGAAATGGAATCGTGGAAGCTCACGTTGCAATACCGTAGATGGTATAGCCTAAAAGAAAAGGTGAACTTCCCATAAACACGTACGTACAATGCATTATCAAAGTAAAATGAAACATGTTACATATCACAGCAACGACAAGCCATAAAGTTTGGAATAAAGAAGGCACAAGAACCCAACATAAAAAATGGAAAGTTCAACTCCAAGTGTTCGAAGTGGAAAAGTGGAAGTGGAAAACCAATAGCTATTCACAGATCTAAAACAGAGTAGTACAACAAAGATTAGCACATTACAAAATACCTTGTTAATTAAAGTTACAACACTGCAAAACATGAAGGTAAATGACATCAGTACAAACAAATCATAAGGTAGGAATGAATGAAAACCATTAAAATATTGGCAATCCGAACTGTAACATTAATATATCAAGGCAACAACATTCATGATGAACTGTGAAATTCATAAAATACCGTAATGTGGTAATAAGTATCTGAATAACAGATTTACCATCTGTTACAATCACATAATTAAAAAGATAAAGCTAAAATACGGGGCCATGGGCCGTGGGGCAGTTGGTTAGAGCGCCAGCTTATTAGCACCAGTTCCTCTGTGGTGATCCAAAGGTCGTGGGTTCGAACCCGGCCGTGCCGAGATTGAACTAATGATACAATTTCCCACATGAGCTGAGGCCCATGCCAAAAGGATTAACCTGTTGTCCTTGAAAATCTGTGACCGGGTGGGTTGCCATGTCAAGGACCTGCGACATGACAATTCAGTGAGGCAGCACTATATCTGCTACAAGTAGGTCTCATCAGGAAATGACTGAAATAATGTTGAAAGTGATGTAAAACCCCAAACAAACAAACAAACAAACAAAGCTAAAATACACATCACGTGAGGTATGAAGAAAAAAAAATATCGATATTCCCTATACAAGACATGGTATGTGATATGGACGTCAAGCATTTGCTGAAAGGTGGGAGATTGAATTGAGCACAGATTTCAGAGTTCTCATTAATGAAACAGTAAGACCTGCCATGGGTCACATCAAGGCATTCAAAATATCTCAGAAGTGACATGGTCACACAATGTGATAAATCAAATGGTATTGTGGCTGCAAGAGGACATAGCAAGCCCAATAATGAGAAAAACAAATCACCACAGGGTGTAGATAGCAAAAATGACAATACTTGGTAGGAACAATATTTGGTAATAACAATATTTGGTAATAATCAATATTTGGTAATAATCAATATTTGGTAATAATCAATATTTGGTATTGTCAGGGTTGGCTGGAGGAGAAAAAAAATTAAAGCAGCAAGACCAACAAGAAGTGCAACAACAACTGCCACAACAGCTGTCACAGCAGAAGGAAGGTCAGTACCGAAAACACAACTAGAACACATCCGCCAGAAATAGTGACAGAAAGTGAGGGTCTCCAATTGGATGGCAAAGATTTTTTTATATAAAGGGAGGTAAATCTGTCCGTATTTTGTTTGGTGATGATGAAAAACAATCAGTACCGCACGCTGGTGCGTAAGAATAAACAGGAATATACTGTTTGAGTTGGGTGTCTTTTTGACGTGGGGCAATCATCATCCCGAAAATGGATGAGGTGTGCGACTGGCTCATGGACAAAAAGTCCGGAGGATTGAAAGTGGTTGATTCTGGATAAGGAAAATTGATCTCTACTCTGTCCTAAACACAAGGCGTGCAGTACATACAGGTAGGCGGGAGCCATTCTGGGCTGCTTCACCATGGCTGCATCATCGAGTACCACAACCTGTGTGCCACAGAAAAGGAGAGCCATCCGTGCGGCTGGCACAGAAAGTCTGTAGGCACAGCCCACGGGCAATGTGACAGATGTCACGAAGAAGTCAATCTAATCTGATACAGATTATCATGAAGGAGATCCCAGGAAAGCACGAAACAATCCGTGAATGCAAAAGCATTCCGAAGAAAAGCCAAATAGATTGCTCTAAGCACTGGTGATTGCACTCTCGAATGGGTGAACGTAAGAGGTATGTATGTTGTAGTCATAGCGTCATCATTTAAATTTGTACGGGAAGGTTAAAATAAGTAAGGGTGAAGCATCAAAACAATTATCTGCATCACCACTCAGATTCCAAGTATTATATTTCACTGAATGAGTTGATGTTCAAATATCTAGACAGACATAAGAAGTTGTGAGGAAAGGTAACATAAGCTGACATGTGATATCTGTTATTATGAACTCGGAATGTGCATCCACAGCCACACTTTACCCATGTGCAAGTTAATTATGACCAATCGACCTGGTATGATATGCGGGCGCAGGCCGGTAAATAAGACTGAAATGGAAGAATCTGAATCTTCCTATGCATAAGGCTTACTCACAGTATATATGGATAAAAATGCCTGGAATGAATAGAGGCCTTTCAATTTTGTTCATGATAAAAGAAGGCTGTGAATGAAATGAAACATAATAAATACAGTATCATGTGATATACAATATGTAAAAATTAGTGTTTGTCATAGAAATAAATTACAAATAAACGACAATACCTGAGCAGTCTGTGTATCTGAGCATATGTAACTGTAGGTGGCTGTTGGTCATTTAAAAAAAATAAAGGTACACAAGAGAACAATATCAAACAAGCACAACATCAATACATCAATTAAATATGCATTAAATTGCCCAAAAAAAAGAATAAACTACGTGTAACCCGGACTTTCATGACAGAAAGCGAGACCTTGACGTCTAGGTGGCGTCTTATGTCACACAATCTAAATCTTAAGTGTATACCTGCTGACATGCGCGGACGCGGTGTCATACAAACTAGGACAACATTAAGGCTTGAGAAATGTAATTCATAAGCGTAATTACAGCTACCTATATAAAGATATCAAAAGCAGTTAAGACAATATATAATATAATAAATGTTTACTTAGGACAACATCGAACGTTATGACAACATAGTCTAATGTAATAGTGAAAATATTACTCAACAGAGAAGTGTAAATCTTATCTGACCTACGTTACAAGTACATACTTTTAAAATAAATCACAAGTCACATGATGTGAAAAGAATGTATAAATGGTATACTGAGACTCAGTAGGACATCAAGTATTTTTAAACCTCTAAACGACATCAAAAATTTGTATGAACATTTACGGCATATATAATCTCCTGGGAGAATTAAAGTTCTGCACATATACAGAACCTCAAAAAATGCAACCATTATTTTTAACGTCTGCGAAGACAGGGAGGACTAGCCAACAATTTGACCAGGAATATTTGCTAAAGGAACTTGAGAATATGGATACCATTGTGTTACATACACAGTATTATGATATTATTCAATTGTCATATCTACACTCTGTGCATACAAAGAGGACCAGTCAAATAATTTGACCAGAAAGATTTGCTGCAAGAGATAGACAATTTAGATACCATTAAGGATCAATACTCGCTGAGGGGGGTATTTTCCAAAAAGACAGCAAAGTCCTGAAGCTTGGAAATCATTTCAGAGAATAAACAACACAAGGTTGCAAGAAGTCATTTCAAGAAAGGGCATGCCATACAATAGCTATCAACATGAAATGAAACATATGGTAGTGGGAAAATGTACATGTGCCAACAAGGAGCGGCGATCTGAGGGCAAAACATACAGACGGGTGGTCCAACCCATCGCTGAGTGGTTAAAGGTTCAGTGGAAAAAAAATATCTGTCATAAGGATCATTAATCTCTGTGTCACTACCAAGGGGTCCTGACTCTGTGAAGTCAGCGAGGTTCTCATAGGAAAATAAATGCAGTCAGATCCACATCCAAATATAAGCAAAAGAAATGAAAATGCTATCAGTATAAATTATTTGTCTGTGGTTCAAAATCATGGATCCAATATGGATGGACCAGCAAAAGGGTATATGGTTACATAATCAGGTATCAGATGGCGTGAGTTAAGAGAATTGCAATTGACCCAGATTTCATAAACAAACATTGATCAACTAGATCAAAAGAACGGCAAAAAACAACGGTCTGCCTAACCAATCAAGATATTTGAAAAATTATTGAAGAAGTGTACACAGGGGACAAGTTGGGGACGATCTGTCGAAGAAATTTAATTGATGTGGTGAAGGGGTCAGAGATCGTTGCTCCCCTGTGGGTGCGGGGATTAAAGAATAGCCCCACTGCCCCCCAGCATGTCGTAAAAGGCGTCTAAAGGGGCGTCCTGTTTGCCGTGGGATGCGACCTGTGTCGGGGAGGATATGGAATCCTGACGGGCTGAGCACTGGGCTGGTTTGGCAGTAATACCGGTCCAGTTGCAACACACCTGTCTTGGATCCAAATGTTCACCAGACAGGCAGATCAGATTAGGCCTGGATCTGATTTAACCGGCTTGTGGTATATTTCCTTTAATATATTCTGGCTATTTGATTTTTATTAATGATAATTTCAGTGTTTGAAATTTAGGAATAATTTTAAAATTTTTGATAAATATTTGCTGAAAGGAGATTACTGCTGATTGGGTCAATCGAGGGATATAAATAAAATCCGAAAGGGTGGAGTTTTTATTCTTAGAGTATGTCATGTTGGGTATCCTCACGGCGTCAGGGCTTGGAGTTACCGGCCCAGAAAGGCGTCCCCTTGTTGGGCTCCGTGGTGGGTAGGGGACCTAACTGATGAAATATAAAAAAACACACATGGCACAAAACAAACAAAAACGACCAAGGAATGACATAGACAGCGACGATGATTCAAACAAAATACAAAAATGGCCTAGATTTTTAATTGCGGAAAGTTCTGATGCTGAAAATACCCTGGCAAAAATGTCCCCCTTTGCAATTGCAAAGGGGATACAAGGCATTGCCGGGGTACAAAAAACCGTTAAAAAGATGGGAAATAAATTATTGATTGAGGTTGAGCGGAAAAGCCATGCGGACAATCTACTACGACGCCGAATGTTGGCCACAGTTCCTGTTATTATAACAGCTCACAAAACTCTCAATAATAAAAAAGGAGTAATCAGATGCCCAGATTTAGTGGGAGTTTCTGAGGAGGAGATAGTGGATGAGCTCAAAGACCAGGATGTTGTTCAATGCAAGCGGATATTTATAAAAAAGGACGGTGTCAAAATTCCTATCAATACGTTTATTCTGACATTTGAAGCAGCGCAGCTTCCAACATCTATTAAGGTTGGATATTTGAACGTTAGAGTTGATGTATTTATTCCAAACCCTCTGCGCTGCTTCAAGTGTCAGAGGTATGGACATGGATCTGATCGATGTAAAGGTAATGAAACATGTCCAAAATGTACCGCTCAGCACAGTGAAGACGATTGTTCTTCAAATATAATAAAATGTGTCAATTGCCAAGGCAATCATCCATCGTATTCGCGGAATTGTCCTTCCTTTTTAAAAGAGAAGGAAATTCAGCGAATACGACACACTGAAAATATATCTTTTCCAGAGGCACGGAAGCGAGTAGAAAGTTATAACACAACAAAGGCATCTTATGTCAGCTCTGTAAAAACTAAAGAAACAAAATCAATAGCAATTCAAACCGAAATTACATGGCCAATTGATGACAAAAATTATTCCTTTTTCACAAAAACTTCAAAATCTTCAGCTACATCTACTCAGACCACGACATCCACTATCCCAGTAATACCTCAACCAACAGCAACATCCACTAAACCCTCTTCACAAACTCCCTCAACATCATCCAATAATAAAAGTATCAATAGTAATAGACCAATACATAAATCAGACAAAAAAGAAAGCAAAGATCAAGTAAAAAGTAAGATAAATAGAAGTAAATCCTTGGAAAGGATGGACACAGGTGATCCTCCAGATGTGATTTTTACTCCTGTGCACTCCAAGCATAATCGTAAACTTAACAAGTGATTATGCTAAATCATATATTTTTTCTCATTATTCTTAAAATGGCTATCGGCAATATCATACAATGGAATTGTAGAGGATTTGATGCAAACAGGCCAGAACTGGAGTTATTAGCCCAAAAATATAATGCATCGGTAATTTGTTTACAAGAAACTAAATTCAAAGATAATTCCACAACATTTAAGGGATATGTGATTTATAATAAAGTCGGTTCAATTGATATTATGGACCGAGCACATGGCGGAGTTTCTATTTTTGTTAAATCCTGTATCCCCCAAAGTAAAGTAACATTAAATACTCATCTACAGGCTTCTGCTGTTAGGGTTACCCTGCACAATACATTAACTATATGTTCAATATATTTACCACCTAGTGAGCCAGTTAATATTACAGATTTAAATAATTTGATAACCCAGCTGCCACAGCCATATATGTTAGTTGGTGACTTTAATGCTCACAACTATCTTTGGGGTGGCAGAAATAATACAGATGCCAAAGGACGTATAATAGAAGATTTTTTAAATAATAATAGTTTGTGCCTTTGGAATGACGATTCTCCAACATATTAACACCCTGCTACAGGCTCTTTAACATCAATAGATCTCTCCATGTGCACTCCAAATTTATTTTTAGATTATTCCTGGGAAGTAGAGGAAGATCATTGGGGTAGTGATCATTACCCCATTATTCTAAATAACCATTTTCCTCCACCAGACGAACGAATCCCCAAGTGGAAGTTTCATAAAGCCGATTGGGCAAAATTTCAAACATCCTGTTTTAATAGAATAATTCCAGAAATTTTTAAAAATGTAGATGATCCTCTTCAAGTTTTTACAGACACATTGTATGATATTGCTGATGGGTGTATTCCCAAATCAAAGTCAAATTCCAAAATTAAAGAAAAACCCTGGTTTAATGATGAGTGCAAAAAAGCTGTCAAGGAGCGGAAAAAAGCTCTGAAAAAATTTAATCGACAGCCAACTCAATATAATTTGCACCAGTTTCGTATAAAGAGAGCTAAAGCCCGTTACATTATTAAAATAAGCAAAAGAAAAAGCTGGAAAGATTATGTTTCTAAATTAAATACACGTTCACCAATTAAGAAATGCTGGGATATGGTGCGTAAAATTACTGGGAAGGGAGTTGGAGCAAGGATCAAACATCTAAATCATAATGGCCAATTAATTACAAATCCCACCGAAATAGGCAACACAATAGGTCAAACCATTTCCAAAAATTCCTCATCCAATAATTATTCTGCCAAATTTCAACAAATAAAAACTAGAAAAGAAAGAAACCAACTAAATTTTATATCCCATAACTTGGAAGTATATAATAAATCATTTACAATTATAGAAGATTTGAAACTTGCTTTGGATAAATCTCATGATACTGCTCCTGGACCTGATCAAATTCACTACCAAATCCTTAAACATCTCCCTGACCAATCACTTGGGCATCTTTTAGATATTTTTAATACAATTTGGGAAAGCGGTGATTTTCCTCCTTCATGGAGGGAAGCCACTATCATTCCCATCCTCAAACCTGGCAAAGATTCGTCAGATTCAAATAATTATCGTCCCATTGCTTTAACAAGTTGTATTTGTAAATCAATGGAACGAATGATTAACGAGCGTTTAGTTTGGTTTTTGGAAACTGCAGCTTATATTTCTGTTGCACGAAGTGGCTTTAGAAAAACTCGAAGTACCATTGACCACCTGGTACGTTTAGAGACATTTATAAGAGAGGGATTTATAAAAGGTGAGCATGTGGTGAGTATTTTCTTTGATTTAGAAAAGGCATATGACACCACATGGAGATATGGGATAATGAGCGATTTATATGATATGGGATTAAGGGGTCGTTTACCCCTTTTTATTCAAAATTTTCTATCAAACAGACATTTTAAAGTTCGAGTGGGTGCATCACTTTCTGATGTTTTTGATCAGGAAATGGGTGTTCCACAGGGTAGCATATTATCAGTCACCCTTTTTATTATTAAAATTAACAGCATTGTTGATTGTATGAGGCCTGGAGCAGATTGCTCACTTTTTGTTGATGATTTCAACTTAAGCTACAGATCAACAAGCATGCATACAATAGAACGACAGCTCCAACAACACCTAAATAGATTACAAGAATGGGCTGATAACAATGGATTTAAGTTTTCTTTGAAAAAGACAGTATGTATGCACTTTTGTAAAAAGTGGAAGGCTCACCCAGATCCTGATCTACACCTTGACCAAACTCAAATCCCTGTTGTCGAAGAAACCAAGTTTCTTGGACTTATATTTGATAGAAAACTATCTTTTATCCCTCATATTAAATATGTAAAAAAGAAATGCCAGAAGGCATTAGATTTATTACGGGTTCTCGCCCATACCGATTGGGGAGGGGACCGTAATGTTTTATTACAATTATATAGAGCACTGGTACGTTCCAAACTTGATTATGGGTGTATGGTATATGGATCAGCACGTCCATCGTATATTAAAAAAAAATTTAAATCTGAATCACGTAGCTAAATTTCAATATCCTGAAACACCTCCATGGACCTATGAAACTTTAAATATTAATGTAGCCATGTCAGAATTAAAGAAATACTCAACTGATCCATCCCTTTATATAAATAGATATAAAGAAATTAAATCTTTTTTCACTGGATATCAGTGTATATACACTGATGGATCATTTGACGATGAAAAGGCTGCTGCAGCTGCTGTTAAGGGCAATCATATTTATTCAGAACATCTGCCAAATAAATCATCAATTTTTTCTGCAGAACTACATGCTTTGTACCTTGCTTTGGATCATTTGGAGACTTCTCCACATCAAACATTTTTAATTTTTTCTGATTCTTTGTCTTGTTTACAAGCATTGAAAGCAAAGGATTGGAAAAATCCTTTTATTTACAAAATTCTCGAACGGTATCATAGACTGTACAGATGAAAATAAAGAAATTCATTTTTATTGGATCCCCAGTCACATTGGAATCCATGGAAATGAGGCCGCTGACCAAGCTGCCAAAGCAGCATTGGACAAACGCCCAATAGATTTACTTATTCCATATACAGAGTTTAAGAAATATATTACTGTTTTTTTACGTTCTAAATGGCAGTTGCGCTGGAACGAAGCTATTTTTAATAAATTACATGAAATTAAGCCCGTTCTAGGCAAAACTAAAGGTGCTATTAGAATTAACCGTAGAGAAGAGTCTGTTTTAACCCGTATAAGAATAGGACATAGTCATTTGACGCACTGTTATCTGCTTAAAGGTGAAGATCAACCGGAATGTATTGGTTGTCAAAGGGCTTTGACTATTAAACATATTTTAATTGAGTGTATCGATTTTGATATTATACGAACTCAATATTTTAATGTACAAGATTTACATAGTATTACGTTATTTGATACTGTAGATACTTCTGTAATAGAATCGTTTTTAACTCACATAGGACTTTATAATCAGTTTTAAGGGCAGAGCTTTTGTTTATTTATGTCATTGACTTATTTATCAAGAACTGCAAAACATCATACTGATAAAGTCTTTTAAACAAATTATACATATTTATTATATTTGATTGGTGTTATATAAATGTTGTTGTTAAATTCTTGTGTTATCTACATATTGTATTAATATTTACATTTTGTTTCTTGTCAATATAACGTTTTTGTTTTTACTATTTTGGCACTGAATGACCTCATTGTGTCGATGTGCCGTAAAGAAACCATTCATTCATTCATTCATTCATTCATTCCATAATTCCTGTCTACCTTCCTGACAATAACCAGCGCCTGACCTGCCATCTTCCTTAACTGAGCCATCAGTGTAGTACACTGTTGCTCCCGGGGCCTAACAATATCTATGGACACATGAGCCTGTCTGAGCATTTCTGCCCTATCTAGGTCTGATTTCTATGTAATGCTATATGGGAGTGGATTCCAGGGTGAAAGGATGACATAGTTGGAGGCTGGAGTGTCTGCACCTTTGTGTAATACTAGTCCATCTCTAAACCCTAGCACTAGGGAAGCAGCCCTGGTGGCCCAGCGATTTCTCCTGGAGGACATTTTGCCACCATCACCGAGGGCTATCTTGGTACTTGCCCTAAAAGGTGTTACTACATGGGAGTGCATAACCTTGGCCACTGAAGCATCCTGTGGTCTGAGCTATTCTAACCCGGACAGCTGGGATGCCTGACTCTAGTTGTAAATTCTCAGTTTTAGTCCATAACGGGGCACCTAATATGAGCCTGAGGCATCTGTGTGAGGGCTGCCTGCGTAGCGTCTTCTCCAGCCTCGGGGCAGCTTTTGTTTTGTTTGAGCCTAATGCTACGTGACAGATTATCTGACGAGGCCCTGCTGGCAAACATGGCTGCAAGTCTTTCTGACTCCATGCCGGGATTGGGATGATCTGGAATGGACGTGATTTTCTTGCCACTAGAAATTTTCAATTTCTTCCAGAGCTCAGTGAGAGATGTGTGCTCGTTGAAAGATTCGCACCACTCTTCCCATTTACTATGCATGGCACCCCTGCAGATCTCCTGCAGGTGTTTGCTAACCTCCCTGAGCATTTGCCTATTGTGTGGGGTGGGATATTTTCTATATATCTTCCTTGTCCTATTAAGCCTATTCCTATACTCAGCTATTGTGGGATTATAGTACCAGTATGTATGATGGGTACCTGTTGCTTTCTCTAAGGGGATGGCTTCATTAGCAGCTAATGTAAGAGCCTGCGTGACTGCCTCGTCCGTCTATGTCCTGTGGTAGGACAAATTGGTCATACCAATCAGATATTGTCTTTTGAAACTTGTCCCAGTCAGCTTTCCTAACGTTCCACTTGGGTGGGGGTGGGGGAGGAGGTGGGATATGTGGAATGTCAAGCACAAGAGTGGTACCATAGTGATCACTATCACTAAAAATATTTTATAATTTCTGTTTAGAAATCTAAAATTAAACAGTTCACAATAATAAATGTCATGTTTATAATCTATGTAATCTACCAACACATTGCTAATGATGATATTCTCTGATTATCTAACTATTATTTATACTTTGATATATCAATTTATTATGTGATAATTGTTTCAGGGACCAGATGTGTTGCACAGCTTGCATTCAGCACTACAGGAATATCATAGTTTTTACTCCAGGAAGCATAGCGGTGATTGCAATTGTAATCCTGTTCTTACTTGCAAACCTAGAAATTGGAAAACTAAAGAAGTTCTCTGATCAAAAGGAAGGAATCTCATCAAAGGATACCAGCATAGATCCTGACAAAACTAAGGAAATGTTCCAACAAAACAAATTGTAGTCAAGATATTCAATATAGCCATGACATTCAATATAGCCAAGATATTCTAGATATATATGTATATATATTAATATATATATATATATATATATATATATATATATATATATATATATATATATATATTCTCCATTAATATGTAATGCAAATTAACAGGAATATCTTTAAACTGTGTTCTGACAATGGCAAAAGCATATCATGTTATACTCAGATGAAGTTAGTTTTTAAGATTGCACCACATTCTTTTTTTCTCATAAAATTATTTTGAATGAAATATGGATTTTCATTCTTAACCGATGGTGACACTTCCTATTATAACTCATTGGTCTATGATTTACTTCTCGTGCACCAAGTCTGCCTTGTCAAACATTGATTTTATTATATGGCTTCTTGGTCATTAGGGTACAGCTGATAAAACGAAGTATTGTTTAAGGTTTATTTGAGGAAAACCATGTCTGAATAAATATATATACATGTATATATATTCTACACAAGAGGTCATATATATTTATATATATATATATATATATATATATATATATATATATATTTATATATATATATATATATATATATATATATATATATATATATATATATATATATATATATATATATATATATATATATATATATATATATATATATATATATATATATATATATATATATATATATATATATATATATATATATATATATATATATATATATCATTATGGGATACCATCTCATACCTTAATGTGTGTAACAGGAGAGTGCCATCTGGTGTTAATAATGAATTTATTTTACATACCCCACAAATCTAACGTTCATATCAATGGTGCTAATGCCATTATCCACCACCAGGGCACTTATTACTAACTGTGACACTAGATGGCAGTGATTTATATAGTTATGGCCTGGTTGTATAAATATGCTTCTCAGACATGTTTGTTCAAAAAGGCCTTGTACAGGTTACTTATGTAACTGTGACTAAGCAGCTGCACTATGAAGAGTGGGGTATTTTATATGCCTCACAGTACGTCAATGCCCCACAAGACAGGTCTGAGATTGGTAAAAACCCCATATCTGATACAATCTCTTTCTATATATATATATATATATATATATATATATATATATATATATATATATACCTATACCTGGGATCAGTGGCTAAGAAGCCCTCTTCAATAATTTCGGCCAAGCATATGCATAGCATATCGAGTCTTAACAAATTATGCTAAACATATTTACCAGTCTATTCCTATACACTTGTGCATATCTCTTAAGCTGATGTTATCTTCTTTTAAACCCCAATCCAAATCTTTTTCATATATCATTATTATATGTGTTTATATGTCTAATCAATGCAATAAATTGTGTACATTTGTCAAATATAAGTCTCATCAATGCAATAAATTGTGGACATTTGTCAAATATAAAATAACAGGGTAAATTATATGGACAACCAAGCATGGCAGTTCTACATAATAATTATATCATTATATCAAATGTTCATCTTCCTTATTGCAACTGAAGAAGTTGGACCTTTTGATGAAAATGTGATGTTTATCAAACTAAGAATTTAAATAAAAACAGGATCTTTATTTAATATCTTGCAAACAACAATGTGTATTTCAACATATCAATACTTTTATATAAAAAGGAATCTGATATAAGGAATGACAATGTGAAGTGTACAATAGCGTGAATTCAGATGATATCACCCTCAAGCATCAACCTTTCAGGAAATCACAGAGGTCAAAGAGGTCACAGGTACTTCAATAGAGATTTGGAGCATGCTTAAATGATATGTGGTCATGAAACTGAACCAAACCAAAATTCACCTGTCAGGCCTAGATTATTGTGTGTGCCTGGTTGTGCCAGGTACCACTTGTGGCCACTGTGGTACAACAACAACAACAACAACAACAACAACAACAACAACAACAACAACAACAAACAACAAACAACAACAACAACAAACAACATAACATAACTTATCTCACGATGATGTAAATAGATATTGCCTAGAAACTGACAAATTACTCAGAAATGTTAAGGTCCCTGTAGAGGCCCTCAACTGCAAAGACTTGAATTGTAAAGAAGCTTCCCATGCTCATGATATTAATGTTTTTTATACAGATATTATTGACTCTTTGTAATGTGCAAGTGATAATGTATTTTCCACACAGAAGGTCAAACAGTATGTTAACAAGCCTGGATGGGCTGATTATGTAGCAGAGATTTACAAGGCTTCACATGAGACAAGAAGTGTCTGGCTCAGTGCTGGTCAACCCAGACAAGGTCCTTTACATTCATTACATGTTAAAACAAAAGCAAGATTCAAATATGCTTTGAGATATATACGTAGTAACGAGTCAGCCCTCAGGAAGGAATCTCTCGCGAAAAAGCTATCTGCACTCAGTACTAATGACTTTTGGAAGGAAATCAAATTGATCAATAATTCTCGCACACCCCTCCCAACTAATATAGAGGGAGTGTCTGGTGAAAAAGACATTGCAGAATTGTGGAAAAAGCATTTCTCTGAATTGTTTAATTGTATAAGGAATGTTAATCCAACATATGATCTTGATCTCAATACTGAGTATAATTATATCGCAGTAAGCTATGAAGAGCTTACACAAGCAATCAAAGAATTAGCTTTAAATAAAAGCTGTGGGATGGATGGCATTTATGCGGAGCATTTAAAATATGCCTCTGATTACCTTGTAATTGTATTAAGTCAATGTTTAACTAGTCTATTTGTACATGGTTTTCTACCCGAATCAATGCTATCTGTTGTACTGGTGCCTGTTATCAAGGATAAGACTGGCAAAATTACGGCAAAAGACAATTATAGACCAATTGCACTGGCTAGCATAGTTAGCAAAGCTGTCGAAAATGTTATATTTGATCGTATTGAATTATACCTTGTTACAAATCCTAATCAATTTGGATTTAAGAAAAAACATGGCACTGACCAAGGGATCTATGTTCTCAAGGAAATAATTGATTCGTATCGTGTGTTAAATGGAAATGTATTTGTATGTTTTCTAGATGCTAGCAAGGCTTTTGACAGAGTGAATCATTTTGTATTATTTAATAAGCTCATAAAGAGAGGTGTGCCTGGATATATTGTACGTATACTTGTATTCTGGTATGAAAAACAGAAAATGTGTATTAGATGGGGAAACACCTTCTATTGTTGTTTCAATGTATCAAATGGTGTCAGTTTTGTTTGTTTGTTTGGGGTTTTACATCACTTTCAACATTATTTCAGTTATTTCGTGATGAGACCTACTTGTAGCAGATATAGTGCTGCCTCACTGAATTGTCATGTCGCAGGTCCTTGACATGACAACTCACCCGGTCACAGATTTACAAGGACAACGGGTTAACCCTTTGGCACAGGCCTCAGCTCATGTGGGAAATTGTATCATGAGTTCAATCCCGGCACGGCCGGGGTTCGAACCCACAACCTTTGGATCACCACAGAGGAACTGGTGCTAATAAGCTGGCGCCCTAACCAACTGCGCCACGGCCCGTGGCCGCAAATGGTGTCAGACAAGGAGGAATATTGTCTCCATATTTGTTTAATATATATGTTGATGATTTGAGTAGCAATCTCAATGCACATAATGTTGGATGTAGTGTTAATAGCTGAATTGTTAATCATATTATGTATGCTGATGATCTTGTTATATTTGCACCTTCTGTATCTGGCTTTAATAAGCTTCTGAGAACATGTGAATGTTATGCAATCAAACATGATATGTTGTTTAATGCCAAAAAAAGTGCCATTATGAAATATCTTACCAGGGGTTTACAAAATAGTGTCTTGCCAATATTTCTACTGAATGGTGAAGTAATTAATGTAGTAGATCGATATAAATATCTTGGTCATTTCATCACAAATGACCTGTGTGATAATATTGATATTGAACGGCAGTGTCGTAAACTATATGCACAGGGTAATATGATACTCCAAAAATTTCATATGTGTACCGTTGAGGTTAAACTTACCCTGTTTAGAGCATATTGCATGCCAATGTATACAGCACATTTGTGGTGGAGTTATAAAAAGACCACAATCAACAAATTATATGTTTCTTACCATAATGTCTTCAAACTTTTTTTGGGAATATCCAAATATGATAGTACTAGTCTATTGTGTACACTTTGTGAAGTGCAATGTTGTGCAGCAGTAATCAGAAATCTTGTGTATAAATTTATATGTAGGTTAGAAAAATCAGTCAATGCCAAGACTCAAGACTCAAGACTCAAATTTCATTTATTCGGCCATAATTACAATTGCTTAATCAATTAATATACAATTTAAAAGGCCAGGGAGACTCCTATTAAGGTAGGATTTATACCTACCGCTCTCATAGGGGCCACCCTGTGAAAGAAGTATAAAAGTAGCTATCAATTTGTCATCTGGATACAGAATTCTGTGTATCTTAGGTGTAAGAGGAGGTACTAATGTTAAAAAAAAGAAGAAGAATGCATAACTTCAATTTAATATGTTTAGCCATAATGATCCACAATGCAATAAACATAAAATACTCTGATTTACGTAAGTTCTTTGAAGGAGCTAATAAGGATTTCATAGATATGACTTTGTTCTTTATGTCTTTGTGTCGCATGGAAGCTTATTTTCTTCATAACATTAATTGATTGAGAAATGTACTTTTTACAGTTATACTATCTATCTGTACAGTGAACAAACATGACAATATTCATCTTCACATTTTTCTTTATATTTATCTATACAATATATTTTAATATATCTTGAGAAACCTTGTAAACTGTGAGTTTCAATTTTATTTTTAATACAATCTGGCATTGAGTTTACAATTTCTGGTATTACATAGCGAATCGATGTTCTGGCATATTCATGTTTTATTTTACAACGTCTCATTTCAAATTTACCCCTGGTACTATAGTCATGAAACTCATTACCTTGCACCAGAGGAAGGTTTTTAAAGTAGACTGGCAACATATCATTTCTAAATTTATAATAGAATTTCAACTGCTGCAGCTTTAAAATGTCATTTATTCTTAGGAGCTTCAGCTCTTTGAAAATTGGCTCTGTGTGTGCATTATATTTTTTCAGTAGAATTATTCTGACTGCTTTCTTTTGCAATTTCAATATTCTATCACAACTATGTCCCCAAAGAAGTATTCCAAAATTGAAGTGACATAATATCAAAGAATTATAAATCAAAAGTTTAGCTTTCGTTGGAAGTATATGTTTCAGATTATTTAGAATCCCTATATTTCTTGATATTTTGTTTGATATCTTATTGATATGGTCAACCCATGTAAGATTTTCATTTATTGTAATCCCAAGAAAATTGAAGGATTTGACTCGTTCAATCTGGAAGCCATCTATACTTATTTCCATTTCTTCAATTTTTCTCTGTGGAGTACGGAACATCATATATTTAGTTTTGGAGATGTTTAGGGATAGTTTATTTACTTTTAGCCAATCATTAACCTTATTTAATTCTTGATTTACAGCAATGTTTGCATCTCTCAGTGTCGATTTTTTCAAGATAATATTGATTGAAGTTGAGAGTGTTGTGTCATCAGCATAGACTATAAAATCAAATATTTTACTTGAGTAGCAGATATCATTCATATAAATTATGAATAGAAGTGGTCCTAAAATTGACCCCTGTGGAACACCAGTTTTTAAAATAGTTGACTTAGATTTCATATTGTCTATTTCAACCAATTGTTTTCTATCTGAAAGGTAGTTTTTCATGAGATTGAGTGATACTCCATTTATGCCATAAAAACTAAGTTTTTCCAACAAAATACTATGGTCTAAAGTGTCAAAGGCTTTGGATAGATCAATATATATATTAATTGGGATATCATTTTTATCCATCAACATCATTATACGGTCAATAACTTCGAGAGTGGCAAGCTCTGTTGAATGTTGGGTTCGAAAACCATACTGACTATTATAAAACAATTTGTTATCTTGGAAAAAGTGATAAAGCTGCTTGAAAATCACTTTTTCAAAAACTTTTGATATTGATGAAAGAAGTGATATTGGTCTATAATTAGTGAAAAGAGTTTCATCATCCTTTTTATAAATTGGACAAACTTTTGCAATTTTTAGTTCATCAGGAAACATTCCAGTACACAGCATTTGATTTATTATTAAAGTTAGTGGTGCTAAGAGTATGTCGTGAATACACTTGAGAAGTTTTGTTGAGATTCCATCACACCCAAAACTTGTTTTTGTTTTTAGGTTATTTATAATTTCTTTGACTGTGTTTTCATTTATACTTTCAAACTTAAAATTAAGATTATTTTTTGTGGTTAAGAAGTCTTTAAATTGTTTATTTGGAGGCAACCTAACTTTATCGGCTAATTTAGATCCTATGTCTGCAAAGAATGAATTGAATTTATTAGCGATATCAATTTTATCACAGATTATATTTTCATTTTCTCTAAACATATTTGGGAATGATTTTTTCTTTCCTGTTCTATTTAGTAAACTGTTAATGACTTTCCAAGTACTTTTAATATCTCCTTGATATTTCTTAAAAACCTTTTCATAATAAATTGTTTGAGCCAGTCTAATGCTTTTTTTTAGAATTTTATTGTAATCCTTTAATTTGTTTTGTTGTATGTGATAAGTGGGTGAATCTGGATGAGTCATTTTAAGTTTCTTATATAGATTGTCCCGAAAATTATAGAATTGATAATGCCAAAAGTAATCCAAGCTGACTTTTTATGTTTACTTTTTTTAAATTTTACTGTTTTTGTTGGCATATGTTTATCCTTTGCCTGCTGGATATTTTTAGATAAAATATTATAATTTATATTTGGATCTTGATTATTATCCTGATTTAAGGTGAGTCCATGTATAGATTCAGAAAGTTCTGTGTAAAATTTATTCACTGATAGTGGATCATTTTTTGTAATTGTTATAAATTTCACGGGTGGTTCTGTTGTGTATATATTATTTAATGATATAAAATAGGGTTGATGATCCGATAACTTTTTTAGTAATATACCAGATGTGGTGTCCAATGTAGAAGAGGATAATTTACAGAATATATTGTCAATAAGAGTTCCATGCTTATTTGTAAACCTTGTAGGCAAAGTTATTTTGGGGTAAAAACTTTCATTTGATAGCATATCAAAATATTCAGCAATATGGTTCTTCTCATTTATCTTGAGAAGATCAATATTAAAATCACCAGTTATTAGGGTTTCATAACTTGCCGAGCCTAAATTTGAAATAATAGGATGAACTTCATCTATAAATTGTTTATATTGTACTACTAGTTCTCGTGGAGGTCTATACAGGTTTCCCAACATAATAGTCTTAGGTAAATATTTACCTTTTTTAATTTGAATGATAAGACCTTCCCAGTTTTCATATTTGCTAAGTCTAGATTTTACAGTATATTCAAAACCATTTAATAAGTAGATAATTAGGCCACCTTTGGTTGTACATGAATATCCCTGAGGTATCAACTGATAGTTATCTAATTCAAAATTTGAAACATCATCTTTGTCTGACAGCCAAGTTTCTTGGAGACATATTGCACTAAACTGTATGCCATGATCTTTCAGGTTTTCTATGAAAATTTTAAATTCAGTAAATTTAGTCCTAATGCATTGAATGTTACTGCAGAAGATAGTGAAGTTTTTCTGTTTAGTTTTCAATGTAGATACCAGCATTTTTTGGTCATAATATGGTGAATGTTTTACAATTTGGGGTTCATTTTCAGAATTATAATTAGTATCAATGATGTTTATAAATGAGTTTTTGTCAAAGCCTCCATGATGTCTCAAAATATCATTATCTAAAGACATGAAGAACAACTACTTTTTGGATTCGATACAATACAACATGTTGCTTGATAATTACTTTTACACAGAAATTGTAAATCAGATGTGTGTAAGCATAGTAAAATAATCTGTGGCAGTTTGTATGAGTACTAACATTCTTAATCTTCTGTATTATATACACTGGAGAATTGATATATTTTTCTTGAGTATAAATGTGAAATATACATGGGATGGAAAATATGTCAAGTGAATCATAATTGAGTATGCATAATGGCAGAAAAAAAATTGAGTCTACAACTAAGATTTCAAATGAATCAAAGTTAGCTTTTACATATTCTAAGTATACGAGGACACAAAGAATGGGACAACAAGCCATTTTTGATGGATTAATGGTGTATACACTCTGTGGTAGACATACACTTGTGTGTTGATAATATATTTGAAATGCATTTTACTTCCTGGCCTTTGTATAACAAAAAAGATTTTTAACAAGAGGACTAGCTGTGTTAAATGATCATTAAGGGATAAAAATATAAATAATAAATTAATATGGTTGTTTTATGACTATTGATTTCAATTTATGGTCTAAAGGTATCACATTTTAGTCATTTTGGTAATGATAATTGTTATAAATGCATAATACTGAATGATAAATACATTGAATTGGGTCACCATCAGAACAGTTATTCAGGTAATGGTCACTGTGGTAAAAATAATTCTTGTAAACATACAATACTAAATGACAAAGCGCATCGGTTTGGATCAACATCATGAACAAGTACCAGGTAATTGTTACTGTGGCAATGATGATTCTTATAACTACACAACACAGACACATTGTCCTGGGCCAAAACATCCCATCAATTATCAGGCAATGGTTACTGTGGTAATGACAACTCTTATAACTTCACAATACTCAATGACAAGATAGCCATAATTATAGACTTACTTTGCACTTGTTTACCTTACACGTCGAGGATTAGAAGACATTGGATAAACCTTTTATATTTAAATACTGTTTTGCATGACCACCCATTGTATGGGTAGGGTAGTCTCTGTAGTGAACTAGCAACCAAAAATATGGACCTCATGTATTTTATGTATATGTAGAGTCTGGAATAAAGAGTTTGAATTGAATTGAATTGAACAACAACAATCAATTTATATCGCACTATTCCAGACCTTGTCTGCTCATGGCGCTAAAGTTTTTAATACCATGGACACAATGTAATAGATGTATGTACAATGGACATGATACACATGATTTTCATACAATCCTTTATTTCAATGTTTTATTGGATGGATAGAAATTGAATATTTTTTCCAAAAAGAGCAATTTTTATTGTATATTATTACTTAATAAACAATATAACAAATAGTTCCCAGATTTTTTTTGTCTTCAATAAAGCTATGCTATATTGTATTGGTTAAAATAAAATATAGTGTGTTTAGTTTAATAAACAGATTTGCCATGAATGTCCATACTGTAAAAATCATTTATATCATTGCTACACATATGCTTTTGATTTAGAAACAGAACACAATTTGTGCATGAACATTTAATGTTGAAAAGCTGAACATGAGATGGGCTTTCTATTCTAGTCAAAATGCACCCAAATAGTTTTTGAATTAAGAATGAAAGACTGTGTCTTTGTCTTGGTATTCTGTGTTACTTCCGCCTGTACATGTACGTGGATATCTTACTTTAAAATCTACAGTCGTGATAACTTATTCTTCTAATTATGAAAGCCTAGAGAAAGCCCTTCAGCTGAATATCTGATAACATATCATTTTATCAGCCAAAAAGTTTAGTGCAAAAGATACACAGAGTATAGTATTTAGAGGCAACATCTTAGAATATTCTGCTTGACCAGTACTCAAGTCATAAGCAGTAATGTCAGGAAACTCAAGTCATGACAATAATATCAGCAAACACAAGTCAGGAACAGTAATGTCAGCAAACTCAAACAGCAGTATTGTCAGCAAACACAGGCCATAAGCAGTAATGTCAGCAAACTCAGGCCATAAGCAGTAATGTCAGCAAACTCAGGCCATATGCAGTAATGTCAGCAAACTCAGGCCATAAGCAGTAATGTCAGGAAACTCAGACCATAAGCAGTAATGTCAGCAAACTCATGTCATGATTAGTAATGTCAGCAAACTCAGATCATAAGCAGTAATGTCAGCAAACTCAGGCCATAAGCAGGAATGTCAGCAAACTCAGGCCATAAGCAGTAATGTCAGAAAACTCAGGCCATAAGCAGTAATGTCAGCAAACTCAGGCCATAAGCAGGAATGTCAGCAAACTCAGGCCATAAGCAGGAATGTCAGCAAACTCAGGCCATAAGCAGTAATGTCAGCAAACTCAGGCCATAAGCAGTAATGTCAGCAAACTCAGGCCATAAGCAGTAATGTCAGCAAACTCAGGCCATAAGCAATAATGTCAGGAAACTCAGGCCATAAGCAGTAATGTCAGCAATCTCATGCCATAAGCAGGAATGTCAGGAAACTCAGGCCATAAGCAGGAATGTCAGGAAACTCAGGCCATAAGCAGTAATGTCAGCAAACTCAAGTCATGAGCTGTAATATCAGCAAACTCAAGTCATGAGCTGTAATATCAGAAAACCCAAGTCATGAGCTGTAATGTCAGCAAACCCAAGTCATGAGCTGTAATATCAGAAAACTCAAGTCACGAGCAGTAATTTCAGCAAACTCAGGCCATAAGCAGTAATGTCAGCAAACTCAAGTCATGAGCAGTAAAATCAGTAAATTCAAGTCATGACAATAATAACAGCAAAGTCAAGTCATGAACAGTAATGTCAGGAAGGTTAAGTGATAAGCAGTAATGTCAGCAAACTCATGTCATGAGCAGTAATGTCAGCAAACTCAGGCCATAAGCAGTAATGTCAGCAAACTCAGGCCATAAGCAGTAATGTCAGCAAACTCAGGCCATAAGCAGTAATGTCAGCAAACTCATGTCATGATTAGTAATGTCAGCAAACTCAGGCCATAAGCAGTAATGTCAGTTAACTCAGGTCATCAGCAATAATGTCAGGAAACTCAGGCCATAAGCAGGAATGTCAGGAAACTCAGGCCATAAGCAGGAATGTCAGCAAACTCAGGCCATAAGCAGTAATGTCAGCAAACTCAGGCCATAAGCAGTAATGTCAGCAAACTCAGGCCATATGCAGTAATGTCAGCAAACTCAGACCATAAGCAGTAATGTCAGCAAACTCAGGCCATAAGCAGTAATGTCAGCAAGTCATGAGTAGTATTGTCATTTAATCTATTTCATGGCTTATCAGTGCTGGAAGGATTTGTGCCCCTGACAGTGAATGATGTGCGAAAATTGTTGAAGAAGGCAGCTAAAATGTCATGTGAGCTTGACCCCATCCCTACCTGGCTACTACTTGACCTCATAGATGACCTCTTATCCATCATAACTGCCATCATAAACAAATCACTGAGTGATTCAGCAGTATCTGAAAACATGAAAATCGCTATCATTGCACCTCTCTTGAAGAAATTATGTCTATAACACAAGAACTATAGACCCATATAGATTATATAAGAACTATAGACCCATCTCAAACCAAACCTATATGTCTAACCTTACTGAGAGGGCAGTTGCTTTTGATACCATTGACTATCAAGATGCAATATCAGAGGTCATACCTAAGTGGCAGGAAACAATGTATCAAGGTGTGGTGCCATAGGTCCTCTCTCAAACCCTTAAAGTATGGAGTCCCACAAGGCTCAGTCCTGGGTCCCAAACACTTAACCATCTACACGTCTCCATTGGCCGACATCCTGGACACATGGCCTCAACTACCATATTTATGCAGATGATACCCAGATCTACATCGCTGTTGACCACACTTCAAGGAAACAAGTAGACTTGAGTAGACACAAATTTGAAGAATGTGTCAGTAATGTTAGAACATTCTTGATCTCAAACAAGATGAAAATAAATGACAGTAAAACGGAGATGCTCATCTGTACTGACAGGTAGGGTACTGCTAACAACATCTCCAATGCTGACATGGTAGGTGACTCTAACATCACACCTAGTGAGTCTGTCCTTGACCTTGGTATCACTTTTGATTCCAAAATAGACATGAAGAACTAAGACCATTGCTTTTAAGAACTAAGACCATTGTTTTTAAGAACTAAGACCATTGCTTTTAAGAACTAAGACCATTGCTTTAAGAACTTATGCCATTGCTTTAAGAACTTATGCCATTGCTTTCAAGAACTAAGACCATTGCTTTAAGAACTAAGACCATTGCTTTTAAGAACTAAGACCATTGCTTTCAAGAACTACGACCATTGCTTTAAGAACTTATGCCATTGCTTTAAGAACTTATGCCATTGCTTTAAGAACTAAGACCATTGCTTTAAGAACTAAGACCATTGCTTTTAAGAACTAAGACCATTGCTTTCAAGAACTAAGACCATTGCTTTAAGAACTTATGCCATTGCTTTCAAGAACTAAGACCATTGCTTTTAAGAACTAAGACCATTGCTTTTAAGAACTAAGACCATTGCTTTTAAGAACTAAGACCATTGCTTTTAAGAACTAAGACCATTGCTTTTAAGAACTAAGACCATTGCTTTAAGAACTTATGCCATTGCTTTAAGAACTTATGCAATTGCTTTTAAGAACTAAGGCAATTTGATTTCAAGAACTAAAGCCATTGCTTTTAAGAACTAAGACCATTGCTTTTAAGAACTAAGACCATTGCTTTCAAGAACTAAGAACATTGCTTTTAAGAACTAAGACCATTGCTTTAAGAACTTATGCCATTGCTTTTAAGAACTAAGACCATTGCTTTTAAGAACTAAGACCATTGCTTTAAGAACTAATGCCATTGCTTTTAAGAACTTATGCAATTGCTTTTAAGAACTAAGGCAATTTGATTTCAAGAACTAAAGCCATTGCTTTCAAGAACTAATGCCATTGCTTTTAAGAACTAAGACTATTGCTTTTAAGAACTAAGGCAATTTGCTTTCTTTTTATCCAACAAAAATGTCTTAGCCTCATGGCTAGATAGAATCTATCTAATAATACTTCATCTCACCTTACAAAGGGCTGAGATATCAAATCAGAAAGAAAATCCCTCCCTAACTGCATAAGCAATGGTAGAAATGTCACCACACCTAAAATATCATTGAGGTTTACAATTAAACACAACACAGTATTTAGGTTTCATATGAATATTTTATTATACACAAATTTAACAAGATAATCTACAAACAATCTAGGATTAATTGTAGAATTTGTCTAATATTTTATCCCTTTATCATTTTTAAAGTCCCTCAAATATTTGGTTACAACTATAAAAGAAAGTTAAACACTGGGTGCTGCCACCTAGTTGATATATCTCTGGGTGCTGCCACCTAGTTGATATAACTCTCTTTATATCTATGGCCTTTATTTTTAGGCTACAGTAGATGAGGTGCTTAGAGAATAAATGGCATATACAGTAAGGCTTGGTAATCCCATGTGGCGGCAAGATTGTCTTAATAGGGGGTTCCACTGACAGTAGAGGGCTCCACTGACAGTAGAGGGTCCCACTGACAATAGGGGGCTCCACTGACATTAGAGGGCTCCACTGATAATAGGGGGCTCCACTGACAATAGGGGGCTCCACTGACAGTAGTGGGCTCCACTGACAATATGGGGCTCCACTGACAAGAGGGATCCACTAACAATATGGGGCTCCACTGACATTAGAGGGCTCCACTGAGAATAGGGGGCTCCACTGACAGTAGAGGATCCAATGACAATAGGGGACTTCATTTATCACCAATTTACTGATTATTTCAGGAAAACTAATTGGCTGTACAATACTGCTACCTAGTGGTGGGAAGTGGAACTATTTAGGGCCTTATATCAGATTCTCTCAGATGTTTACAAAAATAGTTGTATCATTTCTGTCAATATTCCCTTATCAATATTTTATTGCCTCAGTCATACATATTTTAAGTATATGAAACAGAGGCCAATGCGCCTTAGAGCTATGCTGATTATTACCTTTTTGTTATGTTTGTGAACATTTTCTGATGCCTGCAAATTGCTTTATAAATGATCATCAAAATTATTTCCCAGAGCAGACTTGAGCAATGAGGGTTTCAGCCAATCAAAACGCATATAACATATTGAATTTGTTATTTTGATTTTCACTGGCTGATATTTGTCACGTCATGCAAAACGGTAGCCTTCTATACAACTCACTGATAGCTATTATATTTATGGAAAAGAGATGGAAATAATTCTTTGCCTAATGGAAAATAGACTGGATTGGTCCCCTGAAAATGTAACATCTTACCTACCAATAGCTGAGAACTCCCACCAGTAGTTTCAGAGGGGAAGATCAAAGTTGACGGACAAACAGAATGACTGAAAATTTCTCCCCCAAACTACAGAAGCTATGCTACACATAGCTAAAGATGAGAAATGTTTTTGAACTATCTCCCCATTTGGCAACATAGATCATCTCATAATCCGAAGATCATCTCATAAACCATAGATCATCTTATAAATTAGAGATCATCTGATAATCCATAGATCATCTGATAATCCATAGATCATCTGATAATCCATAGATCATCTGATAATCTATAGATCATCTGATAATCCATAGATCATCTGATAATCCATAGATCATCTGATAATCCATAGATCATCTGATGATCCATAGATCATCTCATAATCCAGAGATCATCTGATAATCCAGAGATCATCTGATAATCTATAGATCATCTGATAATCCAGAGATCATCTGATAATCCAGAGATCATCTGATAATCCATAGATCATCTGATAATCCATAGATCATCTGATAATCCATAGATCATCTGATAATCCATAGATCATCTGATAATCCATAGATCATCTGATAATCCATAGATCATCTGATAATCCATAGATCATCTCATAATCCATAGATCATCTCATAATCCATAGATCATCTGATAATCCATAGATCATCTCATAATCCATAGATCATCTCATAATCCATAGATCATCTCATAATCCATAGATCATCTCATAATCCATAGATCATATCATAATCCAAAGATCATCTCATAATCCAGAGATCATCTCATAATCCAAAGATCATCTCATAATCACCCATTCATGGCACAGTACTGAGGAGGGAACACACGGGACAGCCCAATATTCCTCACAGTTTCTCTTTCATCCATACAAAGTGCAAACTAATGACAACTATTAGCATGAAACAATATTTTATCATCATCATCATCACATCAGGTGACATGCACAGATTCTATACAATGTTTTTATTCCAAGAGTTGAAATAACGTTGCTTTACATTAAGAATTTAGGTCAAAGGCAATTTCAATGAAATCAATCTGATTAGAACCCTTACAAAATCACATACAAACTACAGGCAAATGTCATGGCATTCTGAAAATGATTCTTGCAGAATTTATTGTATTTAATATAATGACATATTTTTGGCATATCTGAAAAGGACAATAAATGACGTAACTTAAAAATGGAGATATAAAAATATTTACATAACCCTGCTTTTTGTTTTTAGACTTACATCTAATTTAACATTGCAGAATAAATATTGTGTAGTCTTAAATGCAAAGGAACTAATATAACGAATATGTTTCCAATAAATCAATATTTAAGGCCCTTGTTAAGGTCATTCAAAGGTCAAACTGCTGATTATCGACCTTATGACCCTAGAAGGTCACTTTAGGTCATCATGTAAGGCATAACATAAAAACAAAATATTAAAAAATAATAGAAAAATCAAAGGGTTTGAACATGGTAAACTTGAAGTTTGGATACATAACGTCATTCATACATTCTCATTAACAAGATGAACAAACTCTTTAAATGTTTAAAATCTTAATATCCTCATATCTGTCAAGTTAATACAAGGAATCCAGTGAACTGACTCTTCCCAAATTATCATATATTTTACCATAATCCAATTTTAAACCATGTTTAGATTTTACTATGAGAGTCTGGTGTTTTATCTTTCAGATTTAAGTGTATAACAACACGCTTTTACACTTGATTGAAATCCTTTAGCAATAGTACCAAGATACAAAAGAGTGTGCGTTGAAATATATCAACCATGGATTTAAAACGATATTGCTTTATCTAGGAGCTGGACTGAATAACATGCATGGCACCCAAATAATTCTGTCTGTATGAAAGTAAGATATACTTTATATAAGGTATCTGATCTGTGAACAAGATATCTGATCTATAAATAATAAGATATCAGATTTGTATACAAGATATCTGATCTATAAATAAGATATCAGATTTGTATACGAGATATCTGATCTATAGATAAGATATCAGATTTGTATACGAGATATCTGATCTATAAATAAGATATCAGATTTGTATACAAGATATCTGATCTATAAATAAGATATTGGGTCTGTTAACAAGATATTGGATCAAAATATCAAAACACAACTATTTATAATTTTTACTCTGTTTCACAAATTTCCCTTAATTTTTACCAATATCATAAGTTACTGACATTTTCCTGTCTTATTGCTTTGGATATTATTGCATTTTATCTATTTCTATATATGCTTTACTTTGTGTTTAAATTGCTACTATCTATGTAATGTTTCAACAACGTTTTCATTCTTCCACAGATGATAAACAATAATGCAATGCTCTTCGGAACGAGGTTATCAGTTTTAGCCAAACATCTATTTGGTGACATATAAAATGTCATGCATGTCTATTGTGTGACATCTTCTGGTCACACATAGCTGTTGCGTGGCACTATTTGGTCATGCATGACATATGACACACATGACCTCATTTGGTCACATTAATGTGTGAACACATAGATATCTAGCTTAAACTGGTCATCTCTTTAATATTCTCACAGAAAAAAATTAACAAAACCTTTTTTGTAAATCACCTGACATTTTTTGTTAAGAAAGAAATTGTATATATTTAACTAGGTGATCCAGAACTAATCTTTAAGCCTGTAACCATCAAATGTCACTTACCATAAATACTCATATATTAGACGAGGTTTTCGTACCCAAACCCTTAGTTAATGTTTGGGGGGTCTTCTTATACACAAGTCGTCTTATATTCGAGTAAATACGGTACAATAATTGTCCTCCACCAACATAAAGACTTAACCTTAATGAAAACAGGTCAGACTGGGATTCTGCAGCCATAAGTATAAGATAGTTATAGTTTGCATCTGTAACTGTAGATATCTCTGGTCACATTTCCACTCTCTTATTGAGATAAAATCTTCTCTTCTATATGACAATAATAACCTCAATTATGTCACTAAAAATGTGCGTACTCTCTCCCAGTCATTGCATATCGCTGAACACCTTTCAAGTTCTTGAATAATCATGTTATTCCAACATTAAAATAAAATGAATGTACCTTTAAAGACAGACACCTAAATATTTGACTATTTGTTTTGAATAACAATTATGGCTTTTTGTGTTGCATATAAGCTAATGTTTAACTTGGCCTTCGCTTCTGAAAGATGTAGCAAATCTTCTTGACTAGAATGGCAGTGATAGCAGTAAAGATGGATAAATAATATGCGACCACCTTCCCATGCTAATATAAACATCAGCTATGTGGCTCTACGTGATAGGCAAGCTCCTTTTCTGCATCTTTGTCTAGACTAGAGATGTGGCATGGATGGCAGACTGACAGAGCAACATTGTGGAGTAGAATGATATGTCATTTTTAATATTAAGGCAAATAAGCTATGACTGGCATGCCACCTGGTGTCGAAAAGGAATCCTACTCAAAAAATAAATTCCTATATTTCAGAAAATTAATCTTTAAAATTTTCTCTAATTCTGAAAAAAAATTATTTGAGATATTACAAATTTATCCTAGACATTTTAGGTGATATGTATGCTGTGAAAATTGACACCAGATGGCAGCACTTCACTGCTAAATCCCTCAGCAATGCCTTCATTTTGATATGTGATGAACAAATATTATCTTCACCATTCCTTCTTGACCAACTATTAAGCAAAGTCTTTTTTTTTTGGTTGTTTTAGGACAATCCTCGGATACAAATATTTCAAAATGTAGGTAAACATTGTGGATATATGCACATCTCATAGATGCACATGATAAAGGCAAATATTAGGGTGAAAATTAAGTTCAGTTTCCAATATTACAATAAGAAATAGACTTGATTTCATCACAAAATGAAAGAAGGCAGGAATATCAAAGTAAGCAACAGCAAAAATACTATCTTTAACATTGTACCCTTTCATCCTTAACACGTACACTGTTTTGTCTTTAACACATACATGATATATTTAATGCGTACACTATTAATTCAACAAGTTCTGCATTTTCGGCATAATAACATACATATTTGTTTTTTTTGTAATAAAACCTCCTTTCACCAATAAAACATTTCATAGCTTTGACATTAACCAACAATTATTTGCATCAAGAATCCCCATATTTTTACCTTACATAGAGCAAAATTCACCACATTGTATCAACATTATTTACAATTCCTTTTGTCTTTAAATCACAAGTTCCACACATATTTCGCTTCGCTTTCAACAATATATACAATTTATCTGAGATTTTTATTTTTTGTAGTCCTATTTTAGCAAATAACAGGCTTTGCATTATTTAAAATGAAAGTTGACTATGTGCATTTTCTTCAAATGAAGGTTGACGATGCATTTTCTTAAGGAAGATTTCAAGTACATATTTCAATATTATCATAAGACAGTACTGTTCATAAACTCAATATAACCGTTTTTATATTTAAAACAACTAAAAAACAAAAGCAAAACAAAAGAATATAGTGCTCAGCCATAAACATGTTTTTTTATTATATATTTCCTTGTATCAAGTATTTTGTTTTATATTAAATTCAACTTTTAGGCCTGCAATTTGAGATATACAGACACCAGAATCACAAGTATGTAAAATGAAAGATTTAGCCCATCAAACTGTTGCAAATAAGATTTCCAAAGGCCAATCAGAAAGGCTGCTGTATGTTCAATATGTACCGTATTGACCCTAAATGTACTGTATGTTCAACATGTACCGTATTGACAAATGTACTGTATGTTCAACATGTACCGTATTGACCCTAAATGTACTGTATGTTCAACATGTACCGTATTGACCCTAAATGTACTGTATGTTCAACATGTACCGTATTGACCCTAAATGTACTGTATGTTCAACATGTACCGTATTGACCCTAAATGTACTGTATGTTCCACATGTACCGTATTGACCCTAAATGTACTGTATGTTCAACATGTACCGTATTGACCCTAAATGTACTATATGTTCAACATGTACCGTATTGACCCTAAATGTACTGTATGTTCAACATATACCGTATTGACCCTAAATGTACTGTATGTTCAACATGTACCGTATTGACCCTAAATGTACTGTATGTTCCACATGTACCGTATTGACCCTAAATGTACTGTATGTTCAACATGTACCGTATTGACCCTAAATGTACTATATGTTCAACATGTACCGTATTGACCCTAAATGTACTGTATGTTCAACATATACCGTATTGACCCTAAATGTACTGTATGTTCAACATGTACCGTATTGACCCTAAATGCTGCCCTTTGTTGACATCAAGACACATTTATTTGCACTTTATAAATTACTTGTCATCTCCATATTTCAAAATCCAAAATATGTAGAATATTCAAAATAGGCCATTAATTTTATAATGTATCATGTTCTTTAATGAAATGAGTTTTCAGGCTTCAGATGGAAGTTTGGTGTCATGCGTAATACATAAAATGTTGCCTAACCTTACAGAATATCAACATGAATAAAAAAGAAACATGAATTGAACTTTTTTGTATAAAATTCTCATAGTAGTAATATTATCTGAGGTACTTTGCATTTATTTCACATTTTTCATAATGATAATATCATTTGAGGTACATGTATCTTAGTCAAGGTTATATAATATTAATGTTGCATTTGACAAGTTTGGCTTACTACATATCAGAGGCCTCAATTAGGGTCCAAGGACAGACAACATGAAGTCAGGACCGTGGTGAAGTCAGGACCGTGGTGAAGTCAGGACCGTGGTGAAGTCAGGACCGTGGTGAAGTCAGGACCGTGGTGAAGTCAGGACCGTGGTGAAGTCAGGACCGTGGTGAAGTCAGGACCGTGGTGAAGTCAGGACCGTGGAAATAAGCAAATACTTCAGCAACTTAACTCATGTGAAAAACCGTTAATGAATTTACACAAATTGTTCATCTGCTAGTTCTGAATATATACTTAAAGATAAAAATGTAAATAACTTTTTGCTGTGGATTATAACTTCCCCTTTGCAGATAGAGGGCACCACAAGGTAGATTTTGTATTCAACCTTAATTTTGTGAATTCGAATAAGAAAATCACATATTGCAGTTATGAAACATGTGATACAGAGGGATTTTAATGTTTATTTTTTAACTGGGTATGTAAATATCAAAATAACTGAAGAAATCCCAATTAATTGTTATACATAATGGGCAGTCTTTAACATATTATGTGTATATTCTGGACTTATCGAATATTGATTTCTATTGGTATGTGCTATGTTGTGTCGCCATTCACAAATAGGTATTAATATTTATATAACTGATTTTACCCTCCATTATTGTGACTAAAACTGAAGCTCAAAGATTCAGTCATGTGTAATATTATTTAGTGAAAATGTAACTTTGTTTTTATATTTACCTGAGATGATATGAAAGATGATTTATCATACAAATATTATTTATAAGTCCGTCACTCTTTTCATATTTGACAATTTTTACTCATTTACACCTTGACCCATTCCATTCCTATTAACATATCAGCTATGAAAACATTTAACAATTTGCATCTCATGCAGTCTGAGATCTGAATGTGACAATGGATATCATTGGTGCATTAAGATGTGGAACAGACCAATCACAGGAAGGCTTCATACCATGTGACCATCCAGCTGACCAATCACAGAGCAGGACAAGATCTGCATCCATCTTGATCTCCTATCTGAGAATTTTAAGAACCACTCCTCTCATAATGACATGGAATGACCTTTGACCTTTATCATTTGTGTCAAGGTCATACTGTTTGTATTAACACAATTGTACAAGACAGTTCAGGATTCCGTGTCTGTCTCTGTGTTTGTGGCATTATTATTATTGGAACCTTTGCGTGCTGCCTGACTGGATTTGTGTTTCTTGCTCTCCATATGTTGTGCAAACTGCACCTCCGAGTTCAAGGTCAGGTTGCAGCACGAGCAGTAATATTTGCCACTAGGGGTGCGGTACATAGAGAAGTCCCGTTTTGGTCGTTTGACAGCTGATATGAGTGTAGGGGAGGTTGGGGCTGGTTGGAACAGGAGGGCTGTATTGTTAGTAGGAGAGAGAGCTGGTCTCAGACTGGTCATAAACGCTCCCAATGCTCCTCCCACACAACCTAGAACAACATAAACAACAATACATTAATCCAAATCATCAGCTTTTGTCAAAATAATCTTAATGTAATCATTATGTTAAATGATATAAAAATCACACTGAGATTTATCAAAATATCACTTAAAATATCACTAAAATATCATTTAAAATATCACTTAAAATTCATAAAAATATCACTGAACAGCAATCACAATCATTCTATTTCAACAAGATTGCTATGTAACAAATGACGATAGAAAGATTTATTTTAAAGTGATGGATGTGATAGTTACTATCAATTATAATTCATAAAAATGTCACATAAAAATATCATTTAAAATATCACTTAACAGAAATCATTATTATTCCAATAAGATCTCTATATGCAAGAAATATCTTTTGCTACATAGTTATAAATAATCATTGTAAAGTGATGGCAGTGATGGTTACTGAATATACCAGTGTGTGACAGACAATAAGAATGGTACCTTTCTGGACCCACTGGCCGCGGACTGTGATCGGTGAGCGCTCCGTGATCTTAGACCGGGCTGCGTGACGAGCTCCCTTCATGTGGCAGTCCAGCTGCTCCTGTGACGTCATCTGAACGTGACACGAACCGCACTGATACTTCGGACCTAACCTGCAACCATACAAAATACAACAATCTTATATAACTTGCTATACAACCTGCAACCATACAAAATACAACAATCTTATATAACCTGCAACCATACGAAATACAACAATCTTGTATAACTTGCTGTGTAACCTGCAACCATACGAAATACAACAATCTTATATAACTTGCTATATAACCTATATAACTTGCAACCATACAAAATAACTTAACAATAATTTAACCTGCAACCATTCAAAATAACTTAACAATAATTTAACCTGCAACCATATGAAATACAACAATAATTTAACCTGCAACCATTCAAAATACAAATTTATACTTTTATAAATTACATTGCCCCTCATCCGTATATGGTGTTAAGCAATATCACAGCCATTGTTAATTTTCATGGAAATGCACATTTTGAGCAGATTTCTTCATAAGAAAACGTGCAAGTCTTTTGCACAAAATGATAAATGATTGTGTTGCTTATGTGCTGTCCCCTGGTGGTGAAGAAATACACATTGACAGATAGTGCCCCCTGGTTGGGGACTAAGTTTGTGTCTCTCAATAAACTTGCACAAATGTCTTGTATGTTATTCCCATGGATACATACATATCTTTGTATGAGTATACAACTGCATAAAAGTCAGAGATGCATAATACTGAAGAAAGTGTTATTACAAGGAGGAAACATTTTGAAGGTTTGTGGTTTGGCAGTTTGTCTGCACTAATATCACTGGCGATTGTGACGTCAAGCTCTGTAGACATTTACCTTCTGCTTCAAGCTTGAAGGAAGCAGATTTCCTGGCACTGAGCAAACTTATTGATCAGAGATCAAACTAATACTCCTCCACACCTCAACAAAGTGGATACAAATATGTGAATCATTTATCACACTATCGACTTTGTCCAAACATTGGGCTTTATTCTTCTGATGCCCATAAAATGGAATCCACTTCAAGTTAAACCTTCTAAACTCAACTGAGTAAATTTGTATATTTCAGTGATGATCTTTTAAATGCACAATATCTGCCAATATACCTCTATAAGCCTACAATATCTGCCTACATACCTCCATAAGCCTACAATATCTGCCTATATACCTCTATAAGCCTACAATATCTGCCTATATACCTTTATAAGCCTTCAATATCTGTCTATATACCTTTATAAGCCTTCAATATCTGTCTATATACCTTTATAAGCCTTCAATATCTGTCTATATACCTTTATAAGCCTTCAATATCTGCCTATATACCTCTATAAACCTACAATATCTGTCTATATACCTTTATAAGCCTTCAATATCTGTCTATATACCTTTATAAGCCTTCAATATCTGTCTATATACCTCTATAAGCTGACAATATCTGTCTATATACCTCTATAAGCCTACAATATCTGTCTATATACCTTTATAAGCCTTCAATATCTGTCTATATACCTCTATAAGCCTACAATATCTGTCTATATACCTTTATAAGCCTTCAATATCTGTCTATATACCTCTATAAGCTGACAATATCTGTCTATATACCTCTATAAGCCTACAATATCTGTCTATATACCTTTATAAGCCTTCAATATCTGTCTATATACCTTTATAAGCCTACAATATCTGCCTATATACCTCCATAAGCCTACAATATCTGCCTACATACCTCCATAAGCCTACAATATCTGCCTATATACCTCTATAAGCCTACAATATCTGCCTATATACCTCCATAAGCCTACAATATCTGCCTATATACCTCTATAAGCCTACAATATCTGCCTATATACCTTTATAAGCCTTCAATATCTGTCTATATACCTTTATAAGCCTTCAATATCTGTCTATATACCTTTATAAGCCTTCAATATCTGTCTATATACCTTTATAAGCCTTCAATATCTGTCTATATACCTCTATAAGCCTTCAATATCTGTCTATATACCTCTATAAGCCTACAATATCTGTCTATATACCTCTATAAGCCTACAATATCTGTCTATATACCTTTATAAGCCTTCAATATCTGTGTATATACCTCTATAAGCCAACAATATCTACCTAAAATATCTGCTTATATATCTCTATAAACTACTATATTTGACTATGTATTTCTATAAACGTACAATATCTGCCTATACATCTATATAAGTGAGCATGAAGTATGACTACCTCTCTCTTCTGACAATCATAAAGAATAATTACAACTTTTTCTTTCTGAGAAAAACTATTCCATATGAATTAAGATTACAGCCCAATTTTATATATCACAACTGTTTTTTGAGCTAATATTTCAGTTAGTAATCTGCACCAGTGCCAGCATTAAAACAAAAAAACCATTACGAAGACATTTCTCATAGACCTCCACGAGTAACGACACATAAAGGCGTAAAAATTCCCCTCCGTACTGCGTAATAAAAATAGATTTGCCGAATCCAGGTCTTAAATTTTGGCGTCATCCCTGCGAGAGGCGGGGACAAATTAGGTTATTATGTTTGGCTATGTGTGGGCCCCATACATCACGTATGACTAATCTAATTAGCACCTCGTGGCCCTTCCGTACAACTCCTCTCCGCTTCACAATAAATATATCTATCACCTTGCGTCTCCCATTACCTGCGCATCCTAATTAAGTTATGTGCCAAATTAAGTTATTTTACGTTATGAGAAGGGATTGGTATGATAACACGACTGCAAAGTCTACTGCAGCCGTCTTCTGAAAAACTTCTCCTCCTCAACAAAATCCTTCAATATATTACATATCTCATTTGATACACACATAATATGATCATACTTATTTATCTGTAAATCTAAATAGGAAATTTGATTAACATTCTCCTGAGCGAGGTCTGTTTTTCTCCGGACTCGAAGTGGAATGAGTTGACATCAAACCATTTCAAATAAAAACTGTCATTTGCCCAGGAAATGAGTAGACAGTGACTTCCCAATGTAGCTTCATATATTTCCAAATGTCCAGAATTTTTATCATTGTTTGCAAAAAGAACAGGACACAGGATAATTTTGTCATCTGTGTAATGTACACGTCTGGCATAGAATTCTACATTTTTCTGTAGGATTTATGCAACAATATTCATTTAGCCTATGCTCATAGAAAACTTTTCATGAACACTGATTTATAAGTATTTGATTTCATTTGATTTCATTTGTCATGTTGGCCGCTCTACTTGTGTCTCATGGCCACTCAAAACTTCTATTTATTTAACTTACTTGTTCCAGTGGTGCCACCTTGTGAGGAATATTTTGGAAGAGACTGTTTGTGAGTGGAGAAATATGACTGCAGACAAGATTTCATTACTTGAGTCTAAGCCGTCTGAATAGATCACAACTTTCATTAAATCTACTTTTAAATGCTCTTCAAAACATTTTTCATCTCTTCTTCATGTACTTAATCACTGTACCCGATCTTTAAATCTTTTGGCATTGACACTATTTTATGGAATCGATTTACTTTACATCATAACGGATAACAACCAATGAATTTCAAATCCTTGAAATGGGGTCACTGTTGGTCAGCATATTAAACTTCATACAAGGATTTCCAGCTTTTTGTTTGTGCACATTCTATTGCAAACATCAAACACCAAATAGATTTCGTCTCATGATTCATACAAATTGGCCGCAAATAGTTTTTCTCATGAATCATCATAATTCTCTGTCTTAACATGACAATCTGGTCACGATGAACCCCAAACCTTTCATCATATATCGGGTGCACAATACATATTTCTGTTCCATTTTGTTGCCATGGTTACCATGCACCAGGTGACACTGAGTTGCCATGGTATCTATATAGGGGTCTTCCTTATATTGTATCCACAGAACAGAGAAAGGTGGGACAAGAAGGGTGGGTAAGAATAAAAATAAGGGTGGGTAAGAATAAAAAAAGAGTGGGTCAGAATAAAGAAGGGTGGGTAAGATTAAAAAACGGGTGAGTAATAAAAATGGTGAGCAAGAAAAAAACAGTGGGAGAGAATAAAAAAAGGGTTGGTGAGAAAACAATAAATAAATAAATTTTTTTTAAATACACTCAAATGAACATATATGATGGTTTATGTTATGCCCGTAATTACCCATAAAATTAGTGATGAAAGCATTAGATGATTAATCAGCATCTAGCTCAGACAACTGACAGTTTATGACCTGATGTTAGTGAATTCTGACTGGATAATGTTCTGGAGGGCGGGCAAGATGAGAATCTATGACTCATGGAATTCCATTTTTTTGAATGATCAGACAATATTTTCAACATTGCATTTCAAACCATATTGAATATTAGACCACATTCCGGGCTGATCCAAAAATAAGCAATTTGGGGGATGAACACCCAAACCACCATAATTTCATAATTCCAGCCCTCCAGGGGATTATGCTTAGCAATCTGGTGATAAAGTGAAGAAAAAGATGAAAACAACATCATAGAGAATTGCCCTACGGGGGCTAGAAGGAGGAAATAGCGTCCCGGTAATTTAGCCCCCTTATAAATATGACGTGGCAGCCATATTATTTATCATCACAGGCACCTGATAACATTATTCCTTCCTATATTATTTATCAAATATTACACAGTTAGTCTCTGCCGGAGCTCATTGCGCAATGAATAAAGTTCCAACTGAAAGAAACTGCCTCCAAGGTTAAATATGATTTGTAAAGCGGACCCAATCTTACTATGATACTGGACTGGATAAAAAATGCAATGTTTTAAACAATCATTAGTTAAACAGCTTTGATTAATAGAAATAAATTAAATTACCAGCTGTTTCCCATTTAACTATGATAATAACAATTTTGATTTGTGTGTCTGTTCAAAGTGTAATATTCACTCTTTATTATTTTATTTTTCAGTTATTAGACTTTTTGGAAGTCTGTTTTTGCATTGTACAAAGATAAAAAAAAATTTCAGTATAGTTCATGTATTCACATTTTAAATGAGTTATCTAAATACACTCAAAAAAGATGGTAACCCGCAATCGCACTACACGAGTGCTTGTGAGTTACCATCTTGTTTTTAAGATGACTGGATTTTAGGTTGGTATCAATGGGGCAAGCTGGCATAGGCTAATATCTAAGGAGGATAGGCTAATATCTAAGGAGGATAGGCTAATATCTAAGGAGGATAGGCTAATATCTAAGGAGGATAGGCTAATATCTAAGGAGGATAGGCTAATATCTAAAGAGGATAGGCTAATATCTAAAGAGGATAGGCTAATATCTAAAGAGGATAGGCTAATATCTAAGGAGGATAGGCTAATATCTAAAGAGGATAGGCTAATATCTAAAGAGGATAGGCTAATATCTAAAGAGGATAGGCTAATATCTAAGGAGGATAGGCTAATATCTAAAGAGGATAGGCCAATATCTAAAGAGGATAGGCTAATATCTGAAGAGGATAGGCGAGTATCTAAGGAGGATTGGCTAGTGTCTAAGGAGGATAGGCTAATATCTGAAGAGGATAGGCTAATATCTAAGGAGGATAGGCTAATATCTAAAGAGGATAGGCTAATATCTAAAGAGGATAGGCTAATATCTAAAGAGGATAGGCTAATATCTAAAGAGGATAGGCTAATATCTAAGGAGGATAGGCTAATATCTAAAGAGGATAGGCTAATATCTAAAGAGGACATTTCACATAGTTTCCCCTTACTTTTAGAACAGCCCTTGTATATTTTACTGTCAAAATAAAAAATGATACAAAGCACCTCTGACACATCTAATGTACCTCGCTGTAAGTTAGCATGAAGGCCACCGAGTGTCAACTTTAACACAGCGCCATCTGTGGGCTGTAAACTGAAACTCCAAACATCTCATATCTTGTCACCCACACTTCAAAATGTCAGCTTTCAGTTTCAGATTCTTAATATATGCTTTTTGTGTTTTCTTTTTCTTTTTCAGAAAATATGAGAAACAATACACAGTTAACACTTTCTAGACTGTATTCTAGCAATTTTTACTTTTCAGTGAATATAATTCAATTTTATAAAACTGATCTAAATTCCAATTTTATACCATGCTCTACAAGGTGTCTCTTATTTAACTTACTTATCTATAGACAATAATTTACTTGGCCACTTTTATGTGACATCAACATTAACCTTTTAGAGTGATTTTCATTATGTTCATTTTATATGTTACTCTATTTCACAATTTTGAACGAAATTCTGCCTAGCGTATTACAATGAATATCTCAACTCCCTCCATTTGCGTCTCATATACTTCCATTTAAATTACAGCAACTCTGTAGATGCTCTTAGTAAAGGTGATATCTTAAAAGCATTTCCTGCACAATATTCAGTGTCAGCACAATACTAAACTATGTGGAACAGGATGTTGAAACGCAAACACTTTAGTTTCAGGGATCTATACTTCCCTTGTATAAAAAAAAAATACAGAAAATTCCGGATCCTAAGCCCTGGACATAGAGAAGGTGTTGCTTGAGAATCTTGTCATCTGGTCAGTATGCATGCAGCTATAATCTGTCCCTCTGCTTTGTGAGCTGGGAGGGGGTTCTATTACAAAACGCCTTCTCAGTCGCAAGTCTAACGTAGCTGCTGATAACATTGAATGGAAGTGCGATTCATAAATCTGTAACACAGCCTACTCTTGTGGTATCCAAAGATTGCGGCGTATGCCTGAGCTGATTCAATGCTGCCTGAAAAACATCTGCAGCACAATGTTAATGCGTGACACTGGCTCAGTTTGTGACCAAGGGCCTGTCTGCAGCAGGGTCCTATGTTGATCCATCTTATTTAGCCAGGCTTTGTCAGAAAGCTTTGTGCCACGGGAGAGTCTGCTGCAGGAGTACCTGAGGATTCTCCTGTGAAACGTGAAGGTGTCGGCATCAGGGAGCGATCATTAATCACTGTGACACTGTCTGGGGGCAGTCATTTTACTCAACTGTCCTTCTTGTATGCAAACTATGTCACGTTGCCTTACTTTGGTTCAAAACAGACGCTTTCGGGACCATTCTTTTGAGCTCCAAATGATCTCGGTGCATGTTTCAACCATGAAAAATCAAAGCTTTCATTTCTTTTTGTGTTAGTAATAACCTTGAGAGAAGTGCATATGTACTGACTTTCAGTATTCCTCTCAATGCGACGGTGACATTCTTAATAATATAAAAATCGCAGAATCACTTGACGCTAACCTCTGTAACAAGAATAATCGTTCCTAGAACTACATCTGACAATCACTTTCATGTTCTGTCTGAGACAAGACTCACCTCTTCCAACAAATGTCAAACTTTTCACAAAGATTTTGTCTTCCGAGGGGGAGGCAACATATTTTGCATAATTATCAGAACTCTATTATGTCTGAAGAAAATAACAATGACATCAATCATAACCCAAATGTTTACCTTGATTAATTCCTAAACTTATTCTGGAAAAGAGGGGGGCAACATTTTATGCACCATCATTAGAACCCCATTAAATCACAATTTTCCTACCATTTCAGAAAGTGTAAGTTGTGGAAACCTGAAGTGGCGGAGAATAAATGTGCAGGTATTTTGAAATGGCGAGGTGTTGCAATTTTTTGGTGGAATATTGTTTGATAATTTACAATAGTGAAAGTAAAACTATTTAAATCTGTGGACTGCATAGAATATAGATATAGATATGGGGTGAATAATGCTTACTTTGGTATGGAAAGATATGATATGGTGTGAGCAAAATATGAAGAAAAGTGTTAACATGGTCACAAATAATAACGTCTGTTTGATGTTGTTTGCAGATGGGTAGAAAAAGACATGTCACGCCTTCCGGTGGAACATAAAAATACAATGATATCAATTATAATTTAACAGTTTTCTTTGATTATTCCCTTACAAAACATTCCTCCCATGTACAATTTGCAGTCACCTGATCTCATTTTTATAATGAACTGGGGATTACATACCCACCATTTCTTCTAAGTAGCAGATTGAATTTAATTGTGATTCAACGCAATGATATGCTCAAAACTCATGCAACGTGGAGAACCTCATCAAGAATAGATAAAATATCTCCAGTCTTTAGCTGGTAATAACAATATTTTCATGATTTGAACAGAAATGGTTCAATTCTTAACCTCTTTGTGGTTTTATAGATACCATTTCCAATGTGATAGAATAACTCTGCTTTGAATGCCTAACATCTTGTAAGCCTTTTCATTGATTTTATTCTGAATAATCTTAATTTTAAAAAAAACACAACAAAAACAAGAAAACATAAAACAAACGAACAGCTTGATAATGAGGGAAAGACAAAGCGCACAGGGTTCTTGCCTGATTTCATCACCTCACTGTCAATTCAAAACCCCGCTGAATTAAGCCTTTAAATAGTTTCTGACAAATCTGTCATCTTTTCACCATCTTCCGGCTCAGATGTGGAGGAGCGATATGTCTGCAAAATGTTCTCCAAGTGTCTTTGTTTCGATTCTGCTTGATCCAGCATATTTCTAGTGAAACGTGAATAGCGCCCGTGTAGTTTTCAGATATGCTCATTAAAAAAACATCTTAAAGACATTTCCAAATGGCAAGCTGTTGGCATTTAATATTTAATTCATGGATGAATCGTTGTTCTCGCACCAAAAATAGTGAGAAGACAAATTGTCTCTGATTTTTATGGAATATAAAAGTTAATGTGTGTGCAGTGATTGAAATCATAACAGGAATTCCTTGATAGTTTCTGGCACCTCGAGTTAAAAATAACCAAATTGTTCAGTTTAAAACTTAATCATTAAACTTAATCATAAAACTGTCTCATTGGTTCCCACATTGATAGACATGTAATGTCATCTTTATATGCTATTTTGAAATCCGTTTTATCATGCGTGACCAAAAATGCAGCAGTCAAACGAATTGATTTCACCACCTTACATAGTACGACACAAGATATCAATTATCAGAGTAATTAATTAATTTTTCAGGATTGCATAGCCTGCCATGAACACAAGCTTGTTCTCAGGTACATGATATATAAAAGACTCATCATGTTGGTGTATAACATTATAATAATCCCTTATTGCCCAAATCATACTTAGTCAGTTGTTGCCAAAATCATACTTAGTCCCTTATTGCCAAAATCATACTCAGTCCAGTATTGCCAAAATCATACTCAGTTCCTTATTGCCAAAATTATACTCAGTTCCTTGTTGCCAAAATCACACTCAAGCCACAGTGAATATCTAAACTGTAGTGAATATCTAAACTGTAGTGAATATCTAAACATCATTGTGGGACAAATCAACATGAGACTGCATATATGTTTCTGAGTTTTTCTATTTTGTATTTCTAGAGCTGTCCTACTGAGTGATGGAGATATTTTTCGCCTTCTTTTTCTCTCACTGATCTCCTGCCAGATGGGTTTTTACAGAGACTGTGCTGGTGGCGTTGTTGCCAGGGAAAGTAATTTTTTCCTTTGCAATTTGTACACTTCTGTTACAGTAAATACTATAACGCGGATCTGATCCGGATCCACAAGCTTATGGACGTCCATAAATTTGTATTTTTATCATAAATCTATTATCCACAACTACTTGCTAATCAAATATCTATGTTATTTGACCTTATTTACAAATGACCTTCACCTTTCATTAAAATGAACCCCAGCTGTGCCAAGATTGAATTCATGATACAATTTTACACATGAGCTGAGGTCCTTGTAAATCTGTTAACGGGTGACATGACAATTCAGTGAGGCAGCACTATATCTCCTACAAGTAAGTCTCATCACGAAATGACTGAAATAATGTTGAAAGTGATGTAAAACCCCCAAAAAACAATCATCAAAATGAAAACAAAGGTGCAATGGGACAATAAAAACTAAATTAATTCATCTTTTTTACATTATCAGATGTGATTCCATGCTAAATAAAAGTGAGAATTTCGTATCCAGGTCAAGATCCGGTGTTCGCTAGAGGTCTAGATCCGTGTCTGTGAACTGTGTCTGAGTGTAACCGTGTTATAGCACCCAGCATCTATACCAGTGTCTGAGATTCTGCTTGCAGATATTACCATAGCAGTGCAAGGGTTCCTGTTAATCATCCTAGCGCCATGGAAAATTAGTATTTAAAATTTGAATCTTATGAAATATATCAATTCCAGATCAATAGGAAAATATCTATTTCAGATCAGTAGCAGAATTTCAGTTTCAGATCTGTGAAAATGTGTTAGTTTCAGATTTTTGGAGTTGTCAGATTTTTTGAGTTGTCAGCTTCAACTCTATGTAAGGTTTTCAGTTGTCAGATATATATATATATATATATATATGTAAGGTTGTCAATTTCAGATCTTTGTAATATTGTCAATATCAGATCTATGTAAGGTTGTCAAATTCAGATCTGTGAAATACTATGGGTGTCAAATGACATCCATTACACTTGTCAGTTTCCCATCTTAAGGAGTAAGTATATTTCTAAACGTGTAAAAATATGTCCATTTCAGATCCATGTCAGTTCTAGAAGAAACTTATCAGTTTTAAATCTTTTGATGCAACAAAATTTTCAATCTTTAGCAAGTGAGTTTCATTTCTCACATATATTGCACCATGTGGGTTTAATGTACTGCTCAATTATGTGGAAGCAATGGCAGCTGAAGGGTGAAGTCGGTGCACGCTGCATGGTGTTAAGCCAGAAGAAGACACATAAGCGACAACATCTGGGCTTGACAAGCTCGAGAAAAACCCTCACATGATAAACCACTGACAGTTTGTAAATCATATCACTTTTGAGAAAGACCTCGGGGGAAACAAGCCAAAACACCTCAGCCAAACTCAACTTGTCATAGTAAACAGTCGTACTGGCCAAACTTGTAAGCGATCATACCAACTCATCTTCCTCTAGAATAAAGTCATACTTTGCCAGATTTATCTCAATTCAGACTGAAATGCATTTTGTTCTGCTATTTGAGCAATCTGTTGTGGGTAGTTATGAAGAAGAAAAAGAGCTTTGGGGGAATTTTATCAATATCACCCAGTTCCCAGATCTCACATATCTCAAGGTCAGCCAGGGTCAGCCAAGGTCACATAAGTTCAAACAAAGCTAAACATTTTCAATGGATCTCATTTCATCGCTGAGTTATTGATGTGATCATGAAAGTCTTGTATTCATACCAATAATTAACTCTTCTAAACAACACATTACTAACACTGGAGATATTACTATCAAAACAATGAATATGTTAATCCGGGTGTCAGTTTGTTGTTTTGTTTATCAAAATGTGTTATCTGAAGGTATTTGTATGTTGTATTTGTTATTAAAAGTCAATTACTGAAGCAGCATATATCAGAATGTTAAATGACATGTAATATAGACACAGAGCATGGCAAAGTGGTAAAAGCTTTAACAAATTTCTCCATTAAACACAAATATAATTTGAATAGTAAGCTTTCATATTTTACCATGGAAACACAATGACAACGGTTAACTCGTTTCCTTAGAAGATCTACACAATCGGAAAATATGAAAGAGTAGCTGCTTAAAGCCAAATTGAAAATAGTGATATTTACTTCAGTGAAAAAGAACCATAATAGGATGTTTGATGCTGGCAATTGTATATTTCTACATTACTGAACGGGGTACCACGCATAGCACAGGTAGTATTCAAGTACTACCTCTGCAGTCATTGCCCTGTTTTTTTATCTCATTTAAAGTTTGGAAATCTCCGAGTCATATATACTTGCCTTGCTCACAAAAATATCATCAAATCTGACAAAAATATCATCAAAATTGACCAACATTAGGTCATAAACTGTAACCAGGTGTTTGGCACATATACTGACCAATCGGTACAACTGCCAGAATAAAACAAATCTATTTATATTCCTTCACCAATGAGTTGACAGCCAGATTTTTCTGAATACTGATGACTTGTGCTCGATTCTGTGCACACATTTATAGCTTTGGTGGCAGGGACTGATATGATAGAGAAGTCCTGCTATGGAGGGTATGGACAGGGTAAGTACATGTATGTCAGTGATTGGAGAGCGAAAGGGCATCGGAAAACCGCGTATTATAAACCGGCACAGTCTGAAAGCCGCGAATTATAAACCGGCACAGTCTGAAAGCCGCGAAGTATAAACCGGCAGTCTGAAAGCCTGGAAGTATAAACTGGCACTGTTAGAAAGCCGAGAAGTATAAACCAGCACAGTCAGAAAGCCGGGAAGTATAAACCGGCACAGTTAGAAAGCCGGGAAGTATAAACCGGCACAGTTAGAAAGCCGGGAAGTATAAACCGGCACAGTTAGAAAGCCGGGAAGTATAAACCAGCACAGTCTGAAAGCCGGGAAGTATAAACCGGCACAGTTAGAAAGCCGGGAAGTATAAACCGGCACAGTTAGAAAGCCGGGAAGTATAAACCGGCACAGTCAGAAAGCTGGGAAGCATAAACTGGCACAGCCAGAAAGCCGGGAAGTATAAACCGGCACAGTCAGAAAGCTGGGAAGCATAAACTGGCACAGTCTGAAAGCCGGGAAGTATAAACCAGCACAGTCTGAAAGCCGCGTATTATAAACCAGCACAGTCTGAAAGCCGGCAAGTATAAACCGGCACAGTCAGAAAGCTGGGAAGTATAAACCGGCACAGTCAGAAAGCCGGGAAGTATAAACCGGCACAGTTAGAAAGCCGGGAAGTATAAACTGGCACAGCCAGAAAGCCGGGAAGTATAAACTGGCACAGCCAGAAAGCCGGGAAGTATAAACCGGCACAGTCAGAAAGCCGGGAAGTATAAACCAGCACAGTCTGAAAGCTGGGAAGTATAAACCGGCAGTCAGAAAGCTGGGAAGTATAAACCGGCACAGTCAGAAAGCTGGGAAGTATAAACCGGCACAGTTAGAAAGCCGGGAAGTATAAACCGGCACAGTCTGAAAGCCGGGAAGTATAAACCGGCACAGTCTGAAAGCCGCGTATTATAAACCAGCACAGTCAGAAAGCTGGGAAGCATAAACTGGCAGTCAGAAAGCCGGGAAGTATAAACCGGCACAGTCTGAAAGCCGGGAAGTATAAACCGGCACAGTTAGAAAGCCGGGAAGTATAAACCGGCACAGCCAGAAAGCCGGGAAGTATAAACCAGCACAGTCAGAAAGCTGGGAAGTATAAACCGGCACAGTTAGAAAGCCGGGAAGTATAAACCGGCACAGCCAGAAAGCCGGGAAGTATAAACCAGCACAGTCTGAAAGCCGGGAAGTATAAACCGGCACAGTCTGAAAGCCGGGAAGTATAAACCGGCACAGTCTGAAAGCCGGGAAGTATAAACCGGCACAGTCTGAAAGCCGGGAAGTATAAACCGGCACAGTTAGAAAGCCGGGAAGTATAAACCGGCACAGCCAGAAAGCTGGGAAGTATAAACCGGCACAGTTAGAAAGCCTGGAAGTATAAACCAGCACAGTCAGAAAGCTGGGAAGTATAAACCGGCACAGTTAGAAAGCCGGGAAGTATAAACCGGCACAGCCAGAAAGCCGGGAAGTATAAACCGGCACAGTTAGAAAGCCGGGAAGTATAAACCGGCACAGTGGGAAAGCCGGGAAGTATACACCTGCACAGTCTGAAAGCCGGGAAGTATAAACCGGCACAGTTAGAAAGCCGGGAAGTATAAAACAGCACAGTTAGAAAGCCGGGAAGTATAAACCAGTACAGTTGACCTGGCAAACACCAGGAAGTGATTTTATGCAGACCTCCAATGCAGTCTCACACGTGGTCTAATTACTGATCAATCAAGACAGTGCCAGAGTTTGTTTGTCCAACTGTTCTAACCTCCATATGCAGGAGAGCAACGTCTACCGAAGCCTGATCTCCTCAGGAATCACGGCCACGCATATTCTACTTCTCTCAGGAATCACGGCCACGCATATTCTACTTCTCACTTTGTATTGAGAAGGTCAGGAAATCGTAATTGACAATTTGAGCATTCACATTAACACCTCTAAGCAATACTGTGATGTGAATATGTGAAAGCTTCAATGCACAACGTGTTACTATCCCCCTAATAAGTATGAAGAATGTGAAATCATTCACGGTATTTACTATCATTCTAACTAGTAAAAACTGATATAATCTAAAAGCCTTCTCTGAGGAATATGAAATCCTTTATATCATCACTTTATTCTTCTAAATAACAACAAAGATATGAAACTCTTTTAATATTACCATTCTTCAAAAGAGTAAAAATGTAAAATGCTAATTCTTATTTTCTCTTGTATCTTTCTGTTAAATATATCTTTATTTGTAATAGTTTGTTCTCTAAATGTGTACATAATAAATATCAATGTATTTTGAAGTTTTCATCACCAACTGCATGAAGAAGATTATTATAACAAAAAAAAGAAAAAAATCAATCTGTCAAGTAGCTTTCCTAGAATGAGAGCAAATACAAACTTTAAAAATAAATAATAATCAGTTCATCAAATATATTTTGTATGAGAAGTCACTATATAACTTCACCCTGAGGTCACCTGACAAAACAAGATCACAAGACCTCCACCATGAGGTCACCTGACAAAACGAGATCACGAGACCTCCATCATGAGGTCACCTGACAGAATGAGACCATGAGACCTTCATCATGAGGTCACCTGACAGAACGAAACCATGAGACCTCCATCATGAGGTCACCTGACAGAATGAGACCATGAGACCTTCATCATGAGGTCACCTGACAGAATGAGATCATGAGACCTCCATCATGAGGTCACCTGACAGAATGAGATCATGAGATCTCCACCATGAGGTCACCTGACAAAACGAAACCATGAGACCTTCATCATGAGGTCACCTGACAGAACGAGATCATGAGACCTCCATCATGAGGTCACCTGACAGAACGAGATCATGAGACCTCCATCATGAGGTCACCTGACAGAATGAGATCATGAGACCTCCATCATGAGGTCACCTGACAGAACGAAACCATGAGACCTCCATCATGAGGTCACCTGACAGAACAAGATCATGAGACCTTCATCATGAGGTCACCTGACAGAACGAGATCACGAGACCTTCACCATGAGGTCACCTGACAGAACGAAACCATGAGACCTTCATCATGAGGTCACCTGACAGAACGAAACCATGAGACCTCCATCATGAGGTCACCTGACAGAACGAGATCATGAGACCTCCATCATGAGGTCACCTGACAGAACGAGATCATGAGACCTTCATCATGAGGTCACCTGACAGAACGAGATCATGAGACCTTCATCATGAGGTCACCTGACAGAATGAGATCACGAGACCTTCATCATGAGGTCACCTGACAGAACGAAACCATGAGACCTCCATCATGAGGTCACCTGACAGAACGAGATCATGAGACCTCCACCATGAGGTCACCTGACAGAACAAAACCATGAGACCTCCATCATGAGGTCACCTGACAGAACGAGATCATGAGACCTTCATCATGAGGTCACCTGACAGAACGAAACCATGAGACCTCCATCATGAGGTCACCTGACAGAACGAGATCATGAGACCTCCATCATGAGATCACCTGACAGAATGAGATCATGAGACCTCCATCATGAGGTCACCTGACAGAACGAGATCACGAGACCTTCATCATGAGGTCACCTGACAGAACGAGATCATGAGACCTCCATCATGAGGTCACCTGACAGAACGAGATCACATGACCTTCATCATGAGGTCACCTGACAGAAAGTGCTTCACCGTGAGCTTGAGAACTAGACACTTGAGCCGTCGCGGTAATCTCAATGCCTCTCAATAGATATGCTATCACATCCTATCATACTCGTCTGTAATACTGCCCCCCTGCCACAAGTCTTGGTACACAAGCCTGCGGTCAGTCACCACCCAACCCAGCTATTGTCACTGCCACGACCTTCATCCCGCTGACCTTGACCTTCTGCCTCAAGCATGGTCTCAAAAGCACAAACATTCGACCACTTTCTGCGCTCAGAGGCCTTGCACATGCCCAGCCTGAACTCGCAGATTGTAACGTGACGCCGACATTTTTGTCGCCAAAAATTGACAAAAAAGGGAAATCAATGAAGCAAATGAAATAGCAGGGAGCGGTGGAAGCCCGAGGGCTGAGAGAGATTGGGCTACTTGGTCCAGCTACTTACTGCCCACTCCAGTCTCAAGTCCGTGACTCCAGAGGATATTGCCAACCTGAAATAAGCTGGCCAGGATTGCATGACCTAAATATATGTCACTTCAACAGTATGGTAAATCACCTGGTCACTTGGGCACCATCACAGTATGGTAAATCACCTGGTCACTTGGGCACCATCACAGTATGGTAAATCACCTGGTCACTTGGGCACCATCACAGTATGGTAAATCACCTGGTCACTTGGGCACCATCACAGTATGGTAAATCACCTGGTCACTTGGGCACCATCACAGTATGGTAAATCACATGATCACTTGAGAACCATCACAGTATGGTAAATCACTTGAAAACCATCACAGTATGGTAAATCACATGATCACTTGAGAACCATCACAGTACGGTAAATCACTTGAGAACCATCACAGTATGGTAAATCACTTGAAAACCATCACAGTATGGTAAATCACTCGAGAACCATCACAGTACAGTAAATCACTTGAGAACCATCAAAAATTATCTGTAATCATAAAGTAACCCCAACAGTTCCAATAAAATCACCAACCTGTGATGTAATTTGGTGCAAATTCATAAAACAAGACAAAACAACATACATATTTTAACCACATCCTACTGCAGCTTTCATCATCATTAACTATTTTCCTGGGCTATAAAACATTGCTGAAATTCGATAAAAATGAGGATTATATTGCTTATGATGCAGGAGTCTACAGAGCTGTAGGGATGTGTGTAGGTGGCAGCACTGCAGTTCTCAGAGACATATACGACTTCTGCCTCTCATCTTGTACAGATAACGTGCCCAGATAACAAGATTTTTATTATTTTGTCCTTGACCGGCAGTAAAACAGGGCGAATGACCATATCGCATGTGCTAAACATGGCATTTGTGTTCTATTTGTAGACATTTATGTTTCTCTGGTTGTTCTGTACAGTTCTGTATAAAATGAACAGAACATTGAAATTGCTTTTATATTCAGTCTTTGAAATGTGGCAATATAGACATTTGATTAAATCCTCATAAAAACAATATCTTTCAAAAAATGAAACTAGGTGCAACCCAAATTCAATTTGGAATCTTTTAAATTGTTTTCACAATATCCCCTGGTGGCAAGGACATGAACTACTGGTCAAACACTTTCTCCTTTTATTTATGGATCTGCCCTTCAATAATGGATGTGCACACCACATCTGCTAAAAGAATCAACTTGTGAAAATTCCACAAATTGCTAAATATTGAGTTTTATAATTCCTTTGAAGCCACAACATTTAGCGTCTGAACTGTGACAGATCAACTGATAACATTTTATCTTGCTGATTACCAAATGAATTTGTCTGGCACTGCTCCTGATTCTGACCAATCAGATGCCGGTATTCACTCCTGGGAGTAGATACTGAGCAGCTCTCCTATAATTTGATTGGTCAATTATGGAGGGGGCAGTGTGCAGTGTCAGACACAGTATCGTAGTGACCTTCCTGTCCAGCACTGACCGTGTGCTACAGCCTGACCGCGTGCTACAGCCTGTCAAGGACTTTAACAGAGGCTCTGAACCGATCACACCACACTGATCCTACCACTTCATATCACAATGAAATCCTGAACACAGGCCCTGAACCGATCACACCACACTGATCCTATCACTTCATATCACGATGAAATCCTGAACACAGGCCCTGAACCGATCACACCACACTGATCCTACCACTTCATATCACAATGAAATCCTGAACACAGGCCCTGAACTGATCACACCACACTGATCCTATCACTTCATATCACGATGAAATCCTGAACACAGGCCCTGAACTGATCACACCACACTGATCCTATCACTTCATATCACGATGAAATCCTGAACACAGGCCCTGAACCGATCACACCACACTGATCCTATCACTTCATATCACAATGAAATCCTGAACACAGGCCCTGAACCGATCACACCAGACTGATCCTAACACTTCATGTCACAATGAAATCCTGAACACAGGCCCTGAACCTATCACACCACACTGATCCTACCACTTCATGTCACAATGAAATCCTGAACACAGGCCCTGAACCGATCACACCAGACTGATCCTATCACTTCATATCACGATGAAATCCTGAACACAGGCCCTGAACCGATCACACCACACTGATCCTACCACTTCATATCACGATGAAATCCTGAACACAGGCCCTGAACCGATCACACCACACTGATCCTACCACTTCATATCGCAATGAAATCCTGAACACAGGCCCTGAACCGATCACACCAGACTGATCCTATCACTTCATGTCACAATGAAATCCTGAACACAGGCCCTGAACCGATCACACCACACTGATCCTACCACTTCATGTCACAATGAAATCCTGAACACAGGCCCTGAACCGATCACACCACACTGATCCTACCACTTCATATCACAATGAAATCCTGAACACAGGCCTTGAACCGATCACACCAGACTGATCCTATCACTTCATATCACAATGAAATCCTGAACACAGGCCCTGAACCGATCACACCACACTGATCCTACCACTTCATATCACAATGAAATCCTGAACACAGGCCCTGAACCGATCACACCACACTGATCCTACCACTTCATATCACGATGAAATCCTGAACACAGGCCCTGAACCGATCACACCAGACTGATCCTATCACTTCATATCACGATGAAATCCTGAACACAGGCCCTGAACCGATCACACCAGACTGATCCTATCACTTCATATCACGATGAAATCCTGAACACAGGCCCTGAACCGATCACACCAGACTGATCCTATCACTTCATATCACGATGAAATCCTGAACACAGACCCTGGAGGGATCACACCAGACTGGATAGGACCCTTGCTGATCCAATCACTTCATATCACAACTAAATTCTTGCCTTCATCTCCATATCACATCCAATTTGCATTTATTATTTTATTATCCCTTCCCTTTTGCCTTTTTTACCCTCAGCCCCTGATGTAATCAGGCTGAGGGTATTGTTACCCTCAGCCCCTGATGTAATCAGGCTGAGGGTATTGCAGTACTCCTGGCGTGGGTATGTATGTATGTATGTATGTATGTCTGTAGCGAACATCCTTGTCATCGCGATAACTTGAGAACAAATGATGGCAGCTTCATGAAACTTGACACACATAAGCATCTGGTAAAAACCTTGGATGAGTTCGATGGACGGCGACCTTGACCTATTTTTCAAGGTCACAAGGACAATTATGTGAAATCCCAAGAATCACAATAACTCAAGAACGAATGATGGCAGCTTTATGAGATGTGACACACATAAGCATCTGTTGAAGACCTCAGAATATTTTCTATGAAACATGACCTTCATCTACTTTTCAAGGTCACAGGGACAATTATGTGAAATCATCATTGTCATCGTGATGACTCTAGAACAAATGATGGCAGCTTCATGAAACTTGACACACATAAGCATCAGGTGAAAACCTCGGACGAGTTCAGTGGACGGCGACCTTCACCTACTTTTCAAGATCACAGGGACAATTATGTGAAATCATCCTTGTCATTTTGATAATTCAAGAACAAATAATGGCAGCTTCACTAAACTTGACACACATAAGCATCTGGTGAAAACCTCGGACAAGACCGATGGACGGCGACCTTGACATATTTTTCAAGGTCACAGGGACAGTTGTGTGAAATCCCTAGAATCACAATAACTCTAGAACAAATGATAGCAGCTTTATGAGATTTGACACACATGAGCATCTGTTGAAGACCTCAGACATTTTTCTATGGAACATGACCTATTTTTCAAGGTCACAAGGACAATTATGTGAAATCCCTATCATTGCTATAACTCGAGAACAAATGATGGCAGCTTTATGAGACTTGACACACATAAGCATCTGGTGAAGACCTCAGTGAAGACCTTCACCTACTTTTCAAGGTCACAGTAACAATTATGTGGTGCGGTGACGTTTTGTTCACAAATATTGTGTGGAGCGAATGTTGTGCAATAAGTTACCAGGGCTGAGGGTTGATGCATCTCTGATGCCTATGTTTACATATCCCTTCCTGTTTGTGTTTTTATTTTTATATCAATTCCATTTCATTTTTTATTCATATCCCTTCCATTTTGTGTTTTGTATTTTCGTATCGCTTCAATTTCATATATTTTTTAAATTTTCATATCCATTCATTTTATATTTTTTTATCTGCATATCCCTTTCAGTTCTGTGCTCTTGTTTTTTTTTTCCTTTTTCTGATAACAGTTATCTTTCATTCTCCATTCTTGACACAATTCTTCCTTTATTCCTTTTTCTGGTCCTGTTATTTCCCTTTGCCTCATCACTTTTTTCAGAGTGAAATCTCATTGGTTGAGGAAGTGGAGGTTTTCTTTGTTGCTAGGTCTACGGTGAGTACTTGACATTCCCGGCGCAGCTTTTGTTGTCTGAGTTAATGGATTCTCCTGAATACAACACAGCACAGGAGAGGAGTGGGCCGTGTATCAAAGAGCACTCCGCCAAAATCACATTTCTCTAGGCCAAAACTGACCCAATCTTGACTACTTAAGGTTCAATCTTGACTTTATAAGGCCCAATATTGACCACATAAGGCCCCAATCTTGCCTAGATAAGGTCCAATCTTGACTACATAAGGTCCAATCTTGACTACATAAGGCCCCAATCTTGCCTAGATAAGGCCCCAATCTTGACTATATAAGGTTCAATCTTGACTACATAAGCCAAATCTTGCCTACATAAGGGCCCAATCTTGACTACATAAGGCCCCAATCTTGACTACATAAGGTCCAATCTTGCCTACATAAGGTCCAATCTTGCCTACATAAGGTCCAATCTTGACTATATAAGGTCCAATCTTGACTACATAAGGTTCAATCTTGACTACATAAGCCAAATCTTGCCTACACAAGGCACCAACTTGACCACATAAGGCCCGTACCTAACTATACTTGAGTATACAAGTTCAATCTTGACTCCACCTGTGTTCTGACTTAACTATACTAATTAAATATTTTTTATTCAGCTTCTACTCATCTTCAACAGGTATTGATTCAACTTACATCAAAAACCTGAACTTGATGAAGAATTTATCAGAAGATATCAACTAACTATCAAAACAGACAATTTTTTTCAATTATTTCTTCAATTATAATGCTGACACAAAAGGCCAAGGCACTGAGTTTGACAAAGAATTTATCAAAAGATATCATGTAAATGGCAAAACAGACCAAGATTTCTTCACTTATAATGCTAAAACAAAAGGACGAGGCACTGGAGCTTTGAGTGGGTCCGCGGAGAGGAACATGATACGGACTCTGGTTAGCTTTCCACCAATCACAGAAACAACGTCTGCCACCAGACCCTAAGCATACATGTCAATCAATACAAGACAGTTACATTCAACGGATAACACAACCGGGCAAATATGTTTCTCTGTGTGTCTGCCGGTCCTTGCTCTGTCTCTCGGTCACTTTTTCCTGATCATTACATGTCCCAAGTCGGTTTTCTAAGCGGATTACATCTGGTAGCGATCGGTCCGATTCACCGGGGATCAGGACAGCGAAACGAGGACAATGCTCATCGCAGGAACGCAGAGGGTCATGCGGGTGGAAACGGGGAGACGGGGAGAGGGGCTTATACACATATACACTGTCTTAAGAAGGATTAAACCTCATCAAAGCGACTTACACAAAATTAAGGGCAGAGCAAATAGGTAAAATGAAGTACAGAGAGAACACATCAGGGGCATTGCAGGGGGATTTTTGGGAAAATATTTTGGTGACGACCTTTTTGATATGAAAAGTGCCTTAGGAAGACAAAAATCATAAACTTTTAAGTGGCTACAAAGAGGCAGAATATGATATTTATACAGTGCTGATTGCAGTGCTGATTGCAGTGCTGATTGCAGTGCTGATTGCAGTGCTGATTGCAGTGCTGATTGCAGTGCTGATTGCAGTGCTGATTGCAGTGCTGATTGCAGTGCTGATTGCAGTGCTGATTGCAGTGCTGATTGCAGTGCTGATTGCAGTGCTGATTGCAGTGCTGATTCCAGAAAGTCTGCTCGTGATAACTTGATAGTGAGTAGCTGGGATTTGAACCAGGAATCCCTGAGTCTCAGGCAAATAATTTACCAATGAAGCACCCTCCAAACAGGGACTCTATCATATCAGTCCCTGCCACCAAAGATAAAAAAGTGTGCACAGGATCAGCTGCCAGTCATGACTATTCATAAAAAAGTTGATTGGTGACATAATGCAGCCAGGGTAGTGGGGAAACTTAAAAAGAGAGATCATATCACACAAAAACTTATGGAACTCCACTGGTTGCCTGTAAAGGCTAGGATTGATTTCAAAATACCTTTACTGACATGGAAGGTGCAAAATGGCTTTGCCCCAAAATACCTATCTAAGTTATTAGAGTACAAACAGCTAGGCATGGGACTGCGATCTAATGATAAGAATGAATATGTAGTACCTATGACTAATATGAAATCGTATGGCGATAGGGCTTTCATGGTATATGCGCCAAAGAATTGGAATGCCCTGCCCCTTGAAGTGAAAAACTGCAAAACTGTTGAAACTTTCAAAAAGAAACTTAAAACATTTTTATATAGAAAGCACTATCTTAATGAAGCGCTTTGAGCAGACCTGGTCTGATATAGCGCTATATAAATCGTTATTATTATTATTATTATTATTATTATTATTATTATGGAGACTCTTATTGGTTAGACAGCCAACTGATTACAGGTCATGACCTGAGATTAGTCAATTCTGATTGTATGATATTTTGGTGGGCATGACTCGCATCATGACTGAACACGGTGTTCTAGATTTTGAACAATGCCAAAATAGGGCAATGACGGCAAAGGTTGTGCAAACTCATGAGTACCAAAATGGGCTGATAACCAAAATGAGCTGATAACCAAAATGAGCTGATAACTCACAATTTATAGAGAAAAGACTGAAAAACGTAAGAGAATCTAACATCTTTTTTGCTCGGCCTCAGTGTTTGGAGAGTGCCATCTTCTCTCAGCATCGTGGCAGCAGTGACGTATAAGACAGAGATTTTCTGGTCAGAGCTTCTACTTTATACCTGATTAAATGTGAAATCACAGGAAACAGACTAGTATTTACTTCTAACCACCACATTCCTGTTTAACTCACTGCACTTTAGTTATCAAATCCAAGCTCGGTCATGTTTACAACCATGTAACTTTCATCATGATTTATCTAATCTTTTCCATGAAAGATGTCAATTTATTTCTTTCCTGATTTTCTTTTCTGAAAAATATACATACGGATTGGTGGGGTAAGGCAGCACATTTTTGTTACCTGTGATGGCTGGGCTAGCCGCGGTGGTGAGCTAAGCTCTATTAGACACAAGGAGGTGTTCAAAGCGTGCCACTCGCAGTCCGATGCTCGTGTGAAGCTTGATCGTGATCAAAGCTGTGTGTTCGCACGTCATCGTTCACATTTCCTCATCAAAGTCTCAAGATTGTGCACTTGTACCTTACTCACACATTTGTCCGCTGTTTTTCTTGTCGCTATTCCCTCATTTAAACAGAACAAACAGTTCATAATCCTCTAGTATCAATCTAGGATAGCTCTTTAATGCTTTGTTGTCAATTAAAGCTTTATCTTGTGTTTGTTTTCCTTCACGTAAACAAAATAATCAACGAGCTCATAACTTTCTTCTTTCATTCCAGAACAACTCTGAAACAAATAAATTGCAAAATTCTTTGTGTAACTCCAGACTGTATGAAATAAATATTTGATGAAAAATTGTTTTGCATGAAAGAAGACACTTATGGAAACCTTGACGTGAAATAAGTGTCAGATTAGATTTAGACACGCAGAATATACAGCTGTAAGTAATAAGTTCTCTGGAGAGCCTCAAAATGGTGATTTACATCCTGGCATTTGAGGTAAATAACACATTCAGTTTAGCCACAGCATTTATATTATCACACATAATCTTGACAAAATGAGTCTGATATGTAAATTTTTACCGTTGTGACCAATTACTGCCGATTACAGCCACTGAGCATGACACACTCCTTGTAGCCACTGCCAGTTACCATCTCATTAGCATGACACACTCCTTGTAGCCACTGCCAGTTACCATCTCATTAGCATGACACACTCCTTGTAGCCACTGCCAGTTACCATCTCATTAGCATGACACACTCCTTGTAGCCACTGCCAGTTACCATCTCATTAGCATGACACACACCTTCAGCTATATAACTTGCCTACGTAAAAAATGTCAGCTCTATAACCTGACTATGTCTAAAACATCAACTCTATAACTTGAATATATCTACAAACATCCACTATATAATTTGACTATGTCTAAAATATCTTCTCTATAACTTGACTATATCTAGAACTGACAGCAGTTGGAGCCAAACATTAATTGCATGACACTATCTGGTTACGCACAGCTTTTGCGTGACACTATTTTGTCACATGCCTTGTGTGCGGCATAATATATGTTCACGCAATGGTTCTGCATGACCTTATTTGGTCACATTTATGCGTCACCAAATAAATGTTTGGTTCTGACTGGACATAGAGAGATGCCAATTGTGACTGAAACTCTAAATTCCTCAAAAAGATTTTCACACTTATGAACACAGCATGCTTCCCTTTCATATTATTATTTCAAGACATGTCTGAGAGAACAAATTGATGTAATTATTTCAGTCATCGAAGTAGAAGATTCGCTGTGAGGTTCTGAAGGACTCTCTTTCTCACCTCCTGCTTGATTCATTTGTGTGGAAAGTATTGTCAGCGGTGATGTATAAAACATTACACGTTATCACACACTTCTATGCTTAGGACCTTAATGATGAAAATATTAATAACTAAATTAATATTCAGTACGTTTGGCAATCGAATTGTAACTCAAACATATTAGAGTTTTGCAAGGTGGAAATACAGACAGATCATTTTCACCATCTACTGCCATTATTACTGTTAATAACAATAATATTAAAATTTGTACAGTGTTTATCTGTACATAGCACAAAAACTTGTTAGCCAGTTTCTGATTGGTAAAAAAAAATCTTCAACCCTACCATTGTCAGAGAACAAGATGTGTGCATGACAGTCGTATTATTATTATTATTATTATTATTATTATTATTATTATTATTATTATTATTATTATTATTATTATTATTATTATTATTTTTATTATTATTATTATTATTATTATTATTATTATTATTATACCAGAGAGTGTCTGTTCACAGCGCCCTCTGTGTGAGGATGATGAAACTAAGACAAAACAAAACAAAACAAGCAATACAAGCTCACAACAAATTATTCCCATATATTTCTTCCTTGTCCTTTATCATGTATGCATAATTTGTGCAGATAATTTCTCCAAGGGAATGAAGTATTTGAGTCATGTTTGTAGCACCTGCCACCCAATACAGCGAGTGTTATCTCCTGCAAAGTGCGATGACAAACAGTCCTACTTCTTTCTCCATGGTTCATACAGACTTTCAAAATGACAGAAGACAATTGACACAAAGCAATGCCCTCTGAAGCAGATGTCGCACTCTTCGTGACTTCTTTCTCTGTCCCATTACAGCATTGTGCTAAGATAATAGGCAGTGTTTTTGCAAGTTTTGGGGGTGCCAATAGGGTATGAAACTGTGATTCATTTATTGAATAACCTCTTCTCTCTGTTTCTTAGTGACCATTGTTTAATCCCTCTCCTTGCCTTTCAAAGCACCATTATATAACTCTTCCCCTTGCGTCCCCTAGCGGCCATTATATAACTCTTCCCCTTGTGTCCCCTAGCAACCATTATATAACTCTTTCCCTTGCCTCCCCTAGCAACCATTATATAACTCTTTCCCTTGCCTCCCCTAGCAATCATTTTATAACTCTCTCCTTGCGTCCCCTAGAAACCATTATATAACTCCTCCCCTTGCCTCCCCTAGCAACCAATATATAACTCCTCCCATTGCCTCCCCTAGCAACCATTATATAACTCTTCCTCTTGTATCCCCTAGCAACCATTATATAACTCCTCCCATTGCCTCCCCTAGCAACCATTATATAACTCCTCCCATTGACTCCCTTAGCAACCATTATATAACTCCTCCCATTGCCTCCCCTAGCAACCATTACATAACTCCTCCCATTGACTCCCCAAGCAACCATTATATAACTCCTCCCATTGACTCCCCGAGCAACCATTATATAACTCCTCCCATTGACTCCCCTAGCAACCATTATATAACTCCTCCCATTGACTCCCCGAGCAACCATTATATAACTCCTCCCATTGCCTCCCCTAACCAGCATCATATAGCTTTCTTGTCACTTCTGCTGTGAGCGGAGTCCTCTATCATTATTTTATGGCTGACACCTCATTTTGTTTTCATAGAGCATCTGTGGAGAGACAGTGCTCGATCTTCACGCCATTTGTCTGTCATATGATGGAACCTGCCTATGTGATCCACATACCAAAAACAGGCCAAATATGGGACAGGCGATACAGACCCTAGACTGGTCTCATACCAAACAGGCCAGATATGGGCAGGCGATACAGACTCTAGACTGGTCTCATACCAAACAGGCCAGATATGGGGCAGGCGATACAGACCCTAGACTGGCCTCATACCAAACAGGCCAGATATGGGGCAGGCGATACAGACCCTAGACTGGTCACACACCAAACAGGCTAGATATGGGGCAGAAGATACAGACCCTAGACTGGTCTCATACCAAACAGGCCAGATATGGGGCAGGCGATACAGACCCTAGACTGGTCACATACCAAACAGGCCAGATATGGGGCAGGCGATACAGACCCTAGACTGGTCTCATACCAAACAGGCCAGATATGGGGCAGGCGATACAGACCCTAGACTGGTCTCATACCAAACAGGCCAGATATGGGGCAGGCGATACAGACCCTAGACTGGTCACACACCAAACAGGCCAGATATGGGGCAGAAGATACAGACATTAGACTGGTCACATAAACCAGAAAACTGGGCACATACCAAATGGCCAGGTGTGGGACAGGAGATACAGAAGCTAGACTGGTCACATACCACACATGTAATATATAGGGCAGGAAATAAAGACCTTAGACTGGTCACATACCATATAGGCCATATATATACATGTAAGGCAAACTATATGGACCTTAGACTGGTCACATACCACATAGGCCACATATAGGGCAGGAAATATACATCTTAGACTGGTCACAAACCAATGTGCTTAGAGGCCCTCTGCAGATTTTATACATTTCACTTGAGATGTGACACAGTTCAAAGTTTAGATTTATTGTGTCAGTGGAAATGAATGTCTGCTTTGGCCAGGAAACTTTGGCCTTTCATGTTTGTGGAGAGCTATGCCTCAGTCCATTCTGGTCTCATCAGGATTGTACTTGTCATCTCAGCTGTACCCTCTGGACCCAGCGTATCTAATGGTAGGTCCAGAGGTGGAACAGCCATGATTAGTTAACCCTCCCCCAAACTGGGCATATCTAATGGTAGGACATCCATGATTAGACTTAACTCCCCCTCCCCCAACTGGGCATATCTAATGGTAGGTCCAGAGGTAGAACATCCATCATTAGACTTAACTCCCTACCCCCCCCCCCCCCCCCCAACTGGGCATATCTAATGGTAGGTCCAGAGGTAGAACATCCATCATTAGACTTAACTCCCCCCCCCCCCCCCAAACTGGGCATATCTAATGGTAGGTCCAGAGGTAGAACATCCATCATTAGACTTAACTCCCTCCCCCCCCCAAACTGGGCATATCTAATGGTAGGTCCGCAGGTGATAAATCTCTTTTAAAAAATCCTCTACCATCTTGAGGTTCATGATGAAAGCTTAGGCAATCCTATATTGAGTTTCTGCAAACTCTTCCTGATATATAAAGATTTACAACAGACATCTCCATTTAACTTTGTGAATTGGGGGTCAGCAAAGGAATTCCTTCATTTAATCTTCACTCATCCCTTACAATCCCACCCTTTTGGTGCAGACCCTGGACCTGCTATTAGGCCTGGCATTAAGTATAGATACCCTGAGCCACTGAGAGGTCTCAAAGCTGCTCTACATACCGCACCTTTCACACTCCGAGCAGTGACACCAATCAAGCAAGCAGTGGCAGCCTGGTCGACCAGACCAGACTCGCAACTTCCACCCTTCAGCCACAATTTGTCACACTCCATACTGTAGCAGACACTCCCACTGCACTCTCCATGACAGGAATATGTAATCTTCACTGTTCTGCTAGTTTATTTTTATTATTTTGACATATCGCTCTATTCTTTCATTTTCACATTTTAATCAATTTCACAATGCAGATGAATTTTGATCAAATGATTGTTTAATAACCAAATGACCAAACTTGTTAGAAGATTTTATGGAATTAACATTTTAATCCTTCATGTGAATAAAAGAATGAGCAGTTCATTTCACAGTGACCTCTTAATTCTTAAATCAATCTGTAAATTTCTGCCACCTTTCAACAGAATCACATGCTGTCATTGTTGTCATGATTTTTTACATCAATATTATCTGAAATGCAACATCATACCTAAAGTCTGAGATCATGATGCTGAATTACATGTGCTCACATGTCAGGGCTTTGGATATGTACATCTTTTCTAATGTTTCTCCATGTCATTGTCTTTTATCTAATAATGTAAAGCACAACTAATTTAAAAAAAATAAAACATGTTGCAAAACATAGATCTAGGTCAAAATAATGGAAACATCAAGAAAATTATGACAACTCTAGAATGGATAAACTGGGGAATCCTGACTATTATTGTTGAATGTTTGGCGACAGATGACACATTTGTAATTTCACACCTATGATTAACCAGGACCATGTGGTGTTGTCATAGATGTCGGAGCTGTCGGAGCTGTCAGCTGAAGAAGATACTAGACTTGTCAACACAGCAGGTGTAGATCTAACTCGGGAGGGATCTACACCATACTTAAGCAGCGTTTAAAACAATGGCCATCCCAAGGTCATCCCAAGGTCATCCCAAGGTCATCCCAGGGTATGGAGGTGGCCAGTGGTGAAGGCTTACATTTTTTTCACAGGCGAAAGCCAAAACCATCTTTCCTCATTGTGTAAGAATGCTAATAGGGTCTCAAAGTTTGCGATATATTTTACTTCATGAATCATGCTTTGCCAATCTTTGAGAGCTACAATAGTTTCGCTAAGAGCTGTAACAACTGTGTCGTTTAATTACTCCCTATTCACGCTTTGTAAACATATCAGATTTTAATTAGGGCTTTCTCTTGTGTCCTCTTGGCTGCTATGCTTATCAGGACTACCCAATATAGAGAAAACTCACTACAGACAGAACTCCGCTAATTATCTCTGATAACTACCCGAAGCACAATACTAGGAGTGTCCGATTCAAGTGTGATTTTGATAAAATCACGTATTTGGCTCAAATGGACAGATCATTAAAAATGTATTTGACAAGGAACTTTATCTATCTGTTTGTTCTTAGATAACAAGGATTTTTGTGACTCAGAAAATGATGACATTTTATCAATCATATATTTGTTATAATAGCCCACTCTAACTTATGGAGATCTTACAAACTTCTTGTGACCTTGACATAAAGAAGTTGTGACAAGCTTTGTCTGTGGTCTTCACACATTTCCTAAGGACATTTGTGAAAATAAATCCATTTCCTTGAACATAAATAAAGTTAAGTCAATATTTTCAACTAACAAATCTATGTTAAAGAAATAATTGAGAATTCACACTAAATGAAAGATAACATTGACAACACATTGTTCACATGAAAAACGATTTATTTGTTCATGAAAAAACATGGAATAATTATAATTCCTTTCATAGCCAGAGTGGTGACCAAGACACAATTGGTGCATATAATAGAGCAATTGCAGGTTTCCATCTTGTTTTTTTAATGATTAGATTTTAGAGAGTTTGTTTGCACTTCCGTTTTTAATTGTGCAGTTCCGGTGTGTTGTTTTCAATGGGGCAGTAGGGTGACCCGCAATTGGGCTGTATACCATGATGTGATAGGCCCTTATGAGATTTTGATGTGATATTCTACCTACTTCCAGCCGCTATGTTTTGAGTGCTTTCACTCTGACTTTGTTGCTAATACAATAGGTACGGATGTATTCACTCGTACGTCCTCTTCACCTTTTTCATATTCCACAACTGTTCCTTACTCCAGTATTTCTCATCTCAAGTCAGGTATATTCTACCATAAATAAAATCTTGTCATGCTCCTCATAGGACAGCATAAATATATCACAGTCTAGCTGACTGACATTAAGCTGACCTTTCTATCAATGTCAACCACTGTATGATATGTTCAGGGTTCACAGAACTTTGACCTTCTGTCAATGGCGACCACTGTATGATATGATCAGGGTCCACAGAGCTATGACCTTTTTGTCAATGTCAACCACTGTACGATATGTTCAGGATCCACAGAGCTGTGACCTTCTGTTAATGTCGACCACTGTATGATATGATCAGGGTCCACAGAGCTATGACCTTCTGTCAATGTCAACCACTGTATGATATGTTCAGGGTCCACAGAGCTGTGACCTTCTGTCAATGTCAACCACTGTATGATATGTTCAGGGTCCACAGAGCTGTAACCTTCTATCAATGTCAACCACTGTATGATATGTTCAGGGTCCACAGAACTGTGACCTTCTGTCAATGTCAACCACTATGCGATATGTTCAGGGTCCACAGAACTGTGACCTTCTGTCAATGTCAGCCACTGTACGATATGTTCAGGATCCACAGAGCTGTGACCTTCTGTCAATGTCAGCCACTGTACGATATGTTCAGGATCCACAGAGCTGTGACCTTCTGTCAATGTCAACCACTGTACGATATGTTCAGGATCCACAGAGCTGTGACCTTCTGTCAATGTCAGCCACTGTACGATATGTTCAGGATCCACAGAGCTGTGACCTTCTGTCAATGTTGACCACTGTACGATATGTTCAGGATCCAAAGAACTGTGACCTTCTGTCAATGTCAGCCACTGTATGATATGTTCAGGATCCACAGAGCTGTGACCTTCTGTCAATGTTGACCACTGTACGATATGTTCAGGATCCACAGAGCTGTGACCTTCTGTCAATGTCGACCACTGTATGATATGTTCAGGGTCCACAGAGCTGTGACCTTCTGTCAATGTTGACCACTGTACGATATGTTCAGGGTCCACAGAGCTGTGACCTTCTGTCAATGTCAACCACTGTATGATCTGTTCAGGGTCCACAGAGCTGTGACCTTCTGTCAATGTCAACCACTGTATGATATGTTCAGGGTCCACAGAGCTGTGACCTTCTGTCAATGTCAACCACTGTATGATATGTTCAGGGTCCACAGAGCTGTGACCTTCTGTCAATGTCAACCACTGTATGATATGTTCAGGGTCCACAGAGCTGTGACCTTCTGTCAATGTCAACCACTGTATGATATGTTCAGGGTCCACAGAGCTGTGACCTTCTGTCAATGTCAACCACTGTATGATATGTTCAGGGTCCACAGAGCTGTGACCTTCTGTCAATGTCAACCACTGTATGATATGTTCAGGGTCCACAGAGCTGTGACCTTCTGTCAATGTCAACCACTGTATGATATGTTCAGGGTCCACAGAACTTTGACCTTCTGTCAATGGCGACCACTGTATGATATGATCAGGGTCCACAGAGCTATGACCTTCTGTCAATGTCAACCACTGTATGATATGTTCAGGGTCCACAGAGCTGTGACCTTCTGTCAATGTCAGCCACTGTACGATATGTTCAGGATCCACAGAGCTGTGACCTTCTGTCAATGTCAGCCACTGTACGATATGTTCAGGATCCACAGAGCTGTGACCTTCTGTTAATGTCAGCCACTATGCGATATGTTCAGGGTCCACAGAACTGTGACCTTCTGTCAATGTCAACCACTGTATGATAAGTTCAGGGTCCACAGAGCTGTGACCTTCTGTCAATGTCAACCACTGTATGATATGTTCAGGGTCCACAGAGCTGTGACCTTCTGTCAATGTCAACCACTGTAAAACATGTTCAGGGTCCACAGAGCTGTGACCTTCTGTCAATGTCAACCACTGTATATGTTCAGGGTCCACAGAGCTGTGACCTTCTGTCAATGTCAGCCACTGTATGATATGTTCAGGGTCCACAGAGCTGTGACCTTCTGTCAATGTCAGCCACTGTACAATATGTTCAGGATCCACAGAACTGTGACCTTCTATCAATGTCAGCCACTGTACGATATGTTCAGGGTCCACAGAACTTTGACCTTCTGTCAATGTCAACCACTGTATGATATGTTCAGGGTCCTCAGAGCTGTAACCTTCTATCAATGTCAACCACTGTATGATATGTTCAGGGTCCACAGAACTGTGACCTTCTGTCAATGTCAACCACTATGCGATATGTTCAGGGTCCACAGAACTGTGACCTTCTGTCAATGTCAGCCACTGTACGATATGTTCAGGATCCACAGAGCTGTGACCTTCTGTCAATGTCAACCACTGTACGATATGTTCAGGATCCACAGAGCTGTGACCTTCTGTCAATGTCAGCCACTGTACGATATGTTCAGGATCCACAGAGCTGTGACCTTCTGTCAATGTTGACCACTGTACGATATGTTCAGGATCCACAGAACTGTGACCTTCTGTCAATGTCAGCCACTGTATGATATGTTCAGGATCCACAGAGCTGTGACCTTCTGTCAATGTTGACCACTGTACGATATGTTCAGGATCCACAGAGCTGTGACCTTCTGTCAATGTCGACCACTGTATGATATGTTCAGGGTCCACAGAGCTGTGACCTTCTGTCAATGTTGACCACTGTACGATATGTTCAGGGTCCACAGAGCTGTGACCTTCTGTCAATGTCAACCACTGTATGATCTGTTCAGGGTCCACAGAGCTGTGACCTTCTGTCAATGTCAACCACTGTATGATATGTTCAGGGTCCACAGAGCTGTGACCTTCTGTCAATGTCAACCACTGTATGATATGTTCAGGGTCCACAGAGCTGTGACCTTCTGTCAATGTCAACCACTGTATGATATGTTCAGGGTCCACAGAGCTGTGACCTTCTGTCAATGTCAACCACTGTATGATATGTTCAGGGTCCACAGAGCTGTGACCTTCTGTCAATGTCAACCACTGTATGATATGTTCAGGGTCCACAGAGCTGTGACCTTCTGTCAATGTCAACCACTGTATGATATGTTCAGGGTCCACAGAGCTGTGACCTTCTGTCAATGTCAACCACTGTATGATATGTTCAGGGTCCACAGAACTTTGACCTTCTGTCAATGGCGACCACTGTATGATATGATCAGGGTCCACAGAGCTATGACCTTCTGTCAATGTCAACCACTGTATGATATGTTCAGGGTCCACAGAGCTGTGACCTTCTGTCAATGTCAGCCACTGTACGATATGTTCAGGATCCACAGAGCTGTGACCTTCTGTCAATGTCAGCCACTGGACGATATGTTCAGGATCCACAGAGCTGTGACCTTCTGTTAATGTCAGCCACTGTACAATATGTTCAGGATCGACAGAGCTGTGACCTTCTGTCAATGTCAGCCACTGTACGATATGTTCAGGGTCCACAGAGCTGTGACCTTCTGTCAATGTCAGCAACTGTACGATATGTTCAGGATCCACAGAGCTGTGACCTTCTGTCAATGTTGACCACTGTACAATATGTTCAGGATCCACAGAGCTGTGACCTTCTGTCAATGTCAGCCACTGTACGATATGTTCAGGATCCACAGAGCTGTGACCTTCTGTCAATGTCAACCACTATGCGATATGTTCAGGGTCCACAGAACTGTGACCTTCTGTCAATGTCAACCACTGTATGATAAGTTCAGGGTCCACAGAGCTGTGACCTTCTGTCAATGTCAACCACTGTATGATATGTTCAGGGTCCACAGAGCTGTGACCTTCTGTCAATGTCAACCACTGTAAAACATGTTCAGGGTCCACAGAGCTGTGACCTTCTGTCAATGTCAACCACTGTATATGTTCAGGGTCCACAGAGCTGTGACCTTCTGTCAATGTCAGCCACTGTATGATATGTTCAGGGTCCACAGAGCTGTGACCTTCTGTCAATGTCAGCCACTGTACAATATGTTCAGGATCCACAGAACTGTGACCTTCTATCAATGTCAGCCACTGTACGATATGTTCAGGATCCACAGAGCTGTGACCTTCTGTCAATGTTGACCACTGTACGATATGTTCAGGATCCACAGAGCTGTGACCTTCTGTCAATGTCAGCCACTGTACGATATGTTCAGGATCCACAGAGCTGTGACCTTCTGTCAATGTCAACCACTGTACGATATGTTCAGGATCCACAGAGCTGTGACCTTCTGTCAATGTCAACCACTGTACGATATGTTCAGGATCCACAGAGCTGTGACCTTCTGTCAATGTTGACCACTGTACGATATGTTCAGGATCCACAGAACTGTGACCTTCTGTCAATGTCAGCCACTGTATGATATGTTCAGGATCCACAGAGCTGTGACCTTCTGTCAATGTCGACCACTGTACAATATGTTCAGGGTCCACAGAGCTGTGACCTTCTGTCAATGTTGACCACTGTACGATATGTTCAGGGTCCACAGAGCTGTGACCTTCTGTCAATGTCAACCACTGTATGATCTGTTCAGGGTCCACAGAGCTGTGACCTTCTGTCAATGTCAACCACTGTATGATATGTTCAGGGTCCACAGAGCTGTGACCTTCTGTCAATGTCAACCACTGTATGATATGTTCAGGGTCCACAGAGCTGTGACCTTCTGTCAATGTCAACCACTGTATGATATGTTCAGGGTCCACAGAGCTGTGACCTTCTGTCAATGTCAACCACTGTATGATATGTTCAGGGTCCACAGAACTTTGACCTTCTGTCAATGGCGACCACTGTATGATATGTTCAGGGTCCACAGAACTGTGACCTTCTGTTATTGTCGACCACTGTACAATATGTTCAGGGTCCACAGAGCTGTGACCTTCTGTCAATGTCAGCCACTGTATGATATGTTCAGGATCCACAGAGCTGTGACCTTCTGTCAATGTCAGCCACTGTATGATATGTTCAGGGTCCACAGAGCTGTGACCTTCTGTCAATGTCAGCCACTGTATGATATGTTCAGGATCCACAGAGCTGTGACCTTCTGTTATTGTCGACCACTGTACAATATGTTCAGGATCCACAGAGCTGTGACCTTCTGTCAATGTCAACCACTGTACAATATGTTCAGGGTCCACAGAACTTTGACCTTCTGTCAATATCAACCACTGTACAATATGTTCAGGGTCCACAGAGCTGTGACCTTCTGTTATTGTCGACCACTGTACAATATGTTCAGGGTCCACAGAGCTTTGACCTTCTGTCAATGTCAACCACTATGCGATATGTTCAGGGTCCACAGAACTGTGACCTTCTGTCAATGTCAACCACTGTATGATAAGTTCAGGGTCCACAGAGCTGTGACCTTCTGTCAATGTCAACCACTGTATGATATGTTCAGGGTCCACAGAGCTGTGACCTTCTGTCAATGTCAACCACTGTAAAACATGTTCAGGGTCCACAGAGCTGTGACCTTCTGTCAATGTCAACCACTGTATATGTTCAGGGTCCACAGAGCTGTGACCTTCTGTCAATGTCAGCCACTGTATGATATGTTCAGGGTCCACAGAGCTGTGACCTTCAATCAATGTCAGCCACTGTACGATATGTTCAGGATCCACAGAGCTGTGACCTTCTGTCAATGTTGACCACTGTACGATATGTTCAGGATCCACAGAGCTGTGACCTTCTGTCAATGTCAGCCACTGTACGATATGTTCAGGATCCACAGAGCTGTGACCTTCTGTCAATGTCAACCACTGTACGATATGTTCAGGATCCACAGAGCTGTGACCTTCTGTCAATGTCAGCCACTGTACGATATGTTCAGGATCCACAGAGCTGTGACCTTCTGTCAATGTTGACCACTGTACGATATGTTCAGGATCCACAGAACTGTGACCTTCTGTCAATGTCAGCCACTGTATGATATGTTCAGGATCCACAGAGCTGTGACCTTCTGTCAATGTTGACCACTGTACGATATGTTCAGGATCCACAGAGCTGTGACCTTCTGTCAATGTCGACCACTGTATGATATGTTCAGGGTCCACAGAGCTGTGACCTTCTGTCAATGTCAGCCACTGTACAATATGTTAAGGATCCACAGAGCTGTGACCTTCTGTCAATGTCAGCCACTGTACAATATGTTCAGGGTCCACAGAGCTGTGACATTCTGTCAATGTCGACCACTGTACAATATGTTCAGGATCCACAGAGCTGTGACATTCTGTCAATGTCGACCACTGTACACTATGTTCAGGGTCCACAGAGCTGTGACCTTTTTGTCAATGTCAACCACTGTAAAACATGTTCAGGGTCCACAGAACTTTGACCTTCTGTCAATGGCGACCACTGTATGATATGTTCAGGGTCCACAGAGCTGTGACCTTCTGTCAATGTCGACCACTGTACAATATGTTCAGGATCCACAGAGCTGTGACCTTCTGTCAATGTCGACCACTGTACAATATGTTCAGGGTCCACAGAGCTGTGACCTTCTGTCAATGTTGACCACTGTACGATATGTTCAGGGTCCACAGAGCTGTGACCTTCTGTCAATGTCAACCACTGTATGATCTGTTCAGGGTCCACAGAGCTGTGACCTTCTGTCAATGTCAACCACTGTATGATATGTTCAGGGTCCACAGAGCTGTGACCTTCTGTCAATGTCAACCACTGTATGATATGTTCAGGGTCCACAGAGCTGTGACCTTCTGTCAATGTCAACCACTGTATGATATGTTCAGGGTCCACAGAGCTGTGACCTTCTGTCAATGTCAACCACTGTATGATATGTTCAGGGTCCACAGAACTTTGACCTTCTGTCAATGGCGACCACTGTATGATATGATCAGGGTCCACAGAGCTATGACCTTTTTGTCAATGTCAACCACTGTATGATATGTTCAGGGTCCACAGAACTGTGACCTTCTGTTATTGTCGACCACTGTACAATATGTTCAGGGTCCACAGAGCTGTGACCTTCTGTCAATGTCAGCCACTGTATGATATGTTCAGGATCCACAGAGCTGTGACCTTCTGTCAATGTCAGCCACTGTATGATATGTTCAGGGTCCACAGAGCTGTGACCTTCTGTCAATGTCAGCCACTGTATGATATGTTCAGGATCCACAGAGCTGTGACCTTCTGTTATTGTCGACCACTGTACAATATGTTCAGGATCCACAGAGCTGTGACCTTCTGTCAATGTTGACTACTGTACAATATGTTCAGGGTCCACAGAACTTTGACCTTCTGTCAATATCAACCACTGTACAATATGTTCAGGGTCCACAGAGCTGTGACCTTCTGTTATTGTCGACCACTGTACAATATGTTCAGGGTCCACAGAGCTGTGACCTTCTGTCAATGTCAGGCACTGTACAATATGTTCAGGGTCCACAGAGCTGTGACCTTCTGTCAATGTCAGCCACTGTACAATATGTTCAGGGTCCACAGAGCTGTGATCTTCTGCCAATGTCAGCCACTGTACAATATGATCAGGATCCACAGAGCTGTGACCTTCTGTCAATGTCGACCACTGTACAATATGTTCAGGGTCCACAGAACTTTGACCTTCTGTCAATATCAACCACTGTACAATATGTTCAGGGTCCACAGAGCTGTGACCCTCTGTTAATGTCAGCCACTGTACAATATGTTCAGGGTCCACAGAGCTGTGACCTTCTGTCAATGTCAGCCACTGTACAATATGTTCAGGGTCCACAGAGCTGTGACCTTCTGTCAATGTCAGCCACTGTATGATATGTTCAGGATCCACAGAGCTGTGACCTTCTGTCAATGTCAGCCACTGTATGATATGTTCAGGGTCCACAGAGCTGTGACCTTCTGTCAATGTCAGCCACTGTATGATATGTTCAGGATCCACAGAGCTGTGACCTTCTGTTATTGTCGACCACTGTACAATATGTTCAGGATCCACAGAGCTGTGACCTTCTGTCAATGTCAGCCACTGTACAATATGTTCAGGGTCCACAGAGCTGTGACCTTCTGTCAATGTCAGCCACTGTACAATATGTTCAGGATCCACAGAGCTGTGACCTTCTGTCAATGTCAGCCACTGTACGATATGTTCAGGATCCACAGAGCTGTGACCTTCTGTCAATGTCAGCCACTGTATGATATGTTCAGGGTCCACAGAGCTGTGACCTTCTGTCAATGTCAGCCACTGTACAATATGTTCAGGGTCCACAGAGCTGTGACCTTCTGTTATTGTCGACCACTGTACAATATGTTCAGGATCCACAGAGCTGTGACCTTCTGTCAATGTTGACCACTGTACAATATGTTCAGGGTCCACAGAACTTTGACCTTCTGTCAATATCAACCACTGTACAATATGTTCAGGGTCCACAGAGCTGTGACCTTCTGTTATTGTCGACCACTGTACAATATGTTCAGGGTCCACAGAGCTGTGACCTTCTGTCAATGTCAGGCACTGTACAATATGTTCAGGGTCCACAGAGCTGTGACCTTCTGTCAATGTCAGCCACTGTACAATATGTTCAGGGTCCACAGAGCTGTGATCTTCTGTCAATGTCGACCACTGTACAATATGTTCAGGGTCCACAGAGCTGTGACCTTCTGTCAATGTCAACCACTGTATGATATGTTCAGGGTCCACAGAACTTTGACCTTCTGTCAATATCAACCACTGTACAATATGTTCAGGGTCCACAGAGCTGTGACCCTCTGTTAATGTCAGCCACTGTAAAATATGTTCAGGGTCCACAGAGCTGTGACCTTCTGTCAATGTCAGCCACTGTACAATATGTTCAGGGTCAACAGAGCTGTGACCTTCTGTCAATGTTGACCACTGTACAATATGTTCAGGGTCCACAGAACTGTGACCTTCTGTCAATGTCAGCTACTGTACAATATGTTCAGGGTCCACAGAGCTGTGACCTTCTGTCAATGTCGACCACTGTACAATATGTTCAGGGTCCACAGAGCTGTGACCCTCTGTCAATGTCGACCACTGTACAATATGTTCAGGATCCACAGAGCTGTGACCTTCTGTCAATGTCAGCCACTGTATGATATGTTCAGGATCCACAGAGCTGTGACCTTCTGTCAATGTCAGCCACTGTACGATATGTTCAGGATCCACAGAGCTGTGACCTTCTGTCAATGTCAGCCACTGTACAATATGTTCAGGGTCCACAGAGCTGTGATCTTCTGTCAATGTCAGCCACTGTATGATATGTTCAGGATCCACAGAGCTGTGACCTTCTGTCAATGTCAGCCACTGTACGATATGTTCAGGATCCACAGAGCTGTGACCTTCTGTCAATGTCAGCCACTGTACAATATGTTCAGGATCCACAGAGCTGTGACCTTCTGTCAATGTCAACCACTATGCAATATGTTCAGGGTCCACAGAGCTGTGACCTTCTGTCAATGTCAGCCACTGTACAATATGTTCAGGATCCACAGAGCTGTGACCTTCTGTTAATACCAGCCACTGTCAGCAGCCAGACACAAAGCGAGCCTCCTTGTCATATCCTCCAGGTGTCTCTAGCCATCCCTGCCTTCTCTATTAATATCTCCACACATAGATCAGTCATGGAGGCTCGTGCTAGCTCATTGTGTACTTACTTACCATAAATGCTTTGATGTTCTAATGTGAGAGGTAATTGGCAAATTTGATATAATTTGAGCACGCTATTTACATGGAAATGGACTACTGGGAGAAGCCAGGATACTTTCTGCAGCGTAAGATGAACATTTTTTCCATGACAGTCAGCATGACAACTACACAGAAAAAAAATGAAACTAATAAAAAAAGTCTTATCACTTGACAAAGAATTTGTGATAATTTTTCTTTGAATTCTTAATGTATATACATACATATATACATATTAATGTTCAAAGACCTTTGTGATAAATATTTAAAATGTGAAACTCGTAGAATGAGGAGGAAAACATTCATTCACTTTAATGGAAATTATGAATGAAACTGAAAGTTGAAATTTGTTGTCTTTGGAAAAAGTGAATGAGAATGTAAGTAAAAATTCACCTACTATGAAGGAGAATGTGAATGAAAACAAAAGTAAAAAATAACTTATTTTGAAGGAGTGTGAATGAGAATAAAAGTAAAAATTCGCATAATTTGATGGATAATGTGAATGAGAATGAAAGTAAAAATTCACATAATTTGATGGAGAATGTGAATGAGATTGAAAGTAAAAATTCACTTAATTTGATGGAGAATGTGAATGAGATTGAAAGCAAAAATTCACCTACTTTGAAGGAGAATGTGATTGTGATTGTGAATGTTCCTTCTCAGAGTGGGGACTACTGGAGTGGGTGGCCCGCACTTTCTTGGCGTGGTTTTTGCCTTGATAATGTTGGTGTGCCTGTTTTGGAGAGTTGAAGGACACGCCACATATTTTGCAGTACACTTCTGGGTTAATCTCGGCTGTCACTTGCGGGGACTGACCATTCGTACTCCCAGACGTCTGAAAATACATAAAATATAAACATTAAATAAACACTTTGTTAACTTGTGATAATACTGAAAAAAGAGATTATTTAATATATCTATTTATTATTCTTTGATATTTGCTTGAACAAACTTATGATAATATTATAACCCAAATATGTTTTTTTCCTGATCTTAGTTAAATTAATTATAAACTCTGTCAATTGTTAAGTTTGCCTAATCAGGAGTTCTGGGTGGCTCTCATGCCAGCGACCTTTTGGTCTTAATGGGAGTCTCCCAGATCCTTTTTGTAAAGGGGTCAAATAAATTGTTTTTGAGTTCTGAGTTTAAAATTTGTAATCCTAACATTACCATAAATTATAATAAGTTACAATAATCTAAATTGTACTGAAACAATTTGAAAATATTCAATTGACAAATGCTGAACACAAATTTTTGATGATTCTAAAAAAATTGGTCTGCCATGTTCAGTGGTATAGTCTTTGTCTTTACTTTAAGCAACTTTCAGGTCACCCTATAGAGAGCTTGCTGGTCTAATCTGTTCCTTTACTTAAGTAACTTTCAGGTCACCCTATAGAGAGCTAGCTGGTCTAATCTGTTCCTTTACTTAAGTAACTTTCAGGTCACCCTATAGAGAGCTAGCTGGTGTAATCTGTTTCTTTACTTTAAGCAACTTTCAGGTCACCTATAGAGAGCTAGCTGGTCTAATCTGTTCCTTTACTTAAGTAACTTTCAGGTCACCCTATAGAGAGCTAGCTGGTGTAATCTGTTTCTTTACTTTAAGTAACTTTCAGGTCACCCTATAGAGAGCTAGCTGGTGTAATCTGTTTCTTTACTTTAAGTAACTTTCAGGTCACCCTATAGAGAGCTAGCTGGTGTAATCTGTTTCTTTACTTTAAGTAACTTTCAGGTCACCCTATAGAGAGCTAGCTGCTGTAATCTGTTTCTTTACTTTAAGTAACTTTCAGGTCACCCTATAGAGAGCTAGCTGGTGTAATCTGTTTCTTTACTTTAAGTAACTTTCAGGTCACCCTATAGAGAGCTAGCTGGTGTAATCTGTTCCTTTACTTAAGTAACTTTCAGGTCACCCTATAGAGAGCTAGCTGGTCTAATCTGTTCCTTTACTTAAGTAACTTTCAGGTCACCCTATAGAGAGCTAGCTGGTCTAATCTGTTCCTTTACTTAAGTAACTTTCAGGTCACCCTATAGAGAGCTAGCTGGTGTAATCTGTTTCTTTACTTTAAGTAACTTTCAGGTCACCCTATAGAGAGCTAGCTGGTCTAATCTGTTCCTTTACTTAAGTAACTTTCAGGTCACCCTATAGAGAGCTAGCTGGTCTAATCTGTTCCTTTACTTAAGTAACTTTCAGGTCACCCTATAGAGAGCTATCTGGTCTAATCTGTTCCTTTACTTAAGTAACTTTCAGGTCACCATATAGAGAGCTAGCTGGTGTAATCTGTTCCTTTACTTAAGTAACTTTCAGGTCACCCTATAGAGAGCTAGCTGGTGTAATCTGTTTCTTTACTTTAAGTAACTTTCAGGTCACCCTATAGAGAGCTAGCTGGTGTAATCTGTTTCTTTACTTTAAGTAACTTTCAGGTCACCCTATAGAGAGCTAGCTGGTGTAATCTGTTCCTTTACTTAAGTAACTTTCAGGTCACCCTACAGAGAGCTAGCTGGTCTAATCTGTTCCTTTACTTAAGTAACTTTCAGGTCACCCTATAGAGAGCTAGCTGGTGTAATCTGTTTCTTTACTTTAAGCAACTTTCAGGTCACCCTGTACAGAGCTAGCTGGTGTAATCTGTTTGTGCGCCACCCTTTATGGACAGAAGTACTTGTGGATTCTGGAGGCTCTCGACACCGGCGATGTGCAGCGTACAATATCCTGCACAGGGACACGAGCCTCATGAGACGTCATTCAACCATTGCCGGCCTAAACCAACCAATCTCAATCTCAGCACTAAAAATCACTCATTAAGGTTGCAGTCGTGGTTTGCTTCACAGCGTCAGCGGTGTGCAAGAGGCTTAATTACTGCTCTAGTTTAGATAACCGCTTCCCATCTCTGGCATGGAGATTGATCTCCTGTGAAGAGAAGTGAGTTTCCTAGAAGGAGGATATGAAAGCTGCGAGGAGAACTTAACCTGGAACTTATTTCAGGAGAACTGTGACTGAGTGGCATTTGATCAACTTTGTATTGTGAGACTGGACTTTTATCTTCTACGAGTCCTGAATGAGAGAAACATTTCAGAGCCTTTCCTCTATTGAGGAGCAAACTTGAGACTTCTCCGTGGGTATCTTTGGCTCATCATTTTAGCATAAATTTAATGGGTAAATGGGTCTTCAGAATTCTCAATTTGTTTGTGTCAGCTTTGTATTGGTCAGATCAACATGGCCTTGGCCAGACCAGTTTTCAATTAGACTGGTTCCCTGTCATGTTTGTCTGTTTAGTTTGGCCCTATTTTTAATTAGACTGGTTTCCTGTCCTGTCTATCTGTTCAGTCTGCCACTGTTTTCCTTTAGACTTGTCCCCTGTTTTTCAGTCTATTCAGTCTGGCACTGTTTTCTTTCAGACTGGTCCCCTGTAATATCACCCTGGCCAGTCTGGCACTGTTTCCTTTAGACTGGTCCCCTGTATTATCAGCTCAGCCTGACCAGTCTGGCACTGTTTTCCTTTAGACTGGTCCCCTGTAATATCACCCTGGCCAGTCTGGCACTGTTTTCCTTTAGACTGGTCCCCTGTAATATCAGCCTGGCCAATCTGACACTGTTTTCCTTTAGACTGGTCCTCTGTTATATCAGCCTAGCCAGTCTGGCACTGTTTTCCTTTATACTGGTCCCCTGTAATATCAGCCTGGTCAGTCTGGCACTGTTTTCCTTTAGACTGGTCCTCTGTTATATCAGCCTGGCCAGTCTGGCACTGTTTTCCTTTAGACTGGTCCCCTGATTATCACCCTGGCCAGTCTGGCACTGTTGACAGTCTTGCGGTGGCTGAGGTCTGCAGCTTCCTGACACCAGACTCATTTGTGCTCTCAATCTTATCAGTCCCAACACATAGACGAACCGAAACCATACAATTCCCACCAATTTCCTTTGTCCATTTCAACCCCGTGTAAACTGCCTACACTTGTAAGACTTCTTACATAAGTAACAGTACAAGTATTCTGCCTCTCACAACAACATAAAGTCTACAAGTCCATTTCTGACTTCCAATTCATTGCGCTATCAAAAAGGCTTATAGATTTAAGTGTATTCCATGTTCATGATTTCTCCAAGTTTCTCCTTAGTGAAAATCAAATCAAACATACCTTTGAAGTTAGCAATAATATTTGTGACCAAAATCTGAGTTATATATTTAAACTTTCAAATGTGGCCTTGAAATTTACTTGTGTTTCTATGATTAACCAAATTTTATATCAGGCCATATCTGATCCCAGTGCAAAATCATTTGTCATTATCATTTTGATCCTAAACATAATCAATTCATCATTCACACATATTTTCTGTTTTTATCTTTTTCTTCTTTTATGCACTTAAATTTTGAAAATTATATAAAATATTTCTTTAATCAATATCTATTTTATTGGTTGAATCTATGAGCTGTGTGTGTTTATTACCACATTGTCCACTGCTGTATTCAGGTCACATCCCACGAGTCCCTTTGAGTTAAATTTGTCTAGATATGGGCAAGGTTTCTACATTCAGGTCACATCCCACGAGTCCCTTTGAGTTAAATTTGTCTAGATATGGGCAAGGTTTCTACATTCAGGTCACATCCCACGAGTCCCTTTGAGTTAAATTTGTCTAGATATGGGCAAGGTTTCTACATTCAGGTCACATCCCACGAGTCCCTTTGAGTTAAATTTGTCTGGATATGGGCAAGGTTTCTACATTCAGGTCACATCCCACGAGTCCCTTTGAGTTAAGTTTGTCTGGATATGGGCAAGGTTTCTACATTCAGGTCACATCCCACAAGTCCCTTTGAGTTAAGTTTGTCTAGATATGGGCAAGGTTTCTACATTCAGGTCACATCCTACGAGTCCCTTTGAGTTAAGTTTGTCTGGATATGGGCAAGATTTCTACATTCAGGTCACATCCCACGAGTCCCTTTGAGTTAAGTTTGTCTGGATATGGGCAAGGTTTCTACATTCAGGTCATATCATATGAGTCCCTTTGAGTTAAGTTTGTCTGGATATGTGCAAGGTTTCTACATTCAGGTCACATCCCACAAGTCCCTTTGAGTTAAGTTTGTCTAGATATGTGCAAGGTTTCTACATTCAGGTCACATCCCACGAGTCCCTTTGAGTTAAGTTTGTCTAGATATGGGCAAGGTTTCTACATTCAGGTCACATCCCACGAGTCCCTTTGAGTTAAGTTTGTCTAGATATGGGCAAGGTTTCTACATTCAGGTCACATCCTACGAGTCCCTTTGAGTTAAGTTTGTCTGGATATGGGCAAGGTTTCTACATTCAGGTCACATCCCACGAGTCCCTTTGAGTTAAGTTTGTCTGGATATGGGCAAGGTTTCTACATTCAGGTCACATCCCACGAGTCCCTTTGAGTTAAGTTTGTCTGGATATGGGCAAGGTTTCTACATTCAGGTCACATCCTACGAGTCCCTTTGAGTTAAGTTTGTCTGGATATGTGCAAGGTTTCTACATTCAGGTCACATCCTACGAGTCCCTTTGAGTTAAGTTTGTCTGGATATGGGCAAGGTTTCTACATTCAGGTCACATCCCACGAGTCCCTTTGACTTAGGTTTGTCTGGATATGTGCAAGGTTTCTACATTCAGGTCACATCCCACGAGTCCCTTTGAGTTAAATTTGTCTAGATATGGGCAAGGTTTCTACATTCAGGTCACATCCCACGAGTCCCTTTGAGTTAAGTTTGTCTAGATATGGGCAAGGTTTCTACATTCAGGTCACATCCCACAAGTCCCTTTGAGTTAAGTTTGGATATGGGCAAGGTTTCTACATTCAGGTCACATCCTACGAGTCCCTTTGAGTTAAGTTTGTCTGGATATGTGCAGGGTTTCTACATTCAGGTCACATCCCACGAGTCCCTTTGAGTTAAGTTTGTCTGGATATGGGCAAGGTTTCTACATTCAGGTCACAGCCCACGAGTCCCTTTGTCTATTCTGGTCACGTCCCACTTTCCTGTGGTCACTGATGCAGGCAGACTGGACTGAGACATATTCATTTGCTACTAATCAGGTGGGGCAATCTGATGATGAAAATAAAATCAGGGTGTCCAGCCAAAAGTATGTCAAGGAGTTCCTCTGCTACAATTCTCAATAATACTTCTTTTGGAATTATTATTGTGAAACTATAGTTAAAATAATAAAAGAAAAGATCTATGTCGTATAGTTTTATTCAAGAAAGAAACTGAATAAGTCTTTTCTAAATTCTGGGTGCAATAACCATAACAATAAAATACTTTTTTTTTCAAATAACTGTTAAATAGTCAACTATGGTTGGGTCTAATGTGTTCTTGAAGCAAGAGAGACGTATATTTCAGACTCAGTATCATTGCATTTAGCACGTTTAGTGTACGAGTAACGTGGCTTAGATTTGTATCAGCATCTTTCACTCTGTGGGAACTAGGCACAGAATACTAAAGAGAAAATAATACACTCCCCACTGAGACAGAGGCGCTGTCAACTCTTTATTGCCTTTGATACTGACAAGTTTGCTGCTATGGCCGGCATGTAATGTTAGGGAACCATCAGACGCAAGATTTCTGTATAGTCTCCATCCAGCACACATGAAAGCCAACTCATTTACTTTGATGAAAAAAATCAACCAATACAAACAAAATTCTAATATAGATTGAAAAACTGTGAGACTTTGTGTTTATGGCTCGCCACAAAGAAACTGTCGACTGGAGATTGCATTTTAAGTTTAATAAAAAACCCAGAGTTTATTGTGAAAGACTCAAACTCATTTCTCGTCTACTCAAAAGAGTAGGCATTCAAAATATCTGAGGATAAAAAAATGTAAATGACACAAAATTTCACCTTCTTTTCACAAGTTTCAAGAATAATTAAGAAATCTATATGAAAAATAGAAACTATTCATTTCAGAGAACGTTTTCTTTTCAGACATTCTGTGTGTATTTCTCGAGGAAAGTTCAGTGACCTTGACCTTGTCTGATCAGGATATTGGCACCTCCAAGTCTCAGAGCTTTGTCAATTTCTCATTCTGCCAATTACTGCATGAAACAGAACCTGTCTTCATGAAATCAACATGTAATTGACAAGTGACGGGTTCCCTTTCTGCAATCTCTCACACATACTGCCCAGTCTATCAGAACCACTGCTTCTAACGCTAAGTGAAATTCCTACTTTCTTTGTGAGGTAAACTGACCATTTTCCCTATTTGCTAAACCCTTTGATGGAAAATACTTGTTTTTGACCAATAAAATGGCAAGACGTGTATAAAATGATAAACAAAATATACATGGCATAGCTGAATGTCAAACCCTGTGTGATAAGTTACTATGCATTATATCAGAAGTAATGCCAGTTGTTCAATCTTCTCACTACCTCTGCCATCATTACCCTGTATTGATGCTTTTGACATTTGGTTCTGGAAGCCCGGTCATGCATGTGACTCGTGCCCACAAAAATATCATACAATCAGAATTGACCACTCTCAGGTCATGACCTGTGATCAGTTGGCTGACGGAGTCGCTAACCAATCAGTAGATAGTCACTTTCACCAGTCAGTTCATAGCCAGGTTTCTCTGAATAGTCATGACTTGCAGCTGATCTTGTACGCACCTTTTTAACATTGGCGGCAGGGTCTGATTTGAGAAAGAAGTCCTGCTGTGGATGGTAGGCAGGGACTGATATGAGAGAGAAGTCCTGCTATGGAGGGTAGGCAGGATTGATATGAGAGAGAAGTCCTGCTATGGATGGTAGACAGGGTCTGATATGAGAGAGAGGTCCTGCTATGGAGGGTAGGCAGGGACTGATATGAGGGAGAAGTCCTGCTATGGATGGTAGGCAGGGACTGATATGAGAGAGAAGTCCTGCTATGGATGGTAGGCAGGGACTGATATGAGAGAGAAGTCCTGCTATGGATGGTAGGCAGGGACTGATATGAGAGAGAAGTCCTGCTATGGAGGGTAGGCAGGGACTGATATGAGAGAGAAGTCCTGCTATGGAAGGTAGGCAGGGACTGATATGAGAGAGAGGTCCTGCCATGGAAGGTAGGCAGGGACTGATATGAGAGAGAAATACCTGCTATGGAGGGTAGGCAGGGACTGATATGAGAGAGAAGTCCTGCTATGGAGGGTAGGCAGGGTCTGATATGAGAGAGAGGTCCTGCCATGGAGGGTAGGTAGGGACTGATTTGAGAGAGAAGTCCTGCTATGGAGGGTAGGCAGGGTCTGATATGAGAGAGAGGTCCTGCCATGGATGGTAGGCAGGGACTGATATGAGAGAGAGAACCTGCTATGGATGGTAGGCAGGGACTGATATGAGAGAGAAGTCCTGCTATGGAAGGTAGGCAGGGACTGATATGAGAGAGAAGTCCTGCTATGGAGGGTAGACAGGGTCTGATATGAGAGAGAAGTCCTGCTATGGAGGGTAGGCAGGGACTGATTTGAGAGAGAGGTCCTGTTATGGAGGGCAGGCAGGGATGATATGAGAGAGAGTTCCAGCCATGGATGGTAGGCAGGGACTGATATGAGAGAGAGGTCCTGCCATGGATGGTAGGCAGGGACTGATATGAGGGAGAAATCTTGATTGGGTAAGCATCAGTGCTAAGTAAAGCAGAGCGAGATATTTACCTCTGAATCTAGCTTTCATTTCATATGCACTGACAACCTGAAATTGAGGTGTGGAGAATCACTGGCAAAATGAATGCTTAGCCAAGTAGAATATATTTAATAGGATTCTGGATCAAAAGGCCTTGAAATTCTTGGCCACTTTATACCTTAGATTGCTTGTATGTCAATTGCTATCATGCAGAATGGCAGGGATTGCGCTCATTTTACGCCACATGGCGCAGCACCACATATATAATGTGAGCATGGTGACAAAAACATAAACATCAGACTTACATAGGTGATTGTTGATAATCTAAAATTCACAAAATCTCCTCTGAGAAGGCTATTACCTAACTATGAATTGGCAATTTTGTATTTTGTGCTAGTGTTCTATGGAGCGCCATGGCACTGCGCTCTGTAGTGCAAAATGGGAGTAAGCCATTTTTGAATAATGAAATTGTAAAAGGTTTATATAATTATAAACAAAATATAAATGTAAAGCTAAATGCTAAGCTCTGTATCATCAATGCTACACTGGGAAAAGGAATAGCTAAGTAATATATATGTTATAAGTATCTGGAACAAAAGGCCTTGAAATTTGTAGCCAATTTATACCTTAGATTGGTTGAATGTCAATTACTGTCATATGGAATTACAGCTGCTCTTGTTGCCGAGAACATATGGAATAATTGTGTAGATATCAAATGGCAGATATTGATCTTGTTCATATATATAAGTATGGCGCATACATCAAATAATCTAGGTTAATGAATCGTGACAAGTTTCACAGATGACATTTTATTTCAACCTATTATCGCTCAGTAACCGCTAAACATCAACTGTGACAGATCAAAGTCCCAAAATTCCTTTTGATAACTGATAAGACTAAAAGCAATTTTTTCCACTAACACAAAAAATGCATATTGACATATTCTGCAATGTGAAAATGTAATTATTCATTGATACATACTTATAAGGATGATTTGCAACACTAAAAGGATAAACTGTTACACTACACTTTTCAGTAAACACACAAAAACAATTAAAGATTAAAACAATATATTTTGGATTATACACTGTAATATATATCATAATTATATATATATTGATTTCTATTTATATATATTGACATGTAAGAGTAAATACAAAATATTCTGCTTTATACATTGTGATTATATATCGTGCAGCCAATGTGTGTCCCCCTACCTGCCACTCTCTATCTCTGGACCCACATCATGTAATATGTATGATGTTTTGGAACTTTATAAGATGAAGAATATATGAAATCAATTAAGCTGTACTCCCATTTCTATATGACCTGCTGACAACAATAAGAGCTACTCTCCATTCTATATATTGATTGGCAAGCTTCACTTTTTAAAACCTTCCTAAATTTGGCTAATTTTGGTTATTTGATTCACATAATTTGACCTTGCATAGATTACCATTCTACAACAGAGTTTTCAAACAAACCTGCAGTCTTTAAAGAGAAACTATTTCTAACCCATTCCATTCTTAACATTAGATCTTCCTAACATTTACTGGGGCACAACTAAATCCCATTCTGAATGATAATACGTAATAAGAATAGGTTTCATTCCCCTTTAAGAGATGCTAAGTAGCATGACATCATTTCATATGTCACTTCATGTAACATGACATCATTTCATATGTCACTTCATGTAGTATGACATCATTTCATATGTCACTCCATATGTCACTCCATATCATTACATGTCACTCCAAGTAGCATGATATCATTGTATATGTCACTCCAAGTAGCATGACATCATTTCATGTCACTCCAAGTAGCATGATATCATTTCATATGTAACTCCAAGTAGCATGATATCATTTCATATGTCATTTCAAGTAGCATGACATCATTTCATGTCACTCCAAGTAGCATGATATCATTTCATGTCACTCCAAGTAGCATGACATCATTTCATATGTCACTCCAAGTAGCATATCATTTCATATGTCACTTCAAGTAGCATGATATCATTACATATGTCACTCCAAGTAGCATGTGTTCATTTCATATGTCACTCCAAGTAGCATGACATCATTTCATATGTCACTCCAAGTAGCATGATATCATTTCATATGTCACTCCATGAAGCATGATATCATTTCATGTCACTCCAAGTAGCATGACATCATTTCATATGTCACTCCAAGTAGCATGACATCATTTCATATGTCACTCCAAGTAGCATGATATCATTTCATATGTCACTCCATGTAGCATGATATCATTTCATATGTCACTCCAATTAGCATGATATCATTTTATGTCACTCCAAGTAGCATGACATCATTTCATGTCACTCCAAGTAGCATGATATCATTTCATATGTCACTCCAAGTAGCATGATATCATTTCATATGTCACTTCAAGTAGCATGATATCATTTCATATGTCACTTCAAGCAGCATGATATCAATACATGTCACTTCAAGTAGCATGATATCATTGTTTATAGCACTCCAAGTAGCATGATATCATTTCATATGTCACTCCAAGTAGCATGATATCATTTCATATGTCGCTTCAAGTAGCATGATGCTATTTATGTCTCATTATAACATTATGACCCTTCAAAGCCCTTGAGGATGGCACATTTCTTAGTATTTCACTGGGGATAGATCAACATGAAGTTTTCCAGGCAAATTATTTATGTCAGAACTCCCCTTAAGTGGAAAACAAGAACATTTCTGATGAGTTTTGTAAGCTGCGTGTAACACAATCTACATGACAAGCAATCAGGCTCCTTCCCTAGAGACCTGCATGAGAAGGACAATAAACCAAAAATAAAGGAAATTGTTTCACCTAGACTCTGCCAAGAGAAGAAAAAGAAACTGGACTAGAGGGTCATTGAAACTGGGAAGAAAGGGGAACTGAGGAACAGATACAATGGAACTTGGAATACAAGGTCAATGAAACTGAAATGAGAAACTAAGAAAAAACTGTCTTTTCAAGGTCACTTCTGTTTCTGGTATTCTAATTCAATTTTGTGAAAACAATTTACAATATTTGACAGACGAGAATCAGTAGCCCTTCTCTATGATTTCACATTTATGATCAGAATGTCAATAAATGCTGTCTAAATGAGACCAAATAAGGTCAAATGGGACACAAATGTGTGAATAATGAGTATTTCATAGTTGCAATTTTGTGTTATTTGTTCCCTGCTGATAGTGTGACAATCAACTGCTTATTTGGAATGATTGCTGATTTGAGGAAAAAAGCATTCTCATCAAATATTCATAAAACACTTCAGCCCAAATGTATCCTGCATTTGTATTTACTGTAAATAACTATTCCCTGTGATAACTGTTTAGACCTTATCCTGTGATAATCATCTTGACCCTTTTCCTGTGATATTCTCCTTGACCTTTTCCTGTGATAATCATCTTGACTCTTTTCCTGTGATATTCAGATTTACCTTTTCCTGTGATATCAAAAATATCCTTCTCCTGTGACAAGATATGAATTTTGTGAAATTGACTTTAGCAAATATTTTAGGTGCAAAACTCTTTTTTTTCATCTAAATCCGACAGCTTTTATGTAGAATATTATTACAAACCCTGACTTTATAAGACAAAATGAAAATCATGATACAAATTATATTCATTGAGCTGAGAAGCATGTTAAAGTGGTGAGTTTTGGCTTGATGACTTTATAAGGAATATATAGGGGAGGTAAGGAGGGCACAGAAGCATTCATGATGGAGTGAGCTGCCCCATTATGGGTGGGTTATGAGGGCAGTGGGGCGGGGTGGCATGCATGCTGATCATAGCCCTACCAGCTCAGAGAACATCTCCACATTGCAGCCATAAACACAACACAACCAATTGATAAAAAAAAAATTTCAATGTCTAAAATCAGAAAACATGTTTATATGAGCGTGCAAAAAAAATAAAATATTGTTTGGTAATATTTTCAGGAGGGCCTAAGAATCGTGATACAATTCACTGCCTTGAGTCTCTCTATCTGCAGACAAGTAGTTCTGCACAGAACAATACACGAAACACAACAGCAGTCTATTCCACCAATTCTGGGTTCGACAATTGAGACACATTGTCCCACAAATTGACATATATGTTGTCCACACTGGCACCCAAATCGTGACATTCTGTCAGCATGGGCCTACAAATGGCCATATTTCCTTATCTCAGTAAGGTCTGGGGGTGATGGGGGTCTGGGGGTCTAGGGGGTCTAGGGGGGATGGGTCTTAAGAAGAGGACAGGGCTGGGGGGGGGGACTGGTGGTGTATCTAGGAGGGGGGCCGGCTCCTAGGAAGGTGGTGGGTCTAGGAGGGGGGCTGGCTCCTAGGAAGGAAGGGGGGCAGTCAGACCTGGCCATGCTTAATCACATTTTGACACAAGGCTCTGGATGGAATGCCACATAAATTAAAACATCATAACGCTATATAAGACTAGGTCTGCTCATGGCTTTTTAACATTGTGTGTGTGTGTGTGTGTGTGTGTGTGTGTGTGTGTGTGTGTGTGTGTGTGTGTGTGTCCTTTCTGAGTTCTTAGCTTAAGGCACAGAAAAAAAAGAAATGGAGGTGAAACGACCTTGATGTTGAGAATGGTCTTAATGCATCCATATCTGGTATCAAACTGCATCTGGGATAAATACCTGGCACAGAGAGAACAAATTGAGTCATTTTATCACCGTCCACCACTGCCCCCAAATTATACACTACGGTCGTCAGTGATGTGAGCGTCTGTCCCTGATTATACAGTACCCCGTGTGTGATCAATCTGTCTCTCCCGGACAAAGTGTGGGCCACGCGCTCCCCGACGACGGGAGATGGAATATTTCACTGCATCTCCTACACTGTGTGACCAATGAAATAAAACTAACTCTCAGTTTTTATATTTATATCTATATATCAACTATTGCTCAATCTGAGTTAAAAAATGTGACTATTTCAATTTCTTAAAAATACTAAAAAAAAATATTGAAATAAGCACAAACACATTAGATTAAATACTACATCATTGAATTAAGCATCTTTGCACCGTTTTTAAATTTGAGCAAACAAGGTCAATCTGGAACACTATGTTTGGCATTTATGTGAACCTATATGTTCGCGCAGCTATCAGGTATAGTACAGATAGGATCACATTGACTTTTTTCAGTGATTTTGAGTTTTATAGTGTATAATATCACTTTCAACATTATTTCAGCTTGTAGCAGATATAGTGCTGCCTCACTGAATTATCATGTTGCAGGTCCTTGACATGACAACCCACCCGGTCACAGATTTACTACAGATACACCTACCATGTTCCAAGATCTATAATGTGGTGACAGACTCCAGTCTGACACAATGTCAGGCACAGAGACAGAACCCGTCTTTCAAAGACATCTCCGCACTGCAATATAATATCTAGATGACCAGGATATTCTCTGAAACTTATATCTGGGTGAATGCGTTTACAAGCAAGTATCTCTATATAAATGGTGTATACCTGGTGCTGTGTTTCACCCAGTTTGTCTTAATTAGTGTTTAGTAAGAAACAAAATATATATATAACCCTTACCTGGATACATAACCCTCCAGGTTATAACCCTTACCTGGATACATAACCCTCCAGGTTATAACCCTTACCTGGATACATAACCCTCCAGGTTATAACCCTACCTGGATATATAACCCTCCAGGTTATAACCCTACCTGGATATATAACCCTCCAGGTTATAACCCTACCTGGATATATAACCCTCCAGGTTATAGCCCCTACCTGGATATATAACCCTCCAAGTTATAGCCCCTACCTGGATACATAACCCTCCAGGTTATAACCCTACCTGGATACATAACCCTCCAGGTTATAACCCTTACCTGGATACATAACCCTCCAGGTTATAACCCTACCTGGATACATAACCCTCCAGGTTATAACCCTTACCTGGATACATAACCCTCCAGGTTATATATCCAAGTAGTCAGTCTACTAATCAAATAGGTTTGTATTTTGTTTCTTACTAAACACTGATTAGTATAAAATTGAATTCAAAGGGAATTCTATCATAACAATTACGTTTTTCATCCGTAGAAATTAGAGAAAATAAAGTTAAATCATAATTTTCATTGTGTCGTTATTTAAATCTCAAATCCGAGTTTATGATCTTTTAATCTGTCTCAGCCCAAATGGATTTTAAAATCAAGCCAATTTTCACATTACTCCATCTTAACGCTGATAAAATCTTATGTACTCTAATCTGGAAGGAGTTGTTAGTGATTATTTAATGATGAAAAGCCTTTTAAGATAATTATAGCAGAGTACCATTGTAAAATCCCTGATAATAGGGTGTAAGTGGCATAATTCTGATAAAATCCATCATTCATTCATCCTAATAACAGAATAGGTTCCATGTATTTGAAAATGGTTTAATGAAATGCTGTAATTCCTACACAATCCATCTTGCTTTTTATAACCGAACATGAGACATTTTCAATGGAACTCTATATATAGAATTTCCTTTTTTAATCTCCATCTAAAATTCTTTCATTTTTATCTGAAAACTGAACGTTGATTAATATCATATTCATAACTGTCTACATCAAATTTTCAAAGCTTGTGAATTTCGTCATATTTGTATATCGAGTCTCTGACACAAAGATAATTGAAGTTTTATCATCTTATTATTATTCCCACCTGAAAACAGCAATGACAATTTGTATGGAATTGAAAACTAAGCACTTTATTTAATTGGTCTTTCATATATCTGTGATATTTACATTATCTTTACCTTATATCATACAAATTACCCTTTCCCTTTTCACACCAGAAATATCAGTGTTCTTTCTTGATATGGATCAAGGATTTTCTTTGTCCTTTTATGACATTAGAATCATCAGTTCTTTACCAAAATGGAATTGTCCTTTCTATTTGACACTCATAACCTGTCCCTTTCCTGTGATATTTGAATGACCCTTTTCCTGTGATATTCACATTGTCTGTTTCCCGTGATTTTGAAACTGCCCTTTTACCATGACATTTCCATTCGGCATTAGAATCACCTTTCTCTATGACATCTAAGCTTCCTGTTTCCTGCCTTATTTCCACGATCTCTAATGGATCTGTTCCCTGTGATATTTGACCTAGTTAGTCCCCAGATAATCCTTAAGTGTTTAGAACAATAATCCTGGACTACGATTAAAAACAATCATCACGTCTTACCAATTTGAGCTTGCCCTTGCAACCTTTGGCCACGATGAGCAACTATTGAGGTAATTTTCTATCATTTGCCTTTATTCGACTGTTTAAGACATTTAAATTATTTTTTAGACCCTGCATCTAATTGTATAATGCAGCAAGCATTATTTACAAATGACCCCATTTGGACAGTTTAACTGTAAAAAAAATCCCTGGCAAAGTTAAAATATTACAATCCACTGAGAGATGGCTTTGCACTGAGGGTCACAGTTCAAGCTGATATCAGAGAGGATTTGCTGGCAACGAGCAACGTGATGCTAATCACCTGACCTGTCTATTGTCATGCTGGCGCCTCATTGGTCAGTTGTTATCATCATCCACTTTGAAATGAAACACGATTTGCTGTGTCAGCATTTCTATCTACAGCACAGGATAACTTGATACACAGAGTTTCATGTTTTCTTCTTTTTCTGACAGAGGCTTTGTGGCATTAAGCTGAGACTCTATCACACACACACACACACATACACACACACTCACACACATACATACACATACACACAAACAGACATATGTGTATTTTAGCAAAACTTGTAAAATCTTTAGTAATATCTTTTAATCCTTTAAGGGGATGAACACACACTCAGATCCAGAATAAAGCTCCAATATTCCTTGACATGTAACAGTTTCCAGATCCCCCATAGCAACCATGAACATGGATAAGCAATCCCCAAAAGGCCTCCAAATATGGCTGAAAGTGAAATATGGCATGAAGGGTGTGTAGATATGGAAATTGTAACTGTAACAAAAATATAATAATTGAATGTTGAAAGTAAATTTTGTGAAGAAGCTTTTAGTTAACTTTATCACATTTGAAGTTTAAAGTTTGTAATTTTACTTGATAAAATACAATCAGTTGGGTAAGAATTGTTCATTAGATTATTTGCAAAAGGACTAAGAAACACAGAAAAAGTCTGGATTAATGGAGTCAAAAGTGTGAATCTTGAACCAACAGTTTGAATCCTGAGTCAATAGTGAATCCTGAGTCAATAGTGAATCCTGAGTCAATAGTGTGAATCCTGAGTCAATAGTGTGAATCCTGAGTCAATAGTGTGAATCCTGAGTCAATAGTGTGAATCCTGAGTCAATAGTGAATCCTGAGTCAATAGTGTGAATCCTGAGTCAATAGTGAATCCTGAGTCAATAGTGAATCCTGAGTCAATAGCGTGAATCCTGAGTCAATAGCGTGAATCCTGAGTCAATAGTGAATCCTGAGTCAATAGTGTGAATCCTGAGTCAATAGTGTGAATCCTGAGTCAATAGTGAATCCTGAGTCAATAGTGAATCCTGAGTCAATAGTGAATCCTGAGTCAATAGTATGAATCCTGAGTCAATAGTGAATCCTGAGTCAATAGTGAATCCTGAGTCAATAGTGTGAATCCTGAGTCAATAGTGAATCCTGAGTCAATAGTGAATCCTGAGTCAATAGTGTGAATCCTGAGTCAATAGTGAATCCTGAGTCAATAGTGAATCCTGAGTCAATAGTGAATCCTGAGTCAATAGTGTGAATCCTGAGTCAATAGTGAATCCTGAGTCAATAGTGAATCCTGAGTCAATAGTGAATCCTGAGTCAATAGTGTCAACTAGATTTAGAATGTTCATATAAGTAAAATCTTATCATTACAAATCTGTTGCTTCAATTCCTGTTTATTTTCATAAAGGCTATAACAATTCTTAAGACATTAATGGAGTTTGTACATAGAAATCTAGAACATAAAGAGTGATAGTTATTGTAGAAATTGAGAAGAATTTGTCGATTCCACAGTGTTCCTAGGAAGGATGTCTTACACATGTTAACATGGAAGGTAAACACACGAGAGAACACAGAGACAAAATCAACATGGCTGACTTGTAAGCTTGATTAGCCTCCCGGTGGAAATATAAGACTGGATAAACTTGGACAGATTGGCAAGAATCAACACAAGGTTTGACTCGACGATTACTTGTGACAGAAGCAGCAGGAACGGGGTAAGGTGCACATCAAGGAATAGGGTAAATGTGACATGAGATCTGATTGGCTGTGGCATATGGCATACTGAATGCCCTTGTACAAGCAGCAGGGAACAGGGTAAGAGACCTCTTCAGTACAAGGTAAACCATCTGACATGACTGCAGGGGGCACTAGTATCAAGAAATAGCTTTGAATGTCTGAAAAAATAAGTATCCAACAAAGTCTTTAAAATTGGTTTTGTAAATGTAAAGAATCCTTTAGAATAGGGGAATGGTGGAACTTAGGTAGGTATGAGGTAGGTTGGCTTGAGAGGATAACAATGACTCAGGTAAGAAGCTTTTGGGACATCATAGAATATAAAATGTGACAAATAAGACAGATATATAATAGAGGTGGTCTAACAAGACAAGTGACTCAGTTGGAATGGGGTAGGTGTCCATAGGGCCTAAGGTAAGGGGTCTAAATGAACTCCAGGCATTAATTAGGGTGTGAATATAGAAGACGCCATGCTATGATCATTTCAGGGATACCATACAACAAGTGACAAGCTACTTAGCAGAGAACGAGGTGTGTAGCTCAGCAGGGAATGGGGTAAGAAAAGCACAGAATGAGGTAAATAGGAAGTACTTCAAGGAACAGGGTGACACAGGTCAAGGATATGAGGGCCCAGAAAACATAAGTGGTGCAGCCAACTTCACAAATCAAATCAAATCAAATCAATGGTGTGTGAATCATGGGAAAATTTCAGAAAATGTTCATGTGTGTTTTACAGTTTACATGATCAGACGTGGTGTGATGAGCCGTCTCCACGACCAGCTGATCTAATTCTTAGTAATATCACTGCGTGAATCTGTTATCACCATGAATTCATAAGATATATTGCTGATTACTGATAGTGCTCGGCATCTATCTTCATATTTGCTTATCCTTTTTGCAAGCTCATCTGCAGTGGTATGAAATCCAGTATTTAATATGAACATAGTATGAATATTAACTTTATTGTTTTACACATACCAATCAAATAACATTTTTGATAATTAATTGTATAAAAACAATTTTTTTTTGTTATCACATGCAATATCCATGTTTTGAGGTATGAGGTGATATGAAAGCATTTGATGTGTTTTCTGAATGAAATCAGACAAGCCTTGCGAGCAGAGTGAGTTTTATGATTACGTAAGATACTGCATGCCGAGTAGATTGCTCTGTCAAGCTCGGTGTACCACGTACGACCCTCACTGACATCTCATCAACTCAAGGTCACAGCAAGGTCACCATGCTATTATATTCTCCTGTCCAGCAGGTCTTTCTCTCCTGGAAATGTCTCAGTTTTTTTCATTCATTTTCCTTATATTAATCTGTCTCTTGCTTTTGTTGTTGCTTCCAGAAATTCTTGCATAATCTCATAACAATGTTGATTGTTATATTGTTTATATACTGGATTCTAATTATTTGTCTAAATCAGAACAGATTTTACTGTTTAATTTAAAGATAAACCAAAATATTTCAAAATATTTCTGGGTAAATATATGCAATACATTATCAGAGTATAAGACAATCCCATTTGCAGATTTTTAAACATTTATTTAAAAGATATTTTTACTGCAATAAGTGTAGTTGCTATGGTGGTTGAAAAGTGCTTAAATTTTCTAATTCTTAATTTCAAGTTTTCACAATATATTCAACTTTGAGAGTAAATCAAATTCACGAATTTGCTCAGTAGCAACTTATTAATAACTATATTCCTCAACAATGATTATCTGAATTGGAAATCCAGGATTTTCTGGACCCTCTCGCCATGTAGTAGTAGCCTGTGTTAGGATGGAACCTATCTCTTTACCTGGCTCATAGTTGTACTCAGATTCCTTATATTTGCTGAACTCAGTCATCACCTCCAGCTTTTGCCAACTCTGCTGTCTGGTTTATTCATTATTAATAAGCACAATGGTCCTGAACTCCTCAAGCCAGTCTGTAGTTTACATCCCTCCCGGATTCCTCTCCAAAGCTAATTGTATTTTTTGTTGGCAGTAGGTCAGAAGATCCTGTCGCTCACTCATTCAACAAACCCTACGTTAGCAATTTGGCTTACGTTTTAGTTGGGAAACAAATAAAATCTTTAGAACTCTTTGTTTGGGCTGGGTCACAGATTGCTGTTTTGTGAAGCATTCTGACATCAGATGGCAGCACCATTAGCCTCATTGTGGTGATGATAGAGACGGGTCACCTATCACTGCCTGCAGTGTGTGACAAGTCATTTCAAGGTAGGGGGCCAGACTGCATAATGGCAGGCAAAGGTCATGTGACCTTGCCTTGTGTCTTGTGACAGATGCTGTGGTATGTTGCCTACTGATCACAGATGCTGGTTTGGTGAGGCAGACATGTTTTCCATTGATCTTACTCGCCTGGTGTGTGATATCCTAGCCATTCACCTCAGGACCTCAGAACATGTAGTCCTGCAAACAGTGTGGTATGATGTCGTACTCCATGAGCAACTGAAAGAACACGACCAACTCAAAAACTGCTGGATTCATCAATAAAACCAATAAAAGCAAGCTTTTCTCTACACTGTTTTTCTCATCCCACTTTTATTGTTATGTGAAGTTTTATGCTCTTCACTAATCTTATAATTTCATAATAACAAATCGCCTATAAATCTCTTTTTTTCTGTTTGCTTTGATAGATATTAGCTTATTTTCACAAGTATATGAGTCTAATTAAGTCTGTGATGATTTATTCACAACAATACATTGCTCGTTCTCTGATAAACACAAATTGATTTGCATTAATTTTTTGCCAGCAGTAACCCTTGCATGGAGACATTAACACACTCCGCCTCTGTCGCACTCCGATCAGCTTCGGCCATATGCCGCAGCCAATTTGTTCCACTTTTTTCTATCTACACATTGGTAAATGCCACTTATACCGGAGGAGACCGGAATATCCGAGCGAGACGCGTCAAGCATGAGGAACAAGTCCACTCCGAGATAGATTGACAGACGCCAGCTAAAAACTGATCATTTGGTTTCATCCCTTCTCCATCTCCCTCAGACATCTAAAACTGATCATTTGGTTTCATCCCTTCTCCATCTCCCGCAGACATCTATGGAGGACAAACCTGGTGAAATGTTATCAAAATAACACATCTCTCCTCAGATCTGTCCCTCTATGATTTAACTTAATTTCCATCAAAGTCGGGTAATTTCTTGTTTTTGGGACATATGCTAATTAATATAACTCCCTTTATACAACATTACCAAAATTTTGTATTTTCACCATTGATTTAAAATGGTATGAAAAATCAAGAAAAAAATTGCAATAATTTGATTACCTAAAATTTTATTTGTTCTTCTTGTTTTAATTTACGATAAAACAAACTTGAAAGTTGAGGGTCATCAATCCTGTCCTCGCCACTTAACGCCCAGGAGATGATTCAGGGCAGATCTCTGGGCAGATCTCAGGACAGATCTCAGGACAGGCCTCAGGGCAGATCTCAGGACAGATCACAGGACAGATCACAGGAAAGGCCTCAGGAAAGACCTCAGTGCAGATCTCAGGACAGACCTCAGGACAGATCTCAGGGCAGATCTCAGGGCAGATCTCAGGGAAGATCTCAGGACAGATCTCAGGGAAGATCTCAGGGCAGACCTCAGGGCAGATCTCAGGACAGATCTCAGGGCAGATCTCAGGACAGATCTCAGGGCAGACCTCAGGGCAGATCTCAGGGCAGATCTCAGGACAGATCTCAGGGCAGATCTCAGGAAAGACCTCAGGGCAGATCTCAGGACAGACCTCAGGGCAGATCTCAGGACAGATCTAAGGACAGACCTCAGGGCAGATCTCAGGGCAGATCTCTGGACAGATCTCAGGGCAAATCTCAGGACAGATCTCAGGACAGATCTCAGGGCAGATCTCAGGACAGATCTCAGGACAGACCTCAGGGCATATCTCAGGACAGATCTCTGGACAGACCTCAGGACGGACCTCAGGACAGACCTCAGGGCAGATCTCAGGGCAGATCTCAGGACAGACCTCAGGACAGATCTCAGGGCAGATCTCAGGACAGACCTCAGGGCAGATCTCAGGACAGACCTCAGGGCAGATCTCAAGACAGATCTCAGGACAGACCTCAAGGCAGATCTCAGGGCAGATCTCAGGACAGATCTCAGGGCAGACCTCAGGGCAGATCTCAGGGCAGATCTCAGGGCAGACCTCAGAGTTATCAGGCATCCAGCCTTATCACATGATGAGAAATGCTTTAACACTAATTAGACTGCATATATACCATTAATCTTATAATTACATTGGTGAACTTAATTGCTCCATTTCTTTATAAATCAAAGGAATATAACAAAAGACCACGAAAAAAAGGCATCACGCACTTTGGCATGAAAAATGGGTATTATGCACTTTCACTTATGAAAACGGGTATTATGCACTTTCACATGAAAAAAGGCGAAGAATTACCCCCATTTTGCTGTTATTACATCATCATCTCACGAGAAATCACCTTGCTTATGCATTTATATCATCATCTCTCATTTAAACCCCCTTTTTCTGTTTTTTTTTTCATCTCACAAAAAAATCCCTGATATTTCTGTAAAATCATTGACACGACCCCCCCACCCCCAATTTCATCATCTCGTATCATTATCTCACAAGAAACATCCCCCGTTTCTGCTATGATCAGGAATAAGCCTTTCCTCACAAGGAGGCGCTCTTTTCATTGTTAACTTTCAATCATCTTCTCGCAGCATTCAATTATTCTCTTTAGAAATTTCTTTGCAATATAAACACGAATATTTCATAAGACACTGTGAAAAGGAGAAAAACTGTCCGATTTAAATGGAGAGAAATCTGGTCCCAATTATTCCATGGACATTCCTGAAAATGAATAATTCTTTTGAGGGAGAATTCAATTCAGAACTGTAATCTTGCATTGGGACTAAGATTTTCTCTGAGAATTGATGGTTCCAGCGTGGCCCAAATGTCAATTGTAAAAGGAAAGTTGTGTTTTCCCATTGAGAAAAGCTTGAGTTAGAGACACTGGAAAAGAAAGTCTGCATAAGGAATGCTCCCGCCAAACAAAAAAACGACTGCTCCCCAAAATATCCTGCCACCATTTTGAACAGGAAAATCAATCCATAATTTTTCACCGATTATTTTGGTCCACCAAACATATTTCTTCTCTTTTTGAAACCAAACCTTTTTTTGTTTTTGGTGTTTTTTTCAGGAAAACTAGCTGATTTTGTGTCATAAGCTAAATGAGGGTTTAAGCATTGTTGTGGGTCATGTAAGTATGTAATGGACGGCTGCCAAGACTTCTCCTAGTGGCCGGGGTTAGCTAAACATGCCATCCTGAAGTGGACACACAAACTAAACGCTTTTATCCACTGGTTCCCTCACTAATGGCTCTGTGATCGCATGCCTATAGAAAATATTATGGCTTTGGCCACGTTTGTCTATATTGCAGTGAATAAGGAAAACAGCATCAAGGGCAAGGTAAACATGGCTATAGAAAACGCTCACATAAAGTGGAAATATTATCCTGAATTTACAGGCTTCTTTTCTACCATGTCTTGTGTGATCCTCGTAACTATTATATTCTGCGCTGTGAATGTAAAATCTTAATCAGATGTTTTCTGTGGGGCTCTGGGCTAAGATTTCTCATGTGCCACTGAGTGGAGTGTGCAATGTTACTACTGTAATGAAGGAATAAATACCTTGTGATCCACTGAATGGAGTGTGTTATATTATTGCCCCAGTGCAGAATGAATGGTTCACATGCCACTGAGTGGAGTGTGCTATGTCACATTCATAATGTCATATCAATATGACAATAAAAATCTTGTTATCACAATTCTATAAGTCATTCAATGACACACTATCAACAATAAAAAATACTGTATTTGTCTAAATTATAGCCCACAAGAACCCTGGGTAATAAATATCAATAGCATTATGAATTTTTAATAGATTACACAGTGGAGGACGGGAGGTGGTGGGTTTGACTCCCACTACCGGCAGTGTTACTTTCACACTGGTTATATAAGTGGAGGACGGGAGGTGGTGGGTTCGACTCCCACTGCCAGCAGTGTTACTTTCACACTGGTTATATAAGTGGAGGACGGGAGGTGGTGGGTTCGACTCCCACTGCCAGCAGTGTTACTTTCACACTGGTTATATAAGTGGAGGACGGGAGGTGGTGGGTTCGACTCCCACTGCCAGCTGTGTTACTTTCACATTGGTTAAAAGACTCAAAAAGGTTGCTGAAAGGTTCATAAAAAACACCATATCAAGCACGTGTACTAACTCCTGATGGTGGCATTATGGAATACTTTATTAATGACAGAACACACAGCTCTGTATTGGCAAATATATAATAAATTCTATATTTTAACAAAGATCTCAAAAAGTCCAATTTGGCATAATGGTTATCCCAAATCTCTGATCATTTCTCACAAAATAGTGGACAAATTACATTGCTTATCATGAAGAATTCTCCACCTTTATTCAGATGGCGCCACAAATGTCTTGGCACTATTAAGGTGAAATATATTCAGTGGCCTATTTGCCTTTTCGTGTAGGGCAGGGCAGTCAGGGATAATCTAAATTTGAGGAAACTTTTGGAGAGATTCCATTTCTCCTAAGGCTGAGCACAACAGGGCAGCCGTATTTACATACAGTGTAGCTTAATTTCACATCAGGCAAGAAATCTTCAATAAGCACAGTGGGGGCTTATTGTTGAGAAACTTTTCCCATAATTCATTATTCTTAGATCTTATAATTAGAGAATTGTGCCATCAGACATTTTCATGCCGACACACAGGTAATGGAATATCATTGATGGAAAATATTCTGAGCAATCTCTTTTCAACTGCCATAATTATTGTAAAATGGAAACCATTTAATTTTTTGAAATTGATAACCTTGAATACGTCTCAAAAACGTTCCTTTATCTGATGGCATTGACACCTTTTATTTCTCTGGTTCCATCCATTTCTTTAGCACTAACACCATTCATCTCTGACAGCATTGACAGCTGACGGGTCACCCTGACTATTTCTGACAGCTGACTGGTTCACCTTGATTATTTCTAGAAGCTAATAATAATAATAATAATAATAATAATAATAATAATAAAATTTATATAGCGCTGATACCAGACAAGTCTGTTCATAGCGCTGGGTTCAGGACATGCATCCTGAAGAGATGAGTTTTCAGCCTACTCTTAAACGAGGAGACTGACTTGCTTGTCCTAATATCAGTAGGCAAGGAATTCCATAGTCGTGGGCCTGCAGATGAGAAGGCCCTATCACCTATTGTCCTTAGCCTGGTTTTAGGTACATGTAGGTGGGTGCCATCATTGGATCTTAGACAACGTTCACCTTCCTTAATCAGGAGTAGGTCCCGTAAGTAAGGCGGAGCCTTACCGTTAAGGGCTTTCCAGGTTAATAGGAGGATTTTAAAATCAATTCTCGCGTGAACGGGAAGCCAATGCAGTTCCCTTAGTTTTCCTGAAATGTGATCAAATTTCCTGATTTTTCCAACTACCCGTGCTGCAGAGTTTTGGAGGTATTGCAGTTTCCTGATGTCAGATTTGGGAAGACCTGCCAGGAGACCATTTCCATAGTCAAGGGTGGATGTAACAAAAGCATGGGTAAGTGTTACCGCAGTCTTCTCGTCTAGACAGTGTCTGATGGCCGCCAGGTTTCTGATGTGATAATAGCCCTTTTGACACATTTTCCTGATTTGGGCCTTCATGTCCATGTTGGAGTCAAATGTGATACCCAGGTCAACAACTGACTTACTAGGAGCAATTTCAGAGTCACCCACTCTGATTGTGGATGGGATACTGCTATGGGTAGTAGTACTGTATTTGTCAGTACATATGAGCATCTCTGTCTTTCCATCATTTATCTTCATCTTGTTTGATATGAGGAAATTTCTGACTTCCCTGACACATTCCTCCAATTTGTGTCTGCTCATATCCACATGTTGGGGAGAGGCGTGGTCCATAGGGATGTAAATCTGAGTATCATCTGCATAGATATGATAGCTCAGACCATATTTTGCAAGTATATCAGATAAGGGTGTCATGTAAATGGTGAACAGTATAGGACCTAGGACTGAGCCCTGGGGTACCCCATATTTTAGGGATTTGAGACAGGATCTATGAATTCCCACCTTCACACATTGCTTTCTGTCCATTAGGTATGACCGAATCCAGGAGAGTGCATGACCTGTGACGTTGCATCTATCCCTTAGCCTGTCCAAAAGGATTTTATGGTCAATGGTGTCAAAGGCAGCGGAGAGGTCAAGCAACAACAAGATAACTGCCTTTCTATTGTCCAGGCAGCCCAAGATGTCATTTTGCACTTTTAGCAAAGCAGTTTCAGTGCTGTGATATTCCTTGTAGGCTGATTGAAACTTGTCAGTAAGACCATTCCTTACGAGATGGGGGACTAGTTGGTCTGCAACTGCCCTCTCGGTTAGCTTGGAGACAAATGTTAGGTTGGAAACAGGCCTATAGTTTTTTTCAACCAGTTCCAGACCTAGTTTCTTCAGCAGGGGTGTTATGATGGCTATTTTCATATTTTCCGATACTGCTGATTCCATCAGTGATTTATTTATGATGGAAGTAATTATTGGTAGGAGGTCATCTAAGAGGTCAAGTAGGAGCCAGGTCGGGATTGGATCCAGGTCACATGACTTCTTTGCTGACCTTTTGACCAATTTCCGTACATCATCAATGGTTAGGGGTGTGAACCTATCCAGACAAGTAGTACTATTGTTTGTAGTGTCACCTGGTGGCGAAATTTGACCGTGTGCATTATCCATGTCCAGGCGGATTCTCTCTATTTTTTCAAGAAAGAATGTGTTGAACTTCTCAGCTTGAGTAGTCTCACAGTCAGATTGGGGCATAGGAGTGTCCTTTTTCTTGTGCATGACTGTGTCAATGACTCTAAAAAGCTTTTTGGGGTCATGTTTATTTTCCTCAACAAGGTTGGAAAAATATGATGATTGAGCAGATTTAAGCATTGAGTTGTATTTGTTCCTTTGAGAGTTATACAGCTCCTTGTCAATTTGGGTGCCAGTCTTGCTCATTTTCCTCTCAAGCCTCCTCTTGAGAGATCTTTCCAGCTTTAGTTGGTCACTCATCCAGGGTACAGGTTTGCGTTGGGTAACCATGGCAACCTTAATTGGTGCATGTTTGTCCATGAGTGATGTTAGTTCCCTATCATAGTAATTTACCATGTCCTCCAGTGGTAAATGTTCCCAGGTTGAGTCTCTGTCAGTTAGGGATTTAATGTCCCTTCTTAGGGATTCAAGATTTAGTGCCTTGAAATTCCTAAATTTGATAGATTTTTTAGGAGGTTTAGGAGGTACAATATCAAGGTAAATCTTAATCATTTTATGATCAGATAGGTATTCATCTACCAGGTGAGTCTTCATGAGTTTATTTCCCCTAAAGGTCATGATTAGATCAAGGGTGTTCCCTAACCTATGGGTTGGTTCTTGAACCCATTGTGTTAGATCAAAGGTAGATAGGATGTCATTAAATTTAATGACATCCGGCTTTAAGGGCAAGTTAACATGGAAGTTGTAGTCACCAAGGAAGATGACTTCATGACTAAACGAACCATAATGTGCAACCAATTGGGTGAACTCATCATAGAACTCAGAGTAGGTATATCTATTTCGGTCAGATGGTTCAGGTCTGTAAATCACCACAAATGTAACTTTTTTTCCCTTCAGTGTGATGGATGACTAAAGCTAACTGGTTCACCCTGATTATTTCTAGAAGCTAACTGGTTCACCCTGATTATTTCTAGAAGCTAACTGGTTCACCCTGATTATTTCTGACAGCTGACTGGTTCACCCTGATTATATTTGACAGCTGACTGGTTCACCCTGATTATTTCTGAAAGCTGACTGGTTCACCCTGATTATTTCTGAAAGCTGACTGGTCTCTCCTATATATTTCACCTCAGCTGTAAGTGGTTCACCTTATATCTTTCCTATATATTTCACCTCAGCTGTAAGTGGTTCACCTTATATCTCTCCTATATATTTCACCTCAGCTGTAAGTGGTTCACCTTATATCTCTCCTATATATTTCACCTCAGCTGTAAGTGGTTCACCTTATATCTCTCCTATATATTTCACCTCAGCTGTAAGTGGTTCACCTTATATCTCTCCTATATATTTCACCTCAGCTGTAAGTGGTTCACCTTCTCTGTGTGGTATAACAATGCAGATCCTGTGGATATGACAGGCACAGTCTCAGCATGATACAAATATGTCCATTCTCGGTAGTGATAACACACAATTCTTGCACAGTGGGAATGTCTATCTTGTCCAAACAGAGGAGGTGATGCCGGGTAACCGACGGCAACCACCGACACCCCGCCGACATCACACAGCGCCCCCTACCGACACAAACCCATCTATCTTTCTGCTCCTATCTCCTTCTGTCACCTACTCTCTTTACTTAATCATAACTTCACACTTTAATGTGTCGCAGGTCTTTTTATAGGGAAGGACTTTCACTTCACATAGGCCGTGCATTCGTTCCATTCCAAATGTTTTCCAGAGTATTTCCACCGTTCCTATTATATCAAACCTTGCCCACAACATAACATAGCATTACTTGTTAACAATATATCAATATTCCATTAATCTAACTATAGAAATTACGCATCCTATCATGCCTCATAAAATTAGAGCAATTTTTGTATATTATCTCAATCTCAATGCTGGCTGAATATTTCTTTCTTTATTCAATATAAAACCAGTCTGCTGAAATCGAGAAAGCCAGCATGCGTAGTATAATACAGACAGATTGTTCAGGATATCATAAAGCATTACAAGGCTTAGGATGCTGAGGGCTATATGTTTATTATAGTATGAAATGGCTCAATTTCCTAAAAAAAGTTTCATGTTGAAAACTATATGAATATATCATCAAACAACATGGTTGTTATTATTTAAGGCACTTTGGAGGTCTTATTAATAAGGTATTGATACAAAGCGGTGCAGACACCAATGTGGAGTGAATGTGGTAATGTGTGAATACACAAGTTATGCTGAATCAGGAATCATTATACATATCCAATGACTCATGCCAGTCTCGGAGAAATCTATGTGCTATTTTCTTATTGCAGTGTACAATTAAATGTGTTGACGTACGCATAACACAACTTTGATTCTGTGGAGTGATAGACAGACAGAACTAGTCAGCATTAATAGTTGAGTGCTGCATGTTGAGTGCTGCATGTTGAGTGCTGCATGTTGAGTGCTGCATGTTAAGTGCTGCATGTTAAGTGCTGCATGTTGAGTGCTGCATGTTGAGTGCTGCATGTTAAGTGCTGCTTGCTAGCAGCTGCATGTTAAGTGCTGCATGGTAAGTGCTGTATGTTAAGTGCTGCATGGTAAGTGCTGCATGGTAAGTGCTGCATGCTTTGCACTGTCTTGCTATTGAAGTGGACTTGACGTATCTCAAGGAGCAGAAGTTGGTCCTGTATTGCTGTGGTACTGTTCTATATAAAGAGGCTTGCTGGGGACGATACTCTGCTACGAGGTCTAAAGCACTGACTTGCCACAACAAGCCATGATTGTCTTTCTAATCCATTAATTAATCAGGACATGACGTGACATGCAGTTTGCTCCCATTAAATCATAATAAACAGATAATGGAGACAGTACATTGCATAGATTGGCATATTATGACGAAATAAATGCCACCAGAACAGGAAATTCCTTATAAAAAGTATATGAAGTATAAACTAAACATTTAATGAAAAAATGAATGACACAGAATGAGAAATTACTTTAACACATTTGTGTTAGTCTATCAGAGATGTGGTCCCTAATGTTTAACTGTGACGAGATGAGGCATTGTGGTATTAAAGTTTCAATGGTGGAGGTAGGGAACCTGCCAAACCTTCTTGTCCTGGGACGGAGCTGGCACTGCTGCCTTCCACTCCAGTGAAACAAATCACAATCTCACATCAATATTTAAAGCATCATTTAAATGTAAAGTTCCGAATCTATCTTCTGTGTGGTCTCTGATAGAACTGCTTCTTACCCAGTCACACTATGGTTGTGTGTGACCTTATATGGTCACAGTAATGCGTGACCATATATGTGTTTGACTCTAACTGTCAACCTGATCTGAATACATCCAGATAAAGTGAATAGCAGCTTTAGCCTCAGTCAAAAGATTCTTGGAACATCACAGATTTAGTAATGAGAAACCTCGAGATTACATAAAAATAAAGTAAATTTCACCACCCGGTAGAGACAACATTTGAAATAGAACACACCATTTGACAATAAATATGGTGTGTATAAAATCAAAACAAAATAATTCATAAAATTTCAGTGTATAATGTAAAAAAAAACAATAAAATAAAGAGGATTGACATGAAAAATGTTGGTATATATTTTCTATTTTTGAACGATATAAATTTATGGGAAAAGCTCTAAATTCTTCATGTGGTTAGCACAGCTCTAGATTCTTCATGTGGTTAGCATAGCTCTACATTCTTCATGTGGTTAGCATGGATATGAAGTTTATGGGTGCGTTTTATTACATAATCCATCACATAAATGTTGCCCGGACAGTTAGCAGCTAGTTTATTGGGGGTATGGGGTGGGGTGAGAATGGAGGGGTTGATTACATGCTACTTACCCACCCTCTCAGCCTTGTAGCCCTTACACAGTGGCCCCTTTAAACCACCCCTCAAAAGATGCCAAACTTAACTCTATCAACATGGCTCATTTTGGGCTTGGAGAGTTTCAGTTTAAGTGTTGGCACTAGTTTTAGTTTGATATATCTAACCTGTTCTGTTCTGAAACATATTCAAGTTTCCCTTTTTCTGTGGTTTTCAAGTTGGTGTGATTTGATACTGAGAAGATAAATATATGAAATATGTGGAAATGAAATCCTGTTTAAAATATTTAAAAAAAACAACTTAAATTTGAAATTTCAAATGCAGTTTTTTCTTATCTCACTGAGACTTCTGAATAAAAAGCAACTTAGTCACACTCTACTCTAAACTTTTCACCCATTCCAATCTTAATGTAAAAGCGCCATCTATCAGCAGAAGAGTCTCAACATGGCCGCAAAACTAATGATGCCGGGTGACAATACAGAAATATACCACTGTCTTGCAGCCTAAGCAGTTGAAATCTCAAACATACAGCCCTAAAGGCAAAACAAACACGCAGCAAAAAACTGAAAACATAAGACAGAACAGACCTATGTATACCTGATGATGCGATTATAAGTACCCAGAAAGATCTGCCAACTTCTTGTGTATCATTTGTTTTCTTAAAGTCATCTATTACATATTGCCTCTGCGGCAGAGAGGTGGTTTTTTTGGGTCTGATTAGAGGCAAGTTTGTGCGTATGAATACCACCTGTAGGGACTATTTATACCCTGGGTGGCATTTGCCTACTCAAATCATGCTTGACAGAGGGAATCATCTCAAGCAAATACACTCTTTATCGCTTATTTTTTTGGGGTTGATTTTATGGGGCATCTGTTCACTGATCTTTTTTTTTATTACAAAAAAAAAAAAAAAAAATCATTCATTTTTTTCTGTTATGTTTTTTCTAATATCTAAAAAATATATACCAAAAAATGTATACCAACAGCTGACCTAATTAATGTACTCAGTATTATGAATATCTGATCCTGGGTTTTTAGTAAATATGAGAGCTCAAATTTGACAAATCGAGTTATAGACACAATGTTTATAAAATTACCTCACACAAACATCAGCCAACAACGTTGAAAAGGGAATCTGTAAAATATCAGCCTCCTTGACAGGAGAGCTCACTTAGAGAGCTAAGTGTTGAGTGCTGTTTGTTGCCAGCAATGCAGCCAGGTCAGAGATTGAGGGACGAGGGATCACAAATAGAGTATTCCTGGCCTCACATCAACCCTCTCTCACCTTCATCATTTCTCTGTATTTAAAAACATGGCTGCCTCCATTAGTGGAATGTCTATGTGTGGTTATATAACAAGTTCCATTTCACGTCTCTATTGGTACCTTATCTATGTTATTACTGGTTCCATATCTCTACTGGTTCCATAGCTCTACTGGTTCCATATCTCTACTGGTTCCATGTCTCCACTGGTCCCATTCCTCCAATGGTTCCATGGCTTTACTGGTCCATGTTTCCACTACACAGTGCCTTAAATCTACTGGCCCCTTAAATCTACTGGCCCCTTAAATCTACTGGCCCCTTAAATCTACTGGCCCCTTAAATCTACTGGCCCCTTAAATCTACTGGCCCCTTAAATCTACTGGTTTCATATCTATACTGATCTCACAAATCTACTTGTATTTTTCATGGAAAAAAAGAGCGTTTGCTTTAATTGCCATATATAAAAGAACTGCACTGAATAAACTTCATAAACAATTATACCATTATATCAATTTCTCAATATTTATCAGTTATCTCTCCCGATCTTTTATTATGAACATTCCGATATATTTCCAAAAACAAAAATAAAAACATAACCGAAAACAAAGATGTCTGTCTGGCAGTACTTGCGTAACATTCACCATGCTCAGATTCTCGGTTCTGGCACTTTAACCCCTGGCTGATGACTCTGGGATCAACTAGGTCAGCAGAGGTCAGAGGTCATCAGGTAGATTTGCCAGTTATTCTTCAACCTGCCCCCAAAGCTGTGGTCCCAGTGGTGGCAGGCGGGAATGCCGAGCTATGCACTCTCCTGCAGGTCAATAAGAGCCGCGCTTGGCTTATATTTACCAGACACCATGAATGGCAGCCACATGGTTCTCAAAATGTCGTGTAAAATGTCTGTGAATGGTTTAATTGAATATGTATGGCCTTACTGGCAATGAGAACAGATAAGCATATAAGACATTAAACAAAAGTGTGCAGCTCCCCACTTGATCTTGTCACTTCATCCTGTCACTTGATCCATCACTTGATCCATCACTTGATCCATCACTTGATCCCTTCCCATGTCTCTATGGAGGGTAAAGTTAGCTCCCCACTTGATCCGGTCCCATGTCTCTATGGAGGGTAAAGTTAGCTCCCACTTGATCCGGTCCCATGTCTCTATGGAGGGTAAAGTTAGCTCCCCACTTGATCTGGTCCCATGTCTCTATGGAGGGTAAAGTTAGCTCCCCACTTGATCCGGTCCCATGTCTCTATGGAGGGTAAAGTTAGCTCCCCATTTGATCCCTTCCCATGTCTCTATGGAGGGCAAAGTTAGCTCCCCACTTGATCCGGTCCCATGTCTCTATGGAGGGTAAAGTTAGCTCCCCACTTGATCCGGTCCCATGTCTCTATGGAGGGTAAAGTTAGCTCCCCACTTGATCCAGTCCCATGTCTCTATGGAGGGTAAAGTTAACCCCTCATTTGATCCAGACTCATGTGACTTGCAGAGGGTATAACAAGTTTCTCACTTGATCCCTTCCCATGTATCTGTGTTGCAAATAGTTAGCTCCTATGTTTAACTGCAGGCTGGCACTGCCAAGGTCAGAGGTCACCTTCAAACTAAAACATGCCATTCTGCAGTGCCACCTGGTGGGTACCTGCTCTGTTAACACTGAACACTCACGTATTATCCACATTTATTCCCTCCGGCTGTGAACCTTAACATCCCCTGTGTACACTTGTTTATTTCAATAAAGAAGAGTTGTTGTTTTCAGAAATCTGATGCAAGAATCTCATATGTATCACATTTCTGTCTGTCAAATTAGCCCTTTTTAACCAATTTAACCTTTTTTTTACCAATTTAACCCTTTTTAACCAAGTTAACCCTTTTAAACCAATTTAACCCTTTTAAATGCATATATTTTGATTTAAAATCATCAAATGGAATCCTTTAAGTGTCCTGTCAAATTAATGAAAAATTTGCTTATTTTGGCAAAAATGATTATTGGACACGAGAAATGCACATCAATATTACCGGAGTATGTCATAAGCATGTGGTAAAAATGCCAGTAATGACTGTAATGAGAGGTGTGAAGGTGGTCTGAGGTGTTTCACACATACACCATAAAGCACAGGCATCTCCAGCCAGCGTGATAAGCGTGGTTCACACCTGTCCGTCAGCTCCTGACCGACCCCTGATCCCTGGGCGATGGTGAACAGTTCAAAGCTGACAGGTTTTTATTTCTTTCAGCCCGTTTGTTGCCACGTCTTGTTACCAAGACTCCAAATAAAATGAAAACGAAGGCTGGTACTGGATGTTAGAATGATGTGACAAAAAGCAAATAAAACAAATAAGAAATAATCCTAATGACTGATATATGACATGTTTTTTTTTTTACTATTTTCTATGGTGGGAATATCATTAGCTGGATGTCGTGTATTATTACCATGTGTTTCTCAAGTTGACCATTTTATGAAATAAATCATATGATATTTGCCTTTAGTTCTTCAATTTGACCTCTTTTTTTAGTCACAAACAAAATGACTTTTTCAGTTGGTCCTTAAGTAGACCATGGTGCGTGACACGTATATGACCATCTTCTTTTATTTTCAAGTAGACTCTTTTGAATGACAATCAACTTTTTTTTCTGTGGTTCAGAATCATTCACATCTTATGATGATCTTAATGTTGATCAGGATTATGATTCACACAAACCTAACTTCCTGTTTGACATATTTGCTCTTTGTGAGAACGTGAACAACAGAATTATACCTGTGAGGTGGAAATGGTCTCCAGGCGAAGGAGTTGGTTGCTTGAATTTGGCTTAACATCACATTCAACAACTATGGCCATATGGTGAAAAAACAAAAGAAAACCCTGAGCTTACTTCTTGGAACTATAGAAGGGCAATGTCTAGGAGACCATTTGCATATGGGAGACGTCGCCACAAAATGACCTGGAAGTCTCACCATGCAAATGGTGTATTTGGACAGAAGCATATACAAGCCTCTATTAGTTAGCCTCTTACAACATGCAGGGGATACAGTGGGCCTATTTTACTGCCCCAAACCCACAACGGGACCGGCCAATGAGAACGCAGCTCCCATGAAACACCTCATAATACAACGAGGGGAAGTCAACGCTTTCAAAACCACCAGAGAAGAATCATTAATACCAGCAGGCTGCGAGATCGCAGACAAAACCCCAGCCAAAGGAACACTTAATATACATATTGCTTGCTTACTACTACTATAGTTCCTATATTCAGATCCTGAGTGTTGACCGGTACAAATAAAACAACGATGAGAAAATAAAAACTCTGCATATTACCACAATAATGGTGTGTTATGCATGTGAACACTCACTTTGGTCCCATAAACTAGAATCACATTTCGACATAGACAGAACTTAATTACAGATTCTGCTTCATTTCGCTGTCCAAACAATGTGCATGCTAATTTCGTTGTTGTGCTTTGCCTGTGCGTAGATTTCCTGGCATGCCATTGCATGTTCCTTAACAAGTTTGATAAACAACGCCTCCTTTCATGACCAAGATATCCACATCAAAGTATATATGCACCCAACTCCTGGCTTTTCTCATTGTTGCTATGGAGATTGTTTTCTAAACAAAGTTGTATTTATTGTAAAACAAAACATGATGCATCTGATCTTCTCCGGCTCACAGAGCTGAGAAACTTTTCACAACTTTCTTTCTCAAGAAATAAGGTCTCCAGTGTTCAGTGTCAACATTTCAAAGTGAGCAATACAATTCAAATTCCATATCTATGTATCACTATGGCAACTCTTTCTTGTTTCCTTCGTATTTAGCTCTATCACCATGGCAACTGTTTCTTTTCCCTTATATTTTTCAACCTGTCAAATAAGAATTTCATTGTGTACATATTGAAAAAAAGATTTTAAAAATTAAGATGTTTCAATAAGTAAAGTGAAGTTTTGACACAAAGGAAAGATGTTCTGTAGGCTGGTGTTAAATGAACTCGGTGATATGTGGAATACTCACTCCCTATGACTTAATTACCTTCAAAGAGCGATCCCGCCCTGCAGCCTAACCTTTCTGCTGTAATTTCAAGGTATTTGCCTGTCAGAACAATTTGATAAAATATTCATGGGCAGGACAAAATGTAAGAGGTAAAGATTTAACAAGTAATCTTATCTCAGTGTGAGAGAAAATAAATCATGATATCAACTGAGAAGAGCGAAAAACTAATGTTTGTTTTTTTTCTTTGAAGCACAAATGGCACAGAATGCTGAGAAATCGAATACCACAATCCTGCAGACGTCTTCTGTTGAATTGTGGGAAAAAACAAATCTGCAGATGGTTCTTGAGAAGCTATTATACAATGCCAAAGAATCTGCAAACAGTTCTTTTCGGTGAACAATGGAATACCACAAATCTGCAGATGGTCTTCTATGCTGGTTCCCTATCAACAAGTGGCATTTTATTGCCTGATCTATTATTTACGTCTGACCTTCTTGGTGCAGTCAGATTTGAATACAAAAGAAGCTAGTCTTCCCAAATATTGCAGTAATCCTGTAAACATTCATAGTTATTTGAAATGCCAGCCAAACCAATCCCATTTCTTAGCAAATAGATACACTCATAAATATGCAACTGGAAAAAACTGGTGCTGCAGTATGCAATAAACATTTCTCTAGAGCAGAGGACATAATTCTCACTGCTTGAGTAGGCCATGCTGCCATCTGGTGTGTTAAAAATTTGTCACACATGGGTGAACCTTGTAAGCTTAGCTCATAGAAGTAACAAATGTTGATTGAAACGTCATTTCATTTCAATCAGTTTATTACAACCATTTCTGTCTTTCTACTCTTCTCAAGATTCCAAACCTGATTTTTTCCTATCCCAGCATGCAATGTACATGACAAAAGTGACACCTGGATCACAATTGTTGAAACTCAAGCAGTGGGAATTCATATAACCAAGTTAAAGCGTGACCCACCCACCCAGTCATAAGTAATTCTATGGGTCTGCCTCAACCCTGATTTGATTTGTTTATATTAACAAACTTTTCAGCTCAGTTCAGGCTATATCATGTCAAATGGAAGCCTGTCACCAGGACTCAATACCTCAGTCTTTTTGAAGTGTGACTGGGGTCTTTCTTCTGGATTATCACATACATATAACACCACAAACCACGGCCTTTGATAACCAGTCATGGGTTACTGGTTGGAGTGAGAGCAATTCAGTAGCAGAGATCCACCATCTCAACCATCCAGCATGGCCTAAATTCCTGTCCCAACTGGGATTCAAACTCTAGACCTTAAGCACTGGAGACAGGTGTCTTACCACTCAGCCACGTCCTACTCCTCCTCTACCCTGATGCATTCTGGGTATAGAGTGATCAGTGAGCATGACCAGTGAGATGGCACCGTTCCAGCTGAGTGCACGCAGTCACGTATGTACTGTCTCGATCCGGTCGTCCACAATTCACCAGCCCAAAGTGGACTGAGACATTAACATAAAAGCTATTAATCTGACTGGACTATTTCTAATGTTTTTATCTTGATTGATATTCATATTAGGCAACCATAAATATTAAAGACCAAAATTTATATTCATATCAGGCAAAGATAAAATGATTTTAAAAAATTTTGCTGTATGAAGCTCCAAACAAGAATCCACATGTGTTTCCATTTTCACCTCGGCACATATGACAGCAACTTCTATTTATAACATTGGATTATATTTTCAACTTCATCATTATCATCACTATCATTATTATTATCATTATTATCATCGTCATCATCATCTTAGCACAATCAATGTGCTAAATATCATAGGTTTGTTTGCACAGAGCAGTCTAATTTTGCTACTGAACTGTTTCCCACGACACTGGATTATTTCTGTTTCAAAGAAATCTTTCTCATTTCAAATCTCTCTTATGGAACTCCTTTTTTATTTTACCACAGAAAACATATTTTCAGACTTGTTTTCGATTATAATGAGTACAAACTTGAGAGGCATCAAAGCGAATGCGTGAGAATTAATGAAAGATTTGTATAACTTCAAAGTCTACGCCATTCTGTGATTGGCATACTTCACGCTTTTCAAATTTTGGAATAAAATCTTGAGGCAAAGTACGCTATATGTGGAACAGATGCCTCCACTTTAAATCAGCCCACGTCTTAAGTCAGCCTCATGACACACACACATTTATATATATATATATATATATATCACTGTAGTACTCTATATTTTTTGGCATGTAACAACTTTACACTGAATTCAGCCAAAAGCTGGAAACATTTTGAACCACGCTTAGATTTCAATATAACTTTGAAAAAAAAATTCTCATGTAATAAAAGAAACATTATTAATTTTAAATTAGGATGAAAGGTGAGCTTAAACAGTAACAAAAATTAAGTTGATTACATTGCAAGCGGACCCGGAACACAAACTTGCCTGCAGACATTTGGAAGCACTGAGTCGGCCATCTTGCTTTCTACCATATATAGACCTCACATCGATAACTTCCATTAGGCCCTAATGGCCACTTTTTATAATTATATTCGTTCTTGCCTACATTAGAGACAGAAATCTGACACTACTTAATGCCTTCCTAACAATCCATCCCAACAAAAAATGTATCTTACATTGAATTCTTCAAGAATTTTATTTTCTTGCAATCTCGTACAATCTTTTAAGATTCTAAAATATTTTTTTGTTACATAATTTAATTAGTTTTACAAATCATCTTTATAATTTGTTTGGTAAGGATATTAAGGTGGCAAATGAAGTTTGTAAATGTTACGGATAACTCAATTTGTCTCAGATGATGCAATGGTAACAAATACCATTAATACAAACGTAATACAACATTGGTCATTACCTACATAATATTTCCCATCACTCTTTACTGATTTTTAAGGTTTGAGAAAAATCTTAATCATTATCGAAGGAGATTTTAGATAATTTAAAAAAAAATATTGTACTTTGCCTCAGGATATAATTCCGAAATTTGAAAAGCATGAAGTATGTCAATCACAGAATAGTGTAGGCTTTGAAGTTATAGAAAATAACACAACAAAATTCAAGGTTATGATTAGGTTTAAAGCATGTGACATATGAAATCCAAAGGAATCCATTTTAATGTGGGAAGCAGAACCAAGTAGGATGAGTCGTGGCATGTATTTCGAGACACTCTCAGAGCACATCATTTTGTTGTTTTTACAAATGAAACCCTTTTCTCTGAATGTCACAGCAGAACAAAAAAAAATCTCTCTGAGTTTAATGTACCAAATGTGTTGATTTGCTTTTTCACAAACCTCTCTGTGCCGGCATCTTGCACGGATTCCTTTGGGGCTACAAAACACCTAATGGGTTCGGCTCAATGTGACGTTACATTTGTTAATCCACGCCTGCTTCTGAGAAGAGATGAGCGTGACATTGATTAGTGCATGAGCCCACATGTGTAAGGCTCTGGCAGAAATCACCTTATGTCGACTTACCAGCCTGTATCAATGCACAAATGCACCCACTGAATGCACCCACTGAATGCACCCATTGAATGCACCCACCGAATGAACCCACCGAATGCACCCACCGAATGCACCCACTGAATGCACCCACTGAATGCACCACCAATATGTACCACACAAATGCACCATCCAATTTTTAATTTCCAAAAATCTTTGCATTCTCAAATAAAACAGGTCACATGTATCTGGCCCCCCCAAAGTTCCACGGGTAAATGGCAGAAGTTACACCAGGTGGCGTTTCATGGAATTAAAACATTGAAATATGAAACGAAAGAGAAACAAATGAGTCAGGCCTTCACTAAGTGGAAGTCTCAGCAAACTTCTGAGCTGACATTATTTCTGATGGGCTACATTTTTGTGGAGAAGCCAATTTCTTTCTATTTTCTGATTTTAATAGTTTATTGAAATTTTGTCATGCGAATTAAAGCCTACATTTTCATTCAAAGGGATATAAGAAAATACTGATAAGGTAAGTCAATATTTGAATATATCAAAACCATCTGAACTCCTACAATTGGTATGTGATAATGTACGTATTTAAATTGAAAAAGCTATCTTGGATAAAATTGATATTTTCCCCCTCAAATCACTCATTTTCCCCCTCAAATCACTCTTACTAAAAAATATCTGTAAAAACTTCTTATTGAAAATTATCTTGATAACATTCCAACACTTTACTGTGAATTCAATGTAAAAGCTTTTCCATTTCGACACCTGAGGCAGAACCATAAATACCACAGAAATGACTATTTTCACTCTGCCAGTAACCCAGGCTGTGTTGCCCTGAGGACCACAGCATTAACTTAATCCCCGGATTAAAGCAAAATGAAAAGTCACACTATCTCATGATGGGGAATTCCCGTGATGGGCCCCTTTTCCTTTGTTCTCTTGAAGATGGTAAACTTTGCACATCTTGGGTGTTATCTGTCACATTTGAGGTCTTCAAGCTAAAGTGTATATAATGCAGGACTCTGACACCAGGTGTCTCTGATGTCACTGAACAGTCAATGTCTCCTTGCACATAAAAGCATTTCAAATATTGCCACCTAACATTCTAACCCCTCTTGACATTTATTTCAGAATATGTTGTGCAGCCCGGGGCTGATATTTAAGAACGCAGCATAAAGACTGACGTGGCAAAGTTTACATGCAGTAATATAAGGGTCGTCTTTGTCCCTAGAGGGCGCCACAGGATGGCACAGGACGATGACAACCATCTCTTCCAATGTAATCTCACCTCCTGTGCGACACCGCAACAAATCTCAGCCAGACAAATTAAAAATCTTGATGCGAGGCAATAACTCTCTGTGTGTCCTTGAGGCATGCTTCTTTTTCAGACATTCATCAGTAAATCTGCAGTTATACACAAAATATCTGCAGTTATACACAATATATAAACCAGGAATAAAGAAAAATAAGAGAATATGAACACATGTATAAATGCATTCTTATCAGGCCAATGACACATAAATTGGCATGAGTTGCAAAACAGGGGCCAGTACGTTGGGATATGAGAACCAGTTCATAGCAGGGCATGAGAACCAGTCCACAGCACGATATGGCAACCAGTCCACAGCAGGATGTGGCAACCAGTCCAAGGCAAGATGTGGCAACCAGTCCACAGTAGGATATGGCAACCAGTCCACAGCAGGATGTGGCAACCAGTCCACAGTAGGATATGGCAACCAGTCCACAGTAGGATCTGGCAACCAGTCCCCAGTAGGATATGGCAACCAGTCCACAGCTGGGTATGGCAACCAGTCCACAGTAGGATCTGGCAACCAGTCCACAGTAGGATGTGGCAACCAGTCCACAGCTGGATGTGGCAACCAGTCCACAGTAGGACATGGCAACCAGTCCACAGTAGGGTATGGCAACCAGTCCACAGTAGGATGTGGCAACCAGTCCACAGCTGGATGTGGCAACCAGTCCACAGTAGGATCTGGCAACCAGTCCACAGTAGGATGTGGCAACCAGTCCACAGCTGGATGTGGCAACCAGTCCACAGTAGGATCTGGCAACCAGTCCCCAGAAGGATATGGCAACCAGTCCACAGTAGGGTATGGCAACTAGTCCACAGTAGGGTATGGCAACCAGTCCACAGTAGGGTATGGCAACCAGTCCACAGTATGATATGGCAACCAGTCCACAGTAGGATCTGGCAACCAGTCCCCAGAAGGATATGGCAACCAGTCCACAGTAGGGTATGGCAACCAGTCCACAGCAGGGTATGGCAACCAGTCCACAGTAGGATATGGCAACCAGTCCACAACCAGTCCAGTTCACAGCAGGATACAGGGACCAGTCTACAGCTGGATACAGGGACCAGTCCACAGCTGGATACAGGGACCAGTCCACAGCTGGATACAGGGACCAGTCCACAGCAGGATACAGGGGCCAGTCTACAGCTGGATACAGGGACCAGTCCACAGCAGGATACAGGGACCAGTCCACAGCAGTTCATAGCAGAGTTTAGAAACCATCATAAAACCTATATTCCTAGAAGTGCATTCCAATCAAATGTCTAATAGAGATAGTGTTGTTAAATCAGAAAGTAATGGGCCTGCTTCCTTGAAAAAGATGCAAGTTTTTTTAACTGAACAGGACAAAAAACTGAATCGATTCGTATTCATTTTCCAGTTTTACAGCATTTCACTTTGCTTTGTATCACAGAACTAATAAGTTGAATGGAGCAAATTCCCCCGATACACATCCCCTTCCCAGCAACCTTAATTACAACAAACTACCCCACTTTGCCCACCAATATTCACCGGCCTGTGTTCCTGCAAGCCTCGCGGCTCTGTTCAGTTTAAGGTCGGTTTCCTTTTGCTCTGTTTGAATCAATGTAAATGCTTAACTAGGTACTATGCATGGTATGTTACTTGAATCACTAAGTTATATAAAGTAAAAATTTTTACGTTGCAATATAATTATTATTATTTGAGGCATAATGTTATTGATATGATGAAATTTCCCATTAATTATCAGTTATATGTGGGTCTCCTGCCCTGGTTACTACACAGTGTAACCAAACAAGGTTACCCTACCCTCTCGGAGAAATGCCAATTAGTTTTGCCAAGTAAACTTATAGATGTAGGTGATAGCTGCCTAATCTTACAGCCAAAGCTATTGTAGACTTATTAAAAGATTTTTAAAATACCGTATTATCCCTAATCGCTGTCCCGGGGGCGGAAGCATTGCCTCTGAGGGAGCCACTAATATGTGACTGGCTGACATGCCAAGACCAGGGTTCAAAATTGACTGTTTTTCAGATTCAAAACAGATGTTTAGTAACTAAATGGCCACATCTTGTTGCACTTGAAGAATAGTTTGACAGTAAGAAGAACTGTACAGCACAGTATTGTTCAATATATTTTAGATGAACCAATAAAAATGAATATGTCAGTCCATACACAAAACAACTAAGCATGTTAATTATTGAAAATGACAATCTCCTATAATCAGTGTTGAGCCCTGTAGTTTCGCTTTGGGCAGTAATTAGGTAGAGGTCAGCTATTGGGGATAATACGGTATGTTGATCCATTGGCCAATCTAAATTTGGCCGTATCCTGACCTCAATGGAAGGTCCTTTGCCAAAATGCTCACCACATGCTTACAAAAGTCAAGACGAATATTTCTGTAAAGATTTTGGCCAATTTGGAGAACTTGTGAGGCTTTTTTACAGTGGCCTAATTGTGGAGGTAAAATTTCCTTGGCAAGATCCACGTAAAACTCATACAAGATGCTGTAATGATGCTCATGTAAAGTCTGGTGGCAATCCATGCATTCCTACGGCTTATAACAAGCTATCATGAGTATGTCAAGGTCATCACAAGCTATCATGAGCATGTCAAGGTCATCACAAGCAATCATGGGCATGTCAAATTCGTCATAAGATTATCAGGAGCAAATCAAGGTCACCATAAGCTACTATGAGCATCTCAAGGTCAATATGGAGTAATGTATTTCTTCTAACAGAGAATTGTAAAAAAAGGCAACTGATTGATGGGGGGTTGGTACATTCAAGGTGTGGCGTGGACATGGGGCATAGCCTATACAGCATTGAGCTTATTTAGGATAATTGATTGCGCTCCTCGGCGGCTCAGGACATCTCCCTGACCACTAGAGTGATTGGTCACTAATGGATTAGACATCTGCACGTCCACACCTATCCAGATCTATCCAGACAATTATTCTCCGCCTCGGCTGACGTGTAGAAGTGGAACTTCTGCCAACCTCCACCTGCCAGCAATATAAAAGATATCACCTTTGTCCTCTTCTTTCTTCCTTTTCTTCACTTCTTCTTTACCTTTTTCCTTTGACTATTTTACTTTGATTTTTGACTTTATTTTTATATTTTGTCCTCTGACTTCTTGACAATTTTTTACTCTGATTTTTGACTTTGTTTTTTTGATTTTTGACTTTATTCTCTGATGTTTTCTTAACTTTATTGAATCCCCAGTATAAAAACATATATTTCCTTTTCCATTCTTTTTCTCATGAAAAGCTCATCATATATTGTAGATAATTTACTTTTCATTTCGCAATCAGTTCTCACATATCGTCTAAAAACTGCTTCAAAATGATTTTGTTAACAAAATGTGTGTATTTTGTTCATCCCAAACTAATTTGTCATCATTTCATACATATTGCATGCTGCAGCAAATCTGAACCTAAATCAAATTGAAGGAGATGTATTTTTTCCTCGCTAATTATAATATTTCATCCTTTATTGAAAGGTAAATGGTTTGCAATCAAGCCATATTGCATGACCCACTGCCTGGGTGTAACATGGATAGAAAGGAATCCTCCAAATTATTTATTATTCATAATGCAATTAGAAAACTGATCATTTCATCACCCTGGTGCCAAACCAATTACTTATTGGGGTGCCAAATAAAATCTGTTTCAAGGTTTTGAAAAATGTTATTGGAGTTATGCCACTGAAACATGGACTTTGCTTCATGATTAGTAATATATCTATCAACATTTACTTTTTAAAATTATGACGATTGCTTTGATATTTCATGATCTATTTTCAACTAACTTTATGAATAATATGTGTTTTATCATGTTTTGCTTTTATATATGTCAATACTAGGGGTCAAAGGTTGTGAGTTAAGATGGCAGGTTGCTAATCACCAATAACATTAGTGAGAAAAGCTTTCATCTCCGGTGGCCTGGATAAAATCCCCAGGGGTTGCAACCACACACCGAGAGTGGGGTATCATCACCCAGGGGATTCTGATCACACCACCAGAGAAGGATCCCAGCACCCATGGGGTTCTAACACAATCTTTACTCTCATGCAAGGCTATGGCAGCTAGCCGAGTCAAGGTCATTGAAGGTCGCTGCGACCTTACTGGCCCCCGAGCCCTCACGTGCAGAACTATTTGTTAAGTTTATACTTTTAAAAAAAGACATTTCCTGCAAGTTGCATGCCAAGAAATCCTTTCTTGTTAAAAAAATCTAAGCAACAATGAAATAAAAAGTAACATTTCAGTGACATTATCGGTGCATTAGTGCATATTTTCAACATCCTACTTTGCTGTTTCTTTACTCTTTATATGATAGGACTACAGTACTCTGCAGTTCATTGAAGACAAGCACAGTTCATAATCAAGTCCCACAAACCACCTGAGGGACTGGCCTATTTTAATTTTGTTGATTGATAGAGCTATTTTTCTCTGGACTAGTGTGTCTGCATATTAAATTAATATCATTTTTAACCCTGATTAACCTATTTCCTGCCCATTGCTGGTGGTGGGTTAATGAACTTTTAAAAAATCTTGCTTTTGATATGACTGATATAAAAAGATTTAACATATTTATCTGCAATAAATCTTGCTCCATAACATCAAGATTTAGGAATTATCAAAAGTAATTTAAGTATAATCAATCTTACCAGTTCAGAATACTTGATTTGGCAAGGAAGTTTCTTAGTTGTCTATGACACTTACCTGAAACAAGAAGAAAAATACATGTAAAACAAATAGGAAATACAGAATATACACACACACATACTCATATAGTTCAAATGTGTGATTCTTGTTAAGTGACCGTTCTACAAAATACGTATGTGCAAATTCATTAACACAAAATGAGTCAAACTTCCCAAATGTTGAGCATCCATACATTAAGTTCTCATTGTCTAATGTTTCATTTCTTATATTCTGTGATTTATTGTGGATAATGGACATTGTCCATCTGACTCCTTAACTTTATCCCAAGCTTCACATTTCTGTACCACACATTAACAAAGTTCCCCACTTTAAGTACAACTCAAGGCTCTTTGGTAAAACTTGAAGTCCACACAAAATATTATACAGTCACGTATGGATGTAAGAAAAAAATAAGTCATATTTCTGTACGACACAAAAATAAAGTACAAATAAAGGCTCTTTGGTAAAACTTGAGGGTCACAAAAAAGTCATATTTCAGTACCACACCTGATACCTCAGGGTTCTTTGGTAAAACTTGAGGTCCACTCAAAATGTATGCAGTCATGCATGGAGGTAAGAAAAAATAAGGTCATGCATGGCTGGAGACCTCATAGAGTCATGAAACAGAGAATCAGTATTACACTGTTATACTTGCAAATCTCATCTTTACATATTTCTGCATGACTGAATTAAAATTGTGGATCTGAACAGTTGAAGCCAAACATCTATGTGGTCACGCATTAGAATACCAAATTAGGTCATGTACAACTACTGCATGACCATATTGTGCCATGTATGAGGTATGCATGACCAGATGATGTTATGTAATAGCCATATATGACCTTATTTGGTCATGTTTATGCATGACCAAATAGTGCCACAAACAACTATGCGTGACAAGACGATGTCACAATAGATATGCATGACCTTATGAAGTCACATTTATGCATGACCAAATAATACCATGCATCAATTATGCATGACCAAATGATGTCACACAATAGCCATTCATGACCTAATTTGATTGCATGACCATATAGATGTTTGGTTCCAACTGAAATTGCTGGAAACAGTTATTTCTAGTTGTGGCCATATAGAAATACCCGCCATTTCCTGACTGTGGCTGGACAATGGTTCAGTGCCGGCAGACACGCAGGCCTTTATGATGACGTCGCCGATGGTCCCCGCATTGATCAGCCATTCTATATGCTTATATTGTATCATGTTATTTGGTGGCTACAATTTTCAGCCCATTTATGGTGCCGATTACATTTGTCCGCTCGGCAAGTTTATCGCATCTGTAGTAAATTTATTGCATTTCTACCATAAAACTTGCAAATTTGGTAACGTTTTAACGTTCTCTAATTTGACATGCGCTACAATGAATACAAGCCACAAGGTCTGTGCTTCATTTGTTAATTTGCTCTAAACATAACATCAAGTCATCAGCTAACAATGGCATAATCTAGGCCATGTAGGCCACCATTTTTTTCATTATAATCAAGTTAAACAGATGAAAGCATCAAAATGTTTGAGGCCTCTTTTGGTTTTTTACCAGACTGGTCTCAACTGTAGTTGTTTTGTTTTTTTGTCACTTTTTTACACATTTTTTACAAGCCATTGTTCATGAGGGCAATGAAGGAAAACTTTCTCTTTTCAGTTTGGATAACTTCCTCTTTCTATTCACCAGAAAGATGCTGGTTTGATGTTTTTTTGGTCAAAAAAAAAAACAAACAAAAAACAAACAAAAAAACAGTTTTCTTGGTATAAAATATTTGTAAGCTTTTGAGATTTTGCCAATTTCAGAGGACTTCACTTCAACATGCATAAGAATCTGTGTGCATTTACCCTTTGATTTTTATAACTTAAAATTCTCTCTAATTAATCAAATCATGTCAATATTTTGACAAAATGCATTTTTTTCAATACATCATAAACAATAAATATACCGCACATTTCGAATACAAGGTACTTTTGAATACATTTTGCGGAAAACATAAAAAAATATTTCCAAATTACATTGATTTACGGTAATGTCATCGCCTGACTTCACCGGCCCAATTCTCTGATAAGTAATCATAACTGCCGCGATACAGTCAGCACATCTAATTCTATTGCACTGGTCCACTGTAGTTTTTAGGCTTAACCCTTTTCCTGCTATTTGTATCCAGACCGTTTGAGGTCAGAGTAGGATAAGGCTGGGTCAGAATTAGGAATAATTGCATTGTGCATCTCAGGCCTACGAATACTACCAAAGTTGACGAGTACATGTCAATCATTGCAAAAACTATGGAAAAGACGTTGCTATAAAAACTTGCAGAAACTACTCGACATGTTTGTGAGTCAAAGGATGAAATTCTAAAGACTATTTCCTTCATGATGGACTCTGATCATATCAAGATTAAATCGCTGTGGTTAAAATAACTGAAAGTTACCATCAGATTTTCATGAATAATTCTTTTCTCCCTTCTCGAAATCTGTCGCTTTTAACAAATGCGTGTTCTCTCCGTTGACAGAAAATTGAAAGAGGCACTTTAATTTAATGTTAATATTAATTGCATATTTATCCAGGCTGAACCTGAGGATATTAATATATTTGTAGCATGCCTGATATGGCTGAGAAAATGAAATATGTCAGGCTATCTTTCCTGACTTGGTCGAAATTCACAAAACCCACAAAGTATGTCAATGCGTCAGACCTTCTGGTAAGTTCTATTCCTTCTGGCAAGTTCTATTCCTTCTGGTAAGTTCTATTCCTACTGGTAAGTTCTATTCCTTCTGGTAAGTTCTATTCCTTCTGGTAAGTTCTATTCCTACTGGTAAGTTCTATTCCTACTGGTAAGTTATGTTTTCAATATAATATGTAACTTTATCTTTTGAATATATTGTTTGCTCTTAACAATATCTTCACAAACATGTTGAAGCTGATCACAATTTTGAAGGAGAAGACGTAAGAATTAGATACATATAAAATGCACTCTGATTGGTCAATTTATGGCAGTAGTGAGTAAATAATAAGATAATTACGGAAGACACAGTGAGTTTTGAGTCGTCTGCGAGCACGGCCACATCGAGAGCGTTGCCTGTGCTGGGTTAGCCGAGCCTGTGATTAGCCATGTGAGGGGTCCGCACAGAGGTTGGTAACCAGCCACTCCGAGCGAGTCGGCGGACCATTGTCCGGGGCCAGACCCGCGTGAGCTCACCATTCAGGGCCATTATGTGAGCACAGACTGGCAGGCTAAAGGCTCGGCGTAACAATTGTGACAACATCACGACCACACTTTGTCCACTACAAATACCCTGACAGACACTGCTCATATGCCGCGCACTCCGAGCAGTGCCTCTTATCTCTACTCCTCTAGCATGATTCTAGGCCACTTGCACACTCCATGCAGTGCTCATCTCCTGCAGCCATCACGATCACAAATACCTGACAGCTGAACAATTTTCAAGAGATTACATTCTATCAATCAAACACTGGACCTGCAAATCACATTCCTAAATATTTCATTCAAAAAAACTCCAATTTTCTTTTTCTCAGCAAAAGTTGTTCTTGTCTTGAGCATAGTTTCAGGAAGCCATTTGTTCTCTGTTATCGCAATGATACAATTTTGCAGCACCAATTTGGTAGCGTTCCCCCCACGCTGGAGGGTGTAATCATTCCACCATTGTCCCAGGTGTGGACCGAGCCCGGCTTCTCTATCTATCATCAGCTCCGTAATCTTATTGCCCAGACAGGAAACACGGGCAAACAGATTGCTTCCTTCTCATGATATGTTGCCTTGCCACAGGCACCAGAATGGCACCACTGGCCTCTGACCTACTTACATGTACCACTGGCCTCTGACCTACTTACATATACCACTGGCCTCTGACCTACTTACATACACCACTGGCCTCTGACCTACTTACATATACCACTGGCATCTGACCTACTTACATATACCACTGGCCTCTGACCTACTTACATATACATGGATTATCTAGGTCAACTGTCCACTCCTATTAAAGTTTGCCACAAGAAGACATTTCATATTATTTCTATAGTATGCCATCATTTTAAATTGGATAAATCTCAATTAAAATAAACATTTCGGTAAAATTACAACCATGTGGAAACCTATTAGAAACAAAGAAAACAAGAGACGAATGTAATTCTCCATTAGTGGAGTTATCAACATCCTATTTTAAAAGTTGAATGTTTTCTTTGATACATCGTGACAGTTGATATTGAAAATGACATGGCAAGCTGATAACATGTAAATGAAGTGTAAAACAAATGCGATAACAAAATCCATATTGTTCAAACTAACTTCAAGACGTGTAATGCATAATGTCTGGACCTTTATTAAGTAGTATGCACTTGTAAAATCTGTTTAGACATGAAGCAGGTTTGGTGTGAATAACACTGGCTGGTACACCACTATGGCAATTCATAAAAAAACAGACCAAATTGCTGAAAAGCCAGTGTTTTTGTCATGAAATAAAACATACATTATATGAGAGATTAGTTGCCTGAAATGGTAACGATTTTTCTGAAATCATTTTAATAATTTCAATAAAACTCTCTCTAAAATCCTAAGCCAATCACCATGACAAATTGACTCACAAATTTCCACTGTGGTTAATATTCAATGGAAACAATGAGTTTCCACCTTTTAAATGACTCAGTTATTTGAAACACATCTTCAATTTCATTTAAAATACATTTGTTTTCCTTTTTTCAATTTTTTTAATCATCCCAATATCTTATTATACTGTGAGATTTGAAATTTTCATTGCAATTCAGGAGAATTAATATTGAAAAAGTCAATTAAAACATTGAGGGTCTGCCTTTTATATGCCTCAGTTATTTAAAATACACATTCAATTCCATTTAAAATACCTTTAAATAGATCTCCAATTTTCTTTTCCTCTATTCAATCTTTTCTCATCTCACTCTCTTATTCAACTTTGAGACTTGGCGAGTTTAATCAAGGATTTTATCTTCATTCATACTTGTTCATGAGTTAGATTTGTGACTCTATCAAGGTACTCATTACCCTAATTAAGGCCCCCAGCCACTTGCACAAAATGGCTCTAATATTTACTGGCAGTTTATATTGCTACACTTTATCTTGAGGACCTGTCAATGTGTTGATGCACAGGGCGCCCCCTGGTGAGAGCCACTCACAGCGTGATGTATTTATGAACACTGCTCTCCAATATCAAAGCAATGGAAATAAAGTGTCACAAAAAATGTGCTTGACATTCGAATAAACTGCCATGAGTTATCAAATAAAACTCAACTGTCAAAAAGAAGGTCAGTGCTTCATATCAGATTTTCTTCTCATGAACCATAGGCCAATAGCCTCAGAGCTATACATTGATTTTTGTAAAGTTTGTGAACATTTTCTGGAAAAGCCTGCAAATTGCCTCATAAATGATCATCTGAATCGCTTGCCATAGCATACCTGAGTAGATCATAATATTGGCCAATCAAAATGAACATTACATATTGAATTTGTTATCTCCATTTTCATTGGTTGATATTAGCCAAATTGCAGCCACCTTGACTACACAGTGATATATTTTATTTTTTAAGTCATAAAAAGATGGGAAAGATTCTGAGCCCAACAGAAAGTAGATAGAATTGGTTCCCTGAAAATACAACCTCTAACCTACTAATAGCTAAGAACTCTTACCTATAATTTCAAATTTCAGACTGATTTTTGACATAAAAATCTCAGCATTGGACCAAGGCACATGACCATACATTGACTGCAGCTGAAATAACGTCCATGGCAAGTGGAAGCAACTGGACAAGAAGCCCAGTGAGTCTCCAGCATTTGTTTCAGAGGCTAAGCATAAATAAGCCATTTAAAAAAGTTTACGAGTCACCACATCAATCTAGTGCAGGTGTTCTGCAAGGTATAGTGAGCAGAACTTATTTAGCGCATTTGTCCCGGAGGCAAACAATAAGCAGAAGACATTTAGAGCTTCTCTCTTGGGGGGAAATATTAAGCAGAAGACATTTAGTGCATTTATCTTGAAGGCAAATGATAAGCAGAAGATATTTAGAGCTTCTGTCTTGGGGGAAATTAGTAAGCAGAAGACATTTAGAGCATCTGCCTTGGAGGCAAACGGTTAGCAGAAGACATTTAGGACATCTGTCTTGGAGGCAAACAGTAAGCAAGAGACATTCAGTGCACCTGTGGTAAAGATAATAGTAATCAGAAGATGTATAGAGCATATGACTTGATGGCAAAGAGTAAACAAAAGACATATGCATGGGAGTCATAAAGAAAAAAATTTTTTATTATGTTTTTTCATCTTGAAATGGAAGAAAGCTAGAAATATTGTGGTTCAACAGATCTTAAGCCACATATTCAAAATGGATGTAGTTAAGTTAAGCAAAGTTAACAAAACCCATTTGTGGCCCCTACATTGAAGTTCACAGAGAGCAGACGACTTTTGAGCGGATCTGTTTGGGAGGCACTATAATATGGCTTGGCGTCTGCGTGAGAGGTCAGCGTGACTCTATTTATCAACACTTTTGTCAATTACTGCTGCACTCTGGCATTGATCAGCTGAAATTACCATACATGTATCCTCCTGTTCTCCGTTAAGAGACATCCATTAGATTTGCTTCCAGTTATACAGAGCAAATGGAAAAAGAGTTAAGTCTACTTTGTTTGCAACCCTTAATTTTACCTCTTAGAAGATTAGAAGGCTTAAAGTTAGGTTTCTGTTGTTTTAGGAAAAAACTGACATTGATGAAAATTGACAGACTTTCCTTGAGCAAATGTTTTCAAATCTTATGATATAAAATCTGTGAATGCCTACAAATGGAAGGTTTCTGAAGAACTGGCTCCTGCAATCATAAAAGGCTTTGCATTTTTATAGAAAATGTCAGATCTGTTTCTCATCATCAAAATGCAATAACATCACCAATGACCACGGTGATCAATAGAACAACTCAAACGGGGACTTGAGCAAATTGGGCCTGCAGTGTGACCACAGTGATCAACAAGAAGAGACAAACCGACACTTTTAATAAATTGAGCCTTCAGCTGACCATCTCTCAAGAGAATAGTTGAATTTCACATTCTCTGCCCCTTTGATTGCGTTGAAATTCTATTTTCTCTCTCCACACGCAGACTCAATCAGACGTGATTGTTCCTGGACGTTGTAGTGATGACTAGAATCCCTTTTTGAAGTAATTAGAAGTGTTAGGCCGACTGAGCGGTGCTTTAATTTGCTTTACATCGAGTCATCACAACTGCTGATTGCGATCGACTAGCAAAATTATTGACTCAAAATTACAGTGGACAGAAATAAATCTGGGCCGTTGATTTTGAGAAGTTGTGATTGTGACAACAATGTTAGAAATATGACGCTGGATGGGTAGGGGACGCAAGGCAACTGGAATGGTGACCACGGAACGGTGAGGCCAATAAAAATCATAGCCTTGCTTCTCATTACCTGCCATGAAAAAATACAATAGGGGATAGATTTTTTACTGATTTCTATTTTATATATTGTTAAAAGTGATGAAATATATAGAGAATGATTTTATTTAAATGACATTGTAACTCTCTTGTAACTGTTTCATTTTTACTGTTTTGTGGCCTTATACATTTGAAATAAAAAATAGACTACATAATACATGACAAGATGCCAACAAGAAATAGAAGCTTTGATATCCTTTGTGTTATATGTGTTATTCCAAGTCATTGTTCAGTCAGCACTTGTCAGCATCACTATCTTTCTGTTCTCACCACTAGAGGGCTTTGCATACAATCAACTGACCTCACCACTAGAGGGCTTTGCATACAATCGACTGACCTCACCACTAGAGGGCTTTGCATACAATCAACTGACCTCACCACTAGAGGGCATTGCATACAATCAACTGACCTTACCACTAGAGGGCTTTGCATACAATCAACTGACCTCACCACTAGAGGGCATTGCATACAATCAACTGACCTTACCACTAGAGGGCTTTGCATACAATCAACTGACCTCACCACTAGAGGGCTTTGCATACAATCAACTGACCTTACCACTAGAGGGCATTGCATACAATCAACTGACCTTACCACTAGAGGGCATTGCATATAATCACCTGACCTCACCACTAGAGGGCATTGCATACAATCAACTGACCTCACCACTAGAGGGCTTTGCATACAATCAACTGACCTTACCACTAGAGGGCATTGCATACAATCAACTGACCTTACCACTAGAGGGCATTGCATACAATCAACTGACCTTACCACTAGAGGGCATTGCATACAATCAACTGACCTTACCACTAGAGGGCATTGCATACAATCAACTGACCTTACCACTAGAGGGCATTGCATACAATCAACTGACCTCACCACTAGAGGGCTTTGCATGCAATCTACTGACCTTACCACTAGAGGGCATTGCATATAATCACCTGACCTTACCACTGCACTGGATGTGTAGCGAGACCTGAGCTCTAACTGACCACTGCATACATCATCAATCTATTAGTCCAGTCACACTTAATCTTAAAGGTGACAAATGAAATATTAAAATGCAACTATCCACTTTAATGTGAAAAAATCACGAGACTTTCTGCAATTTATCAAAATCTATAAAAGATACAGTAAAAAAACTGCTTCTGAAAAACTATTTAAAAAAATGAAGAGCTCTGAGAAAAGAAATTTCTCACTCAAAAATTGAGTAAAGTTTGATAAGGATAAGTCATATAAAAATGCCACACTTTGACCAATCAAACACTGCATGAAGTGGCCATGGCTGGCGAGTGAGATTTGTGGCGTAGTTTGTCAAGTGGGAGGCGGGCAGAGAAGGAGTGTGCCCCGACATCCACAGAGACTTTGAAAGGATTGCACACGCCTGTTGTTACACTTAAGTGGCTAACATCAATACTTAAGTAGTCTCCCTCAACTCCAATAACGCAGCTGGCAGCCACCAGGGGTCAGCCCTGCCTTCAGTTTTAACACCTAATCTTTTAATGCACATCCATGAATCTACCTCAAGAAGAAGGCATTTTGTAACCATTACGCTGTTTTGTAACTTGAGGATAAACGCTCGGGAGATCTGATGTCGTCATGATGTCCTGTGATTGGTGGAGACTGTGTGCAGTGCACCCTGGGAGATTGTCTCTGAGGCCAACAAAAATGATAGCTTTGTTTCCTGTAACATACCCACTGAAAATAGAAAAGTGAGAAGATTTTTTTCTTTCTTTTTCTTTTATCAGATTGAATAAATTGAGAACTGAGATTCACTCATAAAACTCACATGGAATCTTCCCAAGACTATTATGAGATTTGTCCATAAAAGTCTATAAAAACTGAAAGGTCACTGGTAATGGCCGAGGAAGGTAGGAAATGGGAAGCAAGCTTCTACTTTTATTTCACTTGTTATTGTAATTTCAACCCCAGACTATTGCAATACACCAGTACCACATGATTATACCCTGTATATTGCGTTCTCTACATGTGTACCTTATATGTGTTCCCTACATGTGTACCTTATATGTGTACCTAAATGTGTACCCCACATATGTGCCCTTAATATATACCCTATATGTAACCCATAATTATAACTCCTATGTGAATTATATATATAGATGAACCCATATTTATGTACCCCATAATTGTACCCTATGTACATGTATATATATAAGTGTGTACCCCATAATTGTACCCTATGTACATGTATATATATAAGTGTGTACCCCATAATTGTACCCTATGTATGTATCATATATATATTTATGTACCCCATATTTGTACCCTATGTGTATATATATATATAAGTGTACCCCATATTTGTACCCTATGTGTATATATATATAAGTGTGTACCCCATATTTGTACCCTATATGTGTACCTTATAACTGTACCCTATCACTGTACCATCTATTTGTACCCAGTATTCTGCCATATTCTTTTCCAGCCTTCCTGAATTAAATGCTTTTAAGATTCTCAGTGAATCTGAGATGTCAAGCCTCCCACCGCCCACCGTCTGCAAACCTTGCTTGGTTCATTACATCGCCCTTTGGTGGAATATGTTTAAGTCTTGATCCTGAAGTTGACTGTTTTGTATGGCTTAAATAAAACTTTTATTGGGATTAAGAAGAAAGCTAAGTCCACAGTAAAGGTATATTTTGGTCATATTTGATTGAGATTTAATGGCTTTATGCAGGCTTTGGAGTGGCCATGACAATAACAGAATAATAATAGAATAATATACATACAAGAAAACTTTATCTTTTCAATATATTTGTTTGTTTTCACCTTTTTTTAGATTCAGGTCAGATAGAAGCCTTTATCAGAGACTCAATGCCTTACTCTTTTCAAAGAATGATTGGGAATCATTCTTTTACATTAACACATAGACATGATAGCATAAACCACAGCCTTTCATAACCAGTCACAGAGCACTGGTTAGAGTCTGAAACCATCTGTCAATTTACCTTTAAAAAACACCATACAAACTTCTTCATGAAAATGCGCTTAAGCTATTTGGCTTCTAGAATTCCGAGTGGCTTTCCATATAAAATCTTCCCCGTTTGTGCCCACTACATTAAGCATTGAGGCCAGGCACTCTGGAGAGTATTAAACTTCACTCAGGCCATGTGCGGAGATCAACACCAAACGTGATCACTTTAGAAATCAATCCATCTCTCAATTATAAAGACGATCTTCCCTGACCTCTCGCTTTCAGCCCAGCAATTATGAAACCTGCGATGCCACGCACGCGTGACACGTTATGATAATTCATGACCAGCTTTTTTTCTGCGTACATTAAGGGTCCATACTCGGGACAAAGTGATTGTGACGGCAATCAAAGTCAGCCATGAATTTCTATGAAGATTTAGGACAGGAGACCCGTCAATTTGTTAAGTCTGTTTTGGTGTCTTGTGATGATAATCGGGTCAGGGAGGTGGACTGGTCGCCGGCCACCGCTTTCAAGGACACTTCATTACGATAATGGAGCAACCATAGCCGCAGTTCTTACACAGATCTGGTCCAGCCAAGATTACAAAAGCTCTCAGTCATCTTATCCAGGCCTCGCGCTTTGTAAGTGAAATCTGCGGACCTCACAGAGCGATTACAGATGAGCAGCTAAAGGCAGTCATTTCCTCTGAAAACACACGAGAAGGCCACCGCTATCTCATATAGTAGTCTCTATACTCTATCTATGTAGTCTCTTATCACTGACTTATCTCTAGCCTGTCTCTATGCCCTATCTCTATGTCTCCTATCTCTAGCCTGTCTCTATGCCCTATCTCTACAATGTCTCCTATCTCTAGCCTGTCTCTATGCCCTATCTCTACAATGTCTCCTATCTCTGGTCAGTCTCTATGCCCTGTCTCCTATCTCTAGCCTGTCTCTATGCCCTATCTCTATATCTCCTATCTCTAGCCTGTCTCTATGCCCTATCTCTATAATGTCTCCTATCTCTAGCCTGTCTCTATGCCCTATCTCTATAAGGTCTCCTATCTCTAGCCTGTCTCTATGCCCTATCTCTATAAGGTCTCCTATCTCTAGCCTGTCTCTATGCCCTATCTCTACAATGTATCCTATCTCTAGCCTGTCTCTATGCCCTATCTCTATGTCTCCTATCTCTAGCCTGTCTCTATGCCCTATCTCTACAATGTCTCCTATCTCTGGTCAGTCTCTATGCCCTGTCTCCTATCTCTAGCCTGTCTCTATGCCCTATCTCTATATCTCCTATCTCTAGCCTGTCTCTATGCCCTATCTCGATAATGTCTCCTATCTCTAGCCTGTCTCTATGCCCTATCTCTATAAGGTCTCCTATCTCTAGCCTGTCTCTATGCCCTATCTCTACAATGTCTCCTATCTCTAGTCTGTCTCTATGCCCTATCTCTATGTCTCCTATCTCTAGCCTGTCTCTATGCCCTATCTCTATGTCTCCTATCTCTAGCCTGTCTCTATGCCCTATCTCTATGCCCTATCTCTATAAGGTCTCCTATCTCTAGCCTGTCTCTATGCCCTATCTCTATGTCTCCTATCTCTAGCCTGTCTCTATGCCCTATCTCTACAATGTCTCCTATCTCTAGCCTGTCTCTATGCCCTATCTCTACAATGTCTCCTATCTCTAGCCTGTCTCTATGCCCTGTCTCTATGCTCTATCTCTACAATGTCTCCTATCTCTAGCCTGTCTCTATGCCCTATCTATACGATGTCTCCTATCTCTAACATTTACCTTTTTTCATTAACCCTCTGAAAACATAACTCACTTTGCGCGAACAGTAACTTTCATTATATTAGTGTCAAAGCACTAATTCTCATTATTTTGTGTCTGGTCCCACTCTGATTTTCAAGTTAAAAGCATGTCACATTGCTGACCTAGATAATGAACCAATCAAAATGTGGCACCTGATATTAAGTGAAACCATTCATATTTCCAGGTTATCATGCACATTGTGCAGAGTGGCTATCAGAGATTAAGATCTTTAAATACATTATAACCAAGAGAATTACTCAAGATATTAGAAATTATAAAATTCATCTTAAGTAATCTGAAATTAAGAGGTGATGCTGTCTGTATAAACTGAGTATTCATTTATTACATTCAAGGAGCGTATGCACGTGGCCGGGATAATTGCAAAATATCTCACTATTCTCTGCTCCTGAATGTGAAATTTAATTCATGGCAGATATGATTCAAGGTTTGTCTTCATATTACTTTGTGTAATTTATAATTTATAATTCAAATATGTTCTTTGTATCATCAGATTTACAGGCGTTTACATGTGGAAAATTCATATCTGCAAATCATCCATGAAAAATACTGGAATTGTAAATTTGATGCTCACCAAAGTTATGATGCACGTAAATGTCTTTGATGATGAAAAAAATACCTCTATTCAGGTATAAAATGGTGAAGATGTTGAAGATGAAGACTTCATTTAAATGAAAACAGCAGAAATTTGATATGCAACAGTCAACTCATATGACAAATTTTAATGAATTTCTTCTTAATGATTTATCACAGAAATGATTGTGAAAGTTTAAAAAGAAATTAATTGTCTTGAACAAGAATTCAAAACTGTTGTCCTGAGTTTTCAAGAAGTAATGAGTTTGAGCATGAGCCTTATAGGTTTTGCAAACAAAGAGGATTTACATATTTTGTAACAAAATAATTTAAAAAACTATTAAAGAGATACTTTCTGGCAAAATAAATTATATAAATTACATGATTAAATGATCATATATGTGTAAACTCATTGAAATTCATAGACAAAATAATTATATCAGTAACCATGGAAACACAAACTAACGTTTAAGTCTCATCTTGCAACCCCCATACAATATGATCATTTATTGCAGTCACTGTCAATGACGTCATCGTGTGGGATTTAATGCACGTGCAAATCAAGCTGCAATGATCTTCAATTGTCATAAATCTTGTCATAACTTTGTTAATACTAGTCCGATTGACTTGCTTTTTACACCAAAATGTCACATTTTTCATGTTCTTTCCGTCGCACATAACCATTCTATAGTGCGTCATTTCTAAGGCCAAAAATCGTGACACCACTATTTTGGTTGCATTGTTGTTTGTTTACTAATTATTTATGTAAGTAGGTAATTGCCACACGATGACGTCATTCTTTTTTTACTAGCACGTGCATTTAAAAGAGCTATTTTTCTCCCAAAAAACATGTTTCCCTTGTGCGGTCATACTAATAGAACCACAGATCAATGTGCATTATAATTCTCCATCATACTACAAAAATGTTTCAGAGAAGTGAAAGTTTCCCTTTAAGTAGTTGAAAAAGCAGGTGTCTAAAATCCTCAGCATGGAAGTTGTGATGAAGCATTTATGGGTGTTGATAGTGAGTGCCCCCTAGTGGCAGAGGAGTAAATTACCAAAATACTCTACTTGATGGGAATTAGTACATTTACGGTGTAAAAATACATTCCCTATTAAATCAAAAGCATTAATAACATGAATCAATACTTAAACACCTCAATATTTGAACTCTAAGGTATGATTACAAGTAAATTTCTTTCAAAATAGTATTTCGTCCTAATTTTCCTTGATGATAGTTTTCATGAGAAATGAAGAAGACAACCAAATAAGTTCTGCAGATTACACAACAGGAGTAGGCTTATTTTTAGCTGTGTTTATTTCATTTCATTGGGAAGAAAATTCCCTGTGATCCTAAAGAAACAGATTTTCTCATTTTGATTTGTGTAATTTGGAAATAAAAAGGACGTTTGGTAATCAGATATGTGAAGGGAGGTGAAAAGATTCATATTTTTGAAATGATCAAGTGTGTACTTTACCTCTATTTTTCTCTTAATGTATTTGAAAAATAGAAAATCTGTTTCAGTAGGATCACAGTAAATATTGTTAAGATCACTTTTACAAAGTTGTTTGGAAATCCACTTTATTATGGTCCCATAATCTGCAGAACTTTTTCCCTTTAACATTTTGACATGACAAAATAAATTTTGAAGCAGTGACATATTACTACGCCACTTTTTATGAGTTAAAAAGATATGAAGCTTTCAATATAATCAAAGAAATTCCATTGTGATTTTCAAATGATAAATCAATAATTTTATTAGAAAAATAAATACCATAAAATGTCATTTCATGACTTGAAAGTTTTAATGAAAAGAGAACTATTTTTGACAGTTGAGCATTTTTCCCGTACTTTTTTGAAAATGTTCCATTTTGGCATAAAAAGAAAGTAGTTCCCTCATAAAATCTGCCACCAGAGGACACTCACTACCAACACCCATAAATACCCTTAATATGCACAGTTAGCAGAATGCATAGTTAGCAAAACGCAGTCACAAGAGTGGACCATGTTAGTAGTGATAACTTGTTACTGCTATCAGGAGGGAATCCCTTAGATGTCATCACTACTGCTTAATATTTGAACATCAGAAAGAATATATGAGCAGATATATGAGCAGAGAAATCTTCTACAACTCACTGTGATATTCATTTAAACACTTTGTACCCAACAAAAGGCTCCATGTCTTCTCTGGTAACATGTCGTTACTGGTACCATATCTGTACAGGAACCATATCTTTACTGGTACCATCTCTCTCCACTGGTACCATCTCTCTCCACTGGTACCATCTCTCTCCACTGGTACCATATCTCTCCACTGCTATCATGTCTCTACTGGTACCATCTCTCTCCACTGCTACCATGTCTCTACTGGTACCATGTCTCTATTGGTACCATGTCTCCACTGGTACCATGTCTTTAGTGGTACCATGTCTCTACTGGTACCATATCTGTACTGTTACCATATCTGTACTGGTACCATGTCTCTACTTGTTACTTGGGTTCTACTGGTAACATGTCTCTACTGGCAATATGTCTCCTCTGGTAACATTAGACCTTAGTCTACTATTTGATATGTGAGACCAGGGCATACAAAATTGGTGCTTGATAATTTCCTACTCATGATAATAACGAGATACAGATCAGAGGAAACATAAAATGAATTGTGCTATTTAATAGTACAATAATGGCTTGTTTTGTCTAAGTTATTACAAAAATAATGAGACTAATTGAAGGGATTATATACTGTATACAGAGAAAAATTCGCGCCTAGTTATTTTCGCGCCATCGCCGTTTTCGACAGGTTCGCGCCGTTTTATTTTCGCGAATTTTGGATTTCTAGTACATAATATTATCACAAATTACACTTTGCAGGTCGAGAATTTATCCACGAAGTAAAACGTAAATATCATGTATGTGACGTCGCGGTAATTCACGTCCGCAACACGAGAAGCCAGGGATCCATCATTGCGCAATATATTAATATTTCAATGCGTGTTGATAGACTCCAATTGATTTCGCGCCAAAAATGAGAGCTTGTCCCCGTCACTCCCGCTTTTTAACATGACGACCTCGTATTGCGTAATGCATGTTAAATGGATGAATGGTTTTGTTCTGTTCTCGACCTGCAAAGCGTATTTTGTGTTAATATTGGGTAAATACTTTTATTTATCATTTAAAACGCAATTCTCTGGCAAATCTGCAAAGTCAATGAATACATAACTTGTGAGCCACGTGGCCAATCGATCTGCTACGTCACGGACATCGTATTTACGTTTTACTTTTACTTCTATGTTTTGACGCTAAGATCAAGGACGTCACGTACATGTACATCGTATTACGTTCTACATCGTGAAGAAATTCTCGACCTGCGAAGCATAATTTGTGATAATATTGGGTAAATACCTTTATTTATCATTTAAAACGCAATTAAAATCAATCTGCTATGTCTGATATGTTATATTTAGTTTTGATGCTTTTTAAAATGACGACCTCGTGTTGCGTAATGCATGTTAAATGGATGAATGGTTTTGTTCTGTTCTCGACCTGCAAAACGTATTTTGTGTTAATATTGGGTAAATACCTTTATTTATCATTTAAAATGCAATTAAAATCGATCCACGTGTGAAAGCATTTCTGTCAAAAAGGGAAGACACGACTCAAAGCAGTGGAGACAATGACGAAACGCAAAACTGTGAACGCTGATAATTGGAATCAGTGAGAACAAAGTCAAAAGCGAGAGAGTCCCCTCTTCAATTTCGCGTCCATTTAATTTTGCGAATGACGTCCTGGCGCGAATTAACGCGAAAATAAAAAGGTCGCGAAAATTTGTCTGTATACAGTATTGATCTTTACTGTCAGGTGCTTTAACAGATCATGACAAAAATATTCAATTCTCGCTATCTGCTCTCGCGGCTTTTTAGCTGGTCCGTGAAAAAATGAAGAAATTGGCGCGAGAGAGCGATGCATGACGGGAAAGATGTTGCTTTGTAAACTTCCGCCCACCTTGCTTCATGATGGGAGGGAAATTTCAGACTGACATCATACATTGACACGCTAATGTCAGCGCTAAAGCGTGGTTGTTGTGTAATCTTTATATGAGTAAATTGCAATCTACGTAATTTATGTCAACATTGCGGAGGCAAAACTGACAAAAACAATGGTGGAAAGATGAAAGGCAGAGGCGACAATTCCCCAAACAGGCTGTCGCCGCTGTTCCCGGATGTGCCGTGTGCAAAGAATTGGGTCAAATACGATCGCAGCGCTCCGAAAATGCAGCGTATATGTTAGAGCAGATAGGGAGAATTGTCAACCTCACTTCATACTCTGCTTTTAGAAGAAATATTTTTGCCATCTCAAAAGAATTGTTCAAAATACCCCAGGTCGATACATATATATATATATATATATACCATGTCTACTGGTACCATGTCTACTGGTACCATACCTCTACTGGTACCATGTCTACTAGTACCATGTCTACTGGTACCATGTCTACTGGCACCATGCCTCTACTGGTACCATGCCTCTACTGGTACCATGCCTCTACTGGCACCATGCCTCTATTGGTACCATGCCTCTACTGGTATCATGTCTACTGGTACCATACCTCTACTGGTACCATGTCTACTGGCACCATGCTTCTACTGGTACCATGTCTACTGGTACCATGTATCTACTGGTACTATGCCTCTACTGGTACCATGTCCCTTCTGGTACCATGCCTCTACTGGTACTATGTACTATGCCTCTACTGGTACCATGGGTCTTCTGGTACCATATTTCAACTAGTACCATGTCTTACCCATTTTTCATTGAGAGATTTCAATCCAACTTGATTTCAGATCTCTTAGAAATTCAAAATTCCAAGCATTTCTTTCTCATACACTTAAATATAATACCTCTTTTGATATCCTTTTAGTAAATTAACAAAAGGTAACTCAACCAATGCAAACGAGTGTATAATTTGCGAACTCATGGAAATTCTGCCTTCTTGAGGGATGTGTGGCCCGACACACAGCCTGCAGGACGTGGGTGATACTGATAGCGCCCTCTCTCATCACAGCCACTCAGCGTCACAGATAGACAATTTGTATGGAGGCTTTGAAGTGGAATGAGGCAATATCGGCAGGTAAGGAGAACTTTGACATGGATATGCCTATGATAAGCTCTTTCATCCCGGTGTCATGTTTGCTGTGCTAATTCACTCTGGATAGAACGGAGACAAGCTGAGGCTAACCCAAACAAATGGCACCATCACATAAGAATGAATCAAAGAAAATAACAAGGCCAACTATAAAGACACAGGGATTGACATTAACATTGGCCCGCTGCCCCTGGAGTGTTTTTTATTAGCCTCTGGGCTAGTATGGGCCAGTGGTTTTTTATTCTACTGGTAAAAATGTATTTTTCTTATTTAATCTTTCAGGGCAGTAGTGTACAACAAAATGAGCCAATCAGAGACAAACATTCTTCATTGTTTTCTGTATTAATATCAGCACAATACATTAGTGTGGACAATATTACCAGAGACACATACTTTACTGATTTTGATTATACAAGTTAAACTTTGAAAAATAAAAACTTTACAAATCACAGGTCAAATTCACAAATACATTTTGTAAAATAAAAACTGCAAATGCATGTGTCCGTTTCATATGTCAGCAGCTGAGCACAAGATTTGTCATTTCTAAATTGATTTCTGCCTTCTGATTGTCTTGTGCCAGTACAGTTGCATTTCGTTTTCTTGCAACATAAGCTGGTTATCAATTTATTTCGCTTCAGGTGAAAATTGTTCAATACACTACGACGACAATTTTCCCTTTTTGAAGAATTCCTTTTTGAAATAAAAACCTGATACTATTCTGATATGGACAAGATGCATTCCTTTCCAAACAGCCTGAGTTCTACTTTGGGATGGAATTTCCTTGAGAAGTACTTGTTGAAAATTCTTTTAAATATCCTCTCCATCTGCTTTAAGTGTTATTTCCTCGATCACGTAGCAGATTTCGTCATTTCTTCTCTTTATTCAGGATATCAATTTATTTATCGCTTGCCTACTGGTACCATATCTTCACTATTCTCACTTGCCTTCTGGTCCCATATCTTCACTATTCTCGTTTGCCTACTGGTCCCATATTTTCACTATACTTGTTTGGCTACTGGTACCATATCTTCACTATTCTTGTTTGCCTACTGGTACCATATCTTCACTATTCTCATTTGTCTACTGGTCCCATATCTTCACTATTCTTGTTTGCCTACTGGTACCATATCTTCACTATTCTCATTTGTCTACTGGTCCCATAACTTCACTATTCTTGTTTGCCTACTGGTACCATATCTTCACTATTCTTGTTTGCCTTCTGGTACCATATCTTCACTATTCTTGTTTGTCTACTGGTACAATATCTTCACTATTCTCACTTGCCTACTGGTACCATATCTTCACTATTCTCGCTTGCCTACTGGTACTATATCTTCACTATTCTCGCTTGCCTACTGGTACCATATTTTCACTATTCTCGCTTGCCTACTGGTACCATATCTTCACTATTCTCGCTTGCCTACTGGTACAATATCTTCACTATTCTCGTTTGCCTACTGGTACCATATCTTCACTATTCTCGCTTGCCTACTGGTACCATATCTTCACTATTCTCGCTTGCCTTCTGGTCCCATATTTCTTGTCTCGCCCATCTGTACAAAGTGCTCAGTATATTACCACTGAATCTTCATCTGTCATTTTCAGCAGCCACTGTTTCTTACAATCTATTATGCTCCTCACTTTGGTGCCCCCGTCTCTAGGGTCCATTGTTATCCCCACTATTCCGCAGCCATTGTTTGCTCTTCCTGAAGGATGGATGTTGTCATGTGTAATTTGTATTCCTACTGACTCAAAATACAAAAAATGCCTAAGGAGACTGTAAATTGCTTCTGCTGAAGTTACGACATAAAACCCATCTCCATAAAATGGTTTCATTTCTTCAAAAAATATGCAAAAATTGAATAAAATGTCAACTATTGCTAAAAACAGAACTACCTACAGTGTATCTCAAAGGTCATTTCATCTGTACTTTCTGAAATAAGGTAGAGTAAAGTTATGGAATGAAGTGGAGATTGAATTATTCAAATAACAAATAACTGAAAGGAAATGAAGCACATATTTGTCCATTTTTAATAATGTGCTGTCTCGATCTACAAGATATAAGACTTTATATAAGATCTACAGCACATTATGAATTGGCATTGGCCTCTTGAATAATGGGACACCTGGTGATAAAAACGTCATCAGTTTGTGTGCTCCTAACATGTGCTTCAAATGGTCTGGTGCTTCATGTGGTAAACATTCTGTCAAGTATCTGATTTTGTTCTGCACATGCATATATATGCATACACATATATACACTATCATATACCCAAACACATATAATCCCACATGCATATACACATGTAGATACAGAAATGCACCAAAGTCACTTTCAAGAAAACAACCCCTCAAAATGTGGAAATTTTATAGTGCTCACAACAGATTATGGTTTCTTTATTTTAAGGTACTCTTTCTTGTTGTATCATACAGTTAGAAAATAAGTTTATTTGAATAAAGGCCAAAGGTTTTGATAATCAGCACAATGGCAGTCAACTTTTCTTTCTGGCGATTGGTGAAATCTGCACAGTGATGTCACCACATTCCGTGTAATGATCTCGCCACATTCCATGCAGTGATGTCACAACATTCCATGCAGTGATGTCACCACATTCCGTGCAGTGATGTCACCACATTCTGTGCAGTGATGTCACCACCTTCAGTGCAGTGATGTCACCACATTCTGTGCAGTGCCATGTTGTGACATATTCACACAGATTGGCTCACTCTTGTATAGCTCTAAGTGCCCATGAGACTAACTTCTCGAATCAAATCAAATCAAATCAAAGCAAATCAAATCAAATCAAATCAAATCAAATCATCAAAATGCAAACAATGGCTCCACACGATTGGGTCAAGCGAGTGAGCGTAATGCTCAGAAACTTTTATGAAAACATATGAAGAAAAACCAAGATAGCAGGTATGAAAACCTGGCCGAGATCTCTGTATTTACAATTATGACATAAAACATGGCTATGGTTTCTCAGCAGAAGACTGACAAGCTGCCATAGCAACCTGCCTTGTTACCGTGGCTACCTGTGGACTTTACTTAACAACCAAACTTATATCTGATGCAATCTGACAACCATCTGTAAGTGATCGCTTTGGCTTTTTGCATTGATATATTCTTATATAAAACTGATGACAAAAAAATATTGAGGCAATTTCTCAGCTTCTTTCTGATAATTATTTCAGATTATTGAAAAATAGCGAAAAAAGTGCAACTTGGCATAAAAGTAGTTTGTATTAAGTCATAACAAATATTAATTAACAAGCTATTTATAACACTGTTCGCATGTCTTTTCTTTGCATGTCAAGAAAAAGGACATCTGCCATCAGAGGCAAGAGAAAATCAATGCAGACAATCTGGAAGCTAAGCAGAGGTGACAATGTTACAGACAAGGACACAAAGATCAGGAATATCACTTTTATTCCTGCAATTTGTTTGATAAAAAAATAAGGCTTCAGTTAGTTGGTACACATCACACACACACATGAGTGTGTCACTTATCATTTTCTATATCTTTTATCTTTGTCTCTAAACTTTGGTGGCAGTGAGGATTGTGAGATAAAGCCTAGTACTAACTCACAAGGGGGCGCCACTAGGTCCTGGTGGGTGAGGGCCTTGTTACATGGTACCCTCCCTGCATGCAACACAAGTAAAAGCCTCCATTATCACTCACTGAATCATTAAGTCTTCTTGCACATACAATATACCATCAGGAAAATTCTATTGTAACATGATTGCAAAAATCTAAATGATACCATTTTGATCTCTGTCTTTTGAAACTCATATAACTAAAAAACACTCCCCACATATATATATTCAATATATATATGTATATGTATATATTCATAACAATGTGATGAGTGGCATTGCATCAGATATATCGCAGGTGTTTTAGGAAGCTTCCCTGGGGCAGGAGGGGAGCTGATATGTGGCATGTAGCAGTCGGGTGTGTCTCTCTCTGGCCAACTTGGCCTGGAGTCATCATGCAACTTTATGTGGCACCCCAGATCTCCCATAGATCTCCCATAGATCTCCCCCGATCTCCCTCCAGATCTCCCTCCATATCTCCCCTAGATCTCCCTCCAGATCTCCCCTAGATCTCCCTCCAGATCTCCCTCCATATCTCCCCTAGATCTCCCCTGATCTCCCTCCAGATCTCCCTCCAGATCTCCCTCCAGATCTCCCCTAGATCTCCCTCCAGATCTCCCTCCAGATCTCCCCCGATCTCCCTCCAGATCTCCCCTGATCTCCCCTAGATCTCCCTCCATATCTCCCCTAGATCTCCCCCGATCTCCCTCCAGATCTCCCTCCTGAACTCCCCTAGATTTCCCCCCGATCTCCCTCCTGATCTCCCCCAGATCTCCCTCCTGATCTCCCCTAGATCTCCCTCCGGATCCCCTCCAGATCTCCCCCAGTACCCCCCCCAGTTCCCCCAGATCTCCCTCCTGAACTCCCCTAGATCTCCCTCCAGATCTCTCCCGATCTCCCTCCAGATCTCCCCTAGATCTCCCTCCAGATCTCCCCCAGATCTCCCACCAGATCTCCCTCCTGAACTCCCCCAGATCTCCCCCAGTTCCCCCCCAGTTCCCCCAGATTTCCCTCCAGATCTCCCCCCCCCCCAAGATCTCCCTCCAGATCTCCCCCAGATCTCCTCCAGTTCCCTCCCAGATCTCCCAGACTCAGCAGAGAGTGCCACAGACAGTTCCCTATTACTGCTGCTAAGTGGTGGAAATCACAAGAATCTCAGACACCTACAGGGAGTTTGTGCGGTATTTATTCCTGACCCTGGCACCCAGTGGAACTCTTTTTCATTAGAAATGTCAAATGTTTCTTTCAGACTTCCTGTGTACCCAGAGAGCATTCGCTCAGAATTGCCGCAGTCTTGGGCAGTGGTTTGCCTAATGTAATGACGTACATTTGGATGGATATAGAGGACAAGTTAACATAGCACTGGGCGGGTGTTAAGATGGGTAGGGATAACAGTTTAGTCTGCAACAATTTTGCCTGTTTATTTGAGACCTGTTGAAACTGGTAGTGATGAGAGTAGAGCGTGGCTTATATTTTGGTGTTTGTTTAGCCTGTAGTCTGTGAGGTGGTTCTGCCTGTGTACCCCCTACCACCTCCACTCCAGCGCCACCTTGTATCAGCCCCTTGTATCAGCCCCTCGTATCCCCCTGGACTCGTATTCACACCTCACCCTTACACAACCCTCGGGGCTTACACAACCCTCGGCACATCTGGGGCGGGGTGAGGGGTTCAGTGCCAAACATAGAGGTCATGACCCCCAGCCCCAAGCCCACAAAACACCACTCTCTTAAGGTTAAAAAAAGACAGAAAAAACCTAACAATTTCTCATAGTTATAATGCAGTAGTATTTATATCAAGATGGCAGATGTGGGATGGCTTTGACGATCCCGTTCCTGGAGTCCGTCCCAGAGTTTGGCGAGCACCTCCATGTTTCTACCTGCCCCGACCTCCACCTGTTCTGCATTCAGTCTTAAGTCTCTCAGAATGCTATCAATCTTGCCCACTTCCAAGCCAATTTATAGCAGACTTTGTCTAAATATTAACTTACATCTGATCCATTTCAATGTAACCGCTGAATCTCGGGCTCCATGTCTGTTTCTCTGGCCTGGGGAGTGTTTTTACTGCTAAACCTTTCCGCGAATTATGCTACAGGGTGAATTGTCTGCGGAGAAACCTGACATATTCTAATGCTAACAAAAATAGCTTCGTCTCCTTCATCTATGGCTGTTATGACTCTATTGTGACCTCAACTTGACCTCTACCTTATTCTCACAAGCAACAATTTACCTTGTTCCCAATTATACTTCTATTTGATTTTTCGCAGTTTCAAACATATTATATTGCAATATAACCTACTATTATCAATATTTGGACATTACCAATTACAATTTAGCGAAATATAACAAAATAGCAAATTTAAAAATAAAATGCTCAAAAACATTTGAGTGACATAATATAAAAATTCACGAAAGAAATTTTATTCAAAACATTTATTCAAAAGGTATGTTCATGCTTTAAGGCTAATATGGTAATTAAGGATGGCTTTGGAGTGCTAATTACTGCACGTATGGTAGATGACTAGTTGATAGCTATCCGAGGCTGTGTACTACAGAGTGGCAAGATGGCGAAGCAGGGGAAGTGATGGCGGTGTATCGTGCACAGGTACACCTCGTAACTTCTGCCTCAAACACAGGTGAAATATTAGCCCCATTTCCTTTATTAGTTTTTTTCTTCTTATCTTTGCTTCTTTCAGGCTTTGACCACAGGCCTTCCCTCCCCCGCTGGGTTCAGATAAGCCCTCGGTGCACCAACATCTTACCGTGCACTCTACCATAGTCTCTGATCCCCCGAGGCCTTCCCTCCCCCGCTGGGTTCAGATAAGCCCTCGGTGCACTAAAATCATACCGTGCACTCTACCATAGTCTCTGATCCCCCGAGGCCTTCCCTCCCCCGCTGGGTTCAGATAAGCCCTCGGTGCACCAACATCTTACCGTGCACTCTACCATAGTCTCTGATCCCCCGAGGCCTTCCCTCCCCGGCTGGGTTCATATAAGCCCTCGGTGCACTAACATCATACCGTGCACTCTACCATAGTCTCTGATCCCCCGAGGCCTTCCCTCCCCCGCTGGGTTCAGATAAGCCCTCGGTGCACCAACATCTTACCGTGCACTCTACCATAGTCTCTGATCCCCCGAGGCCTTCCCTCCCCGGCTGGGTTCAGATAAGCCCTCGGTGCACCAACATCATACCGTGCACTCTACCATAGTCTCTGATCCCCCGAGGCCTTCCCTCCCCGGCTGGGTTCAGATAAGCCCTCGGTGCACCAACATCATACCGTGCACTCTACCATAGTCTCTGATCCCCCGAGGCCTTCCCTCCCCGGCTGGGTTCAGATAAGCCCTCGGTGCACCAACATCTTACCGTGCACTCTACCATAGTCTCTGATCCCCCGAGGCCTTCCCTCCCCGGCTGAGTTCAGACAAGCCTTCGGTGCACCAACATCATACCGTGCACTCTACCATAGTCTCTGATCCCCGGAGGCCTTCCCTCCCCCGCTGGGTTCAGATAAGCCCTCGGTGCACCAACATCTTACCGTGCACTCTACCATAGTCTCTGATCCCCCGAGGCCTTCCCTCCCCCGCTGGGTTCAGACAAGCCCTCGGTGCATCAACATCTTACCGTGCACTCTACCATAGTCTCTGATCCACAGAGGCCTTCCCTCCCCGGCTGGGTTCAGACAAGCCCTCGGTGCACTAACATCATACCGTGCACTCTACCATAGTCTCTCTGATCCCCCGAGGCCTTCCCTCCCCGGCTGGGTTCAGATAAGCCCTCGGTGCACCAACATCTTACCGTGCACTCTACCATAGTCTCTGATCCCCCGAGGCCTTCCCTCCACGGCTGGGTTCAGACAAGCCCACCGTGCACTCTACCATAGTCTCTGATCCCCCAAGGCCTTCCCTCCCCGGCTGGGTACAGATAAGCCCTCGGTGCACCACCATCTTACCGTGCACTCTACCATAGTATCAGACCTTACACCTCAGAACTAGACTAAATCTTATTTTTTGTATTATCCTGAGTGCACATTGTATGAGATAATTTTATATATTTATGTAAATTTTATAATAATGTGATTTTAAAAAATGCAACCAATGTTGAAATTGTTAAAGCTTCGGACTTGCCTCTGCAAACCATCGATTATATATCTGCCATGAAATTATGTAAATGCAAATTAATATATTATCACTCAAAAGCAATTGATAACGATGAAGACCTGCGTACTCAGAGGGACCGTCTTACCTCCTTTATGATGCACAATACATTTTCATATTTACATTTTACTCTTTCTTAAGTGTAAGGCACCTAGTAATATTTTGTCCTTTTTTTCTGAAGAGCTCGGAGGGTAATCCTGGCGATACATAGCGATAAAGTCTGGCAGATGTCAACACTCGGCCAGAATATGTGGCGTGAGTTTTATATAGGCTGGTATGAGGAAAATATAGCTCACCCACCTACTTCACACATATTAATAGAATGCACGGCACATTCATGAATTGTCTTCACAGTTTTACAGCAGATATTCAGAAAAAAAATGTCACAATTTTTTACATGTCCATCTAGCAATCAAATGGTAGGTTAGACCTGATGGTCCCTCAAACTCACATGAAAACAGTTGGGGACAGAGTCTTTTCTGTGATTGCCCCTAAACTTTGGAATAATCTCCCCAGTGATATCAGGACTAGTGCCTCAGCTAATGTTTAAAGTCACACTCAAAGCACTATTCTGAATTGTACTATGAACAGACATTGCTTGGTATTCAGCGTGATATACATTTTATCATTATTATCATTATTATTATTAACTATCTGGAATGAGTTAAAAGTATACTATTGAAATCATCCATCTGCAACCTCAACATGATAATGAGAACAATATTCCTTAAAATCTTGATGATATTTTTTAAATTAAGAAAAGAGGTGCATCCTTGAAGACAAATTTGGCAGTGACTGTACACAGAGAAGTCTAGATGATATATTCACAGTTGCTTGTAATATATTTCATTGAAAGGGACGGTAAATAAGCAACTAAGAAAAAAAGCCCGACAAACTCAGCCGACTACTCTGGATGTCTCCTGAACTGGGACAATGGCAACAAGGGATATCATAAAAACATCTTTACCTTCACATAAACGGATTTATCTATTTTCTAAATGTTCACATCTGTACATTTTTTTACCCCTGACATTATTTTTTAAGTTTAACTTCATTTTAGTACCAGACTCATGATTAAAATGCATAACCTGCATGCAAAGCAGGACCGCCTCAGTACAGCATCACGTCTACATGTATACAAAATGGAATTTCAGAACGGATTACTATTTCCCGCCAGCTTGCAAGTCATGAACCACGATGCCAAGCGTCGTCAGACCTTCAGCATCATCCAGAAAGAACAAATAGTCTCGACTCATCGCAAGCTGCATCTTATCTTGCTTTAATACAGACCACTGTCAATGGAGGACTCTATTACTAGTGGAAGGAGAATCAAATATGCTTCTATTAACCCTGGCCTCAGGTCACAATGAGGCTAATATCAGATTCCATTGTCAAAACGCATTTCCAAATTCTCTCTCCATTTTATCCTCTATAATACCTATTCTTGTATCAACTAGCCGTGCTCAGGAGTTGCGTTCAGAACACTCTCAATACTCTTAAATATCATGTAAACCCCTGGCATTACACATATCTTACACTTGCCACATCTTGACTATTTTTCAGTATCATTATATCTTAATTATGTACCAACATAATTTATATCTTTAAAATATCTTAAATATGTAATATTATTTTAAAATATCTTAACTATATAGCAGTCTAATTTATATCTTTAAAATATCTTAACTATATATCAGTCTAATTTATATCTTTAAAATATCTTAACTATATATCAGTCTAATTTATATCTTTAAAATATCTTAACTATATATCTGTACAATTCATATCTTTCAAGTATCTGAACTATATATCAGTATAATTTATATCTTTCAAGTATCTGAACTATATATCAGTATAATTTATATCTTTCAAGTATCTGAACTATATATCAGTATAATTTATATCTTTCAAGTATCTGAACTATATATCAGTATAATTTATATCTTTCAAGTATTTGAACTATATATCAGTCTAATTTATATCTTTAAAATATCTTAACTGTATATCTGTACAATTCATATCTTTCAAGTATTTGAACTATATATCAGTATAATTTATATCTTTCAAGTATCTGAACTATATATCAGTATAATTTATATCTTTCAAGTATCTGAACTATATATCAGTACAATTTATATCTGTCAATATCTTACATGTATGGCAGTCTAATCTATATCTTTAAAATACCCTAACTACTTGTATATATCAGTATAACTCATATCTTTCAAATATAACACACGTATGGCAGTCTAACTTATATCTTTTAAGTATCTTACATGTACACCCCTGATATATAAACCCGTCTCAGATCTTCAGTACTATCTTTTCTTGAAAGTTAACAAACTTAAGATGTAAGATTTGCACCAGATAGACATTCAGGTAGCTGACTTCACTCACTGCATGCGTAAATAAAATAAAATAAATCAAATAATAATAACATCAAATAGTAAAACCTCCTTCTTCTTACTGCTATCATTCTACCTTTGTGATCTAATTATCTGAAAACTACAACTTTCAATCATATATCTTTAATTTGGATATTGTTGGGTATTTTTTCTGTACTTACGTTACCACATGGAGAAGGTAAATGCAACACATACCTGGAAAGAGACAAATAATGATCCAATCAGTACTGATTAAAATACAGTTTATTACATTCTAATATCATAAAATGAGATAACCTATTAAATCTATAAGATGTAATTAGCAATATCCTTTATTAATGAGATAGATTAACTCACTAAGTAATGTGCACACTAATGCAATTAGTTTATTAAAATTGCCCCTGAGGATTCCATCTCATGTTGTACTTGAATATTTAATATGTGTTCATTTGGGAGATAATTGCATTGGTTTAAATTCACATCCTTTTTTGGCCGTGAGAGTAAGTGCTGACTCCCCATAGAGGAGGCTCTGTGTGCATTAACTCCTCAATCAAAAGATATGCCCCAACTCTACTCGAAAATCAACCTTAAAGTCTCTGCTCATGCAGAAAACATCATTCTCAATATTTAACATCCACATAACACTGTTTGCCAGCAGTAAAGTTCTCCAAACTATTTTACAAAAAATATCATCAAGTAAAATCTGGTAACAAGAGAAGTTCGCAAAAATCTTTATGCTCATCGTTGATTCGCTGATTTGAAGCGTCGCAGCATGAGGCCTGCCCTATCTCTGATTGGCTGAAACGCATCATGATAAGCAGAGTTAGGATTTGCACTGAGGTGTTAAAGAATGTTTCTCTTTGATAAGAGTAGGGGTTGTTTTTTGTAGGCTTGAGGGTCAGTAAGTCTGCGTGGATGTGTTGGTTCAACATTTCTCCACTCTCCGGTCACTTCATACCGGATATGAACCCTCTTGCATCAACTGAGAATTACACGGAACTACTCCGGAAGATTTACACTTTTTCCTTCTAGCACAGTATACATTTCATTTACTTGTCTTCTTCTTTTCAGACCTCTGAACTGCTGTATATTTCATATGTACATTCCAAACTCAAAAAAGTGTTTCACTTTTTGCTGTACCTGGTTATAATGAAAATATTTTTAATTCTCCTCCATGAGGCATTTTGGGGTGCATTTTAAAAAATATAATGTAACCAGATATATCTTTGCCAGAGATATGAATTGAATAATCACATCATTTTTGATAAAACTTGCAAATCCTGGAGACACAACAAGTTTATAACAAAAATACAATATCAGCTACAAACATTTTTGTACAATTCACATACACATGACTTTCCCAGCTTTACCCTAATAAATGACTGAAGGAGAACTGACCAAAACCTTTATCTTAATCCTAAGACTCCTTGCCCTACTTCTGTGTGATGGTGGCTCAGATAGTGAGTCAGAGTCAGCGAGTCAGAATGTGTCTACTTCTCTGTAATAGTGACTCAGAAAGCGAGTCAGTGAGTCAGAATGTGTCTACCTCTCTGTAAAAGTGGCTCAGGTAGTGAGTCAGCGAGTCAGAATGTGTCTACTTCTGTGTAAAAGTGGCTGAGATAGTGAGTCAGCGAGTCAGTGAGTCAGAATGTGACTACCTCTCTGTAATAGTGGCTCAGAAAGCGAGTCAGTGAGTCAGAATGTGTCTACTTCTGTGTAAAAGTGGCTGAGATAGTGAGTCAGTGAGTCAGCGAGTCAGTGAGACAGAATGTGACTACCTCTCTGTAATAGTGGCTCAGATAGTGAGTCAGTGAGTCAGAATGTGTCTACTTCTGTGTAAAAGTGGCTGAGATCGTGAGTCAGTGAGTCAGCGAGTCAGTGAGACAGAATGTGACTACCTCTCTGTAATAGTGGCTCAGATAGTGAGTCAGTGAGTCAGAATGTGTCTACTTCTGTGTAAAAGTGGCTGAGATCGTGAGTCAGTGAGTCAGCGAGTCAGTGAGTCAGAATGTGTCTACTTCTGTGTAAAAGTGGCTCAGATAGTGACTCAGAAAGCGAGTCAGTGAGTCAGAATGTGACTACTTCTGTGTAAAAGTGGCTGAGATAGTGAGTCAGTGAGTCAGCGAGTCAGTGAGTCAGAATGTGTCTACTTCTCTGTAAAAGTGGCTGAGATAGTGAGTCAGTGAGTCAGAATGTGTCTACTTCTCTGTAAAAGTGGCTGAGATAGTGAGTCAGTGAGTCAGCGAGTCAGGATGTATCAGCCTTTGTAGTAGACTGTGCCCTACTTCTGTGTGATGCCTGATGTGAATGCCTTGTTAAGCAGCGGTGAGAGGCGGCATGAACCTCTGACACTCTGGCGACGGCAAGTGTCAGCAGCTCACCTCACAGACCATCCTAGATCCCTCCTATCTCTGTATCCAGACAAATCCACAAACGCTTCTCCCTGATGCCACTAATGAGACTGCGTCTGCCATATTTTCTTAAACATCCCTCTTTTCTCACGAAAATGTCATCGTCAGATGAAGGAAGATGCACAGGTGTAAAACATTGCTGATCATCCAATATCTTATCATTTCTCATCTTTTTTCATCCTTTTCTGCTACTGTTCTTTATGCTTTGACAAAAGCCATGATAAGTCTACAATATCTGACATTCTCATGTGACTTATTTCCGGGTCTGGGTAACTCACAGATATCTAACTACTTGGCTCAAACTAATAAGGAATGAATTACTCCCGCCAATCACAATGCCTTCAAATATATCCAGTCCAACTCATAGTGCCATTAAACCTAATTACTCAAACTCATAGTACCACTGAATCTAATAACTCATAATGCCATTAAACCTAATTACTCAAACTCATAGTGCCATTCAACCTAATTACTCATAATGCCATTAAACTTAATTACTCAAACTCATAGTACCACTGAATCTAATAACTCATAGTGCCATTCAACCTAATTACTCCACCTCATAGTACCACTGAACCTAATAAGACCAACTCATAGTGCCATTCAACCTTATTACTCAAACTCATAGTACCACTGAATCTAATAACTCATAATGCCATTAAACCTAATTACTCAAACTCATAGTGCCATTCAACCTAATTACTCAAACTCATAGTGCCATTCAACCTAATTACTCAAACTCATAGTGCCATTAAACCTAATTATTCAAACTCATAGTGCCATTCAACCTAATTACTCAAACTCATAGTGCCATTCAACCTAATTACTCAAACTCATGGTACCACTGAACCTAATAAGACTAACTCATAGTGCCATTAAACCTAATTACTCAAACTCATGGTACCACTGAACCTAATAAGACTAACTCATAGTGCCATTAAACCTAATTACTCAAACTCATGGTACCACTGAACCTAATAAGACCAACTCATAGTTCTATTAAACCACTCAAGACAGATTCACGGAGTATTATGTGGAATCAATAGGATAAGTATAGGATCAACTACTGTATACAGACAAATTTTCGCGACCTTTTTATTTTCGCATTAATTCGCGCCAGGACGTCATTCGCGAAATTAAATGGACGCGAAATTGAAGATGCATTATGCAATATGAGGTCGTCATGTTAAAAAGTGGGAGTGACGGGGACAAGCTCTTATTTTTGGCGCGAAAACAATTGGAGTCTATCAACACGCATTGAAATATTAATATATTGCGCAATGATGGATCCCTGGCTTCTCCTCGTGTTGCGGACGTGAATTACCGCGACGTCACGTACATGATATTTACGTTTTACTTCATGGATAAATTCTCGACCTGCGAAGCATAATTTGTGATAATATTGGGTAAATACCTTTATTTATCATTTAAAACGCAATTAAAATCGATCCACGTGTGAAGGCATTTCTGTCAAAAAGGGAAGATACAACTCAACACAACACATGGTCGCAATTTTGAAAGGCGGAAGTGACGGGAAGAGGCTCTTGTTTTAGCGCGAAACGATAGTTAATATATTGCGCAATAATGGATGGTTTTGTTCTGTTCTCGACCTGCAAAGCGTAATTTGTGATAATATTATGTATATACCTTTATTTATCATTTAAAACGCAATTAAGATCGATCCACGTGTGAAAGCATTTCTGCCAAAAAGGGAAGACATGACTCAAAGCAGTGGAAACAAAGACGAAATGCAAAACTGTGAACGCTGATAATTGGAATCAGTGAGAACAAAGTCAAAACAAAGTGTTTCGAATTTTTTTGTTTTGTTCTGTTCTCGACCTGCAAAGCGTAATTTGTGATAATATTATGTACTAGAAATCCAAAATTCGCGAAAATAAAACGGCGCGAACCTGTCTTAAACGGCGATGGCGCGAAAATAACTAGGCGCGAATTTTTCTCGGTATACAGTATATGAGTGCTTAAATTAAGCCATTTTGTTCTCTTTATTATGAACATTGCCATGTCAAAGACGCTCAATTGGAGGGGCACATTGATGAATGAGCATTACCAGCCTATAATATTCTAATACTAAACAAGATATGTTTCCTTAAAAAAGGATATAGTGTGCAGTAAAAGATGTTGAAACACAAGTCTTTTGACAGTTCTCTATCTTCTCATTATGTATTTTTGTATTTGTATCTTTCTTTCGCATTCTCACCAAATAATAACGTTATGACATAATTGCAGTGAAATTTGCTATATGAAAGGATCATCAATTTTTCATTAACCTCGTAAATAAATTACTGAACTCTTTTCCACAAAAAAGAGGAAAAAAGGGAAGGGTTTATCCCCAGAGTGGCTAGCGATCACAACTTGGCAGTACTGGGCTGTAAATACGTCCATGCCCTGGTTCCATAGAAGAGTGCTTGTATATGTTGTACAACAACACCATTACAAAGGACCACCTTGAAGTGACAAGTAGTGGTTGCCGGGCATTATTGTCTCCTGGGGTTGCTAGGCACTATTGTCCAGCAAATGACAACGCATTGTCCCAGGATAGTTGACCTTGACCTTTTCTTCTCCTTCTGCACTCACCTTCTTGCGATGACTTCTTCACTAGGAATCAATTACTTGCCATAACATGTCCGTTTTATGGGCCACTCTGGGCGTTTTCTCCGGTAAATGAGGTTCTAAAAGCGAGCTGTCAAGTGCAATACAACCACTGATGCATTGTGGGAAATATTAATAAATCTGATTTGGCATTATGCAATTTATTTTCAGGACTTCCTCAATCAAACCTGTCTGCTTCGGCCCCTCGGGGTCCGTCCAAGCACCAAAATTTACCACCAAAATCAGGACTGCGGACCACCCTCCAGGTCCCCACACTCCACAGCAGAATGAATTCTCAATTTGATAAGATCGCAATTCTCGCCTTTCTATCTGCTTCTACTTTTTCAAAGTTTTCTATGACTTTACAAATGAGCTTCTCTTTTGTTTTTTTCCCATCTTGATTTTAATCATAGGTTTGTTCTCTACAGATCAAGAGTCTGGGAATATATTTTATTTTTTGTTATATAGGACTGTCCTCGATGTATGGCTTCAATTTTTCATTGACACCAATTTGCAATAGATTGATAAGAAAGTGGCTTGTAGATGGTTCCTTCAGATGAGAATGCTTGAGGCATTTCTGACACGAAAAAGCTCCTCTTTCTGTTATCTCTTCTCTGACAAGAATTCTGGTGATCTGTGAAGCTAAAGTAACAGCCATCTTGTAGTCAGATGTCAGCCATCTTGGAGTCAAGTGGCAGCCTTCTTGGAGTCAAGTGGCAGCCATCTTGGAGTCAGGTGGCGGCCATCTTGGAGTCAGGTAGCGGCCATCTTGGTGTCAGGTGGCATCTATCTTGGTGTTAGCCATCTTGGAGTCAGGTGATGGCCATCTTGGTATCAGGTGTCAGCCATATTGGAGTCAGATGTCAGTCATCTTAGAGCCAGGTGGCATCCATCTTGGTGTTAGCCATCTTGGTATCAGGTGGCGGGCATCTTGGTATCAGGTGGTGGGCATCTTGGTGTCATGTGGCGGCCATCTTGGTATCAGGTGGCAGCCATCTTGGTGTCATGTGGCGGCCATCTTGGTATCAGGTGGTGGTCATCTTGGTATCAGGTGGCGGCCATCTTGGTGTCATGTGGCGGCCATCTTGGTATCAGGTGGCGGCCATCTTGGTGTCATGTGGCGGCCATCTTGGTATCAGGTGGTGGCCATCTTGGTATCAGGTGGCGGCCATCTTGGTGTCATGTGGCGGCCATCTTGGTATCAGGTGGCGGCCATCTTGGTATCAGGTGGGGGCCATCTTGGTATCAGGTGGCGGCCATCTTGGAGTCAGGTGATGGCCATCTTGGTAACAGGTGGCGGCCATCTTGGTGACAGATGTCGGTCATCTTGATGTTTTTCACCCAATGGCTGCATCCTGTATGTCGGAGCCTGACATTAAGGTTGAGTTATGCTGTACTCACTCCCCAGGTGGCAGTACTTAGCCGTCAAGTCCCGCATAAAGCAAGGCAGGTTTATGGTTGAGATTTATGTTATGATAGACACACTATGTCTCTATTATTGCCATGTACGCATTTATGTCAATCTGCACTTTGCATTCCGTATCTATATTTCATAACATACCGTTGTTACAGGCCCAGAGCGAACTTTTCTGACAACACAAAACAGCTCCTGAGAAGTAAACACAGCCTCAGAACTTGCTCCATAAATCAAAGTCACCAAAAGAAAAATATGTTTAATATTTTTTAAAATACTGAAAAAAAAGTGACAAGATATTTTTAACCATATCATGGAGTGCAAAAAAATATCATTCACAGAAAATTGAAGAGTACAAAGATTTCTCTGAAGGATGGGAAATTAACTGATTATTCATGTTTAATCACAGAAATCATAATCATGAGTGGAAAATCAATCTTGTAAATTACTCCAATTATGAAACTGTTCATAAATCTATTGCCTCTAAGTGAGAAATTCTCCGTCTGCAATTTGTTAGCTCTCACGTTATCACACAATTTAATTTTATGAATAGTTTCTCAAACGGCTCTGAATGTCTTTACATTGATAATCCTTGGATTACCAGGGATTAGTTCAGTCTTAATCCAAGTATTAGCAAAGATCTTTAATGCTGACTGGCATGTGAAATCACATAATTTCTATAATTTCCCATAATCCACTTGTCACTCAGGAGAAATTGGGTGAAAAAATATGGAGTTTGAAATTGTCAAACTATCAGACGACTCCCATGATTATACAACATAGTGAAATCTCAAATATCTCATTTTAAAATGTCAATTTGATCTTCATTTAAAATCCGATTATATCAGAAAGATTCAAATATCTAAGGTAGTGCAATTTCAAATATCTCATCTTAAAATGTCAATTTAATCGTCATTTAAAATCCGATTATATCACAGCGATTCAATATCACCATAAAATCTCAATTGGGAAGAATGGGCTGAAATTACATTTTCAGAAAACCGATATTATCACAGGCCTTGACCTTCTATAATATGTTGTGAGAATTTCAGGATGGACGCTGGTCAGTTTGAGAAATGGGAATGTATCTGGCAAAAGCTAGCGATATTGATGTCAGGAAGTGGCTATAATGGAACATGACACAGAGAATTGTGGGTAATTCGGGTGATGGGTCTAGTCTTGGTGTGTCTAGGGATGTGGGGCGTCCATCAATCCTCCAAATCTTCCCACCACAACTCTCTGATGATGGCTGCCATGGAAACAGGCACCCAGAACGTTCTGATCTGACATTTTGCATCTTTTTTCCATGTTGCAGCTAATCATGTCTTAAAATTTTGAAGAGTGATTGTGCAAAACAGTCTTTCTTATCAACCTGTTATGTGCTTTTTGCATTTGATTTAATATCGATAGAAATATTGAACAAAACTTCACATTTTGTGACAACAGTTCAGCAGCAAATCATGTCGAGGGCATTCCATTGGATGGTGGGTCACGTCCTGACAAAAGCTCACTCAGCAATCAATACGTCTTATTTCCATGCGAACACACATCACCGTGGAAATCTGACAATGTCAGAAAAAATGTCTTCGTGTCTCACGTAAATGTAGTTACATCTGTGACAACCACAGATATTTACTTAAATAATATCAGCCACGCCCAGAATACAATCTCTGGGAGAACAAAAAAAATAGATCCATGTTGTATCCTTCTCTGTGTATCATGCATTGTATAAGTAAGGTAGATTCAACACTTAACAACACCACTCCAACCCCTACCCCACCATCACCCCCCACCCACCATCACCCCCTACCCACCATCACCCCCCACCCACCATCACCCCCCACCCACCATCACCCCCCACCCATCATCACCCCCCACCCACCATCACCCCCCCACCCACCATCACCCCCCCACCATCACCCCTCCACCATCAACCCCCCACCATCACCCCCCACCATCAACCACCCCCCCCGCCCACCATCACCCCCCACCCACTGAGGGGTAATTTACACTCTGTAACCTGAATCACAAAATCTACTTCAACATAGCTGCCATTAATAATTTTCTCATCAACTTCTAGATTCTTTTTCAGCATTTTACTAGAACCTTGCATTAAACTTTTGCACAAAAATGGTAACTTTGTAATAAAATCTGCATAGAGTTAGAAAATGTGTTTATGGTGTTTTAAGTTTCTTTGCTGAACAAATATTCACACTGTCACATTAATAAAGAGACCTTGACTTGCCCACTGTCTCGACATTCTCATAAACTCCACCGCAGTTATGAGCACTGACAAGAAACAGGAAGTGCAGGTGTCTGAGGCATGATGGGAGGAAGAGGAACAGGAAGTGAGGAGGAGAGGGAATGCTGGGATGGGGGGAAGTATCCCATGACTCCTGGGAAGTAGGACAGAGCACCAGGGAGAATCTACATTTTGACTCATTAGTCCCCATTACACACTGTAAGCCTTCCTAATTCTGAGCACCAGGAATATAACCATCTCTGGAATAGTGAGCACTATATAACTATCTCTGGAATAGCGAGCACTATATACATGTAATTATCTCTGGAATAGTGAGCACTATATAACTATCTCTGGAATAGTGAGCACTATATAACTATCTCTGGAATAGTGAGCACTATATAACTATCTCTGGAATAGTGAGCACTATATAACTATCTCTGGAATAGTGAGCACTATATAACTATCTCTGGAATAGTGAGCACTATATAACTATCTCTGGAATAGTGAGCACTATATAACTATCTCTGGAATAGCGAGCACTATATAACTATCTCTGGAATAGCGAGCACTATATAACTATCTCTGGAATAGTGAGCACTATATAACTATCTCTGGAATAGTGAGCACTATATAACTATCTCTGGAATAGTGAGCACTATATAACTATCTCTGGAATAGCGAGCACTATATACATGTAATTATCTCTGGAATAGTGAGCACTATATAACTATCTCTGGAATAGTGAGCACTATATAACTATCTCTGGAATAGTGAGCACTACATAATTATCTCTGGAATAGTGAGCACTATATAACTATCTCTGGAATAGTGAGCACTATATAACTATCTCTGGAATAGTGAGCACTATATAACTATCTCTGGAATAGTGAGCACTATATAACTATCTCTGGAATAGTGAGCACTACATAATTATCTCTGGAATAGTGAGCACTATATAACTATCTCTGGAATAGTGAGCACTATATAACTATCTCTGGAATAGTGAGCACTACATAATTATCTCTGGAATAGTGAGCACTATATAACTATCTCTGGAATAGTGAGCACTATATAACTATCTCTGGAATAGTGAGCACTATATAACTATCTCTGGAATAGCGAGCACTATATAACTATCTCTGGAATAGTGAGCACTATATAACTATCTCTGGAATAGTGAGCACTATATAACTATCTCTGGAATCGTGAGCACTATATAACTATCTCTGGAATAGTACCATCAAAGAGAATAGAAATGTGACTGCTTTTTCTTTAAAATATGATATCTGTAACCTAAGGTACACAAAGAATTACTGAATTACAAATCTCCAGATTTCTCTTGCATTTGTTCATTAAGAAACTTATGAAAACTTGATTTTATGTTGGCTTTTGTCTTCATAATAATAGCCATGTTTTCGGGAACTAAAGTATGAAATAATAAGGCCAGACTAATTTAATTCTAATATTGTACACAATAAATTAAAATTCTTCATGTGCAGCCAAACACCATAATCATCATATTCTATGGAATATAATCACAAAACTTTGCCTTACTTTTTGAGAGGAATAAATATTAAAATACAATAAATGTTATCAGCGTTTCTTATGTACATTTAAAATGATATTCTCAGCAAGGCCCCATAAACCTTGGCTGGTATTTGACTTTGTGACCTCTCAAATTTAGGTTGTTCACTTTCAATAGGGTTCTAGTGCATCATAATATAGATTCCAAATAAAAGTAAACTTAGTGACCTAGTAAATTTAAGTTAAGGTCACACATTTTCAATGTACATACCAAATAAATGTAGGTCACGGCCACTAATTTTCAATAGATTTCCTGTACATCATAATATGTGTACCATGTAAAAGTAGCTCAAGGTCACTAATGTTCCATAGGGTATAATTACTTCATAACATACATTGGATGGCTGGAAGCCAAGGTGACAATAATGCACTTCATCCAAGTTTCAAGTTTGGAAGATAGAATCTGTTTGGCCTCATCCGCTGTCTCCCTCATTGTCCTACTTATCAATAAGACTGGAGAAGAAAGCGCGGAGGTTCGTACCTAAAACAAGCAGCAAATCTGCAGCCTGAGTTGTGGCACAAGAAATACTAACAAAAACCTACACTCAACTTGAGACTGGTCGAGACATTTGTGTATATTCCTCCGTGTGTTCTCGGCATTTGTGATGTTTTACATTGCACTGTATATTGTTACAGGATCTTCAAGTTTCATATGTTATTACTAGTTGTTGTCGTTTTTGGGGGTCTTTTTTTTCAGGGCTGCAAGATAACTGAATATATAATTTGCTGCTTCAAATTTGCAAGTATAATTCTCACGTCCTCATTTGGAATTCTCTGAATTATGTATAACTGGACCTTTCATAAAATGATTATTCATGAATTGAACACAAATGTAAATAAAAAGAAATCAATAGCAGAATTGATCGAATTCAAAAGTGTTTTTTTTGTATTATTATATTGTTAATAAATCAGAAACTTATCTTTATCTTATCTTCTGCTATAACTATATGAAACTCTGCTTTGCTATGTTTCATACTTCAAGAGTGTTCTGCACCTATGAGATATTTTTTGGCAGATCACCCTTGTGCCAAACTTCTTTCACAGATCACCGTTGTGCGGAACTTTTTCATATATCACTCCTGTGCCGCACTACTTTCGCAGATCACACCTGTGCCGCACTACTTTCGCAGATCACCCCTGTGCAGCACTACTTTTGCAGATCACCCCTGTGCTGAACTACTTTCGCAGATCACCCCTGTGCTGAACTACTTTTGCATTCAGACTCTTGAGATTCTTTCACCAGAACCAATGAGAGAGATTTGTGAGCCTGAACACTGCATGAACCTATGTCCTTGTCTTATGCCTCAGTCACATTTGCGCCGATTTTAGTCAAGATGCCCGGCCGATGGGTATTTTTTACAAAATCGGCAGGCATTTCAGATTGCCGAGCGGGCACCGGGAGATCATCGGACACAATTAGGCATCTTTAAGACGTCGGCCGGGTCATCGGGAACTTTTAGCTGCAACATAAAAGTTGCCGGCGTTTCCCCGATGTCTTATCAGCAAATATCATCTTAAAGTGCACGGCAGGGTCCCGGCAGTGTCCCGCAGGGACATCGGCAGATTATCTTAGGGCTGCCGGTGGCATCCTGCGGTGAAAATAGGATTATATTTATTTCATGTGTTCATAGACCATCGTCAGATGATCGCACGGGCTCCCTGCGATATATTATAGACATCTTTAGGATGTCTTTCAGACGTCTGTCAAATGAGACAGACGTCTTTAGGATGTCTTTCAGACGTCTGTCAATGAGACAGACGTCTTTAAGATATCCTGCAGACGTCTGTGCCATTCAGTCTTGCACGTGCCATGCGGTGCCCTTTAATAATGTGACCACAGCTACGGCATATCTGAGATTGTTGCTGATAAACTCCCCGGCGCCCGGCAGACTGTGAAGTCGGCCGATTGTTACTTCCCGGCCGGCGCCCGGTGCAAATGTGACTGAGGCATTAATGTGATCACAATATCAAATGTCCTCCACATAGATATGTGAGACAGTGTACGGACACTCTTAGTGATGTCACCACACAACTTATAAACTAATTTACCTTTAAAAAGGGGTAACATTTATATAGCGTTGATTACCTTAAAAAGAAAGGTAACATTTATATAGTGTTGATTACCTTAAAAAGAAAGGTAACATTTATATAGCGGTGGTTACCTTAAAAAGAAAGGTAACATTTATATAGCGTTAATTACCTTAAAAAGAAAGGTAACATTTATATAGCGTTGATTACCTTAAAAAGAAAGGTAACATTTATATAGTGTTGATTACCTTAAAAAGAAAGGTAACATTTATATAGCGGTGGTTACCTTAAAAAGAAAGGTAACATTTATATAGCGTTGATTACCTTAAAAAGAAAGGTAACATTTATATAGTGATGATTACCTTAAAAAGAAAGGTAACATTTATATAGCGTTGATTACCTTAAAAAGAAAGGTAACATTTATATACTATTGATTCTAGACAATGTCTGCTCATTGCACTTTAGAGGGAATGGCCGGGATTTGAGCTGGGAATCCCAGGATCTCAAGGCGGATATTCTACCAATTGAGCTATTTCAGCCACATTATACCTGACACGTAACCTTGCCACTGTGAGCTGTAAACCCATCTCATTGTTTAGTCAGCTCCCCCTGGTGGCGGATTACTTGGCACATTTCTGTGACCATGGTAACCGTATCACATGTCAAACCTATCTACTCCAATAAACATATTTATCATATACAACTGCTTGTAATGCGCCAATGTTTGGCTGTCAAAGGAAGATCATGAAAAAGGTTAGAATGGAATATCATATATGCTTCTTAAAATTTTATGGAACCTTTTGTTAATCTCCACCAGAGGGCGACATTGTGAATTTGCATATGTCTCTGGTGGGCCTTTTTGTACCTTACTTGTAGAACTGTGATTTCTAATTAGGTTATTAAAGTAAATATACAATAAATACTTATTGGTATATTTTCATTTCGACAAATGTTTACATTTTCAAACTGACAAATAGATTCACAGATATCTTTCTCCCTTTCAAGTCAATTATTTGCTCAGACCTTGACAAACATCTAATAACTTCTCTTACTTATTTATTAAGTCAGTGGTCATTGAAATAGTATTCCTTTGAAGTTCTTTAAATATTTATATATATATAGTTCTGTCTTAAACTGTGATAAAACAGGACTCATATATATCTCATATTATTGGATATTTGCATATAGTTCTGTCTTTAACTGTTACAAAACAAGACTCATATATATCTTGGCAAATTATGGAGAAATCTTTATAATCAGTCTATGATATAACTCTCCCTAACATCTCATATCTGTTTTCGAGTCATCAGGACTTGTCGTAACTGGCCACAGAGGGTGCCACCAGAATCTCTCTGTTTTCGAGCCATCAGGACTCGTCATAACCGGCCACAGAGGGCGCCACCAGAATCTCTCAGTTTTCGAGCCATCAGGACTCGTCATAACCGGTCACAGAGGGCACCACAAGAATCTCTCTGTTTTCGAGCCATCAGGAAATCGTCATAACCGGCCACAGAGGGTGCCACCAGAATCTCTGTTTTCGTGCCATCAGGACTCATCATTACCGGCCACAGAGGGCGCCACCAGAATCTCTTCCTCTATACAAGTCTTTATATTCATGATCTCGCGATAGATTTACTCCCTGTGAGATTTCTAAATCTCAGCTGAGGCTCGTCCTTCACTGAGGAACATACGATGTCTGTTCCTCTCTCTGTATTAGCTCAGCAACTTAAATGCACACAAGATAACAAAAGAGTACATTTTTTCTCCTATTCTGGGATATAATTTTCACAATTTTCTATTGATTTTGGTTATAAATTAGAAGTCTCATATAAGAGACTGCCTTGCTGTGCATTCATGTTTCTTTTCAAGAAACTTGCACTCTCTGTGATAAACTAAAAGACGAACTTTGTGGTCATGTGGTCGGTGAGGCGCGCTTCGGAACATCACTCATCCATGAATGTCGACCCAGACCTAAGCCAGTTATAATACATCACAGACCACTCTCTATAGTGTCTCAATTATACCAAACAGACAAGGTGCACCACTTACTTCCAAGCCCCCAATATCAGACAAGGTGCACCACTTACTTCCAAGCCCCCAATATCAGACAAGGTGCACCACTTACCTCCAAGCCCCCAATATCAGACAAGGTGCACCACTTACCTCCAAGCCCCCAATATCAGACAAGGTGCACCACTTACCTCCAAGCCCCCAATATCAGACAAGGTGCACCTCTTACCTCCAAGCCCCCAATATCAGACAAGGTGCACCTCTTACCTCCAAGCCCCCAATATCAGACAAGGTGCGCCACTTACTTCCAAGCCCCCAATTTCAGACAAGGTGCGCCACTTACTTCCAAGCCCCCAATATCAGACAAGGTGCACCACTTACTTCCAAGCCCCCAATATCAGACAAGGTGCACCACTTTCAAGTCCGCAATATCAGGTGCACCTCTTGCCGCATTTGCTACTGATATGGGCCAAACTTGCATGCCTACAAAGTTCTGTGGATGACAGATTATACACAAAGGTGGCAGCAGGGCTACACGATCAATGAGAATTAGGAAATCTCTTTCTCTATAATATTTTAAATTGTGTAAATCATTGTGACTAAAATAGGTTTCCCTTCTCTTTCTCTGCTCTCCTAAGCTATTCCACCTGTTTGCAGAAAAATCTCATCAAAGGCAGAATGCCTATAGCCGTGAGGGTTGCACGGCAGCAGTTCTGTTAGGCGGTGAGACGGTTTGATGGCAGGGGGCGCTGTGTGATGTACGAGCCACACAGGTACCACTTCACCCTGAACCTTTTATCTCACCTGCTGACGGCTATATTACAATACTCACCATAAGCACCTTTCTATTTCTCCATTAATCATATTCATAAACATGTCTATCGTCAAATGTGGTGTGTATCGTCAAATGCAGTGTCTATTCTCAAATGCAGTGTCTATCCTCAAATGCAGTGCACTTCTGTAATGTAATTCTGCAATGTAATCCTGTAATGTAGTCCTGTAATGTAATTCTGTAATGTAATCTTCTAATGTAATCTTGTAATGTAATCTTGTAATGTAATTATATAATGTAATCCTCTAATGTAATACTGTAATGTAATCCTGTAATGTAATCCTGTAATGTAATATTGTAATGTAATCCTGTAATGTAATTCTGTAATGTAATTCTGTTATGTTATCCTGTGTCATAAAATAGCATTAAAATGTGAAAAGGATCAAAGATATATAACATGTTTAACATTCAGCTTCATTACCTATTATAAAATTTGGGACTTAAAAACCATCAAAAGACGTAAACTGATCATCACAATATATTTAATAAACCATGCTTATCTTTAAGCAATGATGCTGATTTCTTTCCATTATAATTCATAAAATTTCAATTGTAAGTGCTACTATTGATTGCACACAGCCATGTTATCATTCACACTATTAAGGCCGGGCTGCTGACTGATTGCAGACAGCCATGTTATCATTCACACTATTAAGGCCGGGCTGCTTTGAGGCATTTCTGTGGTGACCTTTTTCTCCAGACAGGATGAGCCTCAGAGGATAACAATGTGCACTGATTTTATCATTTTACAAATCTGATCTTAATGGCTTCCTCTTTGCGATATTAAGAAGCTACTCTGACAGATATTACAATATTCTCTCTCCATTATTTATTTATGATTTGTTAATCTTGAACATCAATTAGTTTGCCATTAACCATGAGCCGCCAGGGGCACATCTGGGTTATTTGCATTAGTAAATGATCAAATATGGCATATTGTGCAATGCTATATTAATTTTGATGATGCTGAGTCCCTCTTTGTAGCCTCTTTTAGCCAGTATATTAACTTTTTCATCATATTACTTTTTTCAAGAATGCTAACATTTCTTTGTCAAGCTGTAAGTAAGGCAGCCTACTGGATAACTGAGTATTCCATACCAGAGGTCCAGTCTTCAAACCCCACAAGGGTCAAATATATAACTACCGTATCCGCTCGGGTTAGCGCCCATGGGCGGCTAATTGGGGACAAAGTAAAAGAGGGGGGTGGGCGTTTACCCAAGCATGGGCGTTTATAAAGATGGGTGGGCTCTTACACAATCATAAATCTTTGTAAAATGTACACAAACTTGCCTCTTTCATCGATAACATGGAGTGCCGTTGTGAGCGATAATACAGTGACACCTGTGACGTCATCAGTTTCAGTGCAGAAATTTGAATAAGAGCGCATAAAGCGATGACGAGTACACAACACAATGCTGGAGAAGATGCAAACTTTGCAGCTTTGCAAGCACATTTCTGTCAATTTTCACGAAACTCTACACAACTTTCACAAATAAATACACGTGAACACTGTGATAGGACATGATTTAACAGAATATTGGGGTAAGCTTCAAAGATTTCACTTGTTCATACTGTAGGAAGATGTTAAAAGTCAGATCTGTAGAGACCAATATGACATGATGGCGGACATCCAGGGAAGGTGGGCGTTTAATGATTTCTTCCTAAAAAGGGGGATGGGCGTTAAGCCAAGCATGGGCGCTAACCCGAGCGGATACGGTAATATAATATGACTAATATATATTTTTTCCTTTCTCATAAGCACATGTCACATATCGCAACATGAATTTGTATTTCATATTTGTGTCAATTCACTCCAAATATACAGGTATAAAAGCTAGTAAGAGACTACTTACATGGATGTCATCTATCTGTACACGCTTCATAATAGAAACCCAGTACATACCTGCAAAGACACAAAATAAATCTGTGGTAAAGACCAATCACAATATATATATATGGAGTACCACCCCTAGCAAAAAATGAACAAATGTTGTACTCAAGAAAGTCAAGGACATACAGATCTTGGTAGGCAAGGTCATTGAAAGATTTCTTATTTCACAAGAGACGGTGGTCTGGTCTTTTTGTCTTTTTATTGTTAAACATAAAACAGTGATAAGGGCCAACACTTTCATATATTGTATAATCCTTTCAATAGCTTCTTATATATAAACATTTCTAAATGTTGATGGAAGTCTGATGTATCTTAGAAGTAAATGATAGTAATGTTTAATAAATATTTGTGTAGCGCAAAAAACCAAACTATGTTTGCTGTTAGCAATATACATCTGTCCTTTTCTGAGCATCGTGAACATGTTCGATCAAAGTTAATAATGACCTCTTTACAAACACTGAAAACGTACAGACGACCTCTTTACAAATGATGAAATCTTACATATGACCTCTTTACAAACACTAAAATCGGACAAACGACCTCTTTACAAAATGCTAAAATTGTACAGATGACCTCTTTACAAATGCTGAGATCTTACAGATGACCTCTTTACAAATGCTGAAAGCTCCGATGACCTCTTTACAAACACCAAAACTGACAGACGACCTCTTACAAATGGTGAAATCTTACAGATGAGAGTAGGACTTGTCCCTGACTGCTGTGAGTATGATAAAGTGACCCTGAGCCCACTGTGATCCCACCATGCCACCAATATATAGGATGACTCTGCCCCACGACCCCCAGCCCCCCAATCACTGACAGAGATAGAGACTGTACGCTGGATGTCTGAGATTAGCTCTCTATCTTCACCAATGACATCTATAATCTTACGATAAACTCTGTCACATTCCACACATCTCCGATATTTATGTCTTCTATCAAATACATATCTTGTCTTCAACTAGGTCCTCTCTGATGATGAATAAAATAGAACCTGCCCAGATCAGCCACAAAAACAATATATATATATATATATATATATATATATATATATGCATAGAAAATATCAGTTTGCCTCAACTTGAAAAAGAATAAGTTAAAAAAATTAATGGAAAAGTATTCTTATTATTCTATTCATGAATATGGCAACAGACAGAGAATAATAATGAAATTATCATCTAGTAAAAAGGTTTAAGGTAAAGGTGATATTTATAGAGCATTGATTCCAGATGATGTCTAATCATAGGGCTTGATAATAACCAGCCAGGATTCAAACCTGGAATCTCTCGGTCTCAAGGTGAACACTCTACCCACTGAGCTATTTCAGCCAGTATAGTAGTCCTGTATTAAGAAGTGAGTAATATTCGTGAGCCCGGCATGGAAATTATGGAAGCATGCCTCCGATTATGAAGATATGCAAAGCGTGTGTTATGTATGTATGGATGTCACGTGCACTATGATAAATGAATGGAGTACTGGAATGGATGGCCGGAGTGCCGGAGTCTTTTGATCAGTAGTCTGGACACACTCCACCACGTGTAGGACGAGCTACTCATCTCATTAGAGGATCGGACACTGACCACTGGTCACTGCAGGCAGATAGATGTAAGCCAGATGCACTGACCACTGGTCACTACAGGCAGATAGATGTAAGCCAGATGCACTGACCACTGTCCAGATACTGTCTCATTCCCCAACTCACACTAAGCACTCTTGTGATGGATTTGTACAGTACAGGCACAAATCCATCTCATAAAATTTCCTTCTTAATCCACCACTTTATCAAAGCAATCAAACTGTAGCAAATCTGAACAAAACATAACATATCTATTAAGGTTTGGTCTGGATTGCACAGAAATTCTTTTTTTCTGAGAATCCTATGGTCAATTCATTTTCACTTTGATCAAATCCCATTTCTATACGCATTATGATATTGTGGTGACAATTTTGGGCAGTACTGTATGTGAGAATGAGAGATAAGGATCTCATGTTATCTGAACCTGTTTTCAAACTAACTATGATATTGTGGTGACAATTTTGGGCAGTACTGTATGTTAGACTGAGTGATAAGAATGAGGTGTTATCAGTAAGTATGTGTGGCGGACATCTGTACAGCATCTTGCTACCTCCGTGTGGTAAGCATCCGACATGAATCATCCCTCACTCACCCCTCTGATGAGCCACTACCAACCATTAGTTCTGCTGCTTAGCCCCGTTAACATTCACCCGCAGTAATTCCAACATGATACCTTAAGCATGTCCCGTCATATTGGAGTCAGCAGTGTAACATGATAAACAACTCAACTTTGGTTAGAGGACATTCAACTTAATCTTGTCATATGATTTTCAACTTAACCATTTTGCATGATATTCAACTTGACCTTATTGCATGATATTCAACTTTACCTTTTTGCACGATATTCAACTTAACCATTTGAAATGATATTCAACTTGACCTTATTGCTTGATACTCTTCTCAATCATATCAATTGATTGTCAGCATTTATATATCGCATGATATCCGACATAACTGTGTTGCATGATATTATTCAGCTAAATCTTTTCATGATGTTCAGCTCAAGCCATCTCGGATGATATCATCAATGTTCAAGGAATATATCAATCTGAGCCATAATCAAGCAGGGCATAACAAAGCCAAGAAACAAATAAAAAAAAACTGAATACTAATCTTCCTCTATCACAGATATATAAATTGGCATTTACAAGAGGTGAGAGCTGAGTGCCTGGAAGGTCTGTTAATATGCACTGGACCTGACTCCTGGCAAGATTACACTTTCATTGTGATGTTTGACCCCACATTACATCTCAGGCATGGCTCTAACAATCGCTTAATGCTGTGACAATTGATTAATTCCAAACACACACTCGCAAACACTACCCAGGCAAGTATGTGTATTTAACATCAATAATCACACGGTCAGCCATATTGCAAAATTAATCAAGCATAACAAGTCATAAGTCAACGGTGAGTGAACAGCTCTGGGATTAATTTATTGTGACAGAATTCAATTATCCAGAACAGACTTGTGAGGTGGAAATTGGTATAATATATCATTGAAACTAATGTGATTAGTATGAGAGAAATGGTGATCATCTGAGGATAGTACAAAGGCCAGGCTGGCTAAGAGGCTAAGCTAGCATGGAGGCTAAGCTAGCATGGAGGCTAAGCTAGCATGGAGGCTAAGCTAGCATGGAGGCTAAGCTAGCATGGAGGCTAAGCTAGCATGGAGGCTAAACTAGCATGGAGGCTAAACTAGCATGGAGGCTAAGCTAGCATGGAGGCTAAGCTAGCATGGAGGCTAAGCTAGCATGGAGGCTAAACTAGCATGGAGGCTAAGCTAGCATGGAGGCTAAGCTAGCATGGAGGCTAAACTAGCATGGAGGCTAAGCTAGCATGGAGGCTAAGCTAGCATGGAGGCTAAACTAGCATGGAGGCTAAACTAGCATGGAGGCTAAGCTAGCATGGAGACCAGGCTAGCATGGAGGCTAAGCTAGCATGGAGGCTAAGCTAGCATGGAGGCTAAGCTAGCATGGAGGCTAAGCTAGCATGGAGGCTAAGCTAGCATGGAGGCTAAGCTAGCATGGAGGATAAACTAGCATGGAGGCTAAACTAGCATGGAGGCTAAGCTAGCATGGAGGCTAAGCTAGCATGGAGGCTAAGCTAGCATGGAGGCTAAACTAGCATGGAGGCTAAGCTAGCATGGAGGCTAAGCTAGCATGGAGGCTAAACTAGCATGGAGGCTAAACTAGCATGGAGGCTAAACTAGCATGGAGACCAGGCTAGCATGGAGGCTAAACTAGCATGGAGGCTAAACTAGCATGGAGGCTAAGCTAGCATGGAGACCAGGCTAGCATGGAGGCTAAACTAGCATGGAGGCTAAACTAGCATGGAGGCTAAACTAGCATGGAGGCTAAACTAGCATGGAGATCAGGCTAGCATGGAGGCGAAACTAGCATGGAGGCTAAACTAGCATGGAGACCAGGCTAGCATGGAGGCTAAACTAGCATGGAGGCTAAACTAGCATGGAGGCTAAGCTAGCATGGAGGCGAAACTAGCATGGAGGCGAAACTAGCATGGAGGCTAAACTAGCATGGAGGCGAAACTAGCATGGAGGCTAAGCTAGCATGGAGGCTAAGCTAGCATGGAGACCAGGCTAGCATGGAGGCTAAGCTAGCATGGAGGCTAAACTAGAATGGAGGCTAAGCTAGCAAGGAGGCTAGGTCAGCATAGACACCAGGCAAGCACAGAGGCCAGGTTAGCAGAGGCCAGGCTAGGCTAGCACGGAGGCTAAGTCAGCATGGAGGCCAGGCTAGCATAGAGACCCAGCTAGCATAGAGACCCAGCTAGCATAGAGACCCAGCTAGCATAGAGACCAGGCTAGCATAGAGACCAGGCTAGCATAGAGACCCAGCTAGCATAGAGACCAGGCTAGCTTAGGGACTAGGCTAGCACAGAGGCCAGGCTAGCACAGAGGCCAGGCTAGCACAGAGACCAGGCTAGCATAGAGACCCAGCTAGCATAGAGACCCAGCTAGCATAGAGACCAGGCTAGCACAGAGACCAGGCTAGCACAGAGCCCAGGCTAGCATAGAGACCAGGCTAGCATAGAGACCCAGCTAGCATAGAGACCAGGCTAGCTTAGGGACTAGGCTAGCACAGAGGCCAGGCTAGCACAGAGGCCAGGCTAGCACAGAGACCAGGCTAGCATAGAGACCCAGCTAGCATAGAGACCCAGCTAGCATAGAGACCAGGCTAGCACAGAGACCAGGCTAGCACAGAGCCCAGGCTAGCATAGAGACCAGGCTAGCATAGAGACCCAGCTAGCATAGAGACCAGGCTAGCTTAGGGACTAGGCTAGCACAGAGGCCAGGCTAGCACAGAGGCCAGGCTAGCACAGAGACCAGGCTAGCATAGAGACCCAGCTAGCATAGAGACCCAGCTAGCATAGAGACCAGGCTAGCACAGAGACCAGGCTAGCACAGAGCCCAGGCTAGCATAGAGACCAGGCTAGCACAGAGGCCAGGCTAGCAGAGGCCAGGCTAGCATAGAGACCAGGCCAGCATAGAGACCAGGCTAGCATAGAGACCCAGCTAGCATAGAGACCAGGCTAGCATAGAGACCCAGCTAGCATAAGACCCAGCTAGCAAAGAGACCAGGCTAGCATAGAGACCAGGCTAGCATAGAGACCAGGTTAGCTAGCACGGAGGCTAAATCAGCACGGAGACCAATCCAGCAGCGTGCTCATTGATCAGTGCCAGGTGTGTTGGCGAGCAGAGCACTGGGCTTGTTTGATGTTTGTCTTGCCCTCCAGGTGGCTTCAGATCACTCACCTGCCCTTTAACCACCACAATACTCAGCCTATCAGATCCTCACACGGCTGACATGTTTCCTTTCACCACTATTCCATCCTCATTTTGATTTATCACCAATACAAAAACTAAAGACAACTATAACTTACGTCACTTTCTCTTTGAAAAGAGAAGATGAAAATAATCTGGGAAAAAACCACTGCGTGTTGGAGCCATAAAACCTAATATGTCGGAAGCAAAACTTTTTGGTTTTTGCTGTGTTAAGTGAATTGCTCATTTGGGAATATCAAAAGAGAAATTTGTAATTTTATCAGCCATCTTGACATTCCTTTCCATTGCAGTATATATCTCATTCTGTGAGTAATGAAACTTCCATTAAGTGTGGTATCAAGGCTAGTCTATACGTAGACTATGCGTTTGTGATCTTGGCTACACGGAGGAGATGGTAAAAGCCACACTTGTGTGGTTGTCAGTAAAACTTCTATATTATATCAGGTTAGGAGATAATATCTCAAGAGCTACCTTAGATTTTTGATGTAATTTATTATCAGTAAATCTCGCACTTTTATAGAGATCTGAGATTTCACATAGACATGGTACCAGTCACAGAGCAGAGGAACACTATATGTTGTGATGGAAACATGTTGTGATGGATATTAGATATCAAGATATCAGTGATTAACAATCCCCCTTTCCTTGAAGCAACTCTGGTCCCTTTCAATTTGTGTAGCTACTCTCTCCTGGTCCCTTTTTCATTTTTAAGCTTTTTGCCTATGTCCTGTCCAATAATGGTGACATGTCCATAGATGTTATAATGTTCATGACACTGGTGCCATACCTCTACTGGTCTCATTTTTATACTTTCAACTGGTACCATGTCTAAAAAAATTGGTCAAGTCACAACCTATTTGTTTGAAATTTGTAAAGTTGAGCTTTGGTCATAGACACTGTACCTGCATTGATCTAGCAAGGTCGAGGTCGTCTTATACAGGAAGAACAAGGAGACTCGCCAGCTTGACATCACCTTGTCACCTGAGACAGGTTCTTCTCCAAGAGCTGAGGTACTCGTTACTGCTATACACCATTGATGCTGGGTACTCACTTGCCCCTGTCATTTTATGTGCATTATTGCTCTTTTTGATGTTTTATGTGGTATATTGAGAAATCATAATTTTTAAATGAAAAGTTTATTTTTTACCAGATTTTTAGTCTTTCTTTTCAAGAAAGATAAGAGAATATTGCTCTGGTGGAGGATTTCTATCTGACCTCATGTGACCTAAATTGTGCAGAAAGGTCATTGAAATGAAAAAAAAATAATCAAACATTAATACTTTTGTATTCTGACTGAACTGCTTATGGCAATACAGCACTCTCCATGCAGAAGGAATAGAAGCTTATCAGCAATATGCTGCTTCATCAATCACTGCCTATTAATCTGCCCTCTCCTGCCCCCTCCAGTGACAAACATTAGGGCCCAGAGCTAGAAAGGTATGAACAGGAGGCTGGCGGGAATGGGTAGCTGAGCTCTCCTCTGATATAATCTCCACACTGCTCCGCTCACACTTCAAAGTGCAGGTGTTTTGCGGCCTTGCCTTGCACACTATGGCAGACCTGGTGACTGGCTGGCTTCTGGCACAATGCTGGCACCAGTGCTGCCCTCTAGATATATAGGTGCACAATATACCTGCCCTTGCTCTGTTTGCACTGCTATGTTACCTCTCTATGCTGTGTATTCATATATTTTCCCTGTCTCCCACTATGCTAAGGCATTTACGCATTTTCCCTTCCTACACCCTATGCTGAAGACATTTTTCAATGACTCTTGTTCAGTTGTAGCCAATCATCTATTTGGTCACATATTAACATGACCAAATGTGGTCACACACAACATCATATTACCATATTGCACCACGAATGGAGCATGCTTGATAAATTAGAGCCACGCAACCGCTATGAGTGACTAGATGGTGACACACAATAACCACGTGTGACCATATTTGGTCACGCCTAAATAGATGCTTGCCTGTTGTGTGTGACATATTAATAACTTCCTATCAAAAGATATCAGCATTGTATACTACATAACTCAACGTTCTCAACATCACTGGCCATGTCAGTTTTGACTCGTTCCCCATTTCGCTCTTATTTATTTTTTTCTTCTTGACGACCACAAATACGATGCCTGACGCACAACCCTCAAAGATGAGAAATCAATCGTCCGCATTCTTGATGGAATCTCCGGTTTCCACCGGGGTCTGCCATTGATCAATATCTCCACAGGACCGACCTTCTCTCGCACATTCTGTACTTCTCCCCAGCATAAAACCCCGCGCCCCCCGCACCCCCCACGCCCGCACCGACTAACACCTCTCTGATCCACAAACGCAATCATTTGGAAAAGCGATCTCGAGGCGCTTCCATTCAATACTTGCCAGATTTATGACTTGCCCTGACTTTGCTGGCGAGATTCTAAGGCCGAGAGTGAAAGAGTAACTTCGCACTTTCTCCTCTGCTGGAGTGTGATGGAGTGTGGCGTCTTAGTTTTTGGTAAAATGATCACAGAACCGGGGTCGTTTAATGCAGAGGTGAGTTATGACTCTGGGTCCTGCATGGGGCAGGATACTCAATTGACCTGGGTGAAAAAAAAAACAACTTTTTATCATGTTCTACACAGAAATGGCTGTATAACATGCAATACCTGACAGGAAACGGTAAAAACAACCCGCTGATTTGTGACTCCATATTTCCCCGATCCCTTTTTTTCATATCAACTTATCAACTTTCTTCTACATTTTATACTGAAATCTTTACATAATGTTACATGAAGCCAGAGAAATAGTGAAAATGATTCCTGCTGAGACGATGAATATATTGATGATTCCTTGTGCTGAATGCAATAATAAATACTGATTCTTTCTCAAAATGTAGTCTGTGTTTGATAATATTATGAAAGTTTAATCTTGCTGCAGATTATGATGACAAAAATACAAGTAATTTAGACTTTTAGGATTTCTTCAAATTTATACCCAGAGATTATTCTGGGAAAGTAATTTTCACATATTCTAGTTAATAGCTTCATACGGGGCTAATGAGGCATGGATAGGTGACCCATTGGGATGGTTGTTTAGTTAGTCAGGCCCCCTACCCATCTTGTCATATTGAAGCTTGGATAGGAGACCCGTTGGGATAGTTGTTGTGATAGTCAGGCCCCCTACCCCTACCCCTTCCTCTTGTCACACCATGCCTGCCTCACATCAAACAAGCTCAGTGGTCCATCCATCTTCCTGTTCCTGAACCAGTTTGACCTGACCTGACCTACTTATCAGTGATGAAAGCCTCACTTTGACATCTGGGTGTTTCTGATCCCTGCTGGAATGCTAAGTAAGGGTGACCCACTGATAAATATCATGTTTTGTCATCAGCGTCGCTGTTTCCCATTGAGAACGACTCTAGAAGTAGATTGGACCAAACCATTGTGAACCTTTTCTTTAACTATACCTACTTTTTTATAGTTTAAAAAAAATGTCTCAAAAATGTCTTGCGGTGCGTTACTTTTCTGCACTGTTTAGCTTGTCAGTGTTATCTGCGGCCTGGGGGGCTCTCTATCAGACAGGCTAAAGCTTTCTATCTGGGTGATCGCCCCTTCCTGCTCTCCACCCCACCCTGTTTTATCCCACAGGGTTTGCCCCTATATTTCTCACCATCCTGTCTGACTACTGGGCGCCTGAGAGCGATAGGTGCATTTCGATGGCTTATTCCTCAGACAGGTGAGTTCCTTCCGTCTGCTTATAATTCTCAATTATGCACCTAATCATATTGATAATCTGTTTTCTCTGTGAAACCAGAACATTTATCTTTCCCTTTTGCACACTAACAAGAGGTAAACAGGTTTCCTATGAATATGTTGTATCTTAGAAGATTGTTTATACTTGATGGGTGGAGCTACAACACCTGCTATAATGTGATATGTTTAGACGCCCCCTGGTGGCAATACAAGAGACCCCTGGTGGCCAACATAACATCAAGGTCAAACTGAGATATTAAACTAATCAAGTCTGACACAAATACTTATCTGCTCTGTGATTGGTTGATTTATTGGCCAGTCATATTTTGGGGTTATTTATTACCTCCATTTCTTATCTTAACGGAGTGGTCCAGGTAAACCAATATTTCTTCTTTGACCAGAATGTATACTTTACAAGATAAGCTATGACTCTATCTATCTGAAATTTATTACTGACTGCCGGAGCTAAAGTGAAATATCAATTTAAAGAAAACTGCATTCCATAAGAGATACTTGAATATTTGCATTAATACTTCACAACCCATCTTTACAACAGAATGCATACATCTGGAGTTAATAATAATAATAATAATTTGATAATAATAACAATAATAATAATGATTTATATAGCGCTATATCAGACTAAGTCTGCTCTAAGCGTCTGATACTGATGATATGAGATTAAGGGGGATTATCTATAAACCATTAGACATGTCTGATGAGGTAATCCAAACCAAACCATTGCAATAACAATCTCTCCTCCTGAGCTAATTAAGTAACTTAACAAGGGAAATGTCTGACTCCCTGACAATGAGATCTGAGGGGAAATTGTGAAATTTGCTCTGGTTTGTACCTTGCAGTAATATTAAACATTATCTAATCAGATGGAGCTGTTATGCTATGAATATAAGACTAGACTATCACCATGGCTCAGCTCATGGCTCGGCTCGTGGCTCGGCTCATGGCTCAACTCGTGGCTTGGCTCGTGGCTCGGCTCATGGCTCGGCTCATGGCTCAGCTTGTGGCTTGGCTCATGGGTCAGCTCATGGCTCGGCTCGTGGCTCAGCTCGTGGCTCATGGCATGGCGTGCTACTTGGCTCGTGGCTCGGAGGAGAAGATGATCAAAGCCCCAGCGTGACCTTGCTAGTTGTCTGTGATAAACCCGAACTTGGACTGTATCAAAGAATGACACAGAGTACATCACATGTTACACCAGACTGAGTGGTTCCAGCCCCAACAAAGATAATCTATCCAGGAGATCTCCTCGGTGTACACAGATTATCACCAGATTATCACCAGATTAGCTCTCTCTAAGGAATATTATTTACAACTGGACCAATATTCAATATGTTTTGCAATTAAGAATCAAATTGTAATTGATACATATTCTGACTATTTCTGGAGTTCTGCAAGGTTGGCATGCAGACAGAACTTGTTCACCATCTCTCACCATTGTCATAATGTATCCATTCTGTGGCATTTCTGACCCACAAAGTTGTCTCCCTCAATACAGTAATAAGATAAAAAATTACGTGCAACTTTCTTCACGTGAAATGATGATTGTCAGTCACTGCCAAAGTTTCCCTCACAATTTCTAATTATTAGTTGTTAGTTGTTAGTCTGAGATCTCTGTGTTAGTTGTTAGTTGTAAGTCTGAGATCTCTGTGTTAGTTGTTAGTTGTAAGTCTGAGATCTCTGTGTTAGTTGTTAGTTGTAAGTCTGAGATCTCTGTGTTAGTTGTTAGTTGCTGTCTGAGATCTCTGTGTTAGTTGTTAGTTGCTGTCTGAGATCTCTGTGTTAGTTGTTAGTTGCTGTCTGAGATCTCTGTGTTAGTTGTTAGTTGCTGTCTGAGATCTCTGTGTTAGTTCTTCATACCTAGGATACAACTAACATAATCTATAGAGAATCTCTGACCTTCGTCTTCATACCTAGGATACAACTAACATAATCTATAGAGAATCTCTAACCTTCGTCTTCATACCTAGGATACAACTAACATAATCTATAGAGAATCTCTAACCTTCGTCTTCATACCTAGGATACAACTAACATAATCTATAGAGAATCTCTAACCTTCGTCTTCATACCTAGGATACAACTAACATAATCTATAGAGAATCTCTAACCTTCGTCTTCATACCTAGGATACAACTAACATAATCTATAGAGAATCTCTAACCTTTGTCTTCATACCTAGGATACAACTAACATAATCTATAGAGAATCTCTAACCTTTGTCTTCATACCTAGGATACAACTAACATAATCTATAGAGAATCTCTAACCTTCGTCTTCATAGCTAGGATACAACTAACATAATCTATAGAGAATCTCTAACCTTCGTCTTCATATTAACTGTACAACTTCCATAATATACAGATTGTCTCTTCAAATCAAGTATTCAACTTCCCTCTCTCCTATAAATGTTTGTTCGTTGTCTGTTTTTATTCCTACAAGGATTCTTTCCAATCTTGCTGAGAAATTTGCAAAACATTTCTTTCAATGGCACACTTTTTGGCATTAAACTTAGACAAGAAATTTGGTATTTTTTTCTTGAGTATCAATGTCAGAGTTTGGTTTATATGATAAAAATATGAAAATGGGATCAAGTCTTCTTAATACCAAATGGGTTTGTTCCTAATTGCTTTCTGCTTTTCCTCTGTCACTGAGTAGCATTTACAAAATGGCACAAAATCAGAGCAAAATGGCACGAAATCAGAGCAAAGTGATGGGTTGGCTGGCAGGATTGCCTCTGACGGTGCCAGAAGCTCGGCAGTAGGCCGGGCTGATCTATCTGCTGGTGACTTTGATGTCATAGAGACCCCCCTGGCTATGATCTGCTAACCCCACCCATCCACCTTGACCCCCCCCCACCCCAGCACCTGTGTCCCCCCCCTTACCAAAAAAAACAAAAAACTATCCTACCATATTACTCCTTAAACAATCACATTGCATTCTCCAGTGCATCAATTTAGATGAATATGTTTCAATTATGGTGCATTCTTCAGTGAGTCCTAGTTTATTACTATGTTTATCTATGTTATATCATTCATTTTTTGCCCAATTTTCCATTATCTTGATGCCAAATTATATAATTTACTTGCAACATCCTACTCAGAGCATCTCATGTGAAAACTTTGAAAAAAAACTTTTTAAAAGAATTACAATAAGTATATTATATGAAATGCTGCATCTTCATATATAAACTGTCTTTGCGATCCCCCAGGGACGTGGGCCTGAAATGCTGCATCTTTATATATAAACCTGTCATGGCGATCCCCCTGGGACGTGGGCCTGAAAAACTGCATCTTTATATACAAACCTGTCATGGCAATGATGGTCCATGAAGAACAACAACCCGTTTCTCAAACTGCCAATTCTAATTTTCTGCAACCGTGTTTAGGATTCAGATAAATTGCCCTAATTTTCACATTCTAGGCCACAATAAATAGATAAATAAATAAAATATGATGAGTCTAGTGTAAGTATGCTGTCCGCGCCTGGTGAGCAGTTTCCATTAGTGCTTTCTGTGAGTCAGAGAGTCCTTCCATTAGGTGGGGAATTCTACTATCTCTATCTACCGCTCTGATCTCTGACTACCCCAACACACGGGCACCTGATGTGATGGGAATTACACAGGCACCTGAATAGTGGGGGAATTCCACTGTCTCTATCTACCGCTCTGATCTCTGACTACCCCAGCACACAGGCAACTGATGTGATGGGAATTACACAGGCACCTGAATAGTGGGGGAATTCCACTGTCTCTATCTACCGCTCTGATCTCTGACTACCCCAACACACGGGCACCTGATGTGATGGGAATTACACAGACACCTGAATAGGTGTAGAATTCCACTATCTCTATCTACCAATCTGATCTCTGCCTACCCCAACACACACAGGCAACTGATGTGATGGGAATTACACAGGCACCTGAATAGTGGGGGAATTCCACTGTCTCTATCAACCGCTCTGATCTCTGACTACCCCAAAACACTGGCACCTGAATAGTGGGGGAACTCCACTATCTCTATCTACCGCTCTGATCTCTGCCTACCCCAACACATGGGCAACTGATGTGATGGGAATTACACGGGCACATGGTTAAGTGGGGAATTCTACTGTCCCTATCTCAGATTTTTTATACTTTATTTCAGCCCCATCCATCAGTGGAAGGACTGTCCGGACCCTCCCAGGCATTAAAAAAGGCTCATAAGGGATGTTAAGAGTCAAAGTGAGTTGACAAACTGGAGTTATCTTATGATTTCTGTTTATGGATCGCTGCCTATTTCTCCATTGTTTTCTTCATGATAACTGCATGAAATAAAAGATAACTTTAGGACAAGAAGGAAATAATCTGAAATGAAAAAAATATCATAATATCACATGCCTAATAGAGTGCTATATAAGTGAGATTTAATATAAGCCAAAAAGGTGTGGCATTATTTCCAAAGAGATTGTTCTGGCTGGAAAAATCCCGGAAATTCCAATTATTACATCTGACTCGCAATCAGACATGGAATGCCACCCCGATTCAATTATACTTATCCTATTTGATGTGAACTGCCGGCCATTGTTTGCAACCTAGGGACACTGTTGCTACGGGGACACAATGGACCGGGATAACAAGCAGAAGATATTGATGACAGTAAACAGATTACAGCTTATTAAGTGGATTATGTACAAGATTATTGGATTATCAAGCAGATTAGTATAGCAACAATAACATTATCAGATGACGGCAAAGATAACAGCAATAGATACACAGAGGAGCCGAGACAAGATCAGAAAACTTCCTCGCATGATAAACAGCAATTGATGTGTACATTGCTGTGTTATAAAATCTCTCTTAGCGAACAGAACAGCATGGTGTACTTTTCTCAATGATCTTTCCAGTTGGGCCGAAGTCTAAGTGAATGAAACACGCTGTGATGTAACGCTGAGTAGCTATTATGTGAAGAGAAAAGGAAACAACTTCACACTCACGGTGCAAAGATCAGCGTCACTGTAACTGTGTGAAATAGTCTTCATCTGTCTGCGGAGAACAAACAGACTGACAGAGTCCTGCATGCCATCTCTATAGCCTCACCATAGCCATATACAGGCAGGCAAAATATATCACTATCTAATGATATAAATACATGATCTCAAGTTTACATGTACATCAGGCTATTTTAGTTCCTTTGATCCATTATCTCATCAAAGGTAACAATCCGGAATTCTAAACATGCACCTAAGTATTCCTCAAGGGTTGAACTCACAACTCATATATAAATAAATACATCATCTCCAAAATACACTGTCATTTAAGCTCATTCTGTTTCTTTATCCAATATCTAATCTATTAAACCTGAATTTGAGAGACACCTGAGTTTATTCTTGAAGGTTGACCTGATAATTCAGAACTCAGAGCCAAAGAGGATCTAGGAGACTCAAAAGGTCACTGGCATGGGAGCCACCCAGAACTCTTGATTAGTTTAACTTCACTTTTACTTTTCTTTAACTTGGCCCATGACCTATCTCCTTAAGTTCTTTTTTTCAAAATGATATATATATATATATATATATATATATATATATATATATATATATATATATATATATATATATATATATATATATATATATATATATATATATATATATGTATCTATATATATACGCTCATATTGCTCCTATTGTCATATAGTTGAGGTTATCAGGTGCACATAACAAGAAAGGAGAGCAAAAATACTATAGTTTGCAAATACTATATTTGTTAATTATGAAAATATTCAACTTTATCTTTTTTAGCATTACCGTTTTTGGAGTAGCATTTTAATGTTTTTCCAGTGGAGCATCTACCTGCCAGTATTATGACACTGGTGAGGTCATTAGGTGTGAGTTAATATCATCTGACTTCTATTGATATGATCTGTACAATCTTCACAGTCTTTTGTGCCAAATACAACAATTATCCAGGACTTTTCCATCATTCTGATCACATTAATTGATTATTCGGATCGTATGGACGTTGACTCTATTCATATATATGGATATTGGGAAGCGCCCCGTGATGTCCATAGTTTCTACCTACCGGTATAAGATTTGAATTATGTTTATGTTATTTTAATTTCTCCAAATTTATTTGAATAAAAAATGTTAAGAATTGACAGCTGCATGAGATAAGCACCAAATATGATTAATGATTCAGGGAGGACCAGTATGGGTGCACTTGACAGGTGCCAGTGAAGTTGGAGTGACGGGTGCCCGTGGGGCATTGGCAGAAGATGACAGGAACCGGCCACACCTGAGACCTGGCCACAAAGCTCACCGACACGGGCATCAGGATATCAAACCACACCACAGGCCCTGACATGGTAGATGCCACACCTGAGACCTGGCCACAAAGCTCACTGACACGGGCATCAGGATAGCAAACCACACCACAGGCCCTGACATGGTAGATGCCACACCTGAGACCTGGCCACAAAGCTCACTGACACGGGCATCAGGATAGCAAACCACACCACAGGCCCTGACATCTCAATGCAAATGCATTATTTACTCAAAAAATCTCAAAGAAAAAATGGACACTTTTATTATTTTCACTGGTTTTTCTTCTTTTTGACATTTCCACATATTTTCTTTTATCAAAATAAAAAAAAATACTACAAAATGTACATTAAATTTTTTACACTATTCAAGTGCCTGTGAGTGTTACACATTGCATTAGGCCCATCTGGGATTTACTTTCAACGTGCTTTGTTAAGGTTCCAATGATAAATAGACATTGGCTGTCACACAGACAGAACGTACTTCAAACAATACTACATTTGGCTAATTTAATAAGGCAGAGATAACAATCAGGCTTAACTCAGTGATGATTCTTTGTGTATCATGATCGTAATCCTCATAGGCAGAGAAACATCAAGGGCTTTGTGCACTATATATATCTTTATATATCATACATAACTCATGCGTTGCAATTAATTAAATTCATTATATTGTCATAAAGGCAACATTTACGGTCCCCTTGCAGTAACAATGTTATTTTCGCATTGTGAGAACAAACTCATTTTTAACAAAGCTTTTCTTCCTATTTCTATACTTTACCATTACACATGACATGTTTTTTTTCCATATGCGAATACACATGAAGTGAAACACTGGAGTACGGAACAGTCGTGAGGGAATGAAATAGCAGAGAGCAGCAAACACGTTCATTAGTGTTACCTTCAAAATCATTTGTAATATTGTAGTCAAACTGTATAAATACTGAATCCAAGATGGCCAGAAGTAAGTCTTAAGGCCTTTAATCTTATGTAATGTGATTAATAGACAAAATATTAAAAATCCACAAAAACGTATTTCCATGTAATCAGAGTAAAGCCCCACATGTAACATGTTATGCTGACTTCCCTATTATCATGCTATGCTGACTTCCCTATTATCATGTTATGCTGACTTCCCTATTATCATGTTATGCTGACTTCCCTATTATCATGCTATGCTGACTTCCCTATTATCACGCTATGCTGACTTCCCTATTATCATGCTATGCTGACTTCCCTATTATCACGCTATGCTGACTTCCCTATTATCATGCTATGCTGACTTCCCTATTATCACGCTATGCTGACTTCCCTATTATCATGCTATGCTGACTTCCCTATTATCACGCTATGCTGACTTCCCTATTATCATGCTATGCTGACTTCCCTATTATCACGCTATGCTGACTTCCCTATTATCACGCTATGCTGATTTCCCTATTATCATGCTATGCTGACTTCCCTATTATCATGCTATGCTGACTTCCCTATTATCATGCTATGCTGACTTCCCTATTATCACGCTATGCTGACTTTCCTATTATCATGCTATGCTGACTTCCCTATTATCACGCTATGCTGACTTCCCTATTATCATGCTATGCTGACTTCCCTATTATCACGCTATGCTGACTTCCCTATTATCATGCTATGCTGATTTCCCTATTATCATGCTATGCTGACTTCCCTGTTATCATGCTATGCTGACTTCCCTATTATCATGCTATGCTGACTTCCCTATTATCATGCTATGCTGATTTCCCTATTATCATGCTATGCTGACTTCCCTATTATCATGTTATGCTGACTTCCATGTAATCATGTTATGCTGACTTCCCTATTATCATGTTATGCTGACTTCCATGTAATCATGTTATGCTGACTTCCCTATTATCATGCTATGCTGACTTCCATGTAACCATGCTATGCTGACTTCCACATAATCATGTTATGCTGACTTCCCTATTATCATGTTATGCTGATTTCCACATAATCATGCTATGCTGACTTCCATGTAATCATGTTATGCTGACTTCCCTATTATCATGTTATGCTGATTTCCACATAATCATGTTATGCTGACTTCCCTATTATCATATTATGCTGATTTCCACATAATCATGTTATGCTGACTTCCCTATTATCATATTATGCTGATTTTCACAAAATCATGTTATCCTGACTTCCCTATTATCATATTATGCTGATTTCCACATAATCATGTTATGCTGACTTCTCTATTATCATATTATGCTGATTTCCACAAAATCATGTTATGCTGACTTCCCTATTATCATATTATGGTGATTTCCACAAAATCATGTCATACTGACTTCCATGTAATCAGCAATAAGCCTCTCACATGTCCGTGTGATGCTGACAGTTTATGACAGATATGTTGGGGCATTGCAGACTCTCACTGAGGACGTGTGCAAGAAGGAATCTGCCACCACAAAACAAAGAATCTGCCACCACAAAACAAGGAATCTGCCACCACAAAACAAGGAATCTACCACCACAAAACAAGGAATCTGCCATGACAAAACAAAGAATCTGCCACCACAAAACAAGGAATCTGCCACCACAAAACAAGGAATCTGCCACCACAAAACAAGGAATCTGCCACCACAAAACAAGGAATCTGCCACCACAAAACAAGGAATCTGCCACCACAAAGCGAGCAGCGTCGCTTGCTAATCACCAGTCAGCCGTGCCGAATGCCTTATTAGTGTAAATTTACTGTATTGTCCTAAAAGGGTTAAAGATGAGGAAATGATACTAGCTTTACCAGGTCTGATGGACATACTGACTGTGAAAGGGTTAAAGCTGGGGAAATGATACTAGCTTTACCACTCCAATCTTGCCGTCTTTTCCCTTTCATCAATCTTCCCGCAATCTTCCCGCAATCTGGGCCACACCTTCGGGTTTGGATCGACACTTAATCCTGATTAAAGTGCACATTGCGTGTGACTTAAGACAAAGTAGTGCGGGCCATCTCGGCGGATGATGGATGCCTGCTTCTTACCCCTGTAGGGGCACTCCAAAAACAGGGGGAAACAAACCAATGAAAAACTCAACTAGATTTGGAGGAGTATGTGCAATCCTGATATATACAAATGACATAAATTTTGGAAAAAAAATCTTTCAAATGAACTATAAAAAAAAAAAAAAAAATTATTTAAAGAAATAATTTTATAAAGAATATTGGTACTAATAAAGATTTATTTGTTATAGATGGAATGTTTTTTCGTGAATAAGAATAAAGAAGTGATGAGAAGATGCAGATGAGTCTGGAGATATTGTGTTAATTGATCTCCACGGTTCTCTACGCATCCATGAAAGCCTCAAACAAACCCTACATTACGCCAACACTTCCTGATCAAATTGTTTTCATGACAGCCTCCATGGTGACAAAAAAATAGCGAAAATTAAATTTGTTCATTTGCATACGTTTCATTTTCACAAAATGAGAATAAACATCAGATATCTATCACGGTGAAATGATAAGAGAGCATGTTTATTGTTGGTGAGACTGTGTCGCCCCCTTGTGTCAGCTGGGTGGTTGCCCTGGGGTTGTAAATCTCTCTAGTTTCCCTGCTTCCATTAATGGATGCAGATCTACTACTTAATTCGAGTTATGGTCCTCACTTACAAGATCATTACATTAATGCCTCGTCAAGATGCACCTTCTTGAAATAAAAATTACCATAATTTCCCCAATAAAACAACAATTATTTTCTTTTGGTGCAAGCTAATGATCGATTCTAAATAAAAAAATCATATACATCTCATAATTACTGTCAACATATTAATAAAATCTTTAGTAGACAAATAACAAATAAGTTTTAAAAGGTTAAAAAAAAGGTAAAGGTGACATTTATACAGTGCTGATCCCAGACATTGACTGCTCATAGTGCTTGATAGAAACTTGCTGGGATTCAAGCCTGAGATCCCTGGGTATCAAGGCAAGCACTCTACCAACTCTGCTAATATGGCTGAATATGGTAACAAAATGGGGTATAAGGAGTAATATGGTGGTGAAGTATGACCAGCATGCAATCTGCAGATATTGGCAGATGACAACTAGAATTTTGATATATTGCACGTGGATTTGAGTCCTTTTAACTACATGAGTTTTCTATTTAAACTTAGCTCAGGATCAAGTTATCACTTATTGCAATGGAACACAACTCTAACAAGTTACATTATCTTTTTGCTAATAAGAGGTTTAACAGATTATTTACCCATCAGGCTTTGCCTCAGTCTACCCATAATGCATCTGTGATATGTGATTTCTTCTATGTGTCACATATCGCTTGTAACCTTCAAAGAAGTCTGTATCATTCTGCTAGAGACGGCCCGCCACAAAGAGACTCTCAGAGATAGACTCAAACTTGGTAATATTCACTTTTCTTTTGTAAGCTTTTGATATCAAAACCTCAGAATTTGCAACTCATAACCTTTGGTTGAAAAGATTCTGAGAAGAGCTCATAGATTTTTCATGGCTTCTGCTGCAATATTCCAAAAGCTTTATTGTTTTGTTTTGCAACATATTTATACGTTTCTCAAAAAGCGACCCGGGATCAAATATAAGCGCGCTGTGGTAGACATCGAGAACGTATGTTCCTTGAATCTTATTTGTCTATTGTTGTAGTTTGCAAAGATTGTGAACTGCCAAGAAGCCGTGCAACTTGAAACAGAACAGAATTCATAAAAAAATCGCCAGATTTACATTGATATTTGAAATCTGATAAAACATTGTACAAGACATATGGCTTGTCAGATTATGACAAGAAGTACCCGAGAGAGTCTGGAGGATTGAGACCTTCTTGAGACATAGTATATGTACTGCCTTAAGTGGCTGAAGCCAAACGTCTATTTGATCATGCATGAATATGACAAAATGTGTTCACGCATGACCAGAGCGTGACCAAATTATGCCACACACATGGTTGGAGTGAACACGTTATGCAACACAACTGTTGTGCATGACCAGATGATTTCACGTGATTGCCACGCTTTACCTGACCTTATTTGACCACATCCATGTGTGCATGACCTGACCTTATTTGACCACATCCATGTATGCATGACCTGACCTTATTTGACCACATCACTGCATGACCTGACCTTATTAGACCATAACCCTGCATGACCTGACCTTATTTGACCACATCCCTGCATGACCTGACCTTATTTGACCACATCCCTGTGTGCATGACCTGACCTTATTTGACCACATCTGTGTACAAATGACCTGACCTTATTTGACCACATCTGTGTACTGGTATATATGACTTGACCTGACCTGACCTCATTTCATCAATCAGTGGATGACCAAATAGATGTTAGGCTCCACCTGGAGAGACAGATATGGTGTATGCTGGGCCTGTAACCCGGCCACTATCCGCGGCTTATCAGGACGTCCACACGCTGCATTCATATTTGTCCAGGATTCAGGTAGAGGCTGACTGAGTCAAAGCCCTCCCGAGATGACACGCGCCAATCGCCACAGATCTCACACGTCAATCACTCCTCTCATATTTCTTGTGTTGCTGCACAGGGGGGTCACTTACTGCTGATCTCTGTACACCACAGGGGGGTCACTTACTGCTGATCTCTGTACACCACAGGGGGGTCACTTACTGCTGATCTCTGTACACCACAGGGGGGTCACTTACTGCTGATCCCTGTACACCACAGTGCTACTCAGGGGGTCACTTACTGCTAATTTCTGTACACCGCAGTGCTGCATAGGGGGGTCACTTACACTAATCCTGTCTGTACACTACAGTGCTACTCAGGGGGGTCACTTACTGCTAATCCTGTCTGTACACCAGTGCTACTCAGGGGGGTCACTTACTGCTGATCTCTGTACACCACAGTGCTACTCAGGGGGGTCACTTACTGCTGATCTCTGTACACCACAGTGCTACTCAGGGGGTCACTTACTGCTGATCTCTGTACACCACAGTGCTACTCAGGGGGGTCACTTACTGCTGATCTCTGTACACCACAGTGCTACTCAGGGGGGTCACTTACTGTTGATCTCTGTACACCGCAGTGCTACTCAGGGGGGTCACTTACTGCTGATCTCTGTACACCACAGTGCTACACAGGGGGGTCACTTTCTGCTGATCTCTGTACACTACAGTGCTACACAGGGGGTCACTTACTGCTGATCTCTGTACACTACAGTGCTACTAAGGGGGGTCACTTACTGCTGATCTCTGTACACTACAGTGCCACTAAAGGGGGTCACCTACTGCTGATCTCTGTACACCAAAGTGCTACTCAGGGGGTCACTTACTGCTAATCCTGTCTGTACACTACAGTGCTACTCAGGGGGGTCACTTACTGCTAATCCTGTCTGTACACTACAGTGCTACACAGGGGGGTCACTTACTGCTAATCCTCTCTGTACACCACAGTGCTACTCAGGGGGTCACTTACTGCTGATCTCTGTACACCACAGTGCTACTCAGGAGGGTCACTTACTGCTGACCTTCTCTGTACTAAGCAGCCGACTGTTCTTTCTGCTTCCTCTGACTGTCAAGTGGAAAAGTTAAAAGAAGGATTGTCTTTCCTGCAGCAATCAACACTGCCAACTCACACACTCCATACAGAAACGAGCAAAGTTCATAGTTTATTCCTTTCACTCAGCAGCTAAACTCAATATATTTAAACACTCGGCTCACAACAATTGATTTTTCTCCAAATGTTTGACCTTTCACTCCAATTAGGAAAGTTTAAAAAGTATTGATTTACAAATAAGAGATTTAGCACCAGGGCTTCAGCAACAAAAGTTAAAAGAGATTTTATGCCATCTCCCTGAGAAACAAGGGCACTTGTCCAATCTGAGATCCTTCCAAAAGGTATGGACACTTAAGATTGCAAGTGTAAGTATTATAAATGATTGCACTTGTATAATACATTGATGTAAGAAGGAAACTTATAAAGCAATGTCACTTATAAGGTCAAGTCACTTATAAGGTCAAGGTGACTTGTAAAGGCAAGGTCACTTACAAAGGTAAAGTCCTTATAAAGGCAAGGTCACTTACAAAGGTAAAGTCACTTATAAAGGCAAGGTTACTTGTAAAGGCAAGGTCACTTACAAAGGTAAAGTCACATATAAAGGCAAGATAATTTTAAAGGAAAGGTCACTTGTAAAGGCATGGTCACTTTTAATATTGCCAAAAAATAAGGACACTTATATAAGGAGGGAGCCTCAGATAAAACAGAAGTGTAAATAACAGTAAGGTCAATTACACAGGCAGGTCAGTTACATAAGCAATGCCAATAATGTAAGCAAGGTCGTTTCTATATGAGAAAGGTCATGATATAAACAAGGTCACTAAAAGAAGCAAGGGAACTCGTACAAAAAGTGAATGTGGCTCTTTCAATAAGCGGGGATATTATAAGTACAAAGTAATAGAGAGGCTCGGGACACTACCGAGCGCAGATATCAATCATTATACGTGTGAGAGCCCCAAGAGAAGCTGGGCTAATATGGACATCAGTTGAACTCTCTACCGCTGGAGATCAGAACAGTGACGCTGACAATCTAATCATGGCCGCAAACGTCACACAGTTCTCATGCAGTCCCACGACGAAATCTCCCTCGGAGGCAAAAATAAGTTCTCTCTGCACCCCTGGATCTGCGATGAATTGTGGGATGCATTCAGCATGATGCAGAGATAGGAGGCCAGTAGATTATATCATACATCGGGCTATGACTGGTCACCTATCACAGTCTCTGCCTGAATCAAATGTTTTTTATTCATATTCCTGGGTCAGGTGAACTTGGCACGAACATGACAGAATCTCAAAATTGGCATCCGCAATGGTTGGATATCACTGACGGGATAATAAACCTAATCTACCGCCTCATATCTATCAAAACCTAACTTGTATTAACAGAATCAACCATAAACAAAAATCTGTTCTCACTGTCTTATATAATGTTCTGATTTTTAAAACATTGTTTAATGTCATTTCAATTATTAAGTGTTATCTTAAATAGATATTATTAACAAAACATCTTGCAGCAAATTAAAAAAGGGAAAATTGGTCCCCTTCAACCCAGTGGAAGTGATTTAACATGATATTATACATCATGAAATGATGAGATAAGTGATATAAAATCAAAACAAAATTTTATTTCTAATATGTTATGATAGACGCTATACAAAATTAGATAAAGAACTTGTCATATTTACTCTTCTCGAATCTAGTTACAAATTCTGTGAGATTGTTTCTGTCAAATCATGAACAAAACCCAAATGGATTAGGAATTTTGGTGCTGTCCATAATTTATAGCAACCGCTCGTTTCATTTTGTATCATCTCTTGAGACTGAGATTGTTAATGACAGAAACTATCAACTATTGAACGAATGTGTAAATTCCCTTGTCATCATATAGTGAGGTTCTATCAAGAGCTATCAAGATATATTACATACAACCTGAGTCGACAACAAATGCCTCCAGATATTTTACACAAAATACTGTGCCTTGTTTCTAGTATACATACATATATTTCCAGTTTATATATATATATATATATATATATATATATATCTAGCAAGCAGTGTACCCTTCAGAAAATTGCACATCTTAAAATTTCAAATCAAGTATAAGAAACGAGCAGTTGAGCAGCTGCTATCAGATGGGTACGACATAACAATAAGATCAGCATAACAAGATGAAATACACCATTCTATTTTGTGACCTTGTCTTGACCTTTTTTATGACCTTGATCTCATCAATCAGTCACAAACGTTCATATTTCCTCTCACGCTGACCCATTTACACTTGTTGCCGGCAGCTTTCAATCTTGGATCTAACCTTATTTCCTGCCGAATGCCGCTGATATCTGCCGAATCTCTTGCCTTAAATCGCCACCAACATTTCATCCCAATATTCCAATTCCATCTGATTCTGCCTCAGCCAGGACATGATTGACCGCTCTTAATACCAAATATTTCATTACCTGCCATCTGGTGGTGACCGTGCTGCCCTCTAGTGTACACAACCATCATGAATTAATCATATTCATGTGGCACCATGTCACCAGAGGTCACTGTATTGCAACCTTTCCCTCCAATGTTTCCCCGGTTCTGATCCAATATGCCTCTATTAATTGTTTACAATTTCCCAAAGGAAAAGACTGCATCATACAACGAATAGAACTAAACTTATACCGCTCAGATATATTCCTGGTTAATGTGCATGATAAAACTGGGTCTCAAAGATTTCCCGACAGCCCCATCTTTTTATTATAAGCATGTACCGCAGGGCAGCATTTGTTTAAGGTGCTGAGGTGCTGAGGTGTTTAAATGACTGACAGTTTTTCTACGTTAAATTGTGGGGTTTGAGGGTGTCAGGAAGAGTGGATGAATATCAGCAGAACCTGGCCAATCCCCTCACCTGATAGTCGTGTGTATGCTGGGGTATATATACAGGGGGGTGTCAATGATAGGGGCATGATGATAGCCACTGGGATATATATATACAGGGGGGTACACTGGGGTATATATATACAGGGGGGTACACTGGGGTATATATATACAGGGGGGTACACTGGGGTATATATATACAGGGGGGTACACTGGGGTATATATATACAGGGGGGTACACTGGGGTATATATACAGGGGGGTACACTGGGGTATATATACAGGGGGGTACACTGGCAGAGGGTGGGGGTTGTCAATGATGGGGGCACTGGGGTATATATACAGGGGGGTACACTGGCAGAGGGTGGGGGTGTCAATGATAGGGGCACTGGGGTATATATACAGGGGGGTACATTGGCAGAGGGTGGGGTGTCAATGATAGGGGCACTGGGGTATATATACAGGGGGTACACTGGCAGAGGGTGGGGTGTCAATGATAGGGGCACTGGGGTATATATACAGGGGGTACACTGGCAGAGGGTGGGGGTGTCAATGATAGGGGCACTGGGGGATATATACAGGGGGTACACTGGCAGAGGGTGGGGTGTCAATGATAGGGGCACTGGGGTATATATACAGGGGGTACACTGGCAGAGAAGAAGAGGGTCCTCTATTAACGGTAGAGGGGCATTATTCTGACTGCGATGAGGAGTAGAGTATGGATGGAGAGTGTTGCCTTAATGCAGTGGGGGAATGCAGCATCCTTTATGCAATACATTCACTTCAGACTCTACTATATTATCAAGTCAATTATCATTATTATGAGCTAAGATCTTTACACAAATACTTTTCATAATGATGATCAGACAAAAAGGGAAACTTGCGAATTTGGCAAAAATGTCACATAAGTAAGAAAACAAAACTCGTCAATATAAATGGTGAATGTTGAATATATATGAAAACCTTTGACTGTGACCTTGACAGCCGCTACGGCACCCCACAGAATGTGTGTGGGCTCATTAAGGTAAAGTTGATGGCTCCCCTCCCGCCCCAAACACCCCACATCTGTCAAAACACACGTGATGGATACATATTCCATTCAGCATATACCCTCATCCCAAATCCACCCTAAATGCTGGAATTTCTGTTTGATCTGTCTGATATATCTGTCATTCATAATTCGCTATAATAAAGATGGACTCATCTCTCCATCGGATCACTTAACCTTTCCAGATTCTCTGTCATTCCCAGTTCTAGGTCGGACTTTGCTGCCTGTGGATGTGCAATATTTTCTATTTGCATTCCAGAAGTAGGTAGCGATACAGTCATACCCCATTTAACATACCACCATCTTATGTGTATGGCTACACATAGAATGCTAACTTCCATATCAGATCAAAGACATTTTCTCCATTCTGAGAGTACATTTAGATGTGTATATGATGTGGTTATTTCATATATTTCCTCTCTATCTCCTCGCTCACATTTTTTCATATATAATACATTTCATGCCGTTTTTTCAAACCATTATCCTTTCACTAGACCAGTCCCTGAAACGGTCTCAAGTCCCTAAAAATGGCCGAGAAAGAGATATCCTTAAATGGAAAATTTACTGAATAAAGTCCCTGAAAAAACCTGTTTCAGTCCCTGAAAAAACCTGTTTCAGTCCCTGAAAAAACCTGTTTCAGTCCATGAAAAAAATTTATTCAGTCCCTACTTTCAATTTTTATCTTGCCTTTTTTCAATAAATCTGAATCATGTCCCTCAAAAAAACAACTTTAATTTTTTTTATCTTGTTTTCAATAAATCAAAAAACGTCATTCAATCTTTTTGATTACTGCAAAGCAAATAAATTAGGTGTATTTGTAGCTATCTGCCGTATGAATCAAGCAGAACCTCTCCACTCCTCGCTTCTTATCTCAGCCTATCTCTCGCTATCTCACGCTATCTCATGCTCTCATCTCACTCTCGGTGCCGGAGTTGTTTTTACAGATGGTTGCTGCAGTTATCAGATTTGGCTGGTTGTTGTATCTGAGGGTAGCATCTTGTGATCATGTTCCACTGAGGGGATTTACAGGGTGAGATCCCTCCCCAGCTAACAAACTGCCACCGCAGGGGGGAACCACACGTCTCAAAAAGGCCCAAAAGTTATATACACGTCAATATAGCAGAAATAATGATACCAAAATAATCTCATCAGATTAAGTTGTTCGGGAGTCTGAATGGTTCTTTGATTGAATCTAAACAGGAAGATAAACTCCCACATGCAGTAAGTGGCCAAGCTTTTCTATTATTAATATTTTCACATTTTCTCAAGATTCCATTCTTTATAAAGAGATATCCATTTTCTGGAAGTTTCTCATTTCTTCCATTATTTATATAAAGCTATTTCTTAGAAAATAATTTTCGCCCAAATAAAGTTTCTCAGAAAAAATAATATCATTCATCTGTGTTTCTTATTTGATTATTATGATGAATATCATATTATAATCACAGAAAATCTACAAGAGAAATGACCACAGGTAAAACGAGATCCAAAAATGAATAATATAATATTGAGACAGCTGGTTTCCTGTCCAGAAGCGGTGTATCAAGTATATTTATCCACTAACATTTCTTTATCTGTGTGTGCCAAATTTACCTGTTTTCTCACCGTTCTTTATTTATCAGAGAAAGTGACTTATGCCAACATCGTGTGAGACTCGTGATCTGGACACAGAGAGGGAAACATGACCCCTTCCTCCCGGTATCTCTCCGGTATCTCTCCGGTATCTGATCGGCCAGGCATTCACACCTAAGTTTCTGGTTTCACACCTCAATAGTGTGTATTTCACTTACACCTTATTAAAACCCATATATTTTTTCTTTACCATGTTTATTTCTTAGAACTGAAAGCAATGATAAATTCATAACATCCTCTCAATAAATGGATATATCTACACTACATAGCCAATAATATGTATATACATTTTTCAAGAGAAATAAAAGAATAATTGCAGTTGTCTTTTTATATGTAAAGCATATAGATAATTTTCTTATTAATTACTCAAGGCGGCTGTTTTTATTCTGATCATTTAGTCCAAGAGCATATTATATGTGTTACTTTATTTGATACTTTGTGGTAGGAGTAGAAACATGAGACACACAATCCACTTCCTGCTTCTCTTGTGTCCCACAGAATATGTCTCCCCATAAAAACCTCCTCTCAAACAAAATTTGTGAAATATCATCCCCCGTGATATCCTCCACATATTTGCCTACGTCTATACATTTTTACCGGAATTCTGCCTCAGGATTTTTGTCTGCTTCATTTGTGCTATTCATAAAAGTAATGAAATATCCACCCTAAGATTTCGATTAAGCAGGAAAAGCTTGCAAATGGATTCTTGCAGACACCAAAACATTATATATATATATGTATGCAATCTCTACAGCTGAAGCTTTGTGCTCAATAGTCTCTCAGCTTTATATTGGGTTTTGGGTTATTCTATGTTAAACTGCATCTGATACATCTTTTGCTCCAATATTTATAACTGAAAATAATTTCAAATTTATTTCTCCTCAACAGATGTTTGTTTAAACATGTATCATTAATTAAAATCATTAAATACAAACTTTTTCTCTGATGCTTTGATTAGAATATCTTGAATTACAAGGATCTATTGCATTTCTCTATAAGAACTTTCTTTTTTATGGACAGAAAAGTGCAAAAACCGTTCTCCAATATTTCAGACATACATGTTTGCGTTCTATGAAGTGGGAGTGCAGTAAGATTCAATATACCAGTCAATAAAATATAGGTTAACAGGCTTTCCTATCTCAGACTGACATCACATGTAGCAAAATGGAAACTGCTAAAAAGATTGCCTTATTTCTTTATTTATCCACAAGTATTGAGAAACAGATGGAGAGAGAAAGGCAATAACCGCCTCTTTGTTTGGCTGAGGGTTAAAATGTGCTTGGAAGCATGCAAACAAAAGAGATAAATTAACAGATTATCCTATTTATTAAGATAAATTCTAGGATGATGAGATTAACATAAAACATAACATTTAACAAGATGGCTCACGTGTATAGGAGCAGCTATCCTGTATGGATCTGCTGAACTTAAATCTCAAATCAAATTTGAAAACATAACCGAGATTTGAATGATATCAAAAAAACTTTGAATATATTTAAAATCAGAGTATGGCCTGAGAAGAAAAGCGTATAATGTGTGAAACTTAACAGGGATGTGAATAATAAAAAAATACTTTGTATATTGTTAAAATCAGAGTATGGGCTGAGAAGAAAAGCGTATAATGTGTGAAACATAACAGGGATGTGAATAATAAAAAAATACTTTGTATAGTGTTAAAATCAGAGTATGGGCTGAGAATAAAAGTGTATAAAGTGTGAATCAGGATGTGATTGTGTTAAGGTGTGAATGAGATGGGTGAGTTGTGTTGAGAAGCAGGAGTAGGAATGCATCGCCACTTACGCCGGCCTGGTATTATGATAATTGAGGAGAGAAGCAGCACTTAGCCAGATTGTAGTCGCGAACGGCTTGAGAGGCTTTCGTGACAACAATGGATTTGTGTGTTTAGGATTAATGTGCTTAATCCCTCATTGAGATTAGTGACAGATTATCCTCATCATACCCTGGCCATTACGGACAAAATGGACGATCACAATCGCTCAGCCGACCGTGTACTCTCTCAACCACTCAGCCATTGACTTGGTCGCCTCGATCCATTCACTTTACACTGCAATCAATCAGCACAGGCAAATTACCGTGCAGCCAATTCTCCGCAGACTCCCAACAATTAATGAAAGTTTGTGAAACTTAATTTTCTCCACATGGGAACTGCTACTGGACCCTGTACCTCATCCCTTATCTTATCTCTGTAATGCTGCTATCAGATAAGTGCATCTCCAGTTCTTTATCTCAATAAACCCCCGCACTGATTTATCACCCCCAGGCTAAAGATGTCATGTCTTTTATTGTCCCCTGCAGTTTATACTGTTCCGTGAGCTTGTCATCTTTCTAACACAGAAATGTGATCGCACAATAGTGCTACATAACTCTAAATGTCTAAAAGCCTCTTGCAAAACTTGGGAATGTTCCGAGAGTTTTCATCAAACCAGATTACCATAATAATCCCCGCTTAGGCTAAATCTCCTAAATGAGTAAACACTACTAAGCTAAATCCTAAAGCCATTAGAAACATTCATAAACTATTAAAAGGGCCAATTAGAACAATGCAAATTTTATATTGTCAATATATTCATATATCTTTGATTAAATTATATGTTGTGTGTTGATCCTTCAACTTAAAGTTTGTCTCAAAAATCACCCATCACTAATTAAATAGTGAGAGTCTCCTATACTAATGAAACTTGACAATTCCACAAAGATTATTATTATCAATATTACTTTTTTATTAATGGCAAAGCCAGCATCTTACTCCAGAGGGTAGCCTTATCTACTCTTAATATCAGCTTAATTCCTATCCAGCCTCCGCAGCTTGCCACCGCAGCATTAAACCATTAAGGCACAGCTCAGGAATCAGATCGTGTCAGCGTGGTGCTCCCGGCTAATATAAAGCCTCTCTCGCTGCCGAGGCCGTGAGATTACAATGCACAAGTCTGCATCGTATTGAATTACGCTCCAAGATTCAACTGACAACATAACTTAATACTATTAACTGAATATTATTACTCCAGTTACACACATTTACAGCAAAATACAATCTTTTTTATTTCTTTTAATTTATTTTGTTGACTAATTTTTGCAATACTTTTTTATTTTCAATTATTCCTGAGAGGTAATGCAAGAAAAAGCCCAATCCAAGAAGACACTGTTCCATATAGTGTGTCAAGGAATGTTGCCATTTTCCCTTGATAAAACTCTTATCTTGCATGATAAAGATGTAATTTCTCCTTCGAATTTTTGAGAATGATAATTATTTTTCCCTTATCTTTTGGATATCAAATGTTTCTTAGCATTATTCCTTTCAGGAGATTTTATTTGGGAAGGGGCCTCAAATTGCTAATGGTCAATCATGTTTATAAAAATATGATAGTCCCCATTATATTGCTAATATGGTCCATACAGAAACTACTCCTCACACGTACGTGGCCCAGTGGTGGGTTGATCAATGCTTAGTGTGCGTGCCACGTAGAAACACAGTCCCAACATTCCTAGCCACATAACCACCAGAAAATCAAATATTTCACATCCATATTTATTTCCTTTTGGCTGCATTTATAATTCATAACCCTATTAGTGATAAGTTTTATTTGTGAGTGAGGAGACACAACAGGCTGCCTGTTAACAATCACAGATTATGCAGAATCTATGAAAGATTCAAGAACACCGGCCTATTACAGTGATAACCCAATATAATATTATTATTGTTACCTTATTGTAATGTGAATGTGACAGTGAAAAACACCAAGAATCATATTTGAAATTAAATTCTCTAATTCTGATAATGCATTTATATCCAGGGTAAGGTCTAGCACCATTGTTAGCAATAGTGTTATATTCAGATAAAATGCAATCATTTTTCATAAGTTCTATTGCTTTTTGTGTTGAAGTGTTATGTGATATTTGTTTGTTTAAGTTTTTAAATTTGAGATATGTTTTGTTCAAGTGCTGGCATTTTTGTTCTGTGTGACACATCTTAATAAAACACTGGATTCCACATTAATCCTGGATGCAGCATTAATCCGGCCTGACAAGAAACACAATAGTATCCTATAACAAAACTCCTGAACAATGATACCATATTACCATCTAATGAAATAATAATATAGCTTAACACGAAAAACTATGGAAATATTATACGGTGATAGAATTTCGTTCACTTGGCTTAAATTTATTTACAAAAATTCAGCTCAGGATTACAATAACATGGAGGCAACTGCAGTATTTCTCCGACTGTGTATCTCTCGTTTATTTGTCCTTTATAAAATCAGGTGCCTATTGTCCTTTTTTAAGCAAAAAATGTCAATGTGCCAGGATGCCAGGATATTAGCCTAGAACTTCCTACCAGAGTACGGCTTACATTGGACTGCAGCATCCTACCAGAGTACAGCTTACATTGGACTACAGCGTCCAACCATAGTACAGCTTACATTGGACAGCAGCGTCCTACCAGAGTACTGCTTACATTGGACTGCAGCGTCCTACCAGAGTACAGCTTACATTGGACTACATTGTCCTACCAGAGTACAGCTTACATTGGACTGCAGCGTCCTACCAGAGTACAGCTTACATCGGACTGCAGCGTCCAACCAGAGTACAGCTTACATTGGACTGCAGCGTCCTACCAGAGTACAGCTTACATTGGACTGCAGCGTCCTACCAGAGTACAGCTTACATTGGACTACAGAGTCCTACCAGAGTACAGCTTACATTGGACTACAGCGTCCTACCAGAGTACAGCTTACATTGGACTGCAGCGTCCTACCAGAGTACGGCTTACATTGGACTGCAGCGTCCTACCAGAGTACGGCTTACATTGGACTGCAGCGTCCTACCAGAGTACGGCTTACATTGGACTGCAGCGTCCTACCAGAGTACGGCTTTCATTTGACTGCAGCGTCCTACCAGAGTATGGCTTACATTGGACTGCAGCGTCCTACCAGAGTACGGCTTACATTGGACTGCAGCATCCTACCAGAGTACGGCTTACATTGGACTACAGCATCCGACCAGAGTACAGCTTTCATTGGACTGCAGCGTCCTACCAGAGTACGGCTTACATTGGACTGCAGCGTCCTACCAGAGTACGGCTTACATTGGACTACAGCATCCGACCAGAGTACAGCTTTCATTGGACTGCAGTGTCCTACCAGAGTATAGCTTACATTGGACTGCAGCGTCCTACCAGACCAGAGTACGGCTTACATTGGACTGCAGCGTCCTACCAGAGTACAGCTTACATTGGACTGCAGTGTCCTACCAGAGTACAGCTTACATTGGACTGCAGCGTCCTACCAGAGTACGGCTTACATTGGACTGCAGCGTCCTACCAGAGTACTGCTTACATTGGACTGCAGCGTCCTACCAGAGTACTGCTTACATTGGACTGCAGCGTCCTACCAGAATACGGCTTACATTGGACTGCAGCGTCCTACCTGAGTACAGCTTACATTGGACTGCAGCGTCCTACCAGAGTACAGCTTACATTGGACTGCAGCGTCCTACCAGAGCACAGCTTACATTGGACTGCAGTGTCCTGTTAAAGTACAGCTTACATTGGACTGTATGCGCTGACACAGGAAATGGCCTTTGATTGCTTGTCGAAACAAAAGGTGACCTTTGACCTCAGATAACAAATGAATTGAAAGGTTAAAATCTGTTTATCCAGAGAACCTGAGGCAGTTTGTTAAATGGTCAATGAATGTCAACATTATGTTCATAATCATGATTCGCAAAATTTGTAAAGTTTTAATAATTAAATTCTGGAAATTTAAGCCTGGTGTCATTTTTCCTCCAAATGAAATCTGACAGTTGCGTAACTGCTTTTTTCCATTTAACATGAGTTCTATAATTAAGAACATTATTCATAACTTGTAATCAAAATTCTTTCAACTGAAAATAATTCTTTGGCTTCATAAAAGCTTTACCACGATATATTAAGACATGGTTTTAACATGTTTACAGAAGATAAATTCATGTTCCTGTTGACTGGTACCATATCTCATGAACCTTTTCTAAGCCCTTATAGCCTATGAGGGAGGAAAGTGACGCCCAGTCAAAGATCCCTCCAATCAAAGATAATCAAGATATCTAACCAGTAACAGCTAATGTGCAGTTTAAAAAATTATTCTTTGAAATTTGCTTTTCTGATAAAACTACCAAAGAAATGGTGGTTTAAACGCTTCCAAAGTGTTGATAAATAAATCCTATCGTTGGCTGGAGATCTCCCCCTGGAGGTCATGACAGACACTCGAGCACCCCCTGGTGGTATCAGTCTCAACTACACACCTGATACCCAACTGATAAGCCCTCGCCAAATGTCAGCGAGGTCAGGGGTGTTTAATTCAGGGGAGAAGACGATCTCGGTTCTCATCTTGTCAGGATGATCGCATAGCTTATCCCCGGCTTATCTCCCGACAGATATATATCCATGTCAATCATATATGACTTATCCTGATAAAATGATTTATTATCTTACATTTGACGGATTACCCCCATCTTAAAAAAGACGATTATTTTGCCCTTTGGACATTAAACCAAATATTCCCAATTTTTTTTTCATAATTGCCCTCCAGAAATTTAAACAATTAGATAGAAATTTTAATGCAATTCGAATACTAAATTTTAATGCAATTCGAATACTATTTTTTTTTTTTTTTTCATTAAAATGATTATTTTGATAAAATTCTATTTTGATTAGCTTTTCTCCAATGAAAGGTTTGAAAGACAGATGTTTATTTGGGAAAAGTTACAGACTTGAATCATTTGGCTGGATTTTTATAATGATTATTCTGATAAAAATTACTTTGATTAGCCTTTTTTCATTGAAAGATTTGAAAGACCTATTTTGAGTAAACGGTGTATTACTCTAAGGGCAAAGTTAGAGACTTGAGGCATTTGTCTGCATTGTGTGTGTTAGTTGTTTCCTCTATAAAGAGAGGGTAAAGGTAACCGCCTCCATGATTACAGCCAGACCTCCACTCCACACGAGGAGATCCTGGTATGATTGCAGTGTTACAGCCCTGTCATCTGCCCCTACACGCAGAATACAGTTTAAACAAGGCACTTCAGTCTGTCCACAGCCTCCCGAGACAGATGCTTGTTGTATGCTGTGTGTGTACTACTTCTTTGTGGTTAACTGTTATTGCCTCAGATCAGTTCCTTATTATCTCTTGTGCAAAAACACTCAATCACATCTACGATAAATACATCCAATTTAAAAAAAAAAAAACCAACACTGATTTCAAACAAACAAGATTGCTGGCTGGCGTTTCTGTGACCATGTGTTTGATGACAAAAAAGACGGCAGTGAACAAGGCAGAGTAATCAGGTATAAATAACCGACAACAAATGTCCGATTGTGATTGCCAGTCATAAAAACTATTGGCAAATGTAAAATTAGCCGCTCCATCATTGTGGCGGGACGCGGCAGCTTGATTAGCATCTCGCTGCTTAATTGAATCTGTCGCAGTGTGACCGTGTCCGCATTCCCAGGCCCCATGACAGACGCCAGCTCCTACTCTTCTCCCCCCCCCCCACCAAAAAAAATAATGTCCAGACTCTGTTTGATGCCATGTGAGTGTTTCATGTCCATATCCAACTTTTATTTATCGTGCACTTAGTTCGCATGCTGTCCAATAAATATAATTTTAGAAACGCTCGTAAAAGACCAAGGAAATTATTTGCTTGTTAGGTCTATGCGCTCTCATGGGGCCATGATGATAAATCCAGCCGTCGACAACACAAAGTTTAGATCACAATTTAGCATGTCTACAAATAGCTAATTTCTCTCCCTCCTCTGTTACGTCAAATTGCTTTTATCGCTCATTTCTCGGCACAGGAGAGCATTGGCCAGCGATGGAGGATCTCCACAAACACGCCGCGTTGTTTCATTTCCTGTCTGACAAGGGGAATTGTGGGATATGATGAATGGCACGGAGCACAGAGACATTCTGTGTTTTCATCGCTCGGCCCTCGCGGCATAAAGCCAAGATTGTATTCAACGCTGAAAGAAATGAAGGCACATTCCGACAAAGAGCACTTAGATCCTGATATTCCGGACGGTGCGCGTCTTAATCGAAGTCATTTCCTAATCCTAACTATCGTCATCATGATCAAACTTCAACCTTTTATGTGAATCTAGACTGCTTTCTAAACTAATATCTCAGACTTGGTCACACAACTCTGATTACAATATATTGGTATTAACTGTGTAGAGCAATATTTTTGTATTGGCAATATCTAATGTCAAGCAATATTTTGGTACTAACTGTGTTTAGCAATATCTCATGTAGAGCAATATCTTTGTATTAACCTGATGTAGAGCAATATCATTGTATTAACCTTATGTGGAGCAATATCATTGTATTAACCTTATGTGTAGCAATATCATTGTATTAACTTTATGTAGAGCAATAGCATTGTAATAACCTTATGCAGACATTGTATTAACCTTATGTAGAACAATATCATTGTACTAACCTTATGTGGAGCAATATCATTGTATTAACCTTATGTAGAGCAATATCATTGTATTAACTTTATGTAGAGCAATATCATTGTATTAGCCTTATGTAGAGCAATATCATTGTACTAACCTTATGTGGAGCAATATCATTGTATTAACCTTATGTAGAGCAATATCATTGTATTAACTTTATGTAGAGCAATATCATTGTATTAACCTTATGTAGAGCAATGACATAGTATTAACCTTATGTGGAGCAATACTATCGTGTTAACTTTTGCAGGGTTACATATTTGCACTAACATGTATGATTTACTTTGTGTGTAGAATATATAAGCTGATATCAGTTTACACTGACAAATGATGCAGATACAAATATTGAAATCAATATGCAAAAAGTACCTTACCTCTCCATGTACCAAACACCACTTATATCACATAAACACTGCACTCACCTGGAATGAGAGAAAATAACACAAAGTTAGCATGTGTCACAGTAAAATGATAAAATATCCATATCATATCTCAACACATGTAGACTCAGAGCTAGTTTGAGGATCATGTTTAAACCTTCAGGGCCAATTATCTTCCTCTTCTAATCAGGAATAATTGTCATGCAATTAATAAGAAAGCATTTGTAAAATAGGCATCAGAGATGCAGGAACACTATGAAGTAAGCAATAAAAATATATATATATATACTGTATGCATTTGTGGAATACATAAAACATTGAACATTTCATCCCAGATATTTCCCCAGAGAGTTTACATACCTACTTTAAAAGGTACCCAAGTTGTGTTTTTTGCCAAATTACTTTGCTTATAAGAAGGATGACACAGACATATAAATACAATCATATGTCCCTCTCTACAGATTCAGCACCACAACACATTTAGCTCTGATGAACCAGCCGAGTGGCCAGTCTTCACAAAAACCAACCAAAAACGATGAGGCATAAACCCTTTTGGCAAATGAGAAACATTTTATCACTGTCTTAGTAATTAAAACTTGCATTGCACATACAACACAGTATTTGCTAAGTTACAGATCTCTTAATTAAATCGGCTGCTGTCAATTGCTAGATACACAGTCTGAGATGGTACAATTACAAAGAAGCCTTGCAAGGTATCTATGGTATCCATTGTCCAGAATACAAATTGTTCTTTGCACCCAACAAGTCCCTGGTGAGAGCTCAGTCAAGCTGAAAACCACCACGCTGAAGGAAGTCCATTTTTATTCATCCAACGATATCACATTTTAAAAAAAAGTACAATCCAATGTGTTGTCTGGTTCTATGCACTGTCTGTCTGTCTCTATGTGCTGTCTGTCTGGCTCTATGGGCTGTCTGTCTGGCTCTATGGGCTGTCTGTCTGTCTCTATGTGCTGTCCCTGTCTCTATGTGCTGTCTGTCTGGCTCTAAGTGCTGTCTGTCTGGCTCTATGTGCTGTCTGCCTGGCTCTATGTTCTGTCTGTCTGGCTCTATGTGCTGTCTGTCTCTATGTGATGTCTGTCTGGTTCTATGCAATGTCTGTCTGGCTCAATGCACTGTCTGTCTCTATGTGCTGTCTGTCTGGCTCTAAGTGCTGTCTGTCTGTCTCTATGTGCTGTCTCTGTCTCTATGCACTGTCTGTCTGGTTCTATGCACTGTCTGTCTGGCTCTATGGGCTATCTGTCTGGCTCTATGTTCTGTCTGTCTGGCTCTATGTTCTGTCTGTCTGGCTCTATGGGCTGTCTGTCTGTCTTTGTGCTGTCCCTGTCTCCATGTGCTGTCTGTCTGGCTCTATGTTCTGTCTGTCTGGCTCTATGTGCTATCTGTCTGTCTATATGCACTGTCTGTCTGGCTCTATGGGCTGTCTGTCTGTCTTTGTGCTGTCCCTGTCTCTATGTGCTGTCTGTCTGGCTCTAAGCGCTGTCTGTCTGGCTCTATGTGCTGTCTGTCTGGCTCTATGCACTGTCTGTCTGGCTCTATGGGCTGTCTGTCTGTCTCTGTGCTGTCCCTGTCTCTATGTGCTGTCTGTCTGGCTCTAAGTGCTGTCTTTCTGGCTCTATGTGCTGTCTGTCTGACTCTATGTGCTGTCTGTCTATCTCTATGTGCTGACTGTCTGGCTCTATGCACTGTCTGTCTGGCTCTATGGGCTGTCTGTCTGTCTCTATGTGCTGTCCCTGTCTCTATGTGCTGTCTGTCTGGCTCTAAGTGCTGTCTGTCTGGCTCTATGTGCTGTCTGTCTGTCTCTATGTGCTGTCCCTGTCTCTATATGCTGTCTGTCTGGTTCTAAGTGCTGTCTGTCTGGCTCTATGTGCTGTCTGTCTGGCTCTATGTGCTGTCTGTCTGGCTCTATGCACTGTCTGTCTGGCTCTATGCACTGTCTGTCTGGTTCTAAGTGCTGTCTGTCTATAAGTGCTGTCTGGCTGTCTATAAGGGCTGTCTGTCTGGCTCTATGTGCTGTCTGTCCGGCTCTATGTGCTGTCTGGCTGGCTCTAAGTGCTGTCTGTCTAGCTCTATGTGCTGTCTGTCTGGCTCTATGTGCTGTCTGTCTGGCTCTATGTTCTGTCTGTCTGGCTCTATGTGCTGTCTGTCTGGCTCTATGTGCTGTCTGTCTGCCTCTATGTGCTGTCTGTCTGGCTCTATGTGCTGTCTGTCTGGCTCTAAGTGCTGTCTGTCTGGCTCTATGTGCTGTCTGTCTGGCTCTATGTGCTGTCTGTCTGGCTCTATGCACTGTCTGTCTGGCTCTATGGGCTGTCTGTCTGTCTCTGTGCTGTCCCTGTCTCTATGTGCTGTCTGTCTGGCTCTAAGTGCTGTCTGTCTGGCTCTATGTGCTGTCTGTCTGACTCTATGTGCTGTCTGTCTATCTCTATGTGCTGACTGTCTGGCTCTATGCACTGTCTGTCTGGCTCTATGGGCTGTCTGTCTGTCTCTATGTGCTGTCCCTGTCTCTATGTGCTGTCTGTCTGGCTCTAAGTGCTGTCTGTCTGGCTCTATGTGCTGTCTGTCTGTCTCTATGTGCTGTCCCTGTCTCTATATGCTGTCTGTCTGGTTCTAAGTGCTGTCTGTCTGGCTCTATGTGCTGTCTGTCTGGCTCTATGTGCTGTCTGTCTGGCTCTATGCACTGTCTGTCTGGCTCTATGCACTGTCTGTCTGGTTCTAAGTGCTGTCTGTCTATAAGTGCTGTCTGGCTGTCTATAAGGGCTGTCTGTCTGGCTCTATGTGCTGTCTGTCTGGCTCTATGTGCTGTCTGGCTGGCTCTAAGTGCTGTCTGTCTAGCTCTATGTGCTGTTTGTCTGGCTCTATGTGCTGTCTGTCTGGCTCTATGTTCTGTCTGTCTGGCTCTATGTGCTGTCTGTCTGGCTCTATGTGCTGTCTGTCTGCCTCTATGTGCTGTCTGTCTGGCTCTATGTGCTGTCTGTCTGGCTCTAAGTGCTGTCTGTCTGGCTCTATGTGCTGTCTGTCTGGCTCTATGTGCTGTCTGTCTGGCTCTATCTGCTGTCTGTCTGGCTCCAGTGCAGCTAAGCCAGATAACAATGATAACATTATGACAGTTGAGAGTGTGACCCGAGTGTTGCTGTCTGTCTCTGACTCATCCTACCTGCATAGAGCACATTATATAGACGTTGACATGTGTCAAGTCTCTTTATGTTTCTACTGACCCTTGTATAAACAAGGGCCCATGTACAAACATAACAGCTGACAGTTTGTGACATAATTCATCATCAAGCCTGACATATCCCCACCAGCAGGGCCAAGGCCTGGTCTCCTGTATACGAGGGTCACTCAACACTGCCAGACTGTCAACAGTCCAGAGAACCACATCTATCATAAAATGCAATCTACATGGGTTAGTCAAAAGTCCCAAATTTGTCACAAAATATGGCCTACAAGGGTCAGTCAAGTGACCTAGATCTATAACAGATCAGTCACAAAACCACATCTTTAGCACACTGCAACCTAAAAAGCTCAATCAAAAGTCATAAATTTCAAGAATACCCAAAAATTAACTTCCATTAAATTTGTCTTTTTCTCAGGAAGAGTTCAATGGATAAGTTTGGCTCCCCCCTTGCGAGGCGTTTGTCTGTGATATAAGTGTGTGAGGGTTGACAGCAGTGACAGAGTCCATCATCGGGCTTGTCATCCCAGCCCATTATATCTGCCTATATGTGTCCCTGGAATCAGGCCAGGCCCACCCAGATATACCGGATGCCTTCCACCTTCATAACCGGACAAATCTCGTCAACCACAAATCTACATGAGCTCGCAAAAGTTACCCGTAAATTTATACTATTTATGTTTTGTGTTGTTATCACTCATTACGATCTCTTCCTTGATTTTGTATGTTATCTGCTACTGAGTTATTTCTCATTCAAATCCATGCTTCAATACCATTTATTAAAGGTCATGGTTTGTGCTGTCATGTTCATGTGATAATGCAAAAGAAATATTCCCACTGACTCTTTGAAAACAGCAGGGCATTGCATTCAAGTGACAGGCTTCTGACTGACCTATATAGTGTAAACAATTCTGAACTACAAATTAAAATCAACTCCATGATTTTTGTTACAATGTTTGTCCTCTGAATATAATATTGTCTGTGTGACTTTGTGGAATGTGTTTGCAGCGACCAAGACAGGTAAATAGTTCATATGTATGGTATACAGACTGGGTACCAGTTGATGAACAAAACAGTTTGAGTGGAGACCAGTATAATCGGTATAACAAACTTTCCATTCTCATGTATTTCCAAGTACATGTTTTTGATCTACTAAAAGTGACCTTTTTGTGTGACATTCACATTTGAATTGAACGTTTTCTAACTATTTAACGCCAGACTATCTTCTCTTGAAGTTGTCCCAAAGGACCCTGTTGCCAGTTAATTTGAACATTTATAATGATTCGTCTCTGTTATCTATTCTGAGATAGCCATCTTATGTGATGTTAAAATCATGACACGTGGTGATCACTGCTTCCCGCCATTGTTGCTATGTACACTTCTGTTAATCATTTGTTAGCTGCTCTCTCATTGGTCTGAATAATTGTCATTGTCTCCCACCATTATCTCGACTGCCGTGATTGGTTAGCAAACCGGATGTGTGTACAGACATTATAGGATTATTATCAAGATAAAATGCACAATAGAATTAGATATTATCCACCATAATAAATCCCATTACTGCTCCCTCATCTGCGTCTTAATTGTAAGCTTTTCATCACACCATTAATATTTCATCATCACCACAACTTTCCATCAATTCTGGTTAAACTTGAATCTATTGCAGATTTGAAGTTGACAGACCTTCAGCCCATGTTTCATCACTGCTACCCCTGCCCCCCTAATACAAGGTGGGTGGGACGACAATAGGTCTACTTTCTCTCATCTTGAGTTAATTCACTCATCAGGCCAAGCAAACTAAAAACCTTGATTCTGTCAACCTGCTTCCCAAAATCACAAGATCAATTATTTTTTTAATATGATCAAATATATTAAATATTTAGATATATAAAAAAATCACCTTAAATTATTACTGTGTTTATGACATTATGTCTTGTAAGTATTTAAGTTTCTGATGCTGGTCTTAAGCTGGGGAAGGTAGAAAATTAGAAACAAGCTTCTTATTTTTTAGGCCCCAGTTAAACAATCAGTGTCACAGAGCCAAACAACTGCGTGTCCATCTGCCAACTCACAAAACAGCAGCTGAGGTTTTCTTCACTTCCAATTTTTGCTTTTACAGAGCTAATTTACATGATTTTTCTCAATGACCGAAAGCAATGTTATCATATACTATTCTCAGAGAAGAGAATTAAGTGTTATTATTCCTATCAGAACAGTCCATTACCTCTTAGTTATTAACAGACCTATCTTCTTATGTATTTAATCACTATGTATTAACCCTTTATGTATTAGCCCTTCTTAATCATTAACCTTTGATGTAAAGTATGCATTTACTGCCATCAACAAAAATCCCCTGTCAATCCAGGAAAGTGAGCCATCAAGCAACAAGGCCTGTAAATGTACCTTATATTTCCCTCTCCTCAAAACTAAAAAAAGTTCCCACATTGTTAGGGTTAAAGCAGACCGTGTATATATCTGCGAGTGATTTTCCTTCATTTAATCGGGCTAATGGTGCCAGTAGCCTGGAGAGTAGCGGTTAGCATGTGAAACAGAACCCACGCTTATGAGTGACTAACCATGAAGACCGTGTACACACACCGCAATACACCGCAGGATCTACACAGCCCGATTGCAGGTCAGCCCGATTGCGGGTCAGCCCGATTGCGGGTTATCTCGATCCTGAATGATCGTGAGTTAATTCACTCATCAGGCCATTGAAACAAAGTCACCAGAACTGCACAAACTAAATCAGAAATGCACAAAAAACTCGCTGAAATCCAATCATTGAAAAAAAAAAACAAGATGGTGATCTGCAATCACATTATGCACAACCAAAATCGGAACTGCCCAAAAAATCCTTAAAATCTAATCATTAAAACAAAAAACAAGATGGTGACCTGCAATTGTACTAGTTAGAAGTGTCACGTACTGACCAATAGCATGCCTGATTCTTTAATGCCCCCAAAAAAGTCCCGATCCAAATCTGATCCGAAAAAAAAGAAGCTGATCCAAAAACAACGGCTTGATGATGAAGACGAAGGAATTTACACTCATCATACTGCAGGTTGTTTTGATCAGCGAAATAAAAAAATGCACTGCTCCTCACGTCTTAGAACCCTGTCACGTAAATACCGCATTAGCACCGGGTAAGCACAAGAGGTCTGCTTGTATGATAGAGATTGTTTGTTCTTCTTTGCATCCTCCTGACGCGTGGCAAGTGTCCATCCTTCATAAGATGCTCAGACCACCGCTTCTATGCTCCACTGTACTCGCACCATCTTTTATAGTTGTCTTTTGTTCGTTTTCATATCAGGGCCGTGTCATGGCCGACTGCCATGATTAGTGCCACGAAGGCAAGGTCAGCCAAGGTCAGCCATTGTTCTCCACTGGAAAATAAAGACCTGTACGTTGCAACAACAATTCTGGCCTCACCTTTACAGTATTCTGGTCACGGTCACTTGAGAATTGAGTTCAGAAAGTAAAGAATTCAACAAAGATATTTTCTAGGTGATTTTATCCTTTTTTCACTAAATCAACATGATTAGAAATAATTAAAAAAAAGTCATGCATGGGTTAGACACTAGGTGGAGGTGCTGAGGTCATACAGTACATGACCTTGACATATATTGTACTTAGTTTTATCAGTAATCAACTGGTCGCCTATCGTTTTATTTCACTTATTTGTCTCTAATATGACAAATTGGGTTCTGCATGCACAGCAATAATGATGACCTATTTACATGTCAAATGAACATAAACTCAATATCAAAACAAAGATCTTGAAAACCAATAAAAATAAATCATGGATTGCTTGTGAATGCATTTTGCTGATTTCCCATATAATTTGCACTAAGATTTAATCACAGCATACCTTTTACATTGTAAATCTACCAAACAACCTTCCATATTTTGCTGGTTATCTTGCAAATCATTTGCTTCGTGACTTACCTGTCTATTTCCCATTCTCCATCTTAATTCTTTTCCTTTTCAAATTGATCACTGATAATATCAATCATTACATGGTACAATTTATGCTGCCAATAAATATATCACCAAAATCATGGCATGGAAAACATGGAAAACATCCACCCGCAATTTTTTCAAACTGAAGCGTTTTCATAGGGTGCCAATTGATAACAGCGTTATTGACAGGTTTCCATTGATTTATCTTAAAAACTGCAGCATTAACTTTACATCTGACCCCTGGAACTAGAGGTACCAACAGTACAGATAACCCATATAAGGCCCCCATATATGTTTGAACTTTTTAAACTTTACAGAATATTAAAATAAAAGAATATTTAAACTTGTGTTTGTCTGTATGTCTGCTCAGTTATATGGTATTAAGAGTAATATTGAAAAACATCTATGGCAGTGAAAGGGTTAATCAGTATGTTAAAAATGCCTCCCAACATCCATGGCAGTGAGAGGGTTAATCCGTATGTTGACAATGCCTCCCAACACACATGGCAGTGAGAGGGTTAATCAGTATGATAGTAATGCCTCCAAACTTCCATGCAAAAACTGCACTTTTTTAAATGTCAATTTCTTGTCAAGGGATTTTTTGAAAAACCAAAGTCAGCTTTGGCTGATGTTCTCCATATGACGTCAAACTGGGAATTCTGTGGTATGGAGAGGGTCAAACTTTGAATTGTGTCCATGTTTATATTATTTTAGTCACATCTACAGTTATATATTATTAAAACTGTGTTAGTCATGCAATTCTGGTTATTCACACCTTTGAAATTTTACACAGGGGGATTAAGCTTAAAAATTTGTTTGTTTATAATGACAGTTAAATGCCAGGAGACATAATTAGGTCTGTTTGCATACGTTATTACAAGTAATATGACATAATATGTATAGCACTGAGAGGGTCAATCAGAACACTGGCAGCACCTTTCACCACCCATGGCACAGAAAGGATCAATCAGGCTGTATACAGTGCCTCCTGGCCCTCATGGCACAAGGAGGGTTAATCATCCTATCCCAGCACCTTGTGGCACTGAGAGGGTTAATAAACCAGTTAGCAATGCCACCCAGCCCCCATGACACTGAGAGGTTAATAAACCAGTTAGTAATGCCACCCAGCCCCCATGGCACTGAGAGGGTTAATAAACCAGTTAGCAATGCCACCCAGCCCCCATGGTACTGAGAGGGTTAATAAACCAGTTAGCAATGCCACCCAGCCCCCATGGTACTGAGAGGTTTAATAAACCAGTTAGTAATGACACCCTGCCCCCATAGCACTGAGAGGGTTAATAAACCAGTTAGCAATGATACCCAGCCCCCATGGCACTGGGAGGGTTAATAAACCAGTTAGCAATGCCACCCAGCCCCCATGGCACTGGGAGGGTTAATAAACCAGTTAGCAATGCCACCCAGCCCCCATGGCACTGGGAGGGTTAATAAACCAGTTAGCAATGCCACCCAGCCCCCATGGCAATGGGAGGGTTAATAAACCAGTTAGCAATGCCACCCAGCCCCCATGGCACTGGGAGGGTTAATAAACCAGTTAGCAATGCCTCATTAGCATCTCTCTCAGTGTATATAATTGCATTGCTAATTTATTCATCAACATGTCAAAGCACTCTTGTCTTTCTGAGCTTGAATGGTGTGGACATAAATGTCATGCTGAATTTGTTATGTGGAATAATTGCGTGCTGCCATCAACTCTATACCCTGATGACTTACACATATTCGACACGAGCCATTCTCAACTATTAAACTATCAATTAAACATAGGTGTAGGAAGCTGTGCATAATGCGTTTATATATTTTGATAAAAATAGATAACTCAGCTTTTACACTCAGGAAGGTATATTTCTCTCTATGTTGATATATGTAAAAAGTTGTTTTAGCCCCTTACAACCTATAGCCAAATATTTGATTTTAAAACCCAAAGCCAAGTATTTGATATTTCTTGGAGCCCATAGCCAAACATTTGATTTAATAACCCAAAACCAAATATTCAATTATCCTTAGAACCCATAGCCAAATATTTGATTTTTGTCTTGGAACCCATAGCCAAATATTCAATTATCTTCAGAACCTATAGCCAAATATCCAGGTATCCTTTGGACCCAAAGCCAAATATTTGATTTTGCCTGGAACCCATAGCCAAATATTCAATTATCCTTAGAACGCACAGCCAAATATTTGAGTTTTTGTGAAACCCATAGGCAAATATTTGATTTTCCTTAGAACCCATAGCAAAATATGCAATTATCCTCAGAACCAAATATTTGATTTTTCTTGGAACTTATAGCCAAATATTCAATTATCCCTAGGACCCACAGCCAAGTAATTGATTTTTGTTAGAATCAATAGCCAAATATTCAATTATCCTAAGGACTCATAGCAAATATTCATTTATCCTTAAAACTGGTAGCCAAATATTTTATTATCCTTAGAATCCATATCCAAATATTTGATTATGTTTACAAAAATCTCTAATTAAAAAATAAATTATAAAGAAAGAAAAACTTATAATGAAAGAAGTTTCAATAATAATTTTCATCAACAAAAATATACATTCAAATTATTTCAAATGTCCATAAACTTTAAAGGAATTAAGCATTAAGCCTGTAATTTGTGTATAAAGAGCATATCTAAATATGACACATTGAAGTTTAATACAGAGTAATAAGATGATAAGATGAGTTGCAATAAGACATAGAAGTTAGTTGCACTCTTTCCACGGATCTGTCCCTTCCATCAGTTGCATGTGACAGGGAAAATGCAGGTAGTGTGAACTTTGTTTGACCTCAGATGAGGCTCAAAGAAGGATAGCACTGTTTGGCTTTATTCTGGCACTATTCAATGGACTATACCTTTCATGATGTTATAAGTATATTGCCATACTCTCATAAGGTCATTTTACCTTTCAGTGCCTCTATGATAACATTCCACATAAAAATGACACCAAGAAAGAATTGTGCTTTCATACATAGACTATAAATTAGGGTCTTGTTAAAATAGATTTAACAGACACTCATGGGTACGCCTCAATCAAAAAAGTTAATAAGCATAAAAGACAAATACATTTATCACTTATAAGTGAATTTAAACAATTCTTGCAAATTTGGTGCTTAATTCCTTTAATCAGATATGACAGCAAGTTCTCTTCTCATCATGTCTGAAATCACTCCATGGATACCAGAAACAAACACCCATGTCTGTTACAAACATGATAATAAATCTATACGGGTGATATTATATGTTCACATATATCAATACACGCCTTAATGCCCATTTCTTCCTTCATTAATCTTTTATCATATTGCACTATACATTTATTCTCATCAATGTGAATATGCCGTTACCTTCTGGACCACTGCCATAGCTATGCATATATAGAGGCATAAAGTCTATTTTTAACTTTCCGGTTACCATGGTAACCATTGCCATGAAATCATGTTAATCTGATACAACAAAGGGGTTGCCTATCTGGGTGTTTACTGTTTTTTGTTCAGACCACATGAGGTGCAACAATACAGATGGGTTGCATATATCTCTGTTATCAAAACATTGTACGAAACGATAAGCAAAAAAAAAAATAAACACTAAATTTTCAGTCATAAAATTTTAGCCAATATAATACCTTTATTAGACATAATAATTCTTATATGATCACAAGTTGAAAGCCTGATTATTTCCCGACATTAGATCTCTTAATTTCACACTAGGAGACACCTGTTTTAAGCCTGAGCAAATATAAAGTGTTGAGCAGTTTAAAAAAATAAAGTTAAACAAAAATTATAAGGTCATATACGTTTTGAATGCATTATTATTATTATCATCATGTGGTGATGATCAATCATTGTTATGTTTACATGACCGTGACATAAGCCACCAAATATTCAATGTCCATCAGCACGAATCATTAAATTCCAAAGTCTGGTAATTTTCTATATATAGCCGGCGATGATTTATTCATGTCTTGTCAGTCCCAATATAATATAACTCATTGTATTATTACATCATTACAGTAAACAGGTAGCAATCTTGCACTCTAGGTGGGATGCCATATTTTACTTTTGCTGAGTAAACTTATAGATGTGGATGAAGAGTACGAATATCAGTCTGGTCTATACCTCTATAGTATCATGGGTAAACTGACATTGGTTTTTGGTCGGTATCATATTTGATACACTAAAAATTTGTTGAATTTCTGGTAAATTGTGACTATTACATGTACATAATAAAGATATTTCTACCTCTCCATTGAAACAAACAAAAAACCAGAATTTGTACTGGCATTATGGATGCCATCTTAATTGCTTGATCATTAATAACATTTTATATTTATATCCTTATTATCTCCAAAGAATACTAAATAAATTGTTTTTTTTATTTTAGTCTCATTTGTTAGACATATACCCTATGCATAAATTCAAAGCTTTTTGTTTAAAAATTAAAGCAATACAAACAAACAATTATCATTAACGCATAAAAATCAACTGAGATCTGATAATGATTTGACAGTTCCAAGGCCAATGGATTGAGGTCTTTGAAGTTCAAGGCAAACATACATAAAACCCTCTTTACTCATTTCCAATGCAAACAAACAACTCTTGTAAAATGCATGAAAATAAGCAAAGATGTGACAATGATTGGGTAGAGTCAAGGCCACTGGATTGAGGTCTGTGAAGTTCTCTCTTGTCCAATACATTCTCCCTGTGTGATTCTATGCTGAAGGCTGCAAAAAGCCTTCCCTATAAAGCCTTCCTGACAAAGCCTTCCCTCGGGGGCCGTAACACATCGGTGCCCACACATTGCAGGATGTCAGGCTGGCTGCAGGCATGGGCTTGAACAATCTGCAGAACCTGGCCAGATGTGTAAGTACAGCCCGTATGAGGCATGTCATCCTGTACTAGATGTGTAAGTACAGCCCGTATGAGGCATGTCATCCTGTACCAGATGTGTAAGTACAGCCCGTATGAGGCATGTCATCCTGTACCAGATGTGTAAGTACAGCCTGTATGTGGCATGTCATCATTTACCAGATGTGTAAGTACAGCCTGTATGTGGCATGTCATCCTGTACCAGATGTGTAAGTACAGCCTGTATGAGGCATGTCATCCTGTACCAGATGTGTAAGTACAACCCGTATGAGGCATGTCATCCTGTACCAGATGTGTAAGTACAGCCCGCATGAGGCATGTCATCCTGTACCAGATGTGTAAGTACAGCCCGTATGAGGCATGTCATCCTGTACCAGATGTGTGAGTACAGCCCGTATGAGGCATGTCATCCTGTACCAGATGTGTGAGTGTACAGCCTGTATGAGGCATGTCATCCTGTACCAGAAGTGTAAGAGTACAGCCCGTATGAGGCATGTCATCCTGTACCAGATGTGTAAGTGTACAGCCCGTATGAGGCATGTCATCCTGTACCAGATGTGTGAGTGTACAGCCTGTATGAGGCATGTCATCCTGTACCAGAAGTGTAAGAGTACAGCCCGTATGAGGCATGTCATCCTGTACCAGATGTGTAAGTACAGCCCGTATGAGGCATGTCATCCTGTACCAGATGTGTAAGTACAGCCCGTATGAGGCATGTCATCCTGTACCAGATGTGTAAGTACAGCCCATATGAGGCATGTCATCCTGTACCAGATGTGTGAGTACAGCCTGTATGAGGCATGTCATCCTGTACCAGATGTGTGAGTACAGCCCGTATGAGGCATGTCATCCTGTACCAGATGTGTAAGTACAGCCCATATGAGGCATGTCATCCTGTACCAGATGTGTGAGTACAGCCCGTATGAGGCATGTCATCCTGTACCAGATGTGTAAGTACAGCCCATATGAGGCATGTCATCCTGTACCAGATGTGTGAGTACAGCCCGTATGGTGCATGTCAACCTGTACCAGATGTGTAAGTGTACAGCCTGTATGAGGCATGACATCTCAGCCAGATATGTAAGATGTGACGTAAAGTATATCCAGCCAATATTACAATCAATTCTCTCTCCCAGGGTACAAAGCACACCTAGCGCCCTCTAGAAACACCCACCAACCTTCTGGATTAAATATATTATGTTCACTCTATTTCCCCCCTAGAGAAACTTAATTTCTATTTATATTGCAGCATTTCTAAGCCTCTGCTTGAAAGGCCGTTTGGTTTGATGTGTTCACGCTTGAACATTGTTAGCTGCTTTCAAAGCAGAATTATATGGTATTCAGGTGTTAAGAATAAAACAAAGTCTGTTAGACTTGTCAGTAATTAGCCTAAAAGGCCCAGACCGCCCTGATATATAATAACACTCTATTTTCACCTATCCACTGTTATCGTTCTCTGTTCTTTCAGTCGTTCTCTTTATGTATCTATTTGCCATATTCTTCAGTTACGTCACAAAACAGTACAACCAAATCACTTCCACCAAAACAACCTTTGTATTGAAACACGACATCATGCAATCACGCTATAATAAACAAAATGCAATTTCCACATAAATATCGGTTCACAGAGCATTGAGATCGTGTTGGCTGGAGGACCTGCTATATAATATATAGAGGGTCTACTATAATATATAGAGGGTCTACCATAATATATAGAGGGTCTACCATAATATATAGAGGGTCTACCATAATATATAGAGGTTCTACCATAATATATAGAGGGTCTACCATAATATATAGAGGGTCTACCATAATATATAGAGGGTCTACCGTAATATATAGAGGGTCTACCGTAATATATAGAGGGTCTACTATAATATATGGAGGGTCTACTATAATATATAGAGGGTCTACTATAATATATAGAGGGTCTACTATAATATATAGAGGGTCTACTATAATATATAGAGGGTCTACTATAATATATAGAGGGTCTACTATAATATATAGAGGGTCTACTATAATATATAGAGGGTCTACTATAATATATAGAGGGTTTACTATAATATAGAGTGATACTTAGCAGTGCATCGCCTGTCACCTGACACAGTACTGTCTGTGTGTAGGTTTTTACAGCAACAATAACAAAGAGAAAATAAGACTGGAACAACATCCACCTGATACTAGCGCCATCTGACGGGGATCTGCAATGCCAAGATATATCCCACCAACTATGTACACACACCTTCAAACTATATGGAATATATATTTTTTTCAACTTTTATTATTTCTTCTGTTTGCTCATTCCAAGTTGGTTAAGTGTTCTCCTTTCTGCTTGTCGGTTTGTAACACATCTTGAATTGTTACTCACTATTGATTGGAAATGTTTAAAGATGACTGTGTGACATATTTTGCAGATGAGGTAAAGACAGGTACATCAAATTAAATAAAACTCTGCCTTTATTTTCTTTCACACACTATGTCAAGGTTATTAGTCTTTCTGTACTTTGTTATATTTGTGACATTTCTGCACCAGATATTCTGGCTGCAGTGCTTGTCCATATCTGCTGTGTTAGGGTTTCATGCTTGAGCGACGTATGACAATACACAGAGTGTTGCCAAGCTCTGCCAGCCATTTTGCCCCGTTCTTTCTATTTCTTCACAATAGATGAACCTTTTCACAAAGGATATTGAGTTTGGTGACATTCTGAAGTAAGACATCCGCCAGTCTTTGTATGCTAAAAAGGTCAATGCTGTCTGGTTTGTATGACACATTACAGTATGGAGCAGACGCGTGCTGGTATGCATCAATGCATTCATAAAACTTTCACAAAGATGCACTCACAGAAAAATATCAATGGATACATATGTTTGTGTTCTATGAAAAAAAAATCACAGGAACTTCCTTCCTTCTCAATTTGATGGACAGATATTCATGAGTCTTAGTGCATTTCGATTTGCATAAAACTGGCCTACAAATATGTGACAGGAAGTGATATACCCTTGCTGATACCTTACTTCAGAACTGCTTGTTTCTTTCTACCTCATTTCACACACCCAACATCAGACAGAATCACAGATGTGTCATATCCTATAAATGGCTGATATTTGCTGCCATTATAGACTTCCCCTGTGGTGTACCTACAGTTTAGACTGATCTAAGAGGTTTACCAAGGTCACCTTGATGTAGCACACTCCCTCTCTCCCCGTGTTTACCAAGGTCATTTTCATATGGCACACTCCCTCTCTCCCAATGTTTACCAAGGTCACCTTGATGTAGCACACTCCCTCTCTCCCAACGTTTACCAAGATCATTTTCATATGGCACACTCCCTCTCTCCCAACGTTTACCAAGGTCATTTTGATATGGCATACTCCCTCTCTCCCCATGTTTACCAAGGTCATTTTCATATGGCACACTCCCGCTCTCCCCATGTTTACCAAGGTCATTTTCATATGGCATACTCCCTCTCTCCCCGTGTTTACCAAGGTCATTTTCATATGGCACACTCCCTCTCTCCCCATGTTTACCAAGGTCATTTTCATATGGCATACTCCCTCTCTCCCCGTGTTTACCAAGGTCATTTTCATATGGCACACTCCCTCTCTCCCCATGTTTACCAAGGTCATTTTCATACCTCGGTAAACATCCTCAGCTAAGTCTTCACCAACTTAATTATCACAGGTCATGAATTTAAAGCTATCATGACTGAAATTATAGGTGTAAATTACTAGAACCACAACAATATTTTTGTGATATGGCAAATTCATGATACATGATTATTATAGCATTTAAATATATTTACTAATGTATATATACAAAGCGTGAGAGCACACTTCAAAGGAAAGTAAATGGTTTCAGTTGTTTGCCTGTAGTACATGTGTAGGAATGGCTGCTGCTATGTGTCATTAAGCAATCAGCAGACCAGAGGCGATCCTTGAGGCACTCCACAACCTCCTCAACAGCCACCAGATAGCCTATCTGACCCAGCTAAGTGGCGGCGAGACTGGCGACACAAAGGTCTCTCTCCACGGAGGCTTAGAACTGGTTAATATCTGTAGGGGAGGATTAGAACTGGTTAATTTCTGTAGGGGAGGATTAGAACTGGTTAATTTCTGTAGAGGAGGATTAGAACTGATTAATTTCTCTAAGGGAGGATTAGAACTGGTTAATTTCTGTAGGGGAGGCTTGGAACTGGTTAATTTCTGTAGGGGAGGCTTGGAACTGGTTAATTTCTGTAGGGGAGGATTAGAACTGGTTAATTTCTGTAGGGGAGGATTAGAACTGGTTAATTTCTCTTAGGGAGGATTAGAACTGATTAATTTCTGTAGGGGAGGATTAGAACTGGTTAATTTCTGTAGGGGAGGATTAGAACTGGTTAATTTCTGTAGGGGAGGATTGGAACTGGTTAATTTCTCTTAGGGAGGATTAGAACTGGTTAATTTCTGTAGGGGAGGATTAGAACTGGTTAATTTCTGTAGGGGAGGATTAGAACTTGTTAATTTCTGTAGGGGAGGATTAGAACTGGTTAATTTCTGTAGGGGAGGATTAGAACTGGTTAATTTCTGTAGGGGAGGATTAGAACTGGTTAATTTCTCTTAGGGAGGATTAGAACTGATTAATTTCTGTAGGGGAGGATTAGAACTGGTTAATTTCTGTAGGGGAGGATTAGAACTGGTTAATTTCTGTAGGGGAGGATTGGAACTGGTTAATTTCTCTTAGGGAGGATTAGAACTGGTTAATTTCTGTAGGGGAGGATTAGAACTGGTTAATTTCTGTAGGGGAGGATTAGAACTGGTTAATTTCTGTAGGAGAGGATTAGAACTGATTAATTTCTGTAAGGGAGGATTAGCACTGGTTAATATCTGTAGGGGAGGATTAGCACTGGTTAATTTCTGTAGAGGTGGATTAGCACTGGTTAATTTCTGTAGAGGTGGATTAGAATTGGTTTATTTCTGTAGGGGAGGATTAGAACTGGTTAATTTCTGTAGGGGTGGATTAGAACTGGCTAATTTCTGTTGGGGAGGGTTGGAACTGCTTCTGTATAAGAGGATTAAAATTGGTTTATTTCTGTAGGGGAGGATTAGTCAGCATCTCTAAGCATCTGTCTCGGAAGTTAAAACCAATTAGAATCTCTTTGCTTCTGTTTGGGAGGTTAAAACCAGTCAGCATCTCTTTGCTTCTGTTTGGGAGGTTAAAGCCAGTCAGCATCTCTTAGCTTCTGTTTGGGAGGTTAAAACCAGTCAGCATCTCTTAGCTTCTGTTTGGGAGGTTAAAACCAGTCAGCATCCCTTAGCTTCTGTTTGGGAGGTTAAAGCCAGTCAGCATCTTTTAGCTTCTGTTTTGTAGGAGGTTGCATCAATTTGTTATCACCAGGAGAACAATCAGATTAATTAGTCGATACAATGTACAATCAGTAAGCAGCTTGGGCAATGTAAGGCATATCACAAGGGCACAGCCTGTATCCTGTATCTAGCTGCTCAGCTAATTATCAGAGGAATCTATCATCTACCAGAGAGGCTCTATAACTGGTGTGTGTGTGTGTGTGCGTGTGTGCGTGCGTGTGCGTGTGTGTGTGTGTGTGTGTGTGTGTGTGTGTGTGTGTGTGTGTGTGGAAATAAAAGGTCTGCATCCTGGGGTCTGCATCTCCCAAGCAAAAAAATGGCTAACTGAGAAAACTTCACTATTAAATGCCAGAAATACCAGTAAATACCAGTGAACTCAAGCAAACACAGAGATGAATGGCAAAAACATAAATTAACCTGAAAAGCTCAGTTGATAGAGTGTTCGACTTGAGACCCAGAGATTCCTGGTTTGAATACAGACAGTCATTATTATCGCTCTGTGAGCAGATATTATATGGAAAAAGTGTCATAAATGTTACCTTTACCTCTAACAGTAATGCAGAGAAAACAGCAGAAACGAGTCTTTTTCATAAAATGACCATATCTTTACAATAAAATATATTTCAGAGAACATTTTTTGTTGATCAAATGTGGTGTCAAACTGAAATGATTATGTCCCCAACTGATTGCAGTTTATCTAAAACTTTACACCCACAAAGTAATTATTTGTATCCATATTTAACACAGCAAGGTTTCAGGTTTCTACCATGCTGTTCACTTGGCTTTTTTGGCAACATGTACTAAAAATACAGGTAAAATTTGCCATGCACTCTTCAAATTTACTTTGAGACACATGAGACCGTTGTTTGTGCTACAAAACTTCCCCTGGTGTCATAATATGGTATGAACGCGGAATCTGATTTTGCGAAGCAGTTCATTCAAATCACCACAGAAAACTTATTGATTATATGCCAATGGAGAAGCATGCTTGTGTGCCATTCAGGCACGAGATATTGTTATCAAACAATCTCGGTACAGTCTGCAGCCACAGGAAAGCTACTCCCAATATTTCCACCAATTTGCCGTGTAAAAATTGTAGAAGCTAGCTCCAGTGATATTTTACCAATGTGATGAAGGACCAGATGAGATATGGCACAAGTAGAGATGTGGTACCAGATGAGATAAGGTACCAGGCGAGATGTGGTACCAGATGAGATATGTTCTAGCAGAGTTATGGTACAGGATGAGATCAGGTACCAGGTGAGATATGGCACAAGTAGAGATGTGGTACCAGATGAGATAAGGTACCAGGTGAGATGTGGTACCAGATGAGATATGTTCGAGTAGATTTGTGGTATAGGATGAGATAAGGTACCAGGTGAGATATTGCACAAGTAGAGATAAGGTACCAGGTGAGATATGGTACAAGATGAAATATGGTACTAGTGGAGATATGGCACAAGTAGAGATGTGGTACCAGATGAGATAAGGTACCAGGCGAGATGTGGTACCAGATGAGATATGTTCTAGCAGAGTTATGGTACAGGATGAGATAAGGTACCAGGTGAGATATGGCACAAGTAGAGATAAGGTACCAGGTGAGATATGGTACCAGGTGAGATGTGGTACCAGATGAGATATGTTCTAGCAGAGTTATGGTACAGGATGAGATAAGGTACCAGGTGAGATATGGCACAAGTAGAGATAAGGTACCAGGTGAGATATGGTACCAGGTGAGATAAGGTACCAGGTGAGATATGGCACAAGTAGAGATAAGGTACCAGGTGAGATATGGTACAAGATGAAATATGGTACTAGTGGAGATATGGTACGAGTAAAGATGTGGTACCAGATGAGATATGGCACAAGTAGAGATGTGGTACCAGATGAGATAAGGTACCAGGCGAGATGTGGTACCAGATGAGATATGGCACAAGTAGAGATGTGGTACCAGATGAGATATGTTCTAGCAGAGTTATGGTACGGGATGAGATAAGGTACCAGATGAGATATGGCACCAAAAGATAAAGATATTGTACTGGTGGAATACTGGTGCCAGTAGATAACAAGGACTAGTAAATACACTGTATTAGTAGAGGAATGGTACCAGTAAATGACCATGACTCATCATAATATGATTGCTGTAAAAGAAAAGGACCAATAAAGACAAACTACATATTGAGAAATGAGAACATTTGGGGAGAGGGGACCAGTGGAGATGTAGTTATTGCACTACTGATCGTATTTGACTGGTTGTCATACCTCTACCTAGACAGGTGATGGTATCTGTATATGTATGTATGGGGTGATAGCTACTGCTGCGGGTAGCAGGCCTGGTCCGGAGGCTGATTAACGCATCCACTGGAAGCCTCTCCATCCCTGCTTAAACACTGTATATGGTCCACGTGGGGAGTGAACTGAGGTGAATCTCTCACATGCTTACCCTGCCAGTCCACACAGCACAGATTTACTGCCTTTGATAACAAAAAAAAAAAAAAAACATTATTTCCATTTCACAGTCCACGTTTTTTTTGTTGAAGAATTATATCTGTGCAATATCTGGCACGAAAATCTTCTTTAAAGCTGGGAATACTTAGCTGATGAGAACTTTGAGTAGGACAGGATCAAAGCCATGTTTTTCACAGGGAATAGCATTCAAAAGAGAATACACAAAAATAAAACCCCTGGATTACAAATTGTGGCCCCTCAAACCACTGTTCTTTCTGATTTTCAGAAGTATTTTTCAACAAGATGTCTACTCATTCCTGAATCTCAAAGCAAAAAAAGGCCAAAATTTAACCTGAAACCAGTTTAACCTGAAACCAATTTAACCTTAAACCAATTTAACCTGAACCAATTTAACCTGACACCAATTTAACCTGAAACCAATTTAACCTGAAACCAATTTAACCTGAAACCAATGCAGAAAACCTTGAATTAATGAATAGAACCTCTAACCAATATGACAATAAACAAATATGACCCAAAACTACAGTTATAAGTTAAACCTCGCCTTTAATGCATAGTTATAATAGTGTATGTGTCACTCCCATATTTGCCAACTGTACATTCTATGTAAGCAATGCCCACACAGGTATGAGGAACACCGGCCGTGTAGCAATCAGGCCATACCTTCATTGTGTGATGGAATATTCCAATCTCACGACTCAATCTTGTCATGTGATCCGTTATCACACTGTATTATAGTGACAGGCTTCTGTTCACAGAAACAAAGCCACTGCAAACTGAACTTTAAATTACTCCATAAATACAAATAAATATATAAATATATGAATATGTGAACATCACCAAGTTTTAGCACTACGAGTAATTTAATGCTTGGTGTATGTGCTATACACATTTATTATTATCATTGTTATTGTCATTATCATTATCATTTAAAGTCTCAACTATTTTCATATTTGTGCGTAGTATTATACATGATAAACACTTTAACTTTATTATTTGAAGCATTCTGAATACCTTTAATTTCTGGCATCTTGACTAAGACATTTGTTATAAATTGCAGAAATTGTTATTTTAGCAACTTTATTAGTAATATTTAAAATTTATATTAAACCATTCGATGGTATTTTGGTCACCCCTGTCAAGAAAATCTGAGCAGGATTGGAATGTCTCAGTAAAAAATATGTGGAATTTATTGGAGAATGATATAAACATTGAGATATAGAGAGAATGAGCTTTGACTAATATGCACACATCATCCACTATCATATATCCTCAGATTATAAACTGATAAAACAAATGGCGAGGGAGGTCACATCCAAACCTAAATACCGTCACCTGAACCCAAGTGTGATGGCAAAGTCTATACACTGTGTTATCATTGGTCAATCTCGGCCGCCCAACGATCGCATACAGTTCTCTCAGTGACATCTAAACACCAGATAGATTTTCTTCACAAAAATATCTTCTTTCATTAACAGGACTCGCAGGGCTTTAGGTTGCCATGGTAACCGTAAATCTCCACTCTTTGTGTGAATGTCAACAATATACAGAGGTGTGCATCACCTGTGCCCGAATAGAAAATATCTCCGCTCCCAGGGTTCACTGGGGCAAACATTTACATTTGTGCATCTCTTGAAAGTTCTCGGGTACCTAATAAATAAATACTCCAACAAAATCTCAAACCAGAAACATTGAAATGTTCTTTACTTCTTGATTTTTTTTTCTTTCTTTATCTTGGTTAAAAAATGTATTAAATCTAAACCAAGATGACAAATAGAACAATACAGAATGCAATGTTCATTGTTGCACTTACCAAGAAAGCTATATATTTACCAAGAAAGCTATATATTTACCAAGAAAGCTACATATTTACCAACAAAGCTATATATTTACCAACAAAGCTATATATTTACCAAGAAAACTATATATTTACCAACAAAGCTACACAACAAACCAAATTTCATAATGATAACTGGTACATGACTAGAAAATTCAAATCCATGTATTAAAAGATGATACAAATTCTATGTACAAAAATATTTTGGTGGAGTTTTTATGTTTCCTCTTTTCTAATGTACATGCAAGATTTTTTCTGCCTATTTAAAAGGTCATTATCAGAAAGACTGAAAAGCAAATTGTAATACAGAATAACACAAATATTTGACTCATTATACTGAGTTTTATGTCAAGAAAATTTCTAGCTCAAAAACATAAGGTTATTAAAAGCTTATGTTTGTCATTACATTTTTAAGGATAAAAGTGAAGACTTGAATATTAGACCTTTTTATAAAAATTAGTAGACTTTTAGCATTCATGATACATATGGTAACTATGACAACAAGCAAACATTCCATAATTGATAAAAACAAGAAATTAATTTGTGAGGAGTCCATGATTGAAGTCTGAAAGGTGTTCCTTGGTGAAATAGCAAACCAGGGATTAGAACAATGGAGACAACGGCTTTGTTTTGTAGGCTACTGGTAGGTGTCAGATATTCGTGTTTCACACAGGGTATGGCTTAGAGGCAGCGAATGCTTTCATCAGTGTGAATTATGTATGAAAACTGCCTAATTCTCCAGCAAAAAGACCCCAGCTGACAGAGGCAGGATTGTATCCAGAAGACAGCCACATGCAGAATTTGTATATGGTTTGTGGTGTATTGTTGTAGAACAATGGGGGACTGCCCTAGCGATTGTTGCTATGGCATGCAGGTAGGATGCTATTGACTCTGATCAATCCATTTGTGTGTATATCAGGACAATAAGCAACAATGAGAGATCAGTACAAGTCAAGGCCAGCCCGCAACGGCCCACAACGGCCCGCAATGGCCCACAATGGCCCTTTGTCACTCACCAGCCCATAGTGTACTGCATAAAATCACAAGCTTGATGCGATCAGCACCAGAAAAAAACGAGAGAAAAAACCATACACATACACCTACTCGGCATCTTAATCTTACCACCAGTCTCAGATAAATGCAGCTCTATCAGTGCACTAAATTTCATGATTCTAACTCAGAGAAGCTAAAAAAGAAATCTATTTCCGTTAAAACTGACACGTATATTTCATGATGCTACCTCCTTTTCCTTCATGCAAACAATGTTACAAAATATCTCTTAGAAAAAATACACAATGACGGCTTTGGCACGGAAACAATTGTTTTAACGACATTTTAGATGCCAATAAAAATATGATCTCAGTGCATAAATCTGTGGAAACGTGTCTCTCTTCTTTATCAAGAGATCTTATAAGCATTGTACTGCAGAGATTTGAAGATTGCTTGTGTAAGCATTTTAATCCTCGGCGCAGATTGCTGATTACATTGCGCCAATCTGCGTCAGATTCTATAATTCATATGCAATAATTGAGATGAAAAATTTGCATCTGATTTCACTCGAATAACAATGTATCTGTGAAGTAATGCGTGGCTTCTGGAAATATGATAAAAGGCTTTTTTATAAGAAAATAATAATGTCTTGTGTCACACGCAAATATGCAGTTTCCTTTTTTTCAATATGGCGTGTCTCTTCATCAGGCATAATGTTTCCTCATATATTGGACTGCATTAAAGACCACTTTATTAGCTCAAAAACATCATATCAATAAATCCTTCATGTTTTCAATGATCAAGGGAAATGATATGTGTGAGATCCATAGAAATTAATGTTGAGATATCATAAAATGTCAAATGTAGAAGAAATGTAGAATTTCATAATTTTAACATTCAGACTCTCTCGAGCCTTCAAATATACCGGTAGCTTGTTTGATCAACGCAATGCCTGTCAAATAAGAAATTCTCACTTTTATCATCTTTTTTTGCAATCAAGATAAGTATGTACTCAAGTAATTATGTAATTATAAGTCTTATATGTTGAGACAATCTATCTCAAGAGCCCTGAAAGATTGGGCCCAGGAAATTGGGGTCACTGTCATGTCATGGTTTATCAAATGAATTACGATTATAATTGAAACCAGGAAGTGACTGATCATCTGTTTCTCCAAAAATTGCATACTGATTATAATAGACCCAAGTATGTGATGACCTACTTTTCTCATCATCTGTTTCTCCAAAAATTGCTTTTCCTGTTAATGGTACAAACTGTTCAAAGGGTTAATTAAGGATGAAACAAATCTTCTGAAGCAGGAGGCTTATACCAACACATTAGGCTTTCCCTTCGTGCCAGCTTTCTATGGCAGTCAGAGAGTTCAATTAATACCACTCTGGTTATATTTGCCATTCAGCTCAGAGTATTATCACTGCCAGTTCATAAGGCCATCTGGCAGCAGTGAAAGGGTTAAGCAACTGAATATCAGTGGTGTCCGGTTTATAGGGCCATCTGACAGCAGTTAAAGGGTTAAGCTACTGTATATCAGTGGTGTCCGGTTTATAGGGCCATCTGGCAGCAGTTAAAGGGTTAAGCAACTGTATATCAGTGGTGTCCGGTTTATAGGGCCATTTGACAGCAGTTAAAGGGTTAAGCAACTGTATGTCAGTGGTGGCCAGTTTATAGGGCCATCTGACAGCAGTTAAAGGGTTAAGCAACTGTATATCAGTGGTGTCCGGTTTATAGGGCCATTTGACAGCAGTTAAAGGGTTAAGCTACTGTATATCAGTGGTGTCCGGTTTATAGGGCCATCTGGCAGCAGTTAAAGGGTTAAGCTACTGTATATCAGTCATGTCCAGTTTATAGGGCTATCTGGCAGCAGTTAAAGGGTTAAGCTACTGTATATCAGTCATGTCCGGTTTATAGGGCTATCTGGCAGCAGTTAAAGGGTTAAGCTACTGTATATCAGTCATGTCCGGTTTATAGGGCCATCTGACAGCAGTTAAAGGGTTAAGCAACTGTATGTCAGTGGTGTCCGGTTTATAGGGCCATCTGGCAGCAGTTAAAGGGTTAAGCTACTGTATGTCAGTGGTGTCCGGTTAATAGGGCCATCGGGCAGCAGTTAAAGGGTTAAGCAACTGTATATCAGTGGTGTCCAGTTTATAGGGCCATCTGACAGCAGTTAAAGGGTTAAGGTACTATATATCAGTGGTGTCCGGTTTATAGGGCCATCTGGCAGCAGTTAAAGGGTTAAGCTACTGTATATCAGTGGTGTCCGGTTTATAGGGCCATCTGACAGCAGTTAAAGGGTTAAGCTACTGTATATCAGTGGTGGCCAGACCGGCTTATAGGACCGACCCATTACCAGCTCAGGCAGCAAATCTGTTTATCCCACACTATTTTCTTAATAATACTTTCAGATGGGGATTTGTGGAGTGACCAGGCTATAGAGGTGGACCGGACAGCAGAGTCAAAATATCCACATGACACCGCATTTTAAAACTCCCCTTAATTTTTTTTTTATTTCTACAAAAATGATATATTTTTTATAAGAAAACAATTATTTTTTGGGCAGGAGGTTTATATATTTTTATATTTTTATCTTGTTCATTTTTTCCTGCTTTTGAAAAAGATATAGATTTCGTTTTCTTTTTACCTGAAAATAATGAGGTGCAGCGCCGTGTGGGGGATGTCACAGATATCAGAATTCTGGACACAGAAGTGACTTGGAGGAAAGGGAATAGGCGATGAAGAGGGAGTGTGGCAGGCTGGTCCCTGCCCATGTCAGAGTCAACAACAAACCAATATCACACACATATTCTAGGCCTTTTTCCCTAAACATACTCTGCCTTTATGATGAATGGGTTCAAAAAGCAAATAAAAGTCCCCTTCACAAAACATTATTTCTTTAATATCAAATTAATGTACAGCAACCTTGAGACGTGGGATTACTTTGTAATGTGAGTGAAGAAAGTATCAACATACATCAGATGGTCTCAAAATGCATTGTTTAAAATGATCCCAGTTCTTCTGTAATAAAAGGTGGGAAACCATCCAGGTTCTGTAATAATGCATTGTGGGAAACCATCCAGGTTCTGTAATAATGCATTGTGGGAAACCATCCAGGTTCTGTAATAATGCATTGTGGGAAACCATCCAGGTTCTGTTAAAATGCATTGTGGGAAACCATCTAGGTTCTGTAATGATGCATTGTGGGAAACCATCCATTTTTTTAAAACACTGGCAAAGTTAGAACAAAAAACACAAAGAGAGAACTCATCAAGGAAAATATCATCTCATTTCTTGTCTTGCATAGTAGAACTGATCTGAAAATTAGTGGGAGTTATGTTTTCACAGAATAATTCCCTGGGGATGTGTTCGGTTTTCTAATGATCTCTCCATCATTTCTCATCACTTGTATATCAATATTTTGAAATGCCTTGGAGTTAGTGATAATAATTGAATAATAATTAGTCGATCTTTTTTTCTTTTTGTTATGTGTTCTTCCTCTTTCTTCACCTAACAAATATATAATTGCAGATATGTATCATAAATTAACTGTATTAGAATCTTTCATTTGATGATTAAGACAGTAACAGAAATAGAACCAAGACCTTCCTGTGGGAATGTATATATATTGAATGAGCATATACTTCTATGAATTTCTTTTTCTCTTTTTGAAGAACTGAGACAAAAATAAGACAGGAAAAATAGAGTCTGATATGAACTGTGAATGTGTAACTGGACATCACCATAGGGAGAAAGAGGAGGCAGGAAATATTGATTTGTCCTCCCAATGTGGTACCAGTAGATTTATATGATGGGGTACCAGAAGATTTACATGATAGGGTGCAAGTAGATGTACATGATGGAGTACCAGTAGATTTGGAGATGGGGTTCATGTAAACTTATGTTACATGATTGGGTACACATAGATTTACATGATGGAGTACCAGTAGTTTTAGAGATGGGGTGCATGTATACATATTTACATGATTGGGTACACATAGATTTACATGATGGAGAACCAGTAGTTTTATGAATCACAGTCACAAATACTGACGAATCCTGGACCATGGGTGGCAAAGCTTCTTACCACTATGAATAAAATTCAATATTTATAAACAAACTGTTCTGTGTCTCTCACTCTTTTTATTCTTAAAAAAAGTCTACTTATAAAATTTCCTACAATACAAAAAAATAATAAAACATGAGTTTTGAGATGTAGTTTCCCTGAATATATTTGCTAGATATTTGCGGAACTCGTCTAGGCTGATACAAGTTGATATCAGAATATCTGGGGGCGAGTGCGACCTTTCAGTAGAGGTCACTCCCTGCCCTCCCCTGCCCCATTTATCACCCATCCGTGTACAACAAGACGTCGTCCTCGTGCATTCTCTGAGTGTTTGGGCAGAATTATGCATTAAGCCATGTGAATTCTGCACATTTCAATGCGAGGCGGAGATCAATGATTGATGTTTTTCCCCCGCAGATATATCTGCCTAGATATAAAGAGTCGGTCAGAATTAACTGCATCAGAATCAAAATGTTTGAGATCTAGATGTATCACCCACAACAAACTAGTTAAATAAACTCTAAAATTTAAAATCAAAATGAGAATAAATTGTTATATTAATTGGATTAGTATGGAATAACTGGATCAATATGGATTAGTATGGATAAGTGTGGATTAACTTGATTAGTACAGATTAATAGGATTAGTATGGATTAGTAGGATAAACTAGATAAATATGGATTGTACCTAGACCTTTTTTAATATATTACAAGCCAGACTGGTATATAATCCTCATGTAGACTTGGAAATATAAAAAAATTCTGTTCCCGTATTTTGATTGATCAATGACAGCTGACATTTTTGCACCGTCACAAGAAGCCAGGAAATTATAGAATCTGCACAGTATAGAATCAGCAAATTTACACTGTGTCAAGTTTCAATCTTTGAGCTTTATAAGATATCAGATCCTGTGATATGCTAATTTGATCTGCCGAGGATAGACCCAACTGACAATGCAGACAGATAGAACTGATTTACATGAATACCCTTTATTTTCTTATGTTTCCTTGGTATTCTGTACTCTCAATCCACTCTTTCTGCTGTATACTCCTCACCGTTCTTTCCCTTTCTTATTCTTCCTACTATTTCTGAATTCTCAATAAATTCTTGTATATTAAAGATCCTTCGAGACCAGCACAAGAGAAAACCAACATGCTGCTGATGTTTTTTATGACTGATTAAGTTTTTATGATTGATTACTGTTATACAAAACTTTATCTTTTTTTTTAATGGACAAGTACTGTAAAAGACAGAGATTTTAAGACAAACTCAGCAAGGACTAACAGTCAGGACAAATGCTTGTCAACACATCTTCACTGTCCATTGTTTACTGCATAGAATGATTACTTTTTAAAGATTTGTTTCTTGTCGAAAACTCTGCTTTCATAGTGTTATGAAACAATATTTGGTCATTCTCAAATTACTGCAAAACCAATATACAATAAAAATCGATGCCTAGAATTCATTCACATAGTACTGCCCAGATTACTAAGAAAAACTGTATCAACAACAGCTGAATATGTCATACATTTCTCTGACAATATTGGTGTAAAAAGCGGACTTAATATGGTGCTTAATTCAAGGAAATATGGCATTTAGGAAAAAATGCATTAATACACAATTCTCTATCACAAATATTGGTCACTTCCTGGATAAGGCCGCGGATAAAAAACTGGCGGACATATCGCTCAATTTGTATGGTTTCCTAATACTGGGTATTATCCGTATTGTGCTCACAGCCACCGGACTGAATGAGCCATCCATCATACCGGAGCAGCACCGGACAGATCTCCGGCACTCCGGACATAATACTCTGGAGGACGCCTTTAACTTGGGGAAATATGAAGACATAGAGATGATATCAAGACCTTCTCAAAGCAGACCTCCTTATTTAACCTGCGAATCTCTATTACGTATACACATCTTTCAAGAAAAAAGGGACACAATTACGACACAACACATCCAATTCTGCTGTGGACCCTCGTGATGTTGTTGTAAATAGGAAATATAGCAGCAGACTAAGTGAGCCTGCCTCGGGAGTCGCACCGCCTGTAGAACACTGTAACTTCCCAACCGTATTCCTCCTTAAAAATAGGATATCCGCTGATAGGCTGAGAGCAACCCAAGAAATTTCATTGTTTTTGTTAAATGTTATTGGCCTCAATGGAGGGAATTCGTGTCAGGATATATCAGATCTGGTCCTGTTAACAACAGCCAAATTGCTAACCTACATTAGTAACCCACATTGGCAACCCACATTGGCAACCCACATTGGCAACATATGTCAGCCACCCACATTGGCTACCCACATTGGCAACATATGTCAGCCACCCACATTGGCAACATACATTGGCAACCCACATTAGCAACATATGTCAGCCACCCACATTGGCAACCCACATTAGCAACATACATTGGCCACCCACATTGTCTACCTACATTGGCAAACCCACATTGGCAACATATGTCAGCCACCCACATTGGCCACCCACATTGGCTACCTACATTGGCAACCCACATTGGCTACCTACATTGGCAACCTACATTGGAAACATACATCAGCCACCCACATTGGCAACATACATCAGCCACCCACATTGGCAACATACATTGGCAACATATGTCAGCCACCCACATTGGCAACCCACATTGGCAACATACATCAGCCACCCACATTGGCAACATACATCAGCCACCCACATTGGCAACCCACATTGGCAACATATGTCAGCCACCCACATTGGCAACCCACGTTGGCAACATACATCAGCCACCCACATTGGCAACATACATCAGCCACCCACATTGTCCACCTTGATAGTTACTTGCCTAGATGACTATGCTAACTAGCTTATCTGCATTCCTGGTGTTACTTAACAGAGGACTGGTCCCTGCGCATGCATGCATGATGAGAAGACGCGTGTCCTCACCTCAGATCTCATGACTTATTTATCTCTTCTCATTATGTAGGAGGGCCAGTTGGAAAGTTGCTGATTCTCAGGGAAAATAATGTATTTGCATTGAACTGTGTATTTGAGGGAAATATTTGTGCATTCTCTACGTACTGACACAAATAACACAACATGAAAAGTTCATTACAGCTCGGTCCATTCGCACTCTTCTGAGACTGGCTTGTTTTTGGAGATGTGGAACCAGGAGATGAGGACGTATGTGTGCACGGGCAATGCTGACGGGTACCATCCCCGTGAGGGTCGTTTGTTGCCGATGGTGTCTGCACCAATATGGCGGGATGAAGGTCCCCATCTCACCTTCCCCTCCCCAGATAACCCCACTTTCTGCACTTCCCCACCAAGATTGTCTTCGCTCACTTACGCATCCCACAACAAATTATCATCGACTATCATTTATCAAAACATTTTTTCCCCGGAACATCTATGTGCAGCATTGTGAATCAGTTTTCTTATAATGCCAGTTTTTGGGTATGCTGTGGTATGTGGTATTATGGTATGTTACGGTATGGTATGCAATGATACATTACAATATATTATATTATGGAATGTTACAGTATATTATGCTACAGTGTGTTAGGGTATGGGATGATTAAGGTATGTTATGTTTTGTTATGTTAAGGTATGTTACAGTATATTATGGTATGTTATGGTATGTTACAGTATATAATGCTACGTTACAGTATATTATGGTATGTTATGGTATGTTACAGTATATAATGCTACGTTACAGTATATTATGGTATGTTATGGTATGTTACAGTATATAATGCTACGTTACAGTATATTATGGTATGTTATGGTATGTTACAGTATATAATGCTACGTTACAGTATATTATGGTATGTTACAGTATATTATGGTATATTTTGGTATGTTATGGTATGTTACAGTATATTATGGTATGTTACAGTATATTATGGTATGTTATGGTATGTTATCACATCTTGTATACTATCGTATGGCATAAAAGAATAGGATCAATTATATTATCCACAAAAATGAAAGCCCCCTAGCACAATATGCAATCTGCACAGAACTTGGTTCTGACCTAACTGTCCATGTTTCCACACCTACCTCCGCAATATCACTCAAAGATTATACATCCTCCATCGGTTAGATAAGGATTTGGGCACTGACTTGGTAAAAAGTTTCTTTTTTACTTTATGTAACATGTTCTCATCCCCCAGAAGAGTGTTCAAGCCCATTCCGTGTCCCACAATGCATTGGGAATAGCCAAATGTATATATCTGCATGTTAAATGTCTGCGTCTCCCCAACAGGAAGCAGACGGAGAGAGAGGTGCATGCTGGGACTTCCCTGCTGTTGGTTCTTCATGTACGCTAAGTGTCCCGACCCATTGGGGTTCCCATGATCCTCGCTTGTATAAAGCATGTTTCTCTGCCACTCCATATCAGATTGTCAATATAGATAATGGCTGGGCAAACCAACCGTGCATACATTGCTTAAACATCAACATGATCGGCCATTTAAAACAATTCATCGGAGGCAGCAGTTTCTATTTTCTCTGAAAATCCCATTCACTTTGTATTAAAAGCTATTAGAGCCAAGTACTGTTTGTGCCATGTAGTGGAGCTGCAGGGAGATCATTTGGTATTGTTGGCCACTGTCTGTGCCTCATAGCTGCACCTTGGGGTGATTGTTTAGGTTTATTGATGGCATGAAGACAGTCCTCAAGGTCACAGATGTCTAGGGTCGCAACTTTGGCTTGACTGAACATCATCTGCCAGCGAGCGATGGCAAGAATTTCACTATTCCACACATCAGCCCTCCATCAAAACCAACATAAATCAGGGAAATGTCTTCTCAAAGCAGGTCCTAATAGACAATATACTGTCAGACAAAATTCCTTGCAACACATCCCAAAGCCTTTCTCTGGTATTTTTTATGATTTATATCTGAATGTTAAATAAGCCTTTTCAGTGTGTGTAGCATCTTCATCTGGCACTCCAGACAAACGGTGCTGTCTCCATCACTCTGGAGGGGGGACACTCCGGGCATTAACCAGAGCAACCAATAAAATCCTATAAAACAGCTGTCATGTTTTGACGAGGCTATTTCTTGAACAACAAGCTGGGAGGATATTACAACATATTTATTATGACCAAAAATGTGGCAAAGCCATAAAAAGAGGTGTTGTCCTTTACATCTTTGAATTGATGTAGCACATTCCGAGTAATGTTCCTTTGCAGGGCAAGTTGAGTGCCCTTTAATCCGTTTACTCTGAAATACTCTGGAATACTCTGGAATACTCTGGAGATTCTATATTCTGTACCTCAGTGTAGTACTCAGCATTCTCAGTGTTTAAGGCTCAACACCACTTTTCATTTCTTGTGATGTCTATTTAAGCAATTTTTTTTCATGTCATGTTCAACTCTGTCCAAGGTTATTCTCACGTGTAACCAAAAAGAAAACTAGCTTGGTTGGCATACAATAACGGTTTTCTTGGAAAATCTTGATAAATGATATTTTACCAAGCTAATACACCCCAAAATATATAGAAAGAAGCCATTCATTCAATATAAAAATATTTTAACCTTTGGGGGTGGATATTCTAACCATTGTGGGGTGGTTATTTTAACCTTTGGGTGTGGATATTTTAACCTTAGGGGTGGATATTTTAACCTTAGGGGTGGATATTTTAACCTTAGGGGTGGACATTTTAACCTTAGGGGTGGATATTTTAACCTTTGGGGCAGATATTTGTGTTTATACTTTACCTTCTATTACTTTGATGAGAATCAAATGCCAGAAATATCACGAAACTCACCTGCAAAGACAAAATTTTAAAAACCATTAATCACCAAAATACTTCAACATCATTATTCATACAAACTGCTGCACATTGGATTTGCTTTTTGTGAAACTAAATTTAAAACAACTCTTTTTACAACTTGTATTGTCTCATTTAAAAAGTTTTATTCCAAATGTTAACCTCTTAATTCATCCCATCAAAAATCTAAATATCTACCCTCTCAAACTAATTGTCTGAAACCCTGCTCATTTGAACTTTCGTGACCCTGTCCTCCCAATTTAACCCATTATCTCTCACCACCCAGATTAACCCATTACCTATCTAATTAATCTAATTGACTGTAATCTTGCTCATTTGACCTTTCTTGACCTCGGCCATGTTCCCCTATTTAACCCATTTCCTCTCACCACAGACATAAACCCATTGCCGCCATCTGCACCCCATAAACACCTTTATTTGTGGTAATCTCTCCGCTCGTCTTCCCAATAAAGCTGCTCAGAGTCACATTGACATTCCGAGGACTCCTTCAGCACAAACACACGAACCCCCTGCCCTCCTGCCTCCCCCCTGCCCTGCTGCCTCCCCCCTGCCCTGCTGCGTACCCCTGTGATGGGCGCACTGATCGCCCCTGATGGACATACAAGCATCAATGTTAACCACCTTCTCCTTGCTATCACATTCCTCGACTATCACATTCCTCAACTATCACATTCCTCAACTATCACATTCCTCAACCTACATCACTCACTGTCCTCCTCTAGTCTCTGATTTAAATCACTTTCACTGTGTAAATTTCGGTTGTTTTTTTTTATAGGAAATAACAAGCTTTCATGCCTTTTTTGCTACTACTTATCCATTTGTTCAGTTAATTGTTGTGCTTTTTTTCTGTGCTATGCAAATTTTTTTCCTTTGCTAAATAAGCAACCCTTTACCTGTGCAAGACTTGCCATTTCTTACACGATAAGCCACATTGCAGTTATACATAACTCTGACCTTCTTGTGAGATCAATAACTTTCCCTTTTTGAGTGATACAAAACTTCCCCTATTTGTAAGTTCAGTAACTTGCCCTTTTTCTGTGACATTACATTTCTGTCCTTTTCTCCAATCATTCCACACACCTCCTTTGATTTTTTACACTCTCATAAAGGTCTTTATAATTTTACTTTTTATACTGGAAAAAAATCATGTAACGGTCATTTTTTCTACAACAAAAAACTATATAAAGGACTTTATCACATTATCTATTTTTATATTATGAATACCTATATACAGCCTAGTACCTATATAAAGCCTGGTACCTATATATAGCCTGGTACCTATATTAAGCCTGGTACTGATATATAGCCTGGTACCTATATAAAGCCTGGTACCTATGTAAAGCCTGGTACCTATATAGAGCCTGGCACCTATATAAAGCCTGGTACCTATATAAAGCCTGGTACCTATATAAATCCTGGTACCTATATAGAGCCTGGTACCTATATAGAGCCTGGTACCTATATATATATAGCCTGGTACCTATATAGAGCCTGGTACCTATATATAGCCTGGTACCTATATAGAGCCTGGTACCTATATAAAGCCTGGTACCTATATAGAGCCTGGTACCTATATAGAGCCTGGTACCTATATAGAGCCTGGTACCTATATAGAGCCTGGTACCTATATAGAGCCTGGTATGATTTGCTGTGATATATATGCAGCAGAGCATCTGGCCACTGAATCACACTGGGCAGACCAACCACTAAGTCACATCTGCAAACAAAACACTACAAACACAGGTGTCTGCATATTTTCTCCCAGCCCATTTTTCAGAGAGATTTATTTCTCTGAGAGATCTATCCATGCAGACAGAAAGTTGATTTCTGGTTGGTAAGAGGACCACGCCCCTCTGTGCAAAGCTGACAAGAGTTTGTCATATCTAGGTCTGGACCCAGATGCTGGCATAGCTGAGGGTGGGGGACAGAGGGTGGGGAAATAGGGTGGGGGGAAGAGGGTGGGGAAATAGGGTGGGGGGAAGAGGGTGGGGGATAGAAGGTGGGGAAATAGGGTGGGGAATAGATGGTGGGGATAGAGGGTGGAGGATAGAAGGTTGGGGATAGAGGGTGGAGGATAGAAGGTGGGGATAGAGGGTGGAGGATAGAAGGTGGGGGATAGAGGGTGGTGATAGAGGGTGAGGTAAAAGGGTGGGGTAGAAGGTGGGGGACAGAGGGTGGTGGACAGAGGGTGGTGATAGAGGGTGAGGTAAGAGGGTGGGGTAGAAGGTGGGGGACAGAGGGTGGTGATAGAGGGTGGAGGGTGAGGGTGTTGAATGGATCCCAGAAAGCGTGTAACTGGTGAAAGGTAACAGAATAGAGGTTGCACACACCAGATTTCACTTTTTTGTCTCATAATTTCCCACAATGCCCCATTGCATCCCAGCCCCGCTGCACTGAGCAACCTCTGTTTTTCATTTTTGTAACCATCCATAATCCTGACAGAGGTAAGAGCGTTGCAGACAGGTTATGGCGAGGTTCTGAGCCATGTGACCTGGTCGCCATATCTCACCTAAATGTGGCCCTGGGATGTCATTCTGTGCTGTGTCTACCCTACCCCATACTGTCACCCCTAGCCTTACCCTACAGGACCCTGCAGGACCCCTCTGACCCCCCCCTGACCCTGCCATTACCCCCTCCTCATCATCACCCATTCCATCCCATCCCATTCTGACCACAAGAAATTCCTTGATTTATGCAGACTGCAGCGGGGAAAAAACAAGTCTCGCTTTCTTCCTTCTGATATTTCTTGGATATATTTCTTCTCAAATGAATAAGGACAAAACCAGACAAAAATATGAGGTATTTAATATTGTAGATGACAATTCAAATAGTCCTCTCTTCTATGTCTATGATTCTGCACTTTTTTTGTTGTTTTCCGTGCATTCTCAACCTGTCTGATGATCATAACCTGCACCAGGTGGCGCCACAAGGTGTATGACCTTCCCACCCTCTCTCCGTCACCTTGCGACCTTCACTTGACCTGTGACTAACCCCATAGTCAAAATTCATCCATTTTGCCTGTCTTTGCTTCCAAATAACACATACATAACTATATATAACTATGTATATATAGCTATATAGCTACATATTTAACTATATATATATATCTATATATATATATATATATATACAATGTATATATATATATACATATAATAAACAGCATATCAATCACAATAATGAAGTTGTTATATAACGCATTAAGTGCATGTCAATTCCTTTGAAGATGGAGGTTCATGTTATTGTTAGGGATCTAATACAATCATTGCTACGATACATTCAAAACCGTTACTCAAACTTTCTCAAGTTTTCTTTTAAATTTCATTATTCCCCTGAGTGTTTGGAACTTTAGGAATAACAGCCACAGGGCATAATTAGTGTGTGAAGTTTGAAGCATTTGTTATGGCAGTCGCGGAGGTTGTTGTACGTCGGAGGGGTCAGATAATGATTGGACGAGCCTGGGGACGTATTGATAATTACAGCCTCATTCTGGTCACTGGGACAATGGGCAGCGCACGGCAGAGGATCATAACATCGAGACTCTGCTAATCAACCCCTGCGGCGACGTGCAGCGAATTGCGGCTCATCTAGGCGCTAACCACGATTGTGCCACGCCAATAAAGTAACGGTTATTCTGCACGGTCAAAGCAGTCATGTTCACGTATACAGCCATCAATAATAATCAATATGGACTCCAGAGGCAACCAATATGCCACAGATAACTACAACAAAGCATAAACAAATAAAGGGTGGAGTAACTCACAGGTGATACAGGTGAAAGATGAGAGAGAGAGGGTGATGTCACAGAGAGGGTGATGTCACTGAGAGGGTGATGTCACTGAGAGGGTGATGTCACTGAGAGGGTGATGTCACTGAGAGGGTGATGTCACTGAGAGGGTGATGTCACTGAGAGGGTGATGTCACTGAGAGGGTGACTACAAGGTAGACCACAGACTACAAGGTAGACCGGACACTACACAGTAGACCACAGACTACAAGGTAGACCGGACACTACACAGTAGACCACAGACTACAAAGAGACTGGACAGCACCATGTACTTAACATTACAGTGGACAGGGCACAGTTTAACAGTAAGAATAATGGGCCATCCTGGGTTGATAATGGAAACCTCTGCTAATTGATCAGGACAATCAGTCTCAATAATTCATGGTCCCTTGACTGCCACTTTCCCTTCACACCTGACTGCACTCACATCTCTCATCTCTGTATACAGGGTGACGTATTTCACAACTGGAAACTGACCATGGCTCTCAACAGTTAGAACCAAACATCCATAGGGTTACATTAATGCAAGTTCATAGGAATTGCTGCAAGGTTCAGGCCTTGATACTAAGGCATTTGGTAACTGGTCCAAAAAGGCAGACTGCTCTCAAAGTCACTTGTTATTTTGTTGTAAACCACTTTTTAAACCAATGTCCCATACTGGTTTACAAAATGGCTTTTAAACCAATGGCCCATCCCGGAGGCTTACAAACCCCTTCAGGGCGACTGGGCCAGTGCTAATGTCAAGCCCTGCAAGGTGTGAAACTACCAATAGTAAGAGGTTCCTGACAACTAAAAAATGGCACAAAACATACAAAAATGATAAATGCAGTCGCTAAATGGTTATGACCTGACTGACTGGTTTATGCGTGACTGCATACATGTTTGCCACAACTGGTCAGTGCTACTGTTTGCCATGCCAGTGGTCTCATCTATTATGCAGACTTTCATTCACTTCTCTTCACAAACATTTTGTAAAATTGTACTCAGCAACGTGGCAGCTCTACAGTCAAGGCACTCACCAACACTGAAGTATAGCAAAGTATTGATTTCTTTTGAAAACTTTCACTCACAAAGCGTTGAATGAAGATCTCTTTTCAGCACCTGCTTTTCTGTCAACAGCTGGAGCAACCTCACACCACAGTTCTGCATGCAAACCATTGTTTCCTTTGCATTGTGGTATATTTCTTTGTTGTATTCCTAGCATAAACAGATAGCCCTTTTCCCCTGATATCTGGGGTTCCCCTTTTCTGTGATACATGATATGCCCTTTTCCCCTGATACCTGGGGTGCCCCTTTTTTGTGATACATGAGATCCCCTTTTCCCCTGATACCTGGGGTGCCCCTTTTTTGTGATACATGAGATCCCCTTTTCCCCTGACACCTGGGATGCCCCTTTTCTGTGATACATGAGATCCCCCTTTCCCATGATACCTGGGGTGCCCCTTTTCTGTGATACATGAGATCCCCTTTTCCCCTGATACCTGGGGTGCCCCTTTTCTGTGATACATGATATCCCCTTTTCCCCTGACACCTGGGGTGCCCCTTTTCTGTGATACATGAGATCCCCTTTTCCCTTGACACCTGGGGTGCCCCTTTTCTGTGATACATTAGATCCCCTTTTCCCCTGATACCTGGGGTGCCCCTTTTCTGTGATACATGAGATCCCCTTTTCCCATGATATCTGGGGTGCCCCTTTTCTGTGATACATGAGATCCCCTTTTCCCATGATATCTGGGGTGCCCCTTTTCTGTGATACATGAGATCCCCTTTTCCCATGATACCTGGGGTGCCCCTTTTCTGTGATACATGAGATCCCCTTTTCCCTTGACACCTGGGGTGCCCCTTTTCTGTGATACATTAGATCCCCTTTTCCCCTGATACCTGGGGTGCCCCTTTTCTGTGATACATGAGATCCCCTTTTCCCATGATATCTGGGGTGCCCCTTTTCTGTGATACATGAGATCCCCTTTTCCCCTGATATCTGGGGTGCCCCTTTTCTGTGATACATGAGATCCCCTTTTCCCATGATATCTGGGGTGCCCCTTTTCTGTGATACATGAGATCCCCTTTTCCCATGATATCTGGGGTACCCCTTTTCTGTGATACATGAGATCCCCTTTTCCCATGATATCTGGGGTGCCCCTTTCCTGTGATACATGAGATCCAACCAATCACAACCAATAACAAATCTATCACAGCTTTTAAGGGAAACTTTTTGTATCCTGATATATTTGGCTGAAACTTATAATAGAAAGCAATTTCTTTAAATAATATTCAAATATATATATCTTATGAAATTTTGTTGCAATAGTTTGAATGGTGTTCCAAGACAAGTTAATTTATTTTACAATGTTATTTAACTTGTCTGTCCTTTTTCTATGATATAAAAGCTGCCCTTTTACTGTGATAATGTACTGTATATTTGTCCATGGTACTGATTCAATAATACTGTAGTATCTTTTCATAAATACAGTACTTGTCAAAGCTCAAACTTTGCTGGATGGCAAAATGCTTCACTTGAATAAGGAGATTTTCTGGGAGACACATTTGGTAATGAGATTTATTCCGTCTGATTTTACTGTTTGCTTCCCAGTACAGGCAAAATGGTTTTGAATTGGCATTTGATAGGTTCATAATAGAGTTTTAGCAGTAACTTTCATTATGTGATTTTGCAGCCATAAATATGCTTCAATACTATAAATTTTGAGTTTGACATGTACATGAATATTATCTGCTCAATAGTTTCATCATTGCATTCCACTTAAACATTCAAGTATATTTCAACATTAAAAAAATACACATGTTATCAATCACAAATATATGGCATTCACAAATACAGAGAATTCATAAAAATATATTTCAGCATTCACACACAAAGTTCAACTATTCTTTTTGTACAAGGCCACAACATGGCACAATATATCGTCAGACATTTTGCCTTTCTCCATCATCAGTTTGCCTCCGTTGCTTAAAAGTCACTCATTGATTTCTGAGCGTGCCCACGAGGACAAAAGGCAGTGTGGGCCACTTCCCGTCTTTTGTCATTATAATCCATTCTGATACTTTCCACAAAGAAACGACCAGAACAGCTGTTCAGCTATGTACAAATCTGTTGTTCCGATTTTTTTCATTAATAATAGAACACCCTATAAGTGGTAAAATGCCGTCATGAAATATGCGGCCTTTAGAACACTCTATATGTGCTAAAATACAATCATATAATATGATAAAAGAACAAGCTTTCTGAACTCCCTATATGTGCTAATATGTGATCATACGATATATGGGATGAAACGAGTGGCCTTCTGAACACCCTGTATGTGCTAATATGTGATCATAATATGTGACAAACTAAAAAGACTTCTGAACACCCTATATGTGCTAAAAATATGATCATAATATACGTGTCAAGATTGAAAGGCTTCTGAACACCCTGTATGTCTTAATATGCAATCATAACATATTTGACGAAATTAAAAGCCTTCTGAACACTATATAATGGTAAAACACAATCATAATATACGTGTCAAGATAAAAAGCCTTCATAAATGATTTAATTCCTTCTTGCACCTGACATATACGTGTGATTTTAGTCGATACAAATAACATGATATTACCTCAGAGATAACTTACAAAACATGGGTAAATAGCTTCAAATTGATTAGCATTGGGGAGCTTTTCAGATGGTCGGAGAGTAGCATTTAGCAGGGATAAGCTGCAGCCACTTTTGTAGCACCTTTTAATCCATACCGCATGTCGTAGCATCCTCGGAGCACGCTGTTTCGTTTTGACATAGTGTCGTTTTCTATTGTTGCCTACGCGGCATTTTAATCAGGACCATCAGACAGGAGAGACAGCCAAATTGAAAATCAATCTGCTTGTAACGAACGCTTTACTCCATAATGCCGTTCACAAGAAGTAAGGGAGGTCAGCTTGCAACACGACGAGATCGATCCCTTCAGTGCAACTCAATCCAAATGGCAAAGAATTAGCCTCCATCCGATGTCTATGGATTTAAAACAATCAAATCATATCCTTTTTCCAATGGATTTTCTGGAATTGATTTACATATTGATTATCTTTGCTGCAACTCTTTTTTTGTCAAAAAACCCTCCTTTTTTAAACCTCACTTAACTAAATATATTCCTTCATTACTATTCCTTGATTTTATCCATTTTTCTTTCGATATCTTGGAACTTTTCCTTTTCCTCCCCTTTTCCTTTATGCTGTCTCAATTTTACTCTTCTTCGGTTTTCTACTTCATCCTTTTCACATACCTCTTCCAACATAATTTTCTCTTCAAATTTTCCTCCCTAAACTTTCATCCCCTTTTCCATCCCTTTAAAATCTATTTTAATTTGTTCTTACCCTCTTTATTTCCTCTTCTTGCCTCTTAAACTGAACTTCCATCCTCTTTCTCCCCCTCTTCTCCTCTTTCTCCCTCTCTTGCCCTCTTTCACCCCCTCTTCTCCTCTTTCTCCCCATCTTCTCCTTTTTCACTCCTTTTCTCTCCTCTTTCTCCCCCTCTTCTCCCTTCTTCTCCTCTTTCACACCCTTTTCTCCTCTTTCTCCCCCTCTTTTCCTCTTTCTCACCCCCTTTTCTCCTCTTTCTCCCCCTCTTCATCTCTTTCTCATCCCATTTTCTCCTCTTTCTCCCCCTCTTCATCTCTTTCTAATCCACTTTTCTCCTCTTTCTCCCTCTCTTCTCCTCTTTCTCCCCCTCTTCATCTCTTTCTCATCCCCTTTTCTCCTCTTTCTCCCCCTCTTCTCCCTTCTTCTCCTCTTTCTCCCTCTATTCTCCACTTTCTCCCCTTCTTCTCCTCTTTCTCCCCCTCTTCATCTCTTTCTCATCCCCTTTTCTCCTCTTTCTCCCTCTCTTCATCCCTTTCTCATCCCCTTTTCTCCTCTTCTCCTCTTTCGCCCCCTCTTCTCCTCTTTCTCCCCCTCTTCATCCCTTTCTCATCCCCTCTCCCCCTCTTCTCTTTCGCCCCCTCTTCTCCTCTTTCTCCCCCTCTTCTCCTCTTTCGCCCCCTTTTCTCCTCTTTCCCCCCTTTCTCTTCTTTCACCCTCTGTCTGTCCCCATCTATCTCTGTATCAGAGGCGTTTCATCTAAGCCTGCGTATCGTATCGACGTCCTCGTCTGATCCCTCTTGTTCCCTCATACGCCCTCTGGTGGCAGATGCGGCCATGTATCGACCTGCAGATATATGTGAGAGCCTGGGACGACCACCTCTGTACATATCCCCCAGCAGATGGCACCATGTTTGACTGGTCACAGATGGTCTCATGACTATACCACCACAATGGTTCACAACAACTGACCCGTCAATACCCAAACACCTCAGAATGTTACCTTTTCAACTAAATTACCAATCCCTTCAAAGATCCTGCTCAGCTTGGAAATTCTCATTCAATTCTTGAGGGGATAATTCGATATTTTTATGGCAATACTAACCATACCATTGCCAGATGCTCCCTGAATTCAGGCGAGAAATCTCATTTATCATTTCGCTTGATCTATATTTTCCAAGTGCATTTGTGAAATTAGTTTTGAAGTCAAACAGAATAATCCATTCCCATTCCAAAGACATGGAACACACAGATCCTCTGATTTTTAATTAGCACCAAAAAAACTTAAATAAAAAAAAATTCTGTTTAATGCGTTGTGTGTGTCCTCTATTTAAGTGAAAAAAATTTCAGTCCCACATAATATTCTGATAACTATTTTCCATGACACACTGTAGATGCTGTACAGATGACGCAATATTAACTTGAGGAAGGTTAACTCCATTTCAAATATCCATAATTCAGCATGTTAAAGTGTCGAGTCTGTTTTATGAGAGAGTAAATGTTAGGAGGAACATTAAAATGGCTGTTATACTCATTAATATCATTATAAAGTTCCATGGTCTAAAAAGATATATAAACACAGGACAAAAAAGTTCTGAGAAAACAAATCAAATAAAGCAAAGCAAAAAAAATTAAATTGAAAAAAAAATCATTTCTGAACTGAGGCTGAAATTTACAATAAAATAAGTATGAATGTTGCTAAAAAGTTGATTACTGCGTGTGAATAACCCAGCCTGTGGCTAAATGGCTTGGAGCCGTGCCCATTTCACCTGAGACTAATCACGCAGATTTCTTGCCGTTATGAAAATTTAAGCTCTTGACACGAGTATCTCATAGGCTGAGCGATTATTGATGATTCTTTCACACATTTCGTTTTCTTTGAGAGCTGAAGACAGTGGTACACTGTTGTGTGACTATTAACTGTCAGAAGGAAAGATACAAAGTAAAAAAAATGTGTGTTTGATCATCAAAACGAGTCATTAAATATTTGTTCAGATGTGGAATTAAAGGAAAAATTAATCATAAAACTGAATTCTTTATTTGTCTGGTACAAATAGAATGCCCTGGCACTAGCTACACATCAATACTATGTATATATCCTTGGAGAAATCTGTTTGAAAGTTACATTGTAATTGTTAATTTTCGAATGGGATTGACAAAGCCATTACAGGATTACCTCTAGGCAACTCCAATGATAAGCTTGAAAGTTGTTACATTAAGAAAGGTTGATAGGCTTATCACATGGTACACCTCCCTGTTATGACCCTGGGATACAGGTATCACATGGTTCACCTCCCTATTATGACCCTGGAATACAGGTATCACATGGTACACCTCCCTGTTATGACCCTGGGATACAGGTATCACATGGTACACCTCCCTGTTATGACCCTGGGATACAGGTATCACATGGTTCACCTCCCTGTTATGACCCTGGGATACAGGTATCACATGGTTCACCTCCCTGTTATGACCCTGGGATACAGGTATCACATGGTACACCTCCCTGTTATGACCCTGGGATACAGGTATCACATGGTTCACCTCCCTATTATGACCCTGGGATACAGGTATCACATGGTTCACCTCCCTGTTATGACCCTGGGATACAGGTATCACATGGTTCACCTCCCTGTTATGACCCTGGGATACAGGTATCACGTGGTTCACCTCCCTGTTATGACCCTGGGATACAGGTATCACATGGTTCACCTCCCTGTTATGACCCTTTAATAGTGGCTACATGGCAACATGACTTCTAGAAGCAGGTGTTTATACAGATGACAGTAAGATGATTCCAGCGTTGTGAGTTTACTCCGCCCAGTAACAATACAGCAAGCAGTGGTTTGATAAGTTGAACCCTTTGCCATTGAGCACCATTCAAGTTATCAACCTTTTTAAGTTCAATATGACTTATGTAGTGGTTTGATAAGTTGAACCCCTTGCCATGAAGCACCTTTCAAATATATTAACCTTTTTAAGTTCAATATGAGTTGGAGTCCTTATGAGGTCACAGGTGACTAAACAAATGGCTTTAACTAAAAGAGTTTCACATATGAAGTACCCTAGTTCAAACCAGCTACCCCTAATTTTTTTGGGGACTTTCTTGGTGAAAAGACATAGATAATTTTGTTGTAATTTCATTTTATATCTGTACTCAAAATATTGTTTACATAAAAAAAAAATAATAATAATAATAAAATCTACTCCCTATCCTATTTTATCAGAAACAAGGTTATTATTATTTTTGCCTATTACATATGTTGCATTTGATGATAGTAAAGAAGGATTCGCAGTATGAGGTTCTCCTTCTCTACAGTTCATATGTTTGAGATATAGTGCCAACATCTGACAGATCAACACATCTGTGGACCATGATGCTTTCTCAAGATTTCCCACTTAACAGTCCTGGCATGACAACGAGAGGTTCACGCAAAACTCAAATATCTGCATTAAGAACAAGCTTGTTGCAAACAATGCAAAAGCTGCTGTGTTTGGTCTCATTTGCGCGCTTTAAATCATTTTGATTCAAAAGATTGGATACATAAATATAATTTAGGTTATTTATTTTGAAAACATATCCTCCCAGCCTTTACTGATATGTGCAAAGGCTGAGAGGGCAGCTGAGAATTTGTGCAAACTTTGGTGTCAGATACCTGCGGAGTCAATCCCCGGACTAAGTGTCTCACAAATAATAGCATGTGTAAAGTGGTGCTATAGTCTCAAAAAAATCCACTGCAAAGATAAACATTAAACAGTTCCATGCATCTCCTATCATTCTTAGGAGATAACTTGTAGTGTCTCAAATAAAAACATTTCTCTTTGGACCATATATACATTATAAAACATGTTTGGGTCTTAAAGTCTAGTATTTGGTGAAACATGTGTGATCAAATAGAGTCACACTCAGTTAGTCTGTGACTCCATTTGGTCATTCAGAGTCATTACAGTTATGGAGGCAGGCAGGTTATCCAGGCACAACTGTTCACCTTCAGGGTGAGTCTCATGAAGCTACAGCCAACGACAACAGGGCTACAGACGACAACAGAGCTGCGAACAACAACAGAGCTACAGACGACAACAGAGCTACAGACGACAACAGAGCTACAGACGACAACAGAGCTACAGACGACAACAGAGCTACAGACGACAACAGAGCTGCGAACGACAACAGAGCTGCGAACGACAACAGAGCTGCAGACGACAACAGAGCTGCGAACAACAACAGAGCTACAGACGACAACAAAGCTGCGAATGACAACAGAGCTGCGAACGACAACAGAGCTGCAGACGACAACAGAGCATTTACATATGTAGCGTTAGATAATAATTGATTATGAGGAGGTGATATATTTCAGGTAACTGTAGCACTTTCCTCATAAAGACCTCATCGATTGTCAAGTCTCAAGATGGGAATGTTGTAACAATATAAAGTAGTACTTCAGATTGAGGTACTCAGACAGTAGGCTTGTTGTGTGGTTTGTTTTAAGAAACAAACTGAATCACACTGAAATGTTAAATTGGTAAAATAATTGTCAGGTTATATCATATCAAAGTTTGTATGTCCTATATCTCACAATCAGATAAAGGTTTGTATGTTCTCTATTTGACAATCTTAAAAATCTCAAATAGATTAATACAAATTGCCATGTCTGGCATCAGACCTATTCAGATATTGTACTAAATAAATTTTATTATTCCAATCAAATTTTCTTATTGGTAATAGCATTCACAACACAACACAACACAGCAAACCCCAAACAGATAAACATTAGTCCAAGTCCCAAAACAATTTGATCCTATAAGAGTTTGAATTATTCGTCTAAGAATATTTGGTGTGACCCCCCTCCGCCCTTGGACCTCCAAATGTGCCTCTAGGGACCCCCATCAATTTCACAAGTAGCAGTTTTCAGCCTGTTAAGTACCCCCCTGGGCCACTGCAGAAATTGTGCGTGTAATGTCAGCACAAAAGGGTGACGACTGCTCCTACAGAATGACCCATGATCCCTGAGAATGGCTAGAACATGGCCCACTAGACGAGAGCTGTGTACTCCAGGACTAGAACATGGCCCACTAGACGACAGCTGTCTGATACAGGACTAGAGCATGGCCCACTAGACGACAGCTGTCTGATACAGGACTAGATCATGGCCCACTAGACGACAGCTGTCTGATACAGGACTAGACCATGGCCCACTAGGGTACAGCTGTCTGATACAGGACTAGAACATGGCCCACTAGACGACAGCTGTCTGATACAGGACTAGACCATGGCCCACTAGACGACAGCTGTCTGATACAGGACTAGATCATGGCCCACTAGACTTCATAAAAAGATTGGCCAATGAGAAGGTAATAATAGCTCTTCATTTTTGACGCTGTTTATTCCCCATTTTCTTTAATTATCTTAATCAATTTTTTGCCTCATCCAAGTTAAGTGAATCATGTTGACAATGATGCAGCTTTTTAATTTAATGTCATGTTAGTAATACATTATTACCTTTAAAAGCTGCCATTTGCCTGATTAAAATCTGTTTGTTCAATATGACTACGAAAAATCAGATAACATCTACCTGATTCACATAGTAACCTCAAAGAAGCCATAACATCTACCTGATTCACATAGTAACCTCGAAGAAGCCATAACATCTACCTGATTCACATAGTAACCTCCAGGAAGCCATAACATCTACCTGATTCACATAGTAACCTCCAGGAAGCCACAACATCTACCTGATTCACATAGTAACCTCGAGGAAGCCATAACATCTACCTGATTCACATAGTAACCTCGAGGAAGCCATAACTTCTACCTGATTCACATAGTAACCTTAAGGAAGCCACAACATCTACCTGATTCACATAGTAACCTCGAGGAAGCCACAACATCTACCTGATTCACATAGTAACCTCCAGGAAGCCACAACATCTACCTGATTCACATAGTAACCTCTAGGAAGCCATAGCTTCTACCTGATTCACATAGTAACCTCGAGGAAGCCATAGCATCTACCTGATTCACATAGTAACCTTGAGGAAGCCATAACTTCTACCTGATTCACATAGTAACCTCGAAGAAGCCATAACATCTACCTGATTCACATAGTAACCTCTAGGAAGCCATAGCATCTACCTGATTCACATAGTAACCTCCAGGAAGCCATAACATCTACCTGATTCACATAGTAACCTCAAGAAGCCATAACATCTACCTGATTCACAAAGTAACCTTGAGGAAGTCATAACTTCTACCTGATTCACATAGTAACCTCCAGGAAGCCATAACTTCTACCTGATTCACATAGTAACCTCTAGGAAGCCACAACATCTACCTGATTCACATATTGACCTCTAGGAAGCCACAACATCTACCTGATTCACATAGTAACCTCCAGGAAGCCACAACATCTACCTAGTTCACATAGTAACCTCAAGGAAGCCATAACATCTACCTGATTCACATAGTAACCTCGAGGAAGCCATAACATCTACCTGATTCACATAGTAACCTCCAGGAAGCCATAACATCTACCTGATTCACATAGTAACCTCCAGGAAGCCACAACATCTACCTAGTTCACATAGTAACCTCCAGGAAGCCATAACATCTACCTGATTCATACAGCTGCCTTAAGGCTTTTAAACATGGAGGAACCACACCAGGAAAATAAGAAGCAAAACTTGATTAGAAATCTGCTAATTAAAGCACATTTTCTTGAGGACCTGCTAATGAGAAACTTGATTATGTTTGGATTCGGTAAAAAGGAGGCTGTGAGAAGATTGCAAGAGTAGAAGAGTTATGGACACGGGATTATATAAATGACACCCTCTTCACGTGGCTACGTTTATCAATATCTGCTCTGTACAATAGACCTGGGTGGTGGACTGTATTCAGACTCTCCGTGTTTATGTCTGCTGTCATGAGAGGAAACCTATAGAGCTACGGCCTTCAGAAATATGAGCTGCATTGTCAAGTTTGGAACAAAGATAGGTCACATCATTGTCCAAAAAACCTAGATCATATTTTCCTGTTCAGCAGGTCACACTGTCTAGATCAGGGAAAAGGGTACAATAATGGTATAAGCAAAATAATATATCCTGTCACCCAGAAAAGAAAGGTCTTGTAACATGGCCCCTCTACCTCCCCTCTGACTCTACCTCCCCGCTGACTCTACCTCCCCTCTCACTCTACCTCCCCTCTCACTCTACCTCCCCTCTCACTCTACCTCCCCTCTGTCTCTAACTCCCCTCTGACTCTACCTCCCCTCTGACTCTACCTCCCCTCTCACTCTACCTCCCCTCTGACTCTACCTCCCCTCTGTCTCTACCTCCCCTGTCTCTACCTCCCCTCCGACTCTACCTCCCCTCTGTCTCTACCTCCCCCCTGACTCTACCTCCCCTCTGACTCTACCTCCCCTCTGTCTCTACCTCCCTCTGTCTCTACCTCCCCTCCGACTCTATCTCCCCTCTGACTCTACCTCCCCTCTGTCTCTACCTCCCCTCTGACTCTACCTCCCCTCTGACCCTACCTCCCCTCTGTCTCTACCTCCCCTGTCTCTACCTCCCCTCCGACTCTACCTCCCCTCTGTCTCTACCTCCCCTCTGGCTCTACCTCCCCTCTCACTCTACCTCCCTTCTCGCTATTCCTCCCTTTCTGTTGCAGCTCACGTTCTCTCCCCCACATATATAAGAGAGAGGCGGTGAGTTTTACTGTTCCTGTGCCGTTCCCAGCTCCAGCCTCCTCCTCCTCCTCCTGCCGTATGAATGATGGAGGCGATGAGACAAGCTACCGGTAGACAGATAATCTACTTAGCATTGAACTGGTGAAGAATTAGCTTGCCATGTTCAGACACCCCCTGACCCCTCAGTGACCTCCCCTCACCCAATCTTCACCCCCAGGGGGCGTACCTTCACAGGGTGTATACAGTACAATGCATCACTCATACCTCAATAAATACTCCGCAAGCCAAAAACAATATGGCCAAATTAGAAGATATGCAATATAAATGGCCAATTAACTCAAAGACATATGCCCAAGCTTCAACCTTTAAGAAGACAGCTATTTTTTATGCTCTTTGCAACTTTCTTGGTTACTGGTTTGGTCTATATATGGTTTTCTGTGGACACTGCCATATTTCATGCCAAACACCACTTTTTGGACTGAAGCAAAATTGTACATTCCTTAAGCGCATCTTCAGAATTTCCAACATTACAGAGAAGTAGACATAGAGAAGACCTTCCCCCATAACACAGCGTTTTCCTGCAAGAAGTGCATCAAAGTGTCCGGGTGTCAAAAGCGTTGACATTAGCAGATTCCTTACGCTGCATTCAGGGGAGACGGCGGGTAACATCCCTCGTACGTCGTCGTCGCAGTCCGCCATCGTCCCACATCTCTCCTCTCATTCCTTTCATATCAGCCTCTCTATGGACGCTTTCAGGGCCAGATTCACAGATTGTGAGGCTGCCGTTCCTCCCCTCCGCCACCGTGAATACACACTGCCTCGCCGTGAATACACGCTGCCGACAAGGTTGTAAGGAGGAGAACCCCGCGGGACCAGCTCTGTCACCCTCACCAACCCACTCTATGTGACATTGATTTTATGTTCCAGGAATCTAACTAAATCAAACCTATTTGTTTCCGGCCTTTCTCCAGAGCACCAGGCTTTGCATTGGTTCATAACGGACAAGCCTCGACTGCACAACAAAATCACAGCCATTATTAACCCTCCACATACCACTCTCCCTCAATTCCATTCATTTCTTAACCTGCAAAACTTCCTTTGAGCTTTGCGATTCAAAAACCTATATTTCTATTCTGCAATGATAATTAACCCTGTGGCTGAAAAACATTCTTTGAACCACATTTTATGAGACCTGAACTGATCTGTATGAAACAAATCTGAACGTTTCATCATGAACAAAGCAATTTCTGTAAAATCAATTTTGAATTATGTATCTTTTCAAGTCTGAGGATCCTACAGACGCAAAGCTGCCACATTGAAAAGTACACAAGTGCAGGTTAACCCTTTGAGTGCACAAGATCAAAAGTGCTCCTCTATGATGTGACAGATCACTAAGTACATATCAAGCCTTCATATCCTGCTCATTGACAAAAATAGCCAAGAACGATGTGGCTGCCATATTTTGGATATATATCACCAATATAATATTAATTTATGCATTTGATAAACAACATTAATCACTGAAGTTAAAAACGATTCCAACTTGGTCTTTTGCCTGGTTAAATGCATGTTAACCACTTGACTTAGAGTCTGGCCACTGAGACACCATATGTCTGAGAGATTAACCCTTGGTGGGGACCTTGGTGGGGACCATGATGGGGACCTTGCCGGGGACCTTGCCGGGGACCTTGCCGGGGACCTTGGTGGGGACCTTGCTGGGACCTTGGTGGGGACCTTGGTGGGGACCTTGCCGGGGACCTTGCTGGGGACCTTGCCGGGGACCTTGCCGGGGACCTTGCCGGGGACCTTGGTGGGGACCTTGCTGGGGGACCTTGTGGGTAGCTTGTGGGTACCTTGCTGGGGACCTTGGTGGGGACCTTGTGGGTACCTTGCTGGGGACCTTGCTGGGGGACCTTGTGGGTACCTTGTGGGTACCTTGCCGGGGACCTTGCCGGGGACCTTGCCGGGGACCTTGTGGGTACCTTGTGGGTACCTTGCTGGGACCTTGCTGGGACCTTGCTGGGACCTTGCTGGGTACCTTGTGGGTACCTTGTGGGTACCTTGTGGGTACCTTGTGGGTACCTTGCTGGGGACCTTGCAAAATCACAAGTGCCTCATTCTGAACCATGTGTTTCGTGTAATTTGTTTTGTTCTTCAGTGTGCTACAGAGCTAGGCTTTAAAAAAATATTGTTTCCAATTTCCCGACCTACCCTACTTCAAACCAGATACCTGATAGGTTTTTTTAACTTTCTAAGTGAAAAAGACATGGTTTCAGTTAAAGTATCATTAAAAAAATATCTGGGGTTTGGCTGTGATTAATACATGCATGTCACTTCCCACAAAACAGAGAATTCTACATGTCCCTCCATCAATTTGCAATCTAATGCAAGGTGGAACGATGTATTAAGGTCAAAATGTCTGCTTACAGAGAAACCAGCGATGTATCAAGGTCAAAAATGTCTGCTTACAGAGAAACCAGTGATGTATTAAGGTCAAAATGTCTGCTTGTAGAGAAACCAGCGATGTATCAAGGTCATAATGTCTGCTTACAGAGAAACCAGCGATGTATTGAGGTCAAAATGTCTGCTTACAGAGAAACCAGCGATGTATTAAGGTCAAAATGTCTGCTTGTAGAGAAACCAGCGATGTATTAAGGTCAATTCAGTATACAAGTTTTCTTCAACTTTTCAATCTGTTTCATTCTTAAAAAGGTTAGGAAAGTGACACACTGACTCTTTTCATTTTTTCTCAAATAAAAAAATAATCTCCACTGACCTTTCATTTATTTCTTTTGTTTTTTTTCTCTTTGTTTATTTTTTTTTCTTTGATAATCAAAGTTTTATTTTAGTAACAATTGAATAATGGTTCTTTTCATAAAATTAGCTTTTTCACACTCTCAATCAGTACAATTGTTCCCTTTAGGAAAAAAAATGAATATTAGGCATTCTTCAACATCTTCCTTTAAATAAACAATAAATAATAATGTAAATACACACACACACACACACACACACACACACATACTGCCTTATGGGAAGGTCAGCCAAACTGCAATATTGACAATGTGTTGGTTTATTGTGGATGAATATGATATTCCCGGTGGAGTAATATACAGACACTCAATATGATTACGGCCGTGGTCAGACCCGAGCAACAAGGCTAAAAGCACCACACAACTATGGGCCCAGGCTTACTCTATTGACAAGCTCCTTTTTCAACACCAACATACAATATATTATATATTACTGAATATTTCTATAATATCACTATTATAACTCTTTTTTCAACACCAATATACAATATATTATATATTACTGAATATTTCTATATTATCACTATTAGGTCTCTTTTTTCAGCACAAATATACAATACCGTTTATTACTGAATATTTCTATAATATCACTATTAGGAATCAGGTCACCTGGTAATGATAACGATTGTTCTGTCTAATTATTGTTATCATTGTTGTTCAGTCTAACAATTGTTGTTCAGTCTAATTATTACTGTTTCATCTAATGATAGTTGTTTAGTTCACCAAATGCTCTTCACTTTAAATACAGTAGTTGAGTCTAATTATGGTTCTTGGGTCTAATTATGGTTGTTTGGTCTAAATACATCCACATGGCAATAATGCATCTGCTACTTTAATAATAGTTATGATCTCCATGACGATTTCCATGACGATCTCCATGACGATCTCTCACAACTGATCTTCAACTGCTACATTGTGCATACCAATGACTCTATCCTGACATATTAATGATTCTACCTTGATATATAGATGACTCTACCTTGATATATAGATGACTCTACCTTGATATATTAATGACTCTACCTTGATATATTGATGACTCTACCTTGATATATTGATAACTCTACCTTGATATATTGATAACTTTACCTTGGTATATAGATGACTCTACCTTGATATATTAATGATTCTACCTTGATATATTGATGATTCTACCTTGATATATTGATAACTCTACCTTGATATATTAATGACTCTACCTTGATATATTAATGATTCTACCTTGATTTATTGATGACTCTACATTGATGTATTGATGATGCTACCTTGATATATTGATAACTCTACCTTGATATATTGATGACTCTACCTTGATATATTAATGATTCTACCTTGATATATTGATAACTCTACCTTGATATATTAATGACTCTACCTTGATATATTAATGATTCTACCTTGATATATTGATGACTATATTTTGATATATTGATATATTGATGACTCCACCTGAACAAATTGATGACTCTATCTAATCAAATTGATGGCTCATTTAGACATTTTGGTGACTCTCCCCAGACATAATTGAGACAATTATGTGGATAATGGATATGGATAACTCTTAAATTTCCTGTTTGAACAAATAAAATGTATATAAAATGTTTCTACATTTAGTCTAGAGTAAAACATGTGAGTTTCCGTAAAATTCAAGGAACACATTGATAACTCTAGAATTTCCAGAACATTTAAAATCTATTTCAATTTTTTTCTAAATCTGCCACAATTATTTTCTACACTATGTGTTATGCTTTATGAGTGAGTCATGGGTGTACATTGATCTGTATGGTGGCAGAGGAGCAGACATCCTGAGAGGAAGAGAGGGCTGTATACAGAGGCAGAGGGCTTCCCTGGTGCCCCCTGGTGGCAGACTGTGTCAGGACCAGTATTACCAATGTATTATGCTCTGTATCATACGCTAAACAAATATTGTGTGACATAATATTATTGTAAGACAATCGGCACGATCTGTGGCTGGCAGGGGAGTTACACCAGATGTACACTACCCAGGCTACCCAAAGAATAGCTCTGAGCACCTCCGACAGGATGACTCTGACTGAACACCTCCGACAGGATGGCTCTGACTGAACACCTCCGACAGGATGGCTCTGACTGAACACCTCCGACAGGATAGCTCTGACTGAACACCTCCGACAGGATGGCTCTGACTGAACACCTCCGACAGGATGGCTCTGACTGAACACCTCCGACAGGATAGCTCTGACTGAACACCTCCAACAGGATGGCTCTGACCGAACACCTCCGACAGGATGGCTCCGACAGGTTGGCTCTGACTGAACACCTCCGACAGGATGGTTCTGACAGGATGGCTCTGACTAAACACCTCCGACAGGATGGCTCTGACTGAACACCTCCGACAGCTCAGACAGGATAGCTCAGACAGGATATGTCTGACAGAATACCTCTATGATGTCCTTTTGGACTCTGATGTCCATCAGGATAGCCCAGGAAGGCAAACTATCTGGGCTGCATAATGGAGAACCTATGCTATAGTCATTTACATCACAAGTTTAACATCAATGTCTATTTATACCTGCATGGAAGTATGCTTTGAGAATGATTTATCCTAAGGCTTAAAGATTCACAGACAAACCATCAATCAAAAATTGAATGGCAGGGATAAAGAGTTATTTATCTCTAAGAAAGGATTGTCAAGATTTGATCTTATTCCTTATGATAATGAAAAAACTTAATTATCAGAGGGAAAGGGACACTTGATAATCACAGGAAAAGGTGACTTCAATGGTATCGTAAAATGTGAATCTTCTTGTTACAAAAAAGAGTCACATCCTGTCATGAGGTGTAAAAACAGGGAAAATGACAGAACTGAGAAAAAGAGACAGCAGTTTGCCATAAATAATGCAGATTATGTTTTACTGATGTATTAAATAGAGGTGGTCCGTCAATGCTAGTGAAATCCAGAATGTGATGGATCTAATAGATGGGTCAATGCTTATGGATCAAATAGACAGTTAATGTTTATGGATCAAATAAACATTAATGTTGATGGATTTAATAGACATTTAATGTTGATGGATCAAATAAACATTAATGTTGATGGATTTAATAGACATTTAATGTTGATGGATCAAATAGACATTTAATGTTGATGGATTTAATAGACATTTATGTTGATGGGTCAAATAGACATTTAATGTTGATGGATCAAATAAACGTTAATGTTGATGGATTTAATAGACAGGTCAATGTTGATGAAATCAAGAATGTGAAACAACAAAGATATGAGGTGTGAACCTTTAGTGTCATGCACCACTTGATCCTGCCGAAGCCTTCCCCACAAAGTCTGATGGATTGACACTAAAATCACCAAGAAAAAGATGACTGCCTAAAAAAATTCTCAAAATTTGAGGAGAGAATTGGCTGGTGGTGATTTTGAATACCACTCTGGATATCCATCAGGTTGCATGTCATGAAGCGGCTACATATCTGACAGTCCGTTCTCTACCACCCCTATTAGCTACCCCGGTACACACCTGCCTCACATTGGTTCACGCATGCATGACTGGAGGAAGCGTGAACCGTTACCATCTCACTGCTGAACTGAACACTAGGTGCTGTGAAACTTAAACAAAGCTTTACTCTGTGTGACAATATTTAAGCGTGAACTGATGCGTTCATGGCCTTATATTTCTTAATGCGTGAACGTGTTTGAGCATGCTTTAACTTGCCATCGGTCTTTTAATTTTAACAAAATGCATCCAGACCTTATTCCATTGTAGTGACTGGCATGATAGCTGAGGGTCTGCATGCAAAAACACCATCAAATACAACATGGCGGAGAAAAATATTATGTCTCTATTGCACAAATTTCGAATTTATGTTCTTAAAAGCTTGATGATGAATATGAATGATTATGATTTGTGATATTTCACTTGGAATTGGATGCAGATTCTAAGACAGATTGCTATTCCATTATTTCATTTCTTAAGTGAAAAATGAATCGTTGTCACCTGTTCCTTTGCACAAATCATACTCATTTTTTATATTATTTGTTGATATAAATATAGATGCAAACAGGCTCTTCATTTTGATAAGATAATTATGAAATGGAAAAATAAAGACTGAATATGATGGAAAGAAACAGATGAAGATATAAAGAGAAGAGATGGAAAAGGATGGGAAAAGAGGGAAAAGAGGGAAAAGAGGGAAAAGAGGGGAAAGAGGGAAAAGAGGGGAAAGAGGGAAAAGAGGGGAAAGAGGGAAAAGAGGGGAAAGAGGGAAAAGAGGGGAAAGAGGGAAAAGAGGGAAAAGAGGGGAAAGAGGGAAAAGAGGGGAAAGAGGGAAAAGAGGGGAAAGAGGGGAAAGAGGTGAAGGAAAGTAAAATTGAGAAAGGAAAGGAAAATAAGACTTTCAAGTAGGGAAAATGAAATGAAAAAATGAAGATAATAAACTAACAAAGATATGGAAGAAGAGAATGAAATATGAATGAAGAGTAAGAGATGAATATTTATTTGTTGAAATAAGTTATGAGCATATAACGTGAAAAACAAATGAAGGGGAGAAAAATGAATGGATAGAGAAAGAGAGAGAGAGCAGGAAGAACAGAAAAAAATTTAAAAAATGGAAATGCCTGAAAACAAAATCCCTGAAAAAAGGGCACCAAAACCCAGCCTCAAAAAGACAACCTGGTAATAATCAAGTGATATACCATAGGGGGCACAGTGTTCTCCAATCACCAATCAGCAAAGCCCATACAGGTGATCTGGAGGGGATTGTGGAATGTGCAGGGTCTCTTCTATTTCAACCAGAGAAAGGTTTGGTGGAGTTGTTAACAGAGCACTAGCGGAGTTGATAGTCAACAACTGCAAAAACTGAGTCAAACCTGTTTAAATGACCAAACTGAACCCATTTAAACGGGCTTGACTCAGTTTTTGCAGCTGGCAACTGATATCAAGTGTATATATTTTCTTTATTTAATGTCATCCACAGAATAATCAAGCTTTTTGGGAGACTTTAGAAATAATCATACCTAAAATATGAATTACCACTGAAAGAGTTGGGTAATTAAAAAAATCTTATGCAAACAGGATTTGGCATAGAAAGTACCCAAGTCAGACCTCTCCAGAACACCTATCTGTGCTTTGCCGATTGGTGATTGGAGAACACTAATGGGGGGCCCTACAGCAGAGCTGAGAGGGTACCAGTGCTAGTATAAGCAGAACCGACAGGGTACCAGTGCCACTATGAGCAGAGCTGACAGGGTACCAGTGCCAGTGTGAGCAGAGCTGAGAGGGTACCAGTGCCACTATGAGCAGAGATGATAGGGTACCAGTGCCAGTATGAGCAGAGATGATAGGTCACCAGTGCCACTATGAGCAGAGATGATAGGGCACCAGTGCTGAGCCAAGGGAGATGATAATATGTCACCTTGCAGCCAGTCGCTGCATTATTTATTCATTTGGGAATACAATCACTTTCCAGGTAAAAATAGCTCAGATTTCCTACCTCGCAGACTCAATAAATGCAGCATTTATGGCCACAGTACCTACCCAAGCCGTCCTCACCTTGTGAGTAAATAGCTTCACAGCTGCCAAAACTAACTCACATATTGATCAGTTAACTAACATATTGAACAAATCACTTCAAAACCTGTTTTATTTATTCTCTCATTAAGGGAGCGCTAAAGTCGCTTTGTGATTGTTGGCAGTATTTAATGGCTTCTAGATTTAATGATATTTTGATTGACTGACTAATTAAACAAATTAAACCACTGATTGATTAGTTTAAGTATTGACATAATCATTGCTTGGAAAAAAATATTGACTAATTTGTTGATTGAAATGTTGAGTGATTGATTCAATGAATATATTGTGTCTGAGTGAACAATTAGATAATGCACTGAATGACTGACTACCTGACAGTTAAAATCTATCATAGCCATCCTATTCATCTAATCCATCCTATTCATCTCATTGTTTCCCATTCATCTAATCCATCCTATTCATCTAATCCATCCTATTCATCTCATTGTTTCCCATTCATCTAATCCAACCTATTCATCTCATTGTTTCCCATTCATCTAATCCATCCTATTCATCTAATCCATCCTATTCATCTCATTGTTTCCCATTCATCTAATCCAACCTATTCATTTAGTGAATTCTAATCAAGTGACACTGTTTAGTTCATGATCATTTCATATAGAGTCCATGCTGTGCTGACAGTTGCTAAATACTCATCTCAAATATGCATCCCGCCAATTATCTTGCATCAAACTTACATGGGCAGAAAGTGCTGCTAATTATTAATGGCAGGACCACTGCGGATATGTTACATACTGCGTATCATTATGCTGTACCACTCATTATGCTGAAACACTCCCAAACACTTGAGAAAGATGGCATCCCGTTATTTGTCACAAAAAGAGTCATGATTATTAAAAATGTTTTGTGAGTACTATAATTGCATGACAAACATATAAACATATAAACATATATATATATATATATATATATATATATATATATATATATATATATATATATATATATATATATATATATTTATTTATATAACTGTATTTTTCAGTTTTTATTGATTATTATACTGATATAAACTGGCAAGTTAGGTTACTTGTCAGTAATATTTTGAACAATTTTTTAATTTTTTGATATAAAATAGTTCAGGAGTGTAAGAAAGCAATTAGGTAAAACATTTCTGCATCCATAATCTCGTGAAATAACATCTAGTTCTGCTGCAGTAATCAAATCATGAAAAATGTTTTTGACAACACATCAGGCCTGTGCCAGAGACAAAATTCATCAACATACACGCCATATGGAATGAGATGATTTGGAAAAAAAACATCCAGATTCATGTTTTTGCCGTTTGTCATCAAAATTGCAACAAATGGTGGATCTGTCAAGAAATAAATCACCATTGACAATGCCATAGTGCTCTTTACCTGATTAGTAAATGATCTGCTGGGTTGCAAGCTATTGTTACCTGAACAATGGACATGGCAACCACTGGGACAATGGCAAACTCTGGGACAATGGCAACCACTGGGACAATGGCAAACTCTGGACCCGTACTCTGGCAAACTCACCGGGTTAGAGCTTTGAACTTCACAGAATAAAAAAATATTTATTTGTAAAGATTTGGCAAGTCTTGAAATCTATGGGTGAATGGGTGTGCACTCATGGCAGATTGAATATGGGAAAGTGTGTATAACACTTCAAATTTATCTCATGAGATTTTTGTTCTTGTCAGATCAACTTCAGTTGTGTCCATAGAGTGTGGCTATAGATTAATAGTTAAATCATTAACGGCTGAATTATTTGAAAAACATTACTCTAAATTGTATCCTTAAACTCTGTTATTGAGTCTAGTTTGACTTTGAATAAACTGGACAACTTGGGTAAGCTTATTTTGCAGGGGACATTCTAGCATTCACTATTTCATTTTACAAGCAGAATGATCAAAGATTAGGACAAAAATTAGGCCCAGTCCCGGTCGTGTTTTGTAATTAATGTCAGCGCAGCATGGCAGATGTTATGATTTACCGACAATCATTCCTGACTGCCTGCATGAGACTGGGAATTGCAATTTTCCCCTGCTTGTCTGAGGTATCTGTCTCTGCACTATAAATGCACAGGAATGACAGACCCCGTGAACTGCAATTATCAATCAGTTAGCTCTATCAATCAGAACAGTATACCATCTTCATCCAAGTAAGCGCACAGACCCTGTGAACTACAATTATCAATCAGTTAGCTCTATCAATCAGAACAGTATACCATCTTCATCCAAGTAAGCGCACAGACCCCGTGAACTACAATTATCAATCAGTTAGCTCTATCAATCAGAACAGTATACCATCTTCATCCAAATAAGCGCACAGACCCTGTGAACTACAATTATCAATCTGTTAGCTCTATCAATCAGAACAGTATACCATCTTCATCCTAGTAAGCGCACAATATTCTAAAATCCAAATGAACATACTGTTTTTCTCTGTTCTCCCAATATATTTATAGTTTTTGTTTAATATTGTGGTTTCTTGATGTATTTCTCCTTTATGAAGTGTTTTCCATGAGAGAACATACCTGACTTTGGAGGTCTAACACTGGGGCAAGGAACAGTCATCGGGGATTAAAAAGATCTATAGAGGAGTGCAGTGAATGCATTCACACCTATAGTGCTTCTGGGAAAATCATGTGATAGCTGTAGCCAAGCTGTGAGGGCACTAGAGACATATACACTGTCAGATGGTTAAATACTGCATAAACTTCTCATAAAGGCCTAACATATAATGATGTCAGTACACTCTTCAGTAGTATTTAATTAGCAGTACTTATACTATCTTATTCTTTACTTAGTGTTAAATCTTTACTTGCATTAAATTTTATGACATTTTGGGGGGTTTTATTTCTACAATTATAATCTAAATGTAAGCTGTTGTAACTTTATTGTGATTGATCTCAGGATCTTAATTTTTGGAAAATAAATCAATTGCCTGAAACCTGAAGCCTGGAACATTATTACGCTGATATAGTAAACTGTACCTGGATTCCTAGATTACATCATATCTACCTGACAGAAGGTCCAAAAACATAAACGTGACTGCGACGAATGATTGTCTACTTTTACTCCAGTACATGGTGAGGAAAGTAGGAAATAAAACAAGAAAATGGTCTCTCTCATTATTATTCAAGAAACTGATAGTGATGGATGGGAATGTTAGTTGACGTACTGATATTCATCAATTTATTTGTTTGACAGACAAAGAGGAAGTCATTTAATAGCTTGCGATCCATTAGCACTTGAAATCATATATATATATATATATATAATTGATAAATCTAAGTACCAGCAATTGATTCCATATAAATATAGTATGTGAACCAAAAAAAACCACCAGTCATGTTCAAACTGGTAAAAAGGGCCCTGTTTATCGTGGTGAGCTATGTATTGTGTGAACTGATCTAGTCATGTGACATTTATGAGTGAAACTATGAATTCATACATTTGCTTTACCATGACTCAGAGAATATTGTAATACCATCTCTGGATTATATTCATATGGACAAACAACAATAATAATGCTCAGTTTAAAAAGTTTCTATTTATATATATGAACAAGTAAATATGATATCATTAACTATAATTTGATGAAAAAATGTCTCTTAATAAAAAAATAATAAAAACTGTGCTAGTAGGAATTTGAATCCAGGATAACTGACTTTCAATAAATGAATTATAAAAAAAACTTTTACATATAATAACAGACTGTGTTTGAACATTTTAGTTTGATGATCAACTATTTAATCATGAATAAATATGATCAAATTGCTTGATATATATATATATATATATATATATATATATATATATATATATATATATATATATATATATCTGTATTAAGCATAGCAGTTGGTGGCAATATTTAATTTGACTGAATGGATGCAGATATACGCAGCGCTTCCTGGCGTCTATTACCTGCTTCCTGGGGTCTGCTTGGTACTCAGTAATGAATCATCATTCCTGGGCTCTGTATTTCACAAATTAACATTAACCCTCTAATTGCCATATAAAGTGGAAAATAGTGTTCACACCTTCCAGGGTTCAACATCAAATATTGGTCTAGTGGTCCTGAATTGTCTTCGGCGCTCCCTGGCTAGTATAGGTCAGTGATGCCAACATTATACTGGTCAAAATTCAAATGAATATTTCTAATATTTTCATTGAATTATGTTATGGCCAGTAGACTTGGCAAAATGTTCAGCATATCTGTTAGACATTTCAGGGCAGTGATCAATATTCCTTAATGTCACACCCTGAAAAGTACAGATATTTACCAGCAATTAACCATGAAATGTTTCACTTCTATTCTATTTACATATTATGATGTATGGCTGCATCTCAGGGTCGGACAAAACTTTCTGATTTCCAAGTAAACGGTAAACGTGACGGATAAACATCTCATAAATATTGCACGGCAAACTCTCACATTTATTTTTTTAGATATAGATTATTTTTTTAGATAATTCTTTTTCTCTAAAACTCTCACATTATCAAGCTGTTTATTTGAAGAGTATTCTTTTATGTATTGATTTGACACAATATGTTAATTACAGTAAATGGCAGAACCTCTGCATGTTTATATTTGTATCCCGGATTGAACTCCGTGCCATTCAGAGGGTGATATATCCCTCATTCCTGATCCCCTATCTTCTGTCTTCATCCCCGCCATAATAAGAACAAGACAAATTTTCATTTTCCACATCAGAGAGCGTAGTCCTGCTAAGCTGTTGGTGGGTTAGTGGGGGATCCTGCAGGGTCTGCTGTTGAGATAATTATGGGATATTGGTGTACTATTATGGGATGTTAGTGTAGCATTATGGTCTGTTGATGTTGGGAGTGTTAATGAGATATTTGACCAAGCCATCAATATTGATTCAAACTGAAAATCAACAGTCAAAGGGTTAACAAATAACAATCTGATCATTTCAGCATTATTCCCAAACACTAATTAACCCCTCCCATGCTGTGCATTAACTTCTCATTCCAATTTGTGACATAAACCCATAGTGCGTGGCATCTACCATAAATGGGACTACAACATAAAGGCCGGTGAATGGAACACAAACCATTCTGATATCAGAATCAGTGTAAGCGTATAAATTTATTTCTCTTCTTGCTTTTTTGACATTTTGCCTGCAGTAATTCCAGACTGAGAATGGAGATTTTATAGCTGAAATAGTTGATCTCTAAACCCTGCTGCACCCCATAAGAGCTGTGTGCCCCACATGATTTATAGTCAATCACAAGAGCAAGATATGGTAACTGTCTGTCATGGGTAAAAGTATTTCTGTCTGTAATAATCTTCAAGCAATTTGACAACTTAATTTTACTTATAACATTGTACAACAAATAGAATTTGACTACTGGTAACATTCATCTACTGGTAACATTCATCTACTGGTAACATTCATCTACTGGTAACATTGACAACTGGTAATGTTCTTCTACTGATAATATTAACTACTTGCAACATTCTTCTATCAGTAACACTCTACTACTGGCAACATTCATCTACTTGTAACATTAACTACTGGTAAAATTTGTCTGTTGGTAACATTTGTCTGTTGGTAGCATTAATCTGTTGGTAACATCAATCTGTTGGTAACATTAATCTGTTGGTAACATTAATCTGTTGGTAACATTTGTCTGTTGGTAACATTCTTCTACTGGCAACATTAACGACTGTTAACATTCGTCTGTTAACATTCGTCTGTTGGTAACATTCGTCTGTTGGTAACATTCGTCTGTTGGTAACATTCTTCTCCTGGTAACATTCCTGGTGACATTATGCATACAATCAATCGTATCTGTGAGGAATTATTCCACAAGTAGCAGACAAAGACAAGTCCCATTCTCACATAGATATGTCCCTTCGTCAGGAGACATGATTTTGAGTGTAATCTATCACAGAGAAGTGATTAACCTTTCACTGCTGATTTGTGAGTTATATATTCCGCTTGCAGTGACGTAGGGGGGGGGGGGGGGTTGGTGGGGGAGGGAGAGGAAGTGCGATTATGCCATATTATCAAAGCCTGAAGAGTACCAACTCGGTAATTGATTATATGTCCTGAATATTCATGGCGTGGTAAAGATTGTCTAGTCCTTGACATTATTCACATTATCCCGTTTCACAATCGATACCCACTATCTCAATTATTAATAAGGATCTAACAAATAGTCCAGCTGTCTCATAGCAAACTGTGGAGTGTCATGTTTATATATTGATGTAAATCTTTTCTAGTTCATGACAAATTAATTCTTATTTACTCTGATTTATCTAGTTACACTTTGTTATTTATAGAGACAACTCCCATAAGAAAGTATCCATGCTTTGAAATAGTGAAGTTAAATGGTGAATCTAAAAAAAAGACACTTAAAAGTTTAATTGTGATGCGACAGACATAAATTTCACTTAAATACACTTTATATTCTCAATCAGTAAAATCTTGGAAACTTTGAGTGGTAATATAAGCAAAGCGTGAACAATTTATGGTTTGATGTGTAATGGCATGCAGCATTAGTATCGCCCTCTATAGTTGATTCACGGGCCGTGGAATTGTACCCAGGAGTCTGCATCGCATTGTTGCAGGTAAAATCTTGCAATGGAGTGTCGAACTCCGCCAGGAATTCCATATTCATAAATCCAATTCTCAGCTTGATGGCGGCAATAAAACGTCGGCTTTCAATTAAACACAACGTAGAATGTGACACAAACGATCAGCGGCTTGGCAAGGTGTGGCAAAACGTACCAGTAATTAATTGACTTTCTTGTATGAACAAAATGGGCGAATTTCATGAGATTGCTGGGAGATTTTTATGAGAATTAGCGGCTGATTTACATTCAGGCAGATGGGGGGGTTTTATGCAGCTCGTTCACACTTGCCGAGTAACTGTAACAAAGGATCATATATAAACGGTCGTGCTTGATGCCAAGAGAGGAATTACTTATTCAAATGTCATTCTATGATATGCTGCAACCAAATTATTTCACCACCACCCTCAATGTTCAATCAACTATTCCAGAAGGTGATCTCCATATTGCAACACAAGCTGAACTCTCTCAAATAGTTGTACTTCTATATTACCATACATTGCTATATTGCTATTCAGGCTCCTTAATATTTGTCAGGCCTTGACGTGTAACAGATTTCAGTCATAGGCCCAAAAGGGTTAGAATGTTTCTCACATCCATTTCACTTTCGTCAAATCTACTGGCTTATAACATACACTTACTGATATATGAGATATATTCACTTAAAACTGTGTCATTACAAACCACTGGACCATACTGGCATAGAGTAGTGCTTAATGACCCAGAGTGGAGCTTAAAGGCCTACAGTGTCCCAGATTAGTGCTTAATGACCCAGAGTGGAGCTTAAAGGCCTACAGTGTCCCAGATTATTGCTTAATGACCCAGAGTGGAGCTTAAAGGCCTACAGTGTCCCAGATTAGTGCTTAATGCTTATACTGGTCTAGAGAAGTGCTTAATGGCCCATACTGGCCTGGAGTAGTGCTTAATGGCCCATATTGTCCCTGGCTAGTGCTTAATGGCCCATACTGGCTTGGAGTAGTGCTTAATGGCCCATATTGGCCCAGGCTAGTGCTTTATGTAAAGCCCTGTGTTTGATTTAACATACTGCCACACCAGCCTATCACGTATGTTTGATTTAATCATTTTCCCATAAAATCCTTCATGCTGCCACAATCTCTCAAAATCTGAACTTTTATTCCATAATTGTGCATTTACGAAATATGTTCGAAAATAACTTCCTTCTTTTCCAACCACACTTTCTCTGAAATATGCTAGATTTCTCCAATATTATTGCTAGACACTCTCTCGTATTGCTCCACATTTCCCACTCCTACCACTGCCATTTATTGCACACTCCCTCTCCACCAACTATACCTCCTAAGCCTGGCAGACCAGTCTCTTTATAATTTCCATCTTCACTTATCTGGCACTTCTCTGAAGACCTGCATCACAGATGGCAAACTAATGCTTGAACAGGACACCAGTAAATGGATGGGGACCAGTTACTGGACAGGGACCAGTCAAATAACAGGGACCAGTCAATAGATAGGGACCAGTCAATGGATAGGGACCATTATACCTCAGTGATGCGCGTATTGATGCGATTTCGAATGAATACGCGCATGCCGATTATTTGTAAAATATTGATTAGTTTGCGTCGGCCATCTTTAGACTGGTCCCCCATCGAGTGTCAAGAACATCGTGTATATACACAGATGTGGCAACCAGTCTATGGCTGTACGCGCCATTTTCGGGTCACGTGACGGGGTCAAATGAGGTGCGCTTTGTTTACAAATGTTTGTAACGATAAATATCTTGTTTCATGTTTCATTTTTTAAAAATACAGTAGTTGTCTGAGGTATAAAAACAAAACATACACTCGTCGGTCAGCTGTGACCGCGGATTCAGTTCGTTGGTGATGGCGGACGGATACCCTTCGCCTTCGGCTCAGGGTATCCGTCCGCAATCACCAACTCACTGAATCCGCTCACCCAGCTTCCCGACTCGGTATGTTTTGTTATAGTAAATAGACAGGGACCAGTCAATGGATAGGGACCAGTCAATGGATAGGAACCAGTCAAAAAACAGGGACCAGTAAAAAAACAGGGACCAGTCAATAGATAGGGACCAGTCAATAGATTGGAACTAGTCAATGGATACGACCAATAAACAAACAGGACACTAGTCAATGGATAGGGACCAGTCAACAAACAGGGACCAGTTATCAAAGAGGGAGTAGTTATTAAACAGGGGCTTTTCAAAATTACAATGACCAGTCAATAGAGAGGAACCAGTCAATAGGTTTATTCTGTGGTTTCAATTGCTTGATATTTTATCTGTCTCAGTAACTGTAGTTCATCATGCAGTTGGATACGGTGATGCGGTCGAATACGGTACATTCACAAACCCAGGTGGGGTGTCATATGCCCAGACTAATTGAGAGAAAATCAGACAAATTCCCTGCATGACGGAGGAGCCTCTCATCTGAGAGGGTCCAATAAGTCTGCCACCAGGGGGCTCTTGTATGTGACCTCAACCTCAGAGGTCAACTCTTCGGTCTTTTCTCATTAACCATAACAGCTCTTTGCGATCAGAGAACACGGCTGGTCTCTTTAATATTAGATGGGTTGTCATTTCTTGTTAATCAAGGCTATGTATATATGTTCTATCACTACCCTACAGGTCAGCCACCACTTTTGGTGACTGTGTTACCCTCTCTTTTAATAGCATACAAGATAAGTACTTGGCCATCCAGAGGTTATATCCACTAACCCAGGCTTTGAGACACACTTCACTATGTCAGCTTAATTCTACAAGATAAAGCTCACATGTAGACGTGCCTTCCATTTCATCTTCTCTTACATTTCTGCTTTTTTCTCTTTTTTATATTCATATCATCATAATATGATTTATAAAAGCTTTTAATGCCCAATTAAAAAAAGGGGGGAAATATGAAATCATTACTTTGTGTTGGGAATCATTTATATTTCTGATCCACCATAAAGTTTGCATATGGGAAGTGGAGGCCTGGGTGTCAGGGGGTAGGGGGGCCCTGCCGAGAGGGGGGTCCGTGGGGGAGGTAGGTCTGGAGCAATTATTCCCTCTCCTATCTCACCCCATCAGGTCAAAGGTCACACACCATGCTCAGCTCTCTCCCCAGTGGACAATTTAATGTTCAAGCCCTGATGAAATATAAACTCTGTTAGCAGAGTTTTCAACTGTAAAATTCTCTGTTCTATATGCTATATTATTTGGGCATTTTTTCCACTTATAATACGTATATTTATGTTCGGGTCATGGGTGATGAGCAGGATCAGATAAGTGGCTTTTTATGAATGGCTTAATGGCCCAATGTTGACATTGCAACACACCAGGGGGGTCACACTGGTTTTAACCCTTTTATATGCAGGACATGAACCATTAATTCTTTTTCATGGCACAGAAATAGAAAATAAAGTCTAATGTTTATCCTTATCAAGATTTGAGTGGTATATAGAGTCAAAGTCAAAATATCTCAAAATATCCCCCCCTCCGTACTATAAGTATTTACATCTGTCTTGGAAATATGTGTTTAGTCCCATGAGCATGACCTTAGACGACCTTGAAGTTGTCACCTGCATTCTGAATAAATCATTATCAAATGCCATGAAACAACATCCGACCCCATCTAAAAGGGCCCAACTTGTACATCAAAATATTTCTCATCGTTCATTCCTTCAATTTACGATATGGTGCTATATCATTTTTTCCTCATCAAGAATTTACTTTCCAAGATTAATTCATATGTAATGAAATGATAATTTTTTTTTTTAATTTATGAAATCATAAAAGTTGTTTTCTCAAAACCTTTATAAAAACAAAACAAAAAAAATCCAAACTAACTATTCAGTACTCAAATGTTCCCAGGAACTCTTTAGTGATATTTGGAAGATAAGATTTGACAATTTGAAGGTCATCAAGAAAATAGACCTCCTGTCTGGATGATATCATCTAGACTTAGTCTATCTTTTCAAATAAATGTTATTTTTAGCTCTCTTAACTCTCCATCTATTCTCAGATTTCCATCTTTATTGTTTGCATCTGGTTATTTTTTCTGTTTTCTCACAACTATGCAGACCATATATCATATATGTTATACTTTTGTAAATTAATATTAAATCAAAATCAAATCTTGAAATGTTTGACTGAGTTTTAACACATCCCTTAAACAGATTCTCACAGCATTTATAAAAATTTGTAAGTAACAGTCAAGAAACTTGTTTTGTTTTCTGTAAATGATTATAATATTCATGATAATCTGCACATATATGAATATTTATCTGATCACTAGTGTCAACATTTGTGGCAATTAAATAAGAATAATGAGCTGATCTGTTTCAGTCCTACCATGCAGATATATTTCTTGTAATCTCTTATTGTAAAAACCATGAGAGGAGAAAACGCTTGACACAACTGTGAAGAACTAGTTGGAAGCTACCGTGTGCATTGCAGGCAACTAGCAAGGTAGTGTACATCTCCTCAACACTCCTGTGAAGAACAAGTTGGAAGCTACTGTGTACATTGCAGGCTACCGAGGTAGTGTACATTTCCTCAACACAACTGTGAAGAACAAGTTGGAAGCTACCGTGTACATTGCAGGCAACTAGCAAGGTAGTGTACATCTCCTCAACACAACTGTGAAGAACTAGTTGGAAGCTACCGTGTGCATTGCAGGCTACCGAGGTAGTGTACATCTCCTCAACACTCCTGTGAAGAACAAGTTGGAAGCTACTGTGTACATTGCAGGCTACCGAGGTAGTGTACATCTCCTCAACACAACTGTGAAGAACAAGTTGGAAGCTACCGTGTACATTGCAAGCTGCTGAGGTAGAGCGTTGTGTTATTATGTAGAGGGTTATTTGATGGCCAGGAGCTGAGCTGATGAAACGTGAGGGCTGCCCTCCAGACCTCCCTAACACACATCCAGGGGGCGCATTGGTTGCTAGGTAACCTTCCTAACGATCCCCTTTCAATTCTTTTAATTGGAATTTTTTAAAAGCTAACTTATCAAAATGATTCTTTTGAAATAACGCCTCTGCCAAGCATTGTGCCATTCCTCTCCCCTAGATATTTTGACAATGCCCCCCTTTTAAATGTCCTGGGTAAGCCCCTGCTTGTCACTTACCCCTCATGCAGGGTAGCAATGTACTTACCCCTCCTGCAGGGTAGCAATGCACTTACCCCTCATGCAGGGTAGCAATGTACTTACCCCTCATGCAGGGTAGCAATGTACTTACCCCTCATGCAGGGTAGCGATGTACTTACCCCTCATGCAGGGTAGCAATGTACTTACCGCTCATGCAGGGTAGCAATGTACTTACCCCTCATGCAGGGTAGCAATGCACTTACCCCTCATGCAGGGTAGCAATGTACTAACCCCTCATGCAGGGTAGCGATGTACTTACCCCTCATGCAGGGTAGCGATGTACTTACCCCTCATGCAGGGTAGCGATGTACTTACCCCTCATGCAGGGTAGCAATGTACTTACCCCTCATGCAGGGTAGCAATGTACTTACCCCTCATGCAGGGTAGCGATGTACTTACCCCTCATGCAGGGTAGCAATGTACTAACCCCTCATGCAGGGTAGCGATGTACTTACCCCTCATGCAGGGTAGCAATGTACTTACCCCTCATGCAGGGTAGCAATGTACTTACCCCTCATGCAGGGTAGCAATGTACTTACCGCTCATGCAGGGTAGCAATGTACTTACCCCTCATGCAGGGTAGCGATGTACTTACCCCTCATGCAGGGTAGCAATGTACTAACCCCTCATGCAGGGTAGCAATGTACTTACCCCTCATGCAGGGTAGCAATGTACTTACCGCTCATGCAGGGTAGCGATGTACTTACCGCTCATGCAGGGTAGCAATGCACTAACCCCTCATGCAGGGTAGCAATGTACTTACCCCTCATGCAGGGTAGCAATGTACTTACCCCTCATGCAGGGTAGCAATGCACTTACCCCTCATGCAGGGTAGCAATGTACTTACCGCTCATGCAGGGTAGCAATGTACTTACCCCTCATGCAGGGTAGCAATGTACTTACCCCTCATGCAGGGTAGCAATGTACCTACCCCTCATGCAGGGTAGCAATGTACTTACCCCTCATGCAGGGTAGCAATGTACTTACCCCTCATGCAGGGTAGCAATGTACTTACCCCTCATGCAGGGTAGCAATGTACTTACCCCTCATGCAGGGTAGCAATGTACTTACCCCTCATGCAGGGTAGCAATGTACTTACCCCTCATGCAGGGTAGCAATGTACTTCATCATATCTGGATCTGCTCACATAATTGCCTTTGTCAATAACCCTGTCTTTGTGCCATCACTCCCAGTCTGAGTGACTTCATGTATTTTAAGCAGACCAATGCATTGTCATCTCACACAAGGTTCAAAGTAAAAAAATGGGAAAAGTTGGTCCACAATTCTTGAGGTCTACATATGTTAAAGATGCATTCAGTATATATATATATATCTGTATCTGTGTTTCCATAAATTCTTAGATCTTAATTAAACTGTTATAATTAATTGATTCAGACTTTGATTTCTCCGAATTAGATAATGATTAGATAAATGAGTTTAGAGGAAAAGACAGAATATAAAAATTAAACATAAAAGAAGGGTAAGGTTTTAACTATGATTCCAGGCTGCAACAAGGTAAGGCTTAATGGGTCAAAATATTTTGTAAATTTGTGGTTAAAAAGGTAATTTTGAGGTAATCTTGGTAAATCTTGATTTTGAAATGTCAGTTAGTATTAGTCACGGCCTTGGAATTATCATGGTTAAAAGTACCAAAATTCAGTCCTCTTTGGAGATGTACCCAATTTTATATGTGGTCGGCATGTTTACTGTATAACCATTCCTCCTTAACTGCACCCCCTTGGTATTACTGGGTACACCCTGCAGTAATTACGTGCCCCTTCAGGTTGATAACCTGCAGGTGGTTTCACCCGTTCACCCTCCACCCCTCCACTCATAAATCTTTTACCGGGGGAAAAAAACCATGACACACCATTGTGTATTTTTTTTAATGAAATTATGTTTTGTACAAGCCAGGGTTTAACATTAACTACTAGCCTTCTGACCTTGAAGGCTTCTTGGAGCCTCCTGGACAAGTCATTTTATATTTTTACTTTTTATATTTGAGTGGATCTGAGGCCATCAAAATCCATTTGAGCGAGTCAAAATCTTGAATGTGGTTAGAGTCTTGAATGTCGAGGTCTGCAAGTCCAAGTTCATCTCACAAAGATAAAATGAGGAAAAACTTTTTTCTTCTTCAGACACTTTCTTTATAGATAGATATTTGATTGAAAGTTTCTTTTAAAACTTCAACATTTGATATTTTTTTCTGGCGAGCTGGGAGGCAAGTTTTGTGGCATCTGCCTGTGAGGCAAGCACCGTGTGTTAGCCAGCTAGGAGGGGACAGGCCAGGATTAGTCCTGATGTGTTTTGCTGCACTAAATTGACTGGGAGGACAGGCAGAGAAGGGCACCAACTCACTGTCAAGTCCAAAATACCAGCCAAGCTTAGAAAATATTTGCTAACTGTTGTAATTTCAGAAAAAAAAACACTTTTCACAAATTAAAAAATTAATTGATTATAAAGTATAACTACTATATGTTCTTTTTGTATGTACTACTCTTATGTGTCATCTTTAATGACAAAGCTATGCTGTTAGATGAAAAATGGTAATGGGTACACTTCCTCTATTTTTTTTTGCCATATTTCTCTACTGGACAAAAGCATTCTGCACTCAACTCACCTTCTCTAACTGCAGCCAAAGACCTGCTACTGTCTACACACAAACAAGATAGAGAAGGGTCATCCTCGGAGCGTGGTGCACTTGCTCTGAGAGGGCAATTTTTGGTGTGACAGGTGAGGGGTCTGATTTAGCTGTGCAAACACAGAGAGAGATGAACATTGACCACAGATACGCACAGCAGTTCTTCTCCCAGTATCACAGGCCTGTAGGTCTGCCAGCTCCTCTTAGGTCTAATCTTGTTTAAAAGTCATTTTATGTTCTCATGATATCAAGATGATATTTTTTTAAAGCAAATTAAAATATTGAAAAAAGTTTAAATGTCACATATGACTTAAAATATTTCCCCGCAACACACTGAATACCAGTGTTTGAAAACTGAGTTTAACCTTTTGCTCTGTTTTTCCTTTTACTTTCAATTTTCAAGTTAAATTTGCATTTATGTATTTACCATATTCCTCCTAATTATACCTCATGGTCACTTCATGTCTTGAGCTTAACAAATTCTTACTAAAGCTAAACTTTTCTTTTTGTACCTTACAGATCATCAGTTGGAACCAAACAACATTTTTCTTTAATTTCTTATCTTCTAATTTCCTATCAGTTATGTTATCAAAATGGCCCACTCTCATCTCTATATCATTCTGATTTATGTTCTTATAATTTCTCCCCCCTATCGTCCCACACCATACCATATGTCCACACCAACTTATTCACTGTATCTTTGTCATCATATTGACTAATTTTCCTCATTTTGGCTAATTTTCTTCATTTTGGCTAATTTCCCTCATTTTGGCTAATTTTCTTCATTTTGGCTAATTTTTTGTCAATTGGCTAATTTTTAACATTTTGGCTATTTTTCGCCTTTCGGTGTATTTAAGGGTTATAATATGTTTGTCAATATGACCCTGCTTTATAATTCCTTATTCTTTTCCTAATTTCTTTGGTAATCCCTGTGTTCCTACATTTTGTTTGCTCTAAGCACTAAAATACCAGATATGCTGCAAACCAGATAAAAAATTAGCCAATAAATGTACAATTTTGGAAGTAATTTCCTACCTGATCCGTTTTGTCCCCGTTGGTTGAAGAATCCTCGCCTTCCTTCCCTTCTTCGTACAGACGGAGCTTCTTGGAGTGATTCTTGCCCTCGTAATGTTGTTTGGCCTGAGAAGGCGCATTTAGCGTCACTTTGCAGACTTTACAATACAACGGGTGTAACGGGTCATCAACTTTGCCGTTTTCGGCAGAGCCTTCGTCCAACTTTCGTTTTATTCCTTTGCCCGGTGACCCTCCTTTGTGAAAGCCTGTCCTGAATGATTTTTGGAACCCTGTGGTAGCCACTGTACGGAATGTGCTGGTTGCCTGGAATCCAGGGTGCAGCCCCCTGGTGGCAACTTGTGGAATCGCCAGCCCTCCAGGTGGCGCTGTTGGTCTAAACGTCCCATTGGCTAATTGTGGAAGAGCCAATGGCTGTCCTGGAGCTGCAAACCTAGGTGGTGCTGTGACTGACGTGACGGCAGTCTGAGCAGGGGTAACCGTTTGAACAGTGGGGGTCGGGGCAGCTTGGGGATAACTGGTATAACCTGCAACAGAAAAAAGGTAAAATACAACACCCAATGAAACAATTTTTACATCACATCAGAAATGGTCAATTTTCTCAAATATCTTTTATCAGATGAACTGAAAACAGGTTTTATTGATAGCTTTGATATATATGACTAAATTGAGGAAATCGGGGCATATTTTAAGTATCAGACTTAAAGGTGAACCTGTAACCGAGGTCAAAGCTGAAGTCAAATAACAGAGCAAGGTCAATGATATAGAGTGTATCAGCCTCTCCAGACAGGCTACTGACAAAAGGATTATGTCTGTGTATCTCACATCCTTGTGAGGTTCTTTCTGGTTCTGGTGTCAATCCAGATATTACATGACTGGCTGTGTGGGAATGGATGGAAATCATGTTACTGTCATGTGACCAGAAGTGACCTCAATTCCCTGTAAAGGTTTAGACAACTATGTTACTGTCATGTGACCTGAAGTGTCCCTTTTACTATCATGTGACCAAAATGACCTCAATCCCCGTACAGATCTAGACATCAATGTTACTATCATGTGACCAAAATGACCTCAATCTCCGTACAGATTTAGAGATCAATGTTACTATCATGTGACCAAAATGACCTCAATCCCCGTGCAGATTTAGACATCAATGTTACTGTCATGAGACCAGAAGTGACCTCAATCCCCGTACAGATTTAGACATCAATGTTACTGTCATGTGACCTGAAGTGTCCATTTTACTATCATGTGACCAGAATGACCTCAATCTCTGTACAGATTTAGACATCAATGTTACTGTCATGTGACCAGAAATGACCTCAATCTCTGTACAGATTTAGACATCAATGTTACTGTCATGTGACCAGAATGACCTCAATCTCCGTACAGATTTAGACATCAATGTTACTGTCATGTGACCAGAATGACCTCAATCTCCGTACAGATTTAGACATCAATGTTACTGTCATGTGACCAGCAATGAGCTTCATTGCTGGTGCCAGTGTACCGGCTTCTATCTTCACACTAATGGCATTTATCAGCGTCCGGCCTTGTTGCATGAGGTTTGTCAGTTAGCAACACGATACAAAAGCATTGAGCCGGCATGTCTGAGGAAATGATGAAACACGCTGTCAGTGCGGTGCACATATTTGTCCCCGCTACCCAGAGACACAGATGCGCAATGATGTTACCAGATCCGCACAGACAGACCAAAAAGACATTACAAGATTGGTACATGCGATACCTGGAGTGCGCTGAGTGCAGACCAGATGCTGAGAGAAGGCTCATCCACCCGAGCCATTCAATCCAAGAAATGAGCCAGAAACGATGATTCTACCATATTAGAAGCCAATATCTTATTGACAATCACTCAAATGAACCAGACATGTAACATAATTTGTCCATGAAAATGGATTGTGTGTAATATTTCAGTCTCCTTGATACTGAGTCCTGTTTTTTTTATTGGTAAACTTGTTAAAGAGAACTAGGGGGTTATTTATGATGACATAAAGTATATCATATAGACTGACGGATCAAGTGGCATCTGTAAGTTGTATAAAGTCTAGACCCCAATTAGAGGGCACAGCTTCCTGTGATGCTAAACTGATGTTCCAATCACATAATATACAGTTCGACATCACATGACATAAAGTAGTTGATCACATGACATATAGTAGTTGATCACATGACATATAGTAGTTGATCACATGGCATATAGTAGTTGATCACATGGCATATAGTAGTTGAGTGATCACAAGACATAACATGACATCACATGACATAAAGTAGTTGATCACATGACATGATATCACATATGGTAGTTGATCACATGACATATGGTAGTTGATCACATGACATATGGTAGTTGATCACATGATATGTAGTAGTTAATCACATGTATACATCAATGTAAACCACATGGTACATATTACTTTTTACATTACATGTAGAAAGTCACTAAGACAAAAAACACATTTTTCATTGGCAGACGACTTTCGGTGGATTTGATCGAAAGATGTGGAACCAGTCAATGTTTTATTTCACCCACCGACTTTCTGCTCTCTGTATACACAGTGGATTAATCTTCCACTGATAATCCACATTTACACTTCCCTTCTTGGCATAAATCCCACTGTGTTGCAGAGCTAATCCCTGCTGTGTAATGGTTAATCCTAGGGTAGGTAAGAGGCAATAATCTACAATGATAACAGGGTATAGGACCGGGAAGCAGAGCTGAGGCCATCAGACCCAGGTAACACTGTGGCACGTCAAGTGTCTCACCCAGGGAAGGCCTCCCACACATTACTCAGCTATCCTGGTATAATTCTACCTATCCCTGCTCGTACCCCTGCTCCTATCCCTGCTCCTATCCCTGCTCCCATCCCTGCTCGTACCCCTGCTTCTATCCCTGCTCCTACCCCTGCTCCTATCCCTGCTCGTACCCCTGCTCCTGTCCCTGCTCGTACCCCTGCTCCTATCCCTGCTCCCATCCCTGCTCGTACCCCTACTCCTATCCCTGCTCCTATCCCTGCTCGTACCCCTGCTCCTATTCCTGCTCGTACCCCTGCTCCTATCCCTGCTCCTATCCCTGCTCGTACCCCTGCTCGTACCCCTGCTCGTATCCCTGCTCGTACCCCTGCTCGTACCCCTGCTTCTATCCCTGCTCCCATCCCTGCTCCCATCCCTGCTCCCGTACCTGCTCCTGTACCTGCTCCTGTACCTGCTCCTATCCCTGCACCTGTACCTGCTCCTATCCCTGCTCCTGTACCTGCTCCTGTACCTGCTCCTATCCCTGCTCCTGTACCTGCTCCTGTACCTGCTCCTACCCCTGCTCCTATCCCTGCTCCTGTACCTGCTCCTGTACCTGCTCCTGTACCTGCTCCTACCCCTGCTCCTGCCCCTGCTCCTGTACCTGCTCCTGTACCTGCTCTTGCCCCTGCTCCTGTCCCTGCTCCTGTACCTGCTCCTGTACCTGTCATATGTGCATACTCATATCCCATGCTTGGTTACTCTTTGTGGATTCTTAATTGGTTTTCTTATCTAATTACGATGGAAATTAGCCAATGTGACACAAAACCCGCAATCGTGATTGAAATGTATACAGCTTATTTGATACAAGATGCAGGCATATCAATCTCATCTACTACCAACCCAATATATGCAATACTCATTAGACACTCTAAATTGCAGATTACGTCAGGTGGTCATCTGAGACTAAGAAAACATACATTCCAACTCTGACAAGTTCGGAGCTCATTAACAGCCCGCAGGCAGATATAGCACATGACATGGTCTGTGTGTGTGCATGCAATGACATGGAGGGGAGATGGGTTGTGAAGGTTGTCCCTCCCTGGATGAGCTAAGGAGGAGATAACTAACGATGGATATTTCTGTATCCTCTGGGCCAGGTGTTGTTCGTTTAGAGGTGGGGGGCTGGGGGGTAGGGGTTGGAGGGCGGAGTGGAGGGAGGGGGTGATGGGTGATGAAGCAAACAGGTTGGTATTCTGTATCTACCTGCCACTGTAACCTCAGTAGTACTAGTGGCCCGGTGCAGAGGAGGGACAGTCAGGGACCAGGGGACAGTCAGGGACCAGGGGGACTGGGAGGGGACCAGGGTTACAATCAGGGACCAGGGGACAGTCAGGGACCAGGGGGACTGGGAGGGGACCAGGGTTACAGTCAGGGACCAGGGGGACAGTCAGGGACCAGGGGGACAGTCAGGGACCAGGGGACCGTCAGGGACCAGGGGACCGTCAGGGACCAGGGGGACTGGGAGGGGACCAGGGTTACAGTCAGGGACCAGGGGACAGTCAGGGACCAGGGGGACTGGGAGGGGACCAGGGTTACAGTCAGGGACCAGGGGACAGTCAGGGACCAGGGGGACTGGGAGGGGACCAGGGGGACTGGGAGGGGACCAGGGGACAGTCATGGACCAGGGGGACAGTCATGGACCAGGGGGACAGTCATGGACCAGGGGGACTGGGAAGGGAGCAGGAGAGACTCCAGGCTGGGGCTGGGAGCAGGAGAGACTCCATGCTGGGGCTGGGAGCAGGAGAGACTCCAGGCCGGGGCTGGGAGCAGGAGAGACTCCAGGCCGGTGCTGGGAGCAGGAGAGACTCCAGGCCGGGGCTGGGAGCAGGAGAGACTCCGGGCCGGGGCTGGGAGCAGGAGATTGAATGGTTTAGGGTAGGGGCTGCAGGCTTCAGTAGAGGGTTGGAGTGGTTGACAATGTAGCAGTTGGTAGGAAACCTTTCATTGTAAGGGCTCTTAGGGGACAAGGGTACGAGGGGTAAGAAACTGCTGAGCTCAGGGCTGCGGGCTTGATTCAAGTGCTTCAGGAATTAAAAGCTCTATCATGTATCGAGTGACCATCGAGTGACCATCGAGTGACCATCGAGTGACCATCGAGTGACCACACGAGGTATGCATGACCAGATGATGTCATGCAATAGCCATGCATGACCTTATTCCGTCACTTTTATGCATGACCAAATATATGTTTGGCTAAAACTGTTTAAATAAGGTAAAAGATAAGGTAGAGTTGCTGATATGTCCTCAGACACTGTAAAGCTCTGAACATGCCCTAACATAGTGACAGGCTTTACTGTTTCCTTTATATTAATATGCCTATGTCATATGCCTTTACACCTATAATATTTTGAGCTGGTTAAAATAGCTCTATACCCATAGATTTTCATATTGGCCTATTACTGGCAGAATATCAACTTTGTAAGCTATCAACCCCTCCCCCTAAAGATACAATATTGATGATATTATTATGGGGTATTTCACGCTTTTGTTTCATTTACATAATGTCTCACAAGCAGAGCTTTTCTGACTAATTCCCCACAATAATATCAAAAATGCACTTTTAGTTACCCTCAGTTAGCCTATTCTCGTTAATTAGGAAGAATATGGCATGCAGAGTGATACTAAACCAAACCTCCAGTCCCTGTCTTCCAGGCACGGCTTATTACACTCAGAGTAGCAGCCACTTGAGTCGTCACTGTGGGGTGATGGTCAGTGTTCACAAGATCTCATGAGATTTCATGAGAATTCATGAGATTTCATGAGATCTCAATAGATTTCCAGGACTCACTATCTCATCTTACAGGCTTTTATAAAGCTTTCTTCCAAGAACTTCAGAACTCCAGAGCTAATGACTCAAATGGTTGTCACATAATCATTCATCAATGACTCCAATCTATTCATTTGATCTCAAGTTGATTTGATATCAGATTCTTTGCATAATTTGGAAGATGATAAACTTTATGCGAGTTGTTAAAGGAGGCCTAAGTGTCCATAAGACTCAAAATGGCAATTTTACATTCAAGGCAATTTCATATTAAAAAGTTGATAACCTTCTTCAGAACGGCCACTCTCACTACAAGCGAGGCCAAATTTGCCCCTTCCTACATCTAGTGACTCTGTAAAAGTTTGGCATTCAAATCTGAGTTTTCTATGCATAAGATGTTTACAAAATCATATCACCATACAATTAAGGAAAATATATATATATGAGATTGTATTCCAGGTAAGGTTACAGGCCACATCATAGGTGAAGATGTTTTCTGAAGGTGTTGTATTTTTTCTTGGTACGTTTATGATATCAGAGGTTAGTGATGCTAGGCATGATAGTTATATGCAGTCAAATATATAGAAGGGAACTTGCGACTCTCAATCCTGATGTCCTTAATAGAACAGGTATACGATGCTTTTAAGCCATGAATGGTGATAATTTGCTCAAAGCGACGCAATTGACAAATCTATAGATAATTACTGAATCAAAGAAAACATCGTTACTGACAAAGAGCATCATGGAAACTGATTCCGTCTTCAGTTTCCAGTGTTCATTTCACATCTCACTGATTCACAGTAAAAGGTTGGAGAAACGTACACAATGTTGTAAGTTTAATTCACTTGATGACAAAGATGTTCCTTACTCTCAAGACTGGCACAGTTTGTGAGTGCAAAAAAATATAAAACTGAATCGGACAAAAATAATTAATTAATCTTTGATCCTTTAATCACAAATGAATTAATCTGGAATCCTATTGTTTTGACTTACCGATGACAACCCGTGGAAGAAAAGCCAGTTTAAGTCCCCCAAATGGGGACGCTGGCATCAAAAAGCAGGACATTTTGCCTCTTAAACCAGCTAAATTGCTTAATCCAGGTAAATCTTTTAATCCGAGATAATCTCTATCAATCTGACCGTCGCCCTCAGGTATCCACAGCGAGATCAGATTAGGATTAAGTCCAATCACTTAATCTGGTCAGGTCATCATTTAATAATTGCTAACAACAGATAAAAAGTAGATTCCTTTTGGTATATATTATATTTATATATATATATATATGTGTGTGTGTGCATATATTTGTATGTGGCGTTTGTTCTGATCAGTAGAGAGGTAATCCGTCTTGATCAGATCCGAGTGGAGGAGAGCACTGTGGTGAGAGAGTGGAGTAGGCATTGACAGCCAGGCCTTGGTACGGAGGCAGGCGACCGGCTAGGGCTGCTGATGCTGAGAGCTGCTGGGATGCGACGAGAGGGTGATGCTGGCCTCCGCCACCGGGGTGCAATGACACCGGGGATGGGGTGACACCCCTACTAGGGTAACAGCAATCCCTCTACCTGCCCACATGCCTCTGTGTCTTCACTGTATACATTGCTCCCCGCAGTCAGACCGTCACTCTCTCTCTGTGTTTCTCTCTCTCAGGCTGGTGCTGGCTGGCTGGTTTGAAGGTAAGGCTCGGTTGTAGCACCTTTAAGTAGCGAGGTGGTACTGATGACAGAGATACTGTCAGCTTGGATGACTACCCTGCGAGGCACTCTCTCCTTCCAGAGGGTTGCGCTCCACTGATCACACCTCTACCCTCATAGTGGACCTAACTGTCATCAAACCTTGGTGCCTGACTCCGTGGACCGTGTCCATGGTGGTGTGAGGTGAAGCGAGCGGTTGATATCAGCGTGTTATAGCAGCCGCGTGTTCTGCCTGGCACCGCATGGAGGTTTGTTATGATTGCCTCTGTATCATCATCAGGCTGTGTAGTACCAGCAGCAGCAACCAGGGATGAGCAGAGGGCCACTGATGCACTCCTGACACCTGGTGGCCAATATGTCACGATAACACTGACACCTGGTGGTCAACATGTCAGAATCACACTTTTACATGTATGGACTGGATCTTGATTGTTTTAAATTCCATATAAAATAGAATCCATCCATGCCTCTCATTGGTAGATCATATCTGCTTAGTCATATCGATGTTGCTGTGATCTTGAAGAAAATATAGAGGATTCATAAGCAATGTTCCTGTTGTGCTGGTCATGATCTTGACCTTGACCCAAGGTCAAAAACAATGCATTCCGATAAGTTACACTTGGATATTTAGAAATATTCACATAACATCAAGATCTAATCTTCTCTGATTTGTAAGGGATCAGATTTTCAATATTTTTGGTGAAACTGAAATGTAGAACTTGAGGCACAAAAGGCTTTGTGTCACAGTGATGAAGAAAAACCAATCCTCTGAACTTTTCAACAAAGGTTTGGCCTTTATGATCAGTTAGCCTTTGTCAGGGGCAATTAGCCTTCTTCTTGGGCAATTAGCCTTCTTCTTGGGCAATTAGCCTTCTTCAAGCTCAACTAACCTTCTTCAGGGTCAATTAGCCTTCTTCAAGGTCAACTAGCCTTCTTCAAGCTCAACTAACCTTCTTCAGGGTCAATTAGCCGTCTCAAGTCATGGATATTCATAAAGATAAGGCTGTGGACTGATTGGTAAAAGGATAGATGAATATTCATACAGATTTGTTTTGTAGTGAGAGCTGTACTGATTGGTCAGTTCCTGGGTCTGACACCTGAACACAGGTCATATGACCTGATATTGCTCAACTTGGATTGGATGATATTTTGGTGAGCAACAATGATATCAAATACGGGGCAATGTCAGCAGAGATGATTGAACGATCTGCAGTACTGTAAATATTATGCAGAGTAGCAAATGATGAAAACATGGAGAACTGAGGTAGTACTCATGATAATATCAATTACAGCTGGCCGTTTATTTGGTTCTATGTGATGTCAATCTCAGCTGGCTGTTCATTTCGGTCAATGTGATGTCAATCACAGCTGGCTGTTCATTTTGTTCTATGTGATGTCAATCACAACTGGCTGTTTATTTCGTTCAATGTGATGTCAATCACAACTGGCTGTTTATTTCGTTCAATGTGATGTCAATCTCAGCTGGCTGTTTATTTGGTTCAATGTGATGTCAATCACAACTGGCTGTTCATTTCGTTCAATGTGATGTCAATCACAACTGGCTGTTCATTTCGTTCAATGTGATGTCAATCACAACTGGCTGTTTATTTGGTTCAATGTGATGTCAATCACAACTGGCTGTTCATTTCGTTCGATGTGATGTCAATCACAACTGCCTGTTCATTTCATTCAAACTGATATCGTACTGCAGGGTGTCCCTATTTTCTTCCTTTAACTAACTTAATATATTTTTCACCATATTTTATTTTCTGAAAAGTAAAATAGCAACTGGAATTTTTGGAGAAAGATCTGATTTCTAAGTTGCATGAATTCTGTGAGAGTTGGAATGTGGTCATAAATGTGGGTCTGTTTGCATAATAGATTTCATTCAAGAACCATTTGTTTTCTCCTAATTTCATTTGTGAATGAAATACTATCTATTGGACACCTAATCCATTACTGTTCATTACCTAACTCATACAAGCCTGTTAATACCTATATTGGCCTAAACGCTGGAGCAGAAGATAAAAAAAACCTGCAAGGAGGGCCATATGAAATTTGATGACCACCAGAGGGGACTGCAGTCTGATCCAAACTGACACCTGGTGGCCAAAAGTTTTACACAATGAAAGTAATGCAACAGAGACTTGAACCTGTGTTTGCCACAACAAGTTTACAGATGCATTTTATTTCTACTGATTTGACAACATCTGTGAGCAAAATCAGATATGAAAGAAAACTGCAATTAATTGAACCACTTCACCCGGGTTAATTGATGTCAGAATGATCTGGATTGTTTAACCTCCATAGCCTGTAAAATGCACAATTAAAAAAGGACCCGGGGCAAATATCTCTTGTAGTGGATATTAAGATTAGTTATCATTATGTTCTTTAAATTAATACAAGTACCTTCAGTTGCTGGGAAGGGATGCAGTCTCTTGTTTGTGCAGCTATCTCTCAAAGTTATAGCTATTTCTTACTATTTGTGGCTATCTCTTACTTATGCAGCTATCTCTTATTTGTGCAGCTATCTCTTATTTGTGCAGCTATCTCTTATTTGTGCAGCTATCTCTTATTTGTGCAGCTATCTCTTATTTGTGCAACAATCTCTCATTTGTGCAGCAATCTCTTATTTGTGCAGCAATCTCTCATTTGTGCAGCAATCTCTTATTTGTGCAGCAATCTCTTATTTGTGCAGCTATCTCTCATTTGTGCAGCAATCTCTCATTTGTGCAGCAATCTCTTATTTGTGCAGCAATCTCTTATTTGTGCAGCTATCTCTCATTTGTGCAGCAATCTCTTATTTGTGCAGCAATCTCTTATTTGTGCAGCAATCTCTTATTTGTGCAGCAATCTCTCATTTGTGCAGCAATCTCTCATTTGTGCAGCAATCTCTTATTTGTGCAGCAATCTCTTATTTGTGCAGCTATCTCTCACTTGCTTAGTGAGTCTCTCAACACATCGCATATGACAGAGTCTCTCAACACATCGCATATGACAGAGTCTCTCAACACATCGCATATGACAGAGTCTCTCAACACATCACATATGACAGAGTCTCTCAAAATGAAAAACGGTGCTGTTGAAATGAAGGAAAATCAATCTGCATAAGATGTATGGATGTTTTGTACAAAGTGCAGGATTTAAACTTTTATGGGAAAGATATTTATACTATTGTCTTTTTTCTCTTGACTTTTTAGAATTTATAATGTTGTGATTTTATACTACGCCTGAGAGGATGCAAATATTAGCCAGTTGTAATAGGTTGCAGGAATAAGCCAGGCATGACGTCTTGCTCGTATTCTAACCCACATGATATATACCATGTGCAGGCTGACTAAACATAAACATCAAACATTACATTTAATGTTTAAAAAAAGTATGCATCAATTTGAAAAAAAAATACTTGTAAATCAATTTGTTTTGATAAATGGTTCTGAAAACGTTTCATCATTACCTATATATAAAAAGCACATTCCATGTTTTGTGCTTTGACTTATACAATCTACATATTAATCTTATAAAAGAACCAACTCATACTTTGGGTAATACATAAGACTTATTAATTACAAATATAAAAACGGATATTATACAAAGCCATTATGTTGATGAAAAAAAATTCTGATCATAATATTATACAATATAAATAGGAATTGAACATAAAAAGGATAAACAAGAAAAGGATTGCAAAAAATGAAGATTGATGACTTTATCACAGATGTAGAGAGCATCACGGTTAAATAATAATCATAATTATGATAATGATGATCTAGACGTACTATTAATCAAATATAATGAAGTAACCAATGTCCTAGATAAACACACACCAGTGGTTGAGAAAACCATAAATATGAGAAAACCCGCACCATGGTTATCTGAAAGTATAAATGAAGACAAAAGGCACAAAAGGAAGCTAGAAAAAGGAAAAACAACAAAACTGGGCTCATCGCCGATAAAATACAATATCAAATACAAAAAATTAAATACAATAATATACTTAATTCTGGAAGAGGCAAAGATTATTCTGATATGATTGACTCAGACAAATCTGATCCCTAAAAACTCTGCCAAATTCAGAACGGACTCTTATACACACCAAGGAAGAAACTCCCTTCTCAAAATGTGAAGATACAAAACAATTAGCTACCGAATCTAATACATTTTCTTTGGATAAACTAGAGAACCTACTGCATTTACTAAAATAATAGGATGACTCTATGTATAAGACACCAGCGCTCTGATCATTTTCGCTCCAAAAATCAGAGCTTTTGCCCATCACTTCCGTTTTTCAAAATGGCGACCTCGTGTTGTGTAAGCATTGTTAAATTCATATTTTCTCCGACTTGCGCATAATTTACACTTATTAAATGAAGGCGGACTACTGTTGAGACATGGTAGAATATTTCTATGTGTAATATAAGACAAAGATTTTAATGTGTCGTTCACCGCTATTTGTTTTGAGCACTCGATCGGTCTTCCAAAGTTTGCCCTCTTGTATAAGACATCCCCCCCAAACATTGACTGAAGTTTTGGGTCCTAATTCTTCATCCTATATTCGTGTAAATATGGTAAGGAAAGAAATGGATGAGAAAGATGAAAATATTAATTTCTGGAATCATGGTTTAGGTTATACCTGTCAAACAGAAAACAATGTGTTACTATTGATGGGAAAAGATTTGAAAATATGAATATTAATTATGGCAAGGATGTTCGCTACATACATACATACATACATACAAACACACACACACACACACACACACACACACACACACACACATACATACATACATACATACACACACACACACACACACATATTGGTTTGATTTGTACATAATCATTCTAATCAAATTAGAGTATTTGTTAAAGTTACATATTACCCTTCATTCTCAAAATCTCAACATGATTTTTTTTTTAAATTGTTAAGTTGTTCATGTCACTTTTTAGAGTAAATTCCCTGGATATAAATAATCCTATATGATCCTATACAGTCAGGAACATGCATGATCAAAGTGGTATTTGGACTAAACTGACCATTCTTCATGGAATTCTGGCCAGTTATCCGAGCGTGTGACGTCTGACCTTTGTTTTAGACTGGGTGCCTATTTCATAATGGCCATAATATAGTATATATTGGATTGAAATCGAAACTGGAACTTGCAGATATTCCCCAGCTTGCCATTCAGGTACCCTATCGTGTTGTAAATGTGTCACACATAGAGAGCATGACCAAAGACCATAAACAGTGACGAGTCTATTAACTAGGCCATAGAAAAGATCCATTACTGGTCATGAGTGCTCACAAAATGCTCCTGCTCTTTAGACTAAGCTACAATAGAGGCTTTCTATTCCCTGTCACTCTCCATATTCTGTCACTCCTCTTATTCTCTGTTTCTATTTTCTGTCCGTTTCTATTTTCTGTCCGTTTCTATTCTCTGTCCATTTCTATTCTCTGTCACTCCTCCTATTCCCTGTCACTTATTACTCTTCCACTTTTAATCACTTGTCTTTTTCTTTGACCCAATAACAGTACCATGTAGGAGAACTAATTTGTTTATATTTCTCTGCATGATGGTTGATGTGTTATTACAACTGCAATGTTTTCTCATCCCAGATTGCTCTCAAAAATGCTTCTAGCTTTTATGTCCCAGTAATGCACTAAAAGTGGCCATCACTGACAGAGAAGACTATCAATTTAAAACATTGGCTGCTACTGGCTTTAAATTCACAGAAAACACATCTTAACTCAAACTGCACAAGATTACTACAAATTTTAATAATCATTCAATATTGGGGCTGATTTACACGCAAGAATTGGTCACTGTGTATTCAGCCATGTATATGATAAGTCAGAAGCCTGCCACAGGGATTCAGTGCCCTGTCCTTTCCATTGAGTAAACTAGGAATCTTTCTTTTGCATTATCACATAGATATGTTAATATAAACCATCATGGCTTTTGAAAATGGACTATTAGCTGGTGGGAAAAACATGCAGGAGACATCCTCCTTTCTCAATCATAAATCACCAGACTAATTGTCCCAATCGGGAATCGAACCCCTGTCACCAGCATGGAAGACAGGCACTTAACAAACTGGGCTGCTCTTCCAACCTCAACATATATGATCTGTTTGTTTGGGGTTTTACATCACTTTCAATATTAGTTCAGTCATTTTATGATGAGATCTACTTGTTGCAGATATAATGCTGCCTCGATGACCTCTTTTTGTGTTTTCTGTGCCTTTGGTAAGAAATCCTTCATATGACAACCCACCTAGTCACAGATTTACAAAGATAACAGGTTAACCCTTCAGGCATGAGAAAATGGACCACAAATGCAATCTCGGCACTGGGGCCGGGAATCAAACCCATGACCTTTGTATCATCACAGAGGAACTGGCGCTCACAGTGCCACAGCCTATTACCTTTGACAAGTACAGAGATATATCTATATTTCCTCCCATTAGTTCCATAACACACTTTGTTTAATATTCACACTTCATATTTGATAAAATAAAATCTGACCTTTTTCATCTGGTCCATTGTTGTTATTGTTGTTGTTGCAGTTTCTATGATCCTGCATGACTGTTGGGTTGTTATTCTTGCAAGAGGTCCATCTACCACCTGGTGGGAAGAAAATAAACTACATCAATACATAAATTTCTGACCTAATCAATATTGCAAACAATGGACATGTCACCAGGTGGCACTACTCTGTTGATAAGTAGCCAACAACCTGACCTTTCTACGGTGTTGCATTACCAGTGACTGACCAGTGGTGACCTTCCGTGACCTTCCGTGACAGGTCACTAAGTCACTATGGCCTGTGTCACTTGATTCAACAAAAGCTGTGTAGAAATGAGCGTCCTCGTCAGAGGCCAACATATTGCCAGGATGGTTGTAAAAATATCATAATATCGTGATTTGAATACAGCTTAATATTTCTAAAGGCTTTTATCAGCAATCATATTAAGCATTTAACAAATACAAGGTACAGAAGAGTCAAGTAGAGAATAATAAAACATATTAACTCATATCAGAAAATATGTATCTTCTTAAAATGATTTATAATTGTTGGCAGTCTGTGGTTGCCAAAATGGCACTCGTACTACAGAACAAAAATAGCAACTTTCATAAAATCTATCAAATGCTGTACTACACTACCAAATTACTTACTATTTTTCAGTATATACTTTCAAAATAAACAACTTTAAAAACCAAGTAAGAACTACAATTTGGTGAAAAAAATCTATATCTGATTGAAGAAATATGTTCAATTTATTAGGCTGCCCCAGATTGAAGATGTCCTTGGAAGATAAAGTCAATTTTGAGTTGTAAGCTGTGATAGTCTTTGCCCTCCAATGGCAAAAGGCAGTCAATGGCAACAGGCAGTTATTATTTTATTTGATATTTTCAATGTTCTACCCACTGGCTACTTTACTGCCTATTTTTTATCTCTCTGAGTGCAGTACATTATGAGATAATTCACCATTAAAAGGCAGTTAAGAGGTACCCTTAATTTGAAATAAATTGGCAAAAAGAAATAAAAAAAAAACATTACTAAAATAGACAAACACTGTCAAAGGGCAGTTATTGATGGAGGGAAACAGAAAATGTTTTTTGTTCTTTTACGCAAAATGTCATTTTGGCCATAACTGCCTTTTGGCACAGGAGGGCAGGGTTTCAAGCATCACATGATAAGCAAATGGGGGTTCACATTTAATGGGATTCACCACATTAATGCCACAGTAATTAAGAGCAGGGAGGCTGCTAGGTTTGCTTTCACTCAGACAGATATGCGGCAATAATTCTCAGACTGTATATGTGGAGTGGACTGATTAAGCTGGTTTAAAGTGCAGCCTTAAGCCAACGTCATATCTCCATGTCTGCGTGTTACTTCTCTCAGTACCTGAGAAAGACACAGAAATGATATTGTCTTTTGTCTACCTCTAAATATAAAACCATCTACTCTATGGTGTAGTTTTATGAAACGAGTGAGAAAAATTTATAACATGCGGTAGCAGCGTTAAGTATGGGACCAATTAACTTAAGAATACCAATGTATTGATTCTGTACCAATAAATTGACCCTACTGGTTAGTACCAATGTATTCACTCATGGTTGGTACCAATGTATTCACTCATGGTTGGCACCAATGTATTCACCCCTGGTTGGTACCAATGTATTAACTCTACTGGTTAGTACCAATGTATTCACCCATGGTTGGTACCAATGTATTCACTCATGGTTGGTACCAATGTATTCACCCATGGTTGGTACCAATGTATTCACTCATGGTTGGTACCAATGTATTCACTCATGGTTGGTACCAATGTATTCACCCATGGTTGGTACCGATGTATTCACTCATGGTTGGTACCAATGTATTCACTCATGGTTGGCACCAATGTATTCACCCATGGTTGGTACCAATGTATTCACTCATGGTTGGCACCAATGTATTCACCCATGGTTGGTACCAATGTATTGACTCTACTGGTTGGTACCAATGTATTCACTAATGGTTAGTACCAATGTATTCACTCATGGTTGGTACCAATGTATTCACTCTGTCCCAGGGTATTGATAAAGGTAAAGCTGACATTTATATACTGCTGATTCCAGACAATGTCTGCAGGCCTTGACATACGCACTCGCCCGGTGGCCCGGGGCCACCAGATCTACTGTTCGGGCCAGTGATTGCTCTGTTGTGGTGGCCCAGTTGGGCAACCATGTTCTTGGTCTTTTAGTGGCCCAAACTATCTTGATTTTATTATTCTAATCCTCGATAAATATCATATCATGATAGACATTTCATTATCATCCTATTATCCTAAGAAACTTCGGGCCACCACTTCTCATGCTTTGGTGGCACAATTGGGCAACCAACATTTTTCTCTTTATGTCAAGGCCTGGTCTGCTTGTAACGTTTCATAGTAACTGGCTGGGATTTGAAAGCAGGAATCTCAGGATCTCAAGGCAAATAATCTACCAATTGAGCTATTCTAACCAGTTTTGCCAATGCATTGACTGAACTGGTTGGTCACAAATATATGGAGAACGTCATTAGAAAACATCAGAAGAAAACATAAGAAGATAACATCAGGAACAAACATCAGTAGAGGACATTAGTACACAACATCAGTAGGGAACATTAGTACACAACATCAGTAGGGAACATTAGTACACAACATCAGTAGGGAACATTAGTACACAACATCAGTAGGGAACATTAGTACACAACATCAGTAGGGGACTTAAGTACACAACATCAGTAGAGAACATTAGTACACAACATCAGTAGGGAACATTAGTACACAACATCAGTAGGGAACATTAGTACACAACATCAGTAGGGAACATTAGTACACAACATCAGTAGGGAACATTAGTACACAACATCAGTAGGGAACATTAGTACACAACATCAGTAGGGAACATTAATACACAACATCAGTAGGGAACATTAGTACACACCATCAGTAGGGAACAGTTATAATAAATGTGCATTGCTTAAGGCATTGCTCTTTGGTGATAACAACTGCTCTTAGACTATTATTTGGCCAAATAAGCTTGGTATTTCTGGCTGCTTGTAAAGCACACACCTTGACGGCGGGTCACAATTTCTCGTGTTTAATGCAGTTGCTACTGAGGAGTGGGTGATAATTTTCTTGGCGACTGTCACGTGTACGGAGATCGTCAATACAAGAAGTGTGCCGCTCTACTCCCCGTCCCCGTGGTAGAACACATCTTCATTAAGATAACAAAGTGCCCTGTCACCACAAACGAACGCCTTAGATATAAATAATAAGAATAAATAGGCCTGTCAGAATTGGACTGGTGAGAGCTGACTCATTGTCAGTAGGCTGCAGAGTGGTGTTTGTCACGACTGCTGGTATTACGCCAAGGTCAAGTTAACCTGCAATGCTGAGGAGAAATCTTCGGAAAGTGACCATTTGGAGACAAACGTTTTACAGGGTCAAAGTGTGACCATATGATGTCCCACTTGAAGTATGCGTGGTTCCATTTTCTTGAGTGTGGACTGAATAAAGTCCAGTCATAACTGAACGTGAATAAAAATAATAATAATAATAATAATAATAATAATAATAATAATAATAATAATAATAATAATAATAATAATAATAATAATAATAATAATGATAGCTTCATTTATTTGGGCCTTCTTAAAAGTATGTAAAAGGTACTTATGAATAGTATGGTTGCCGAGGAGGATGACTATAGAATGGTATGGTTGCCAAGGAGGATGACTATAAAGTAGTATGATTGCCAAGGATGATGATTATAGAATAGTATGGTTGCCAAGGAGGATGACTATAGAATAGTATGGTTGCCAAGGAGGATGACTATAGAATAGTATGGTTGCCAAGGAGGATGACTATAGAATAGCAAGGTTGCCAAGGAGGATGACTATAAAATAGTATGGTTGCCAAGGAGGATGACTATAGAATAGCAAGGTTGCCAAGGAGGATGACTATAAAATAATATGGTTGCCAAGGAGGATGACTATAGAATAGTATGGTTGCCAAGGAGGATGACTATAGAATAGTATGGTTGCCAAGGAGGATGACTATAGAATAGCAAGGTTGCCAAGGAGGATGACTATAAAATAGTATGGTTGCCAAGGAGGATGACTATAGAATAGTATGGGTGCCAAGGAGGATGACTATAAAATAATATGGTTGCCAAGGAGGATGACTATAGAATAGTATGGTTGCCAAGGAGGATGACTATAAAATAGTATGGTTTCCAAGGATGATGACTATAGAATAGTATGGTTGCCAAGGAGGATGACTATAAAATAATATGGTTGCCAAGGAGGATGACTATAGAATAGTATGGTTGCCAAGGAGGATGACTATAAAATAATATGGTTGCCAAAGAAGATAACTGACTAGTAGTGTCATTGCCATTTCAAACATTTAGTGATACCTAATATATCTATTCATGTTCAGATTTGATGACTATTACCAAACTGCCTGCAACTGATGCCTTAAACTGTAATATCAATTATATTATGGAGTTGAGGGCAATATAGTGGGAACCACACAGCAGCAAGGCAGGGACTCAGAAGCCAAGTACAGCCAAACAAACGAGACATCAAAGGCTGTACAAGAAAACTCAGCATAAAAATGCTGTTCATGCAAATCAATCTAGTTAGATCATTACGGTAGGTTTGTTAAACTTTTGGTATATTGAAATTGGGTCAATTTTGACCTGTTTGTATTTACAACCTTGTTTCACTGTCAATACAACATCAGATCAGATAGACAGCTGTCTCTGGGACTAAATGCCCTATCCTTTTCGAAGAGTGACTGGGACCTATCTTTTGCATTATCACATACATGTACACTTGATAACTAGTCATTAAGCACTGGCTGGAGTGAGATACAGTTCAGAAGAAAATAATATTTGATCAAGACTAATAGTTCAGCTATATGATAGTGACACTGACTCAGGTGATTGATTTATGTTTTAACTCAGGTAACACATAGGTAAAGGTGATAATAATGCATGATATATTGGGACAGTGACCCAGCTCATGCCTCAGTCATATTTGCCCCGTAAAGATGCCCGGCCAATGTGTATTTTTCACAAAATCGACCGGCAGTTCAGATTGCCGTGCGGGCACCGGGAGATCATCGGCCACAATTGGTCATCTTAAGACGTCAGACGGGTCATCGGGAACTTTTAGCTGCAACATAAAAGTTGCCGGCGTTTCCCGATGTCTTGTCAGCAAATATCATCTTAAAGTGCACGGCAGGGTCCCAGCAGGGTCCTGGCAGTGACCCGCAGGCACATCGGCAGATTATCTTAGGGCTGCCGATGGCATTATGTGGTGAAAATAGGATTAAATATTTTTTTAAGCATACCCAGACATGTTAAAGACTTCCTGCAGATGTCTGTATCATGAAACAGTTGTAAAGAAATCCCACAGATGTCTGTGTCATTTCACCTTGCACGTGCCGTGCGGTGCCCTTTAATAATGTGACCACAGCTATGGCATCTCTCAGATTGTTGCTGATAAACTCCCCGGCACCCGGCAGACTGTGAAGTCGGCCGATTCTTACTTCCCGGCCGGCGCCTGGTGCAAATGTGACTGAGGCATAAATGAATGAATCATTCTTAAACTAACCAACCACAAAAAGTATGAGACATTAATGCATCACCTCCAATGTCACCCAGCTGTATCTGCCAAATTATTACAATAATATTAAGGACCTCTATGGAACCAATACAGACCACTATAGATTGGCTGAAAGATGCAAAATAGTATTAAAGACCATCAGTACAGGTTGGCTGAAAGATAAAAAATGCTAAAAGTATCAACTTATGCTAAAAGTACCAACTTATGCTAAAAGTGCCAACTTATGCTAAAAGTGCCAACTTATGTCAAAAGTGCCAACTTATGTCAAAAGTGCCAACTTATGCTAAAAGTGCCAACTTATGCCAAAAGTACCAACTTATGTCAAAAGTGCCAACTTATGCTAAAAGTGCCAACTTATGCTAAAAGTACCAACTTATGTCAAAAGTGCCAACTTATGCTAAAAGTGCCAACTTATGCCAAAAGTACCAACTTATGTCAAAAGTGCCAACTTATGCTAAAAGTACCAACTTATGTCAAAAGTGCCAACTTGTGCTAAAAGTACCAACTTATGCTAAAAGTGCTAACTTATGCTAAAAGTACCAACTTTTGCTAAAAGTGCCAACTTATGCTAAAAGAACCAACTTAGACTTAAAGTACCAACTTATGCTAAAAGTGCTGACTTATGCTAAAAGTGCCAACTTATGTCAAAAGTGCCAACTTTTGCTAAAAGTGCCAACTTATGCCAAAAGTGCCAAATTATGCCAAAAGTGCCAACTTATGCCAAAAGTGCCAACTTATGCCAAAAGTGCCAACTTATGCCAAAAGTGCCAACTTATGCCAAAAGTGCCAACTTATGCCAAAAGTGCCAACTTATGCTTCATTACCAGGGAACTCCATGAGGCAAATCCACCATATTTTCCACCGACTTCAGCCATTTTTAAGCTGGCCCATTGGGGGTATTATAACTGATAAAAATTTGACACAAGTCCCACTGGGACCTAACATCTGGCACCGGACTACTTTTCTGACTGACATTTGTATGGATATATCTAATTTTACAGAAATAATGACATACATAATGTACTGTATCAAGAATTTAATTTGATTTGCTTCCATAGCAAATTGATGGGCCATGACCACTATAGATTGGCTGAAAGATGCAAAATAGTATTAAAGACCATCAGTACAGGTTGACTGAAAGATCAAAAAATGCTAAAAGTATCAACTTATGCTAAAAGTGCCAACTTATGCCAAAAGTACCAACTTATGCTAAAAGTGTCAACTTATGCTAAAAGTACCAACTTATGCTAAAAGTACCAACTTATTATATAATCAGATCAGAGGAAGGTTCCCAGGAATGCATGTGTGCAATATCTAAGGTAAATGTCAAATCTTTCTGGCTGTATTGTGCACACAAGTAATTTACAATGGCTGCACGCATGGATACACGCATGCACGGACGCACAGACACACGCACGGAGCTCAATTTAGCTGCCATCTTCTGACATGAAGAGCATTTGTTGGCCGGTATTTATGATTTAACTTATAAATATATATTCAGAATATGATGTGAGTCCAAATAGTTAAATGTGACTCAGACTGCTGTGAGATTTTATTCAGAATCATATCTTAACCCCCTGACTGCTTTCTTAATTACCCCCTCCTCACTACTTCAGTATTAATGCTGTTTTTATCAGTAACAATAATATTTTTACCCTCTCACAGCGGGAATAGAGTCTCCCAATTACCCTCTCTATAGATACCTGCTATATGTAATCACAAAACTATATATCTGGACATACATACATCATATAGACATGACATACACATCTGTGTACCCACTCTCTGTTCACAAGGCTAGAGGACTTGTTTACATTTTTCATGTATTTGAGTTGTTTTACATACCAACTAAACAAATCCATATTTCTATGATGTGAGTCCAAATAGTTAAATGTGACTCAGACTGCTGTGAGATTTTATTGCAGGTGAACTAGTCTGTGTTTCCTCTATGAATCCAGCACATGATGAGCGATACTAAGCTGCAAAAAGAAGTTCCACCCTGCTGCTTACTACTACAATCCATCCCTGCTGTTTATACCAGTGACATCTCACCATGCTGCTTACTACTGCAATCCATCTCTGCTGTTTATATAAGAGACATCTCACCCTGCTGCTTACTACTACAATCCATCCCTGCTGTTTATACTAGAGACATCTCACCCTGCTGCTTAGGACTGTAATCCATCCCTGCTGTTTATACTAGAGACATCTCACCCTGCTGCTTACTACTGCAATCCATCCCTGCTGTTTATACCAGTGACATCTCACCCTGCTGCTTACTACTGCAATCCATCCCTGCTGTTTATACTAGAGACATCTCACCCTGCTGCTTACTACTGCAATCCATCCCTCCTGTTTATACCAGTGACATCTCACCCTGCTGCTTACTACTACAATCCATCCCTCCTGTTTATATTAGAGATATCTCGTCCTGCTGTTTACTACTACAATCCATCCCTGCTGTTTATACCAGTGACATCTCACCCTGCTGCTTACTACTACAATCCATCCCTGCTGTTTATATTAGAGATATCTCGTCCTGCTGTTTACTACTACAATCCATCCCTGCTGTTTATACCAGTGACATCTCACCCTGCTGCTTACTACTGCAATCCATCCCTCCTGTTTATATTAGAGATATCTCGTCCTGCTGTTTACTACTACAATCCATCCCTGCTGTTTATACCAGTGACATCTCACCCTGCTGCTTACTACTACAATCCATCCCTGCTGTTTATATAAGAGACATCTCGCCCTGCTGCTTACTACTGCAATCCATCCCTGCTGTTTATACTAGGGACATCTTGCTCTTCTGTTTGTAATAACAAAATACCATCCTGCATTTTTTAATGATTACAATTTTATTATTGCTCATATCATTGATGGTTATTAATAGTTTTCACATCTAAAATGACAGGGCCCACGATGCTAAATTACAAAATATGCCAATTTTCAACCTGCAGAGAAGTGGTATACTGTTACTGTCATAACTGAGTCCCTTGTGTAATTGATGGTGCAAAACAAACTTTATAATTATTCATAATCATAATCATAATATTTGAATTGCAAGATTTTACAATGAGTATAAATGTATTAAAATGCTATCTGTCTCCCTGACACATGAACCTGGCTTGGTGAAAGCATTTTGAATATATGAAACAGGATTTGCTCTGTCAGTGTAGATTTCTCAACAAGGAAAGACATAGTTTTCTTTATTGGTCTCATTTTACTTCAGTTATAAAATGACTCTTCTCCGTGCAACAGATTTCCTCAAATTTCTTTGTTCAGCTTTGTGAGAAAAAGTTATTGCTATTAGATATTTGAGAGATATAAAATAAAAGTTTTTTTCAGGACAACAGTGAATGGATTTAGGTATGCTCTTCTGACAGTGTTTAGCAACAGGAGGGCAAATATCAGGGTATGGCCTAGAGAGGGTATATATCAGGGTACGAACTAGAGAGGGTATATATCAGGGTATAACCTAGAGAGGGTATATATCAGGGTACGACCTAGAGAGGGTATATATCAGGGTATGACCTCGAGAAGGTATATATCAGGGTATAACCTAGAGAGGGTATATATCAGGGTATAACATAGAGAGGGTATATATCAGGGTATAACCTACAGAGGGTATATATAAGGGTATAACCTGGAGAGGGTATATATAAGGGTATAACCTAGAGAGGGTATATATCAGGGTATAACCTGGAGAGGGTATATATCAGGGTATAACCTAGAGAGGGTATATATAAAGGTATAACCTAGAGAGGGTATATATAAGGGTATAAGCTAGAGAGGGTATATATCAGGGTATAACCTAGAGAGGGTATATATCAGGGTATGACCTCGAGAGGGTATATATCAGGGTATAACCTAGAGAGGGTATATATCAGGGTATAACCTGGAGAGGGTATATATCAGGGTATAACCTACAGAGGGTATATATCAGGGTATGACCTAGAGAAGGTATATATCAGGGTTTAACCTAGAGAGGGTATATATAAGGGTATACCCTACAGAGGGTATATATATCAGGGTATAACCTAGAGAGGGTATATATAAGGGTATAACCTAGAGAGGGTATATATCAGGGTATAACCTAGAGAGGGTATATATAAGGGTATAACCTAGGGAGGGTATATATAAGGGTATAACCTGGAGAGGGTATATATCAGGGTAAAACCTAGAGAGGGTATATATCAGGGTATAACCTACAGAGGGTATATATCAGGGTATAACCTAGAGAGGGTATATATCAGGGTATACACTAGAGAGGGTATATATCAGGGTATAACCTAGAGAGGGTATATATCAGGGTATAACCTAGAGAGGGTATATATCAGGGTATAACCTAGAGAGGGTATATATAAGGGTATAACCTGGAGAGGGTATATATCAGGGTAAAACCTAGAGAGGGTATATATCAGGGTAAAACCTAGAGAGGGTATATATCAGGGTATAACCTCGAGAAGGTATATATCAGGGTATAACCTGGAGAGGGTATATATCAGGGTATAACCTAGAGAAGGTATATATCAGGGTATAACCTAGAGAGGGTATATATCAGGGTATAACCTAAAGAGGGTATATATCAGGGTATAACCTGGAGAGGGTATATATCAGGGTATAACCTCGAGAAGGTATATATCAGGGTATAACCTGGAGAGGGTATATATCAGGGTATAACCTAAAGAGGGTATATATCAGGGTATAACCTAAAGAGGGTATATATCAGGGTATAACCTGGAGAGGGTATATATCAGGGTATAACCTCGAGAAGGTATATATCAGGGTATAACCTAGAGGGGGTATATATCAGGGTATAACCTACAGAGGGTATATATCAGGGTATAACCTAGAGAGGGTATATATCAGGGTATGACCTAGAGAGGGTATATATCAGGGTATAACCTAGAGAGGGTATATATCAGGGTATACCCTATAGAGGGTATATATCAGGGTATAACCTAGAGCTGTTATGACGAGTAGAGACGCAGTACATGAGAGCCATCCCATGATGCTCTGCGGCTCTGGCGGCAGTGATGTGATGACTAGTGACTAAGATGGATTCCTCACGTCATCTCTTACTACGCCTCTCTACCTCGGCATCTTAATCTACTACGACTCACCGCTTACACACTACTACGCCTGGTGCACTTCCAAATCCAATTATAAACCAAGCCCATTTATACAGATATATATATATATTCAAAAAGATTTCATTCAAATTTCTCTCTTCTTGGGTGATATATGTATGTGTATGTTGTTTATATCAATCAAATGAACAAGAGATAGACTTGAAATCACTTTAATATCTAACCAAGTATCTCTTCTTTTTTTAAATGTTTTAATTCAAATTTACAATCTATCTTGATTTTGTGGCCTGTTTCCATTTCCAGGTCATTAATAAATGTATATGGACCAGCCCCACTGGCACAGTTGGTAGAGTATAGGATCTATGCCTTTAATGGTTATATAAGTGGAGGACAGGAGGTGGTGGGTTCGACTCCCACTGCCGGCAGTGTTACTTTAACACTGGTTAAAAGGCTTGAAAGTCGACCTGATATGGCCATAGTTGCTGAAAGGGTTGTAAAAACACATTTCACATTGACATTCATAAATGTATGTTTTCTGTATACATAAATATGTGTGTGTATAGTATATGTCCTGAGTAGCACAGACTGAGGTTTAGTTGGTGCTTTTGAAGAATGCTTGAAGCTTCCTGGGTACAATCTAATATCATATCAAATCCAGAAGCATCCAACGACCTCAGTATTCTTGCAATAGTTCTATTCAAAAGACTGTGTACAGGTCTGATTTATGTTTTGTGTAAAAGACACAGGTAAATCTATAAATCCGCTGAATTTATCCTGTATACAAAAGTATGAGTAGCTTTGAGATAATAAAAGTCTGACTTCAGCTGATTTATTTATGATAACAGACTTGCAAACTATCTGAAGCTATCTGATAAAAATACTTGCTGGCTTTCATATATTTGTTCATATCTAACAAAAAAGAACACAAAAAGAGAAAAAAATCTAATACAAGCTAAGAACTCAGACCCGTAGTTTCAGATGAGAAGATCAAAGTTAACAGAAACAAAATGACAGAAATATCTCCCCTGTAACTGCAGTAACCTTTTGCAGATAAAATGGTTTGTCCTCCTAAACAACAAAATTCAAATCAGGTCGTCCTTTAGCAGTTAATGTCTCATAAGTTATAGTATTGTAACTAATCCTACACCCAAACAAATACCAAGAAAAAAATCAGATGCAAAAAATATGACCTTTGACCCATCCGACCATCTGTCTTAGATCTTCCATACTCAAAATCTCTACAGTCACTGCCAAATATATCAGCATAGTTTCAAACAAAAAACATCTAGCCCAAGTAAGGTACTTTTATCATTTTACACACACTTGTATTTTGATTATTTCCAATTAATTTATTTTTCAAACATTCACTTACATTTCATTCAACACCAATATAAATAATATCAAACTTGCTGTCTGTCATGGATACAGCAACCTTAACAGATCAATTAGTTGTTTATAAAATGATGAAAATCTTTTCAAGGAACTGTACGAATTTTAGTTAAATTTTGTGCAGATAATCTTTTGAAGTTAACCTATAATTTTTTCAGCATCTGGTCAGAGGATGTCTCATGGACAAAGTCATTCTTAACAACTCAAGTAGTATGTTTATAAAATGATGCAAACTTTTTCATGGAATTACACAGACATTATACACATATTCATCGTCAAGATAGACTTGAAATCCACTGTTTCCAGAAACATCACGCATTGCCCATCCAATTAAACTCATGACTCTGGTAGAACTCGACTTCTGGCAACTAACAATCAAACAGGTTGTCAGTCCTGTCTAAAAAAAATTCTTTGTTATTTCAAGAGCTCAGCATCGTTTTGCCATTGTTTACGAGTTTGGGCAAAAAGGTGAAAGTGGGTCAGTTTATTCACGGGAGTGACAGCAACGATCTGAAGCTCAACAAGGCAGTGGTGCTTCTGACGTCACATGAAGTTTCTCCCTTTGCATTTCCATGAGGTCATCACTTGGTCTCTTCTAAAACATTGTCAAGTTTGATATCGGGTAAAAAACTGAAGAAAAAACACTACAGAATGCATACGGATTTGCATTTATAGACATTATGATTAGGAAAGATAGTGGCATGGGTCAGAACTGCAACAGTCCATCGCCTGAGGTCGAGTTCATTTAGTGGGGAAACTTCAATATGATGGGCAGTGCATGGTGTTTCTGGAAACAGTGGATTTCAAGTCTATTTTGACAATGAATATTGGTAGAGTTCTATATTGTGCAGATAATTTTGGAAGTTGAGCTCAAATGTTTCCAGCATCTGTTTGGAGGATGAGCCTTGCTTGCCTCCCGCTTGCCTCCCGCTTGCCTCCCGCAGACTGGCAGTGTACTTCAGATGTCTTTTCATGTAACACCTGCGTTTCACCCCACCACTTACAAAGCCCATGTAAACACTACTTGTGTTTGTGTACTACTTGTGCTCAGAGAAACACTGACAGCTCAGTTGCTGATAGTTCACAGATATGTTTTCACAGTCCTCCAAGCAGTGGTCATGAATGTATCCTAAATCCTTCGCAGAATCTACTGCTCACATATACATGTCTGTGTGCTCTTTATCTAAGCCTGCTATGCCGTTTTTTATGAGATAGGTGGTGAGTCAATGAAATGCAAGTGGTGGGTTTGGAGTAAAGGTGGTGGGTTGTGTAAAATAAGTGTTAGGAAGGGATAGGACTTGCCCCCACCATCTGCCTCTATACCCCACCCTGTCCCCCACCCTCACCCTCTATATCCCACCCTCACCCTCTATATCCACCATGTCCCCCACCCTCCCCTCTACACCGCACCCTCCCCTCTACACCCCACCCTCCCCCTCTATACCCCACCCTCCCCCTTTATACCCCATCATGCCCCCACCCTCCCCCTCTATACCCCATCCTTCCTCTATACCTAACCCTCCCCCTCTATACCCACCATGCCCCCACAGTGCCCCCACCCTCCCCTCTATACCCCACCTTCCCCTCTATACCCCTCCCCTCTATACCCCACCATGCCCCACCCTCCCCCTCTATACCCCACCCTCCCCTCTATACCCCACCATGCCCCACTCTCTCCCTCTATACCTCACCCTCACCCTCTATACCCACCATGCCCCCACAGTGCCCCCACCCTCCCCCTCTATACCCCACCCTCCCCTCTATACCCCACCCTCCCCCTCTATACCCCACCCTCCCCTCTATACCCCATCCTCCCCTCTATACCCCACCCTCCCCCTCTATACCCCACCCTCCCCTCTATACCCCACCCTCCCCTCTATACCCCACCCTCCCCTCTATACCCCACCCTCCCCTCTATACCCAACCAGTGCCCCAGTAATCTAATCTGGGCTATTCAGCATTACTCCTGGGCACCCACTCTCCCTCTGATATGTCTACATATACAGCCAGCTCATTATATATTTATACCTGTATCATTTACTCCTTATTTCACTACCAAAACCTCACTATTCCCTAATGACTGCTCCTCTCATCTTGACCTTTTCGTATGATTTTCAGATAGATGCTTTCCCATGATACTCAGTTGTACATTTTCTTGTTATATTCAACCTTCCTATAAAAAGTATAAAAATATTCTGAAAAGCTTACAATGTTTCTTTATCATATCTAAAAAATATCCTCAAAGCTGACAACATATCTCTATCATATTGTTGCAAGGCAAAAATTACAACATTTTACATTTTGAGAGACAACAAATGAGAAATTAAAAAAATATATTTTTCCTGAATCATTCACTCACGACAAATAGGTAAGATTTTGCTTAGGTGGTTTTGACTTGACTGAAATCTCATCCAGGATTTGCCACATTCTTAGAACAGGTTATGTTCTTAGATCTTGTTTCAGATGACTTCAAACAACAGTCACATCACTGTATAAATAAAACATTCAATTACATAAAAGATGATAAAACTAAATTTAAGGCATGAAAAGAAAGAGTCAAACAGGATTAATATCCATGAAAAAATAGCACGGATAGTAGCACCAAGTTGGAAAGATGGTGTTTTTATATTTTCATCTATATCATTTTTTGTTATTGTTGTATTGTGGTTGTTGTCCATCATTTGTTCCTCAGTGGATATTGGCAGCATGTAAAATTTGGCAGAGCAGCAAGCTGTATGAGCTCTCATCTCATCACCTCCCCAGCCTCCGTAGCCCAGACATGAGCTCTCATCTCATCACCTCCCCAGCCTCCTTAGCTATGAGCTCCCATCTCATCACCTCCCCAGCCTCCGTAGCTATGAGCTCCCATCTCATCACCTCCCCAGCCTCCGTAGCCCAGACATGAACTCCCATCTCATCACCTCCCCAGCCTCCGTAGCCATGAGCTCCCATCACATCACCTCCCCAGCCTCCGTAGCCATGAGCTCCCATCTCATCACCTCCCCAGCCTCCGTAGCCATGAGCTCCCATCACATCACCTCCCCAGCCTCCGTAGCCATGAGCTCCCATCTCATCACCTCCCCAGCCTCCGTAGCCATGAACTCCCATCTCATCACCTCCCCAGCCTGCGTAGCCATGAGCTCCCATCTCATCACCTCCCCAGCCTCCGTAGCCCAGACATGAGCTCCCATCTCATCACCTCCCCAGCCTCCGTAGCCCAGACATGAGCTCCCATCTCATCACCTCCCCAGCCTCCGTAGCCATGAGCTCCCATCTCATCACCTCCCCAGCCTCCGTAGCCATGAGCTCCCATCTCATCACCTCCTCAGCCTCCGTAGCCCAGACATGAGCTCCCATCTATCCCTAGCCTCCGTAGCCATGAGCTCCCATCTCATCACCTCCCCAGCCTCCGTAGCCCAGACATGAGCTCCCATCTCATCACCTCCCCAGCCTCCGTAGCCATGAGCTCCCATCTCATCACCTCCCAAACCTCCGTAGCCATGAGCTCCCATCTCATCACCTCCCCAGCCTCCGTAGCCCAGACATAAGCTCCCATCTCATCACCTCCCCAGCCTCCGTAGCCATGAGCTCCCATCTCATCACCTCCCCAGCCTCCGTAGCCATGAGCTCCCATCTCATCACCTCCCCAGCCTCCGTAGCCATGAGCTCCCATCTCATCACCTCCCCAGCCTCCGTAGCCATGAGCTCCCATCTCATCACCTCCCCAGCCTCTGTAGCCATGAGCTCCCATCTCATCACCTCCCCAGCCTCCGTAGCCATGAGCTCCCATCTCATCACCTCCCCAGCCTCCGTAGCCATGAGCTCCCATCTCATCACCTCCCCAGCCTCTGTAGCCATGAGCTCCCATCTCATCACCTCCCCAGCCTCTGTAGCCATGAGCTCCCATCTCATCACCTCCCCAGCCTCTGTAGCCATGTTCTCCCATCTCACCACCTCACCAGCCTCCGTAGCCCAGACATGAGCTCCCATCTCATCACCTCCCAGTCTCCGTAGCCCAGACATGAGCTCCCATCTCATCACCTCCCCAGCCTCTGTAGCCCAGACATGAGCTCCCATCTCATCACCTCCCCAGCCTCCGTAGCCATGCGCTCCCATCACATCACCTCCTCAGCCTCCGTAGCCCAGAGATGAGCTCCCATCTCATCACCTCCCCAGCCTCCGTAGCCATGAGCTCCCATCTCATCACCTCCCCAGCCTCCGTAGCCATGAGCTCCCATCTCATCACCTCCCCAGCCTCCGTAGCCATGAGCTCCCATCTCATCACCTCCCCAGCCTCCGTAGCCCAGACATGAGCTCCCATCTCATCACCTCTCCAGCCTCCGTAGCCCAGACATGAGCTCCCATCTCATCACCTCCTCAGCCTCCGTAGCCATGAGCTCCCATCTCATCACCTCCCCAGCCTCCGTAGCCCAGACATGAACTCCCATCACATCATCTCCTCAGCCTCCGTAGCCCAGACATGAGCTCCCATCTATCCCTAGCCTCCGTAGCCATGAGCTCCCATCTCATCACCTCCCCAGCCTCCGTAGCCCAGACATGAACTCCCATCACATCATCTCCTCAGCCTCCGTAGCCCAGACATGAGCTCCCATCTATCCCTAGCCTCCGTAGCCATAAGCTCCCATCTCATCACCTCCCCAGCCTCCGTAGCCCAGACATGAGCTCTCATCTCATCACCTCCCCAGCCTCCGTAGCCATGAGCTCCCATCTCATCACCTCCCCAGCTTCCGTAGCCATGAGCTCCCATCTCATCACCTCCCCAGCCTCCATAGCCATGAGCTCCCATCTCATCACCTCCCCAGCCTCTGTAGCCATGAGCTCCCATCTCATCACCTCCCCAGCCTCCGTAGCCATGAGCTCCCATCTCATCACCTCCCAACCTCCGTAGCCATGAGCTCCCATCTCATCACCTCCCCAGCCTCTGTAGCCCAGACATGAGCTCCCATCTCATCAACCCCCCAGCCTCCGTAGCCCAGACATGAGCTCCCATCTCATCACCTCCCCAGCCTCCGTAGCCATGAGCTCCCATCTCATCACCTCCCCAGCCTCCGTAGCCTAGACATGAGCTCCCATCTCATCATCTACCCAGCCTCCGTAGCCCAGACATGAGCTCCCATCTCATCATCTCCCCAGCCTCCGTAGCCCAGACATGAGCTCCCATCTCATCACCTCTCCAGCCTCCGTAGCCACGAGCTCCCATCTCATCATCTCCCCAGCCTCCGTAGCCCAGACATGAGCTCCCATCTCATCATCTCCCCAGCCTCCGTAGCCGAGACATGGGCTCTTGTCATAAGGCTGGTAGTGTACACATCATCAAGTTCACCTTAACACAACCCGTAGTCACATCCATCACTGCCAAACAGCACTTACACCAAGCCAATCCCAGTGTGTGGTCACTTATTAATATGTCTGGATGTGGTCTCAATGACTTCACATATAATGCATTAAACCACTAATGTCTAGCTGTTGCATGACTCAAACTGATGAAGTTAAATAGAGCAATATGGTTACATGATTCATGACTTCACTTTGTCTGAGATATATATGACTTAATACTGTGACATGCTTCCCACAACCAAATTTATTGCCGTGAATTTATAACATAACTTAATATGTTTCCTACCATTTTCCCAGGTGTTTCGTTTAAAATGTAATTATATTTTTTGATGAATTGCCAAATGAATATGATAAAGACTTAAATAACAATGTTCTGGGCTTAAGAGGGACTTCAAACAGAAGAAGACAAACATTATTTTTTTAAACGTTGCTTTTAACTCTCATTTTGTCATAAACATGTCTAAAGCTGATATCCCTCATGTCGGGTGAAGGAAAGCCAGTAGTCATGAATCATACCTGCTCCCTCCAAAGACCCTTCAGGCAGTCAACGTCCATGTAAACACTCAGACTATGGTGCCCTCTGGTGGCCAGTCACTCAGACTATGAAGCCCTCTGGTGGCCATGCAGTCAGACTGTGGTGCCCCCTAGTGGCAGTGTATGGTACTCAGGTGGCACTGGGGCCCCGAGGCAGGTCATAAGATGAGGGCCACTGGCCGATTTGAATCACTTGGGTCACTTGGCTGCATACGACTTACATAACCTACTCACATATGTAGCTCGGTCTGCTGCTCTGCCAATATACCATATTTCATCATGTAAATGCTCATATCAGCTCAAATACCAAAATCCACCATGTAAATGCTCATATAAGCCAATATACCATACTCCACCATGACAGGATATTGGCAGCCGCTGTACCACAGGTGTCACATCTCTACCACTGGTGCCATATCTCTCCACCACTGGTGCCATACTGCTCTGCCACTGGTGCCATATTTCTCTACCACTGGTGCCATATCTCTACCGCCGGTGACATGTCTCTACCACTGGTTCATATCTCTACCACTGGTGCCATATCTCTGCACCACTGGTGCCATATCCAGGCCTTGACATAAAGAGAAAAATGTTGGTTGCCCAGTTGGGCCACCAGAGCATGAGAAGTGGTGGCCCGAAGTTTCTAAGGATAATAGGATGTGTGTCTGAGTGGGGGATACTTGTCCTAATCAGATGTCTATCATGATATGATATCTATCCAGGATTAGAATGATAAAATCAAGATAGTTTGGGCCAATTAAAGACCAAAAATATGGTTGCCCAATTGGGCCACTACAACAGAACATTAACTGGCCCGGACAGAGGATCTGGTGGCCCCGGGCCACCGGGCCAGTGCGTATGTCAAGCCCTGCATATCTCTACCATTGGTGCCATATCTCTCTACCACCGGTGCCATATATCTACCACTGGTGCCATATCTCTACCGCCGGTGACATGTCTCTACCACTGGTGCCATATCTCTACCACCGGTGCCATATCTCTACCACTGGTGCCATATCTCTACCACCGGTGACATGTCTCTACCACTGGTGCCATACCTCTACCACTGGTGCCATATCTATCTACCACCGGTGCCACATCTCTACCACTGGTGCCATATCTCTCCACCACTGGTGCCATACCGCTCTACCACAGGTGTCACATCTCTACCACTGGTGCCATATCTCTCTATCACTGGTGCCATATCTCTCCACCACTGGTGCCATATCTCTCCACCACTGGTGCCATATTTCTCTACCACTAGTGCCATATCTCTACCACCGGTGACATGTCTCTACCACCGGTGACATGTCTCTACCACTGGTGCCATATCTCTACCACCGGTGACATGTCTCTACCACTGGTTCCATATCTCTACCACTGGTGCCATATCTCTACCACTGGTGCCATATCACTCTACCACCGGTGCCATATCTCTACCACTGGTGCCATATTCCTGCACCACTGGTGCCATATCTCTACCACTGTCTTTTCACTTAACTCTTTTCAACTCGTTTCACTTAACTCTTATTACAACTGTATAACATCAAAAGAACCAGTCAAAAAGGATGAATAGCATGACCCAATTAGGACATGCTCATATCTCATCAGGGAGACGTACGAACATACCGTATCCGCTCGGGTTAGTGCCCATGCTTGGCTTAACGCCCACCCCCCTTTTTAGGAAGAAATCATTAAACGCCCACCTTCCCTGGATGTCCGCCATCATGTCATATTGGTCTCTACAGATCTGACTTTTAACATCTTCCTACAGTATGAACAAGTGAAATCTTTGAAGCTTACCCCAATATTCTGTTAAATCATGTCCTATCACAGTGTTCACGTGTATTTATTTGTGAAAGTTGTGTAGAGTTTCGTGAAAATTGACAGAAATGTGCTTGCAAAGCTGCAAAGTTTGCATCTTCTCCAGCATTGTGTTGTGTACTCGTCATCGCTTTATGAGCTCTTATTCAAATTTCTGCACTGAAACTGATGACGTCACAGGTGTCACTGTATTATCGCTCACAACGGCACCCCATGTTATCGATGAAAGAGGCAAGTTTGTGTACATTTTACAAAGATTTATGATTGTGTAAGAGCCCACCCATCTTTATAAACGCCCATGCTTGGGTAAACGCCCACCCCCCTCTTTTACTTTGTCCCCAATTAGCCGCCCATGGGCGCTAACCCGAGCGGATACGGTAATAGAATGACCATTATGATGCTTTAAGTATTACAAGTTAAAATGTTTTACATCATCTCAAGGTGCAAGAAAACAAGAATTACCAATTTATTCCGCAGGTCAGGAAAGTGATTCTTGGTGGCTTGGCATGTGAGTTGCTGAACACCACTTATCTCATCAGTCAGGTCCATACTTCAATAGAGTCACACACATCAGCATACAAAGTTTATCTCTGTCAGTCAGGTCAATACTTCTATTGAGTCACACACATCAGCATACAAAGTTTATCTCTGTCGGTCAGGTCAATACTTCTACTGAGTCACACACATCAGCATACAAAGTTTATCTCTGTCAGTCAGGTCCATACTTCAATAGAGTCACACACATCAGCATACAAAGTTTATCTCATCACTCAGGTCCATACTTCTACTGAGTCACACACATCAGCATACAATATTTATCTCTGTCAGTCAGGTCAATACTTCAATAGAGTCACACACATCAGCATACAAAGTTTATCTCATCAGTCAGGTCCATACTTCTACTGAGTCACACACATCAGCATACAATATTTATCTCTGTCAGTCAGGTCCATACTTCAATAGAGTCACACACATCAGCATACAAAGTTTATCTCTGTCAGTCAGGTCCATACTTCAATAGAGTCACACACATCAGCATAAAAAGTTTATCTCTGTCAGTCAGGTTGATACTTCAATAGAGTCACACACATCAGCATACAAAGTTTATCTCTGTCAGTCAGGTTGATACTTCAATAGAGTCACACACATCAGCATACAAAGTTTATCTCTGTCAGTCAGGTCAATACTTCTATTGAGTCACACACATCAGCATACAAAGTTTATCTCATCAGTCAGGTCCATACTTCTACTGAGTCACACACATCAGCATACAAAGTTTATCTCTGTCAGTCAGGTCCATACTTCAATAGAGTCACACACATCAGCATACAAAGTTTATCTCATCACTCAGGTCCATACTTCTACTGAGTCACACACATCAGCATACAATATTTATCTCTGTCAGTCAGGTCAATACTTCAATAGAGTCACACACATCAGCATACAAAGTTTATCTCATCAGTCAGGTCCATACTTCTACTGAGTCACACACATCAGCATACAATATTTATCTCTGTCAGTCAGGTCCATACTTCAATAGAGTCACACACATCAGCATACAAAGTTTATCTCTGTCAGTCAGGTCCATACTTCAATAGAGTCACACACATCAGCATAAAAAGTTTATCTCTGTCAGTCAGGTTGATACTTCAATAGAGTCACACACATCAGCATACAAAGTTTATCTCTGTCGGTCAGGTCCATAATTCAATAGAGTCACACACATCAGCATACAATATTTATCTCTGTCAGTCCAGTCCATGCTTCTATTGGGTCACACACATCAACATATAAAGTTTGTGCTTGCCCTGTTGCTCTGAGCAAGCAGCTTTTGGCCAGTGCTAGTCTTTCTGATGAATGTATTTCAGGATTTTGATCATGAGACTTAATGTTTGAACAATTTACTCTGCATCTGTATCCTTTTCTAAAACTTTATTTTTATGTTTTGACCAAGGAACAGTCTCTTTAGCGCTAATTCATGACAAAAATCTCATATCAACCAGCTGGAGACAACCTTCTATATTGTCACATGAAAGTCATGAACCATTAAGGTCACGCATGTAAGTCATGAACCATTAAGGTCACACATTGTCCTTGCATGGCTCTATCTAGTTACCCCAAGGTCAAGATTGGCACCATTTTGTCAAGTGATGGTCCCGTGACCTTTTAATACAGGACTAAAAGAAAACTTTTTGCTCCAACTGTTTTATCTGTACTATTAGCAGATCATATTTAACAAAACAGATGTATTTATTTAACGTTGGCCTTCATGTATTACATCTGATATTATTGTAGTAGTGTGAATGAAATAAAGTCTCTCCAGTGACCATCGTGACATTTACCTCATCTCCAACAGGGGGCGATCCGCACATCATATAAAAATCGCATGCCATCTTCATGAATTGTTTACCTCCATTTTGTGAGCCAAGCATAGATTCCTTACGATGTTATGCTTTAAACTTGGATACGATTTGCTGGTACTGGCCAGGGACTGTGATCGTTGTCTACTCGTCTGTAGGATACTTGCCTTTCTCACTTGGACCGAAGAGTATTTTGTCTGGTCATATGACCTATGATGTTTTACAGGACCAAGCTTCTGTTAGTCCAAGTAAGTATGTAAGGATGCAAGTCAATCAAAACTGGTTATTTGTATATTTCATTCTAATGACCTTCAACCATGAAGGTCACAAGGTCATACACACTCAAGCGACCCCATCATCTTAACAAAGTGAACAATAATCCAGTAATGAATAACATACTATTTCCTTGTGAATCTTTTAAGATTATAAAGTTCTTGAATAGTTCTGGAATAGTTCATCTTGAATAGTTCATCTTTTCCATTTCTCCTTGCGATTCCTAGTATGAAACCCTTCCATTAATTAACCCAATTTCATGACATATTCTATATAATTAAAATGCAAACAGATATATATTGGTTGATTAACAATGGTGATGATAGAGTCAAGTTCATAAGATGTAGTGATGATAAAGTGATATGTTATAACTATGACAGGGACCAATCTCGGCAGTCAAGACACAATGGTGGGAGACAATGGTGATCATTTCGACCAATCAGAAAGCAGCTAACAGACGATTACAAGAAGTGTACAGTAATAGTAACAATGGCGGAAAGTGGTGATCACCACATTACAACATCACATAGGTGGCTCAGAATAAATAACAAAGACAAATAATTAAACTGAGAAAAAAATGTTAATGGACAACAGGGTCATTTGGGGCAGCTACAGATTTGTGTAGTGTGTATATATATATATATATATATACATATACATATCCATATACATATACATATACATATACATATACATATACATATACATATACATATACATATACATATACATATACATATACATATACATATACATATACATATACATATACATATACATATACATATATATTAAAAATAATAAGAGGCTGTTTTTAATGCGTGTTAAGATTCCGTGGAGATAGCTTAATCTGGCGACGCCCACCTCCAGATATGTCTTATACAACATGTTAACATGATCCTACTCTCTTCATTAAGATGAATCAGATTAACGTCAACTCCCACTGCAAATTAAACATTTAATACACAAGCCTGCATTTCACTTTGTATCATGAAAGCACAATTTTGTGACTTTTAAACAAAAATGCAAGATAAAATTTCAATCTTAATTGGAAGTTTTGTAAGCTGTATGGAAACTGAAATGAAAATCAAATAAAACTGATTCTTCTAATTTCTAGAATTGTTCAGACTGTATATTCAAGGGATAACTTAATTCTTTTGATAAGTTAGGATGTTATTACTGTTAACTGTATTTCAAACTCAATGCTATATTCTGATCCATTTGAGGTAAATACCATTTAATATTCGTTAACCCATCCCTCCAATTATATGGCGTAATCCCCATTGACATTTACAATATTTCTCAGGCACCAGGTCTCCAACATTATATAGATGAAACTTCTCACTCAAAGACTCAAAGGGTTAAAAAGGATGGATATTCCAAATATAGATCATGATAAAATTCAAGTATCAAATAAGCATCACCAAAAAATAAAAAAATAAAAAGGACTCAAAGCACATATAACTGTTAATTTCTTTACTCTGTTCAATGCTGTTCACACAGAGTCTGTATATTTCAACCAAACATTCCTTTCATGTCAATTTCATCCATCCGGCCGTCTTCTTGTTTTATGGGACAGTAACAGCCATACTTGGACATTTACTCCTACATTTTATGCGAGCCAAGGAATTGGACAGAAGAGAGTACTAAAACCACTGTGGTGCTTTGCCACGATACCTCCATGCTGCGATACTGCTATACGGTGGATACTCGTGTTGGCAATGAGCTCAGCTGACATCCCCTCACAGCATCCAGAGATTTCCTGCAGTGCCAAGAAAACTCACATGTATGTATTCACCACTGACATGTCAACTTCCTCGCCCTCGCTTTATTGTGGCATATTGTTTGGATTCATCATCTAACTAGCTCACTTTGTGTTAATGAAATTCCACATTTAAAAAAAACAACCTGTAACCATGGTAACCGTATTCAAGTTAGTTCTGATTGACTAAGGATTGGCAGAGATGACTGTGAAAGTGAAACTGTCAGTAAAAAAAAAGCGTGTTCATCGGAAATATCAATCATTATTTCCTTGGTGTTCACTATCAGGGTTGACAGATTTCAACCCTATCCACAGTGGCTCATATTAAACTGGCAAATTGTTGATAAAGCCCTAACTCCTAGCTGCTATCTCAGTCCACTGACAGACTTTTGCAGTTTTTGGTTTTGAATGTGATAAACTCTTCCTGTAACATATGTATCATGGAATATAAAGTACCCTCCAAAAATAAACTCACAGTTTGCAACAAGACTGAGTTTATGTTTTACACACATCACATCTATTAACTTAGAATTAATGAGTTAAATATTACATATTAAAACATGTACATACATACAAAAATAAAATATATGTTCAAAAATTAAACTTGTCAAAAGCTGTGAGTATGGTGTACTGTACTGTACTGTACTCGGGACTTCAAGCATGTTGTGAAGATATTTTTGGAAGATAGGGCACCAGAGGATATAGAATGGGAAATCACGATAATATCATCAGCCATTAGAATTCGACTATGAAGCCAGCAGATCATACGTGTCGTGGACTACACAATAAATCAGCCGTCTCTGTATCATCTCGTATTGACGCTACTATAATATTGATAGCCGGAGTGCCCCCTAGCGAGCCCTTACTGCAGTAATCTTTTCTATTATTGCATTCTGACACACATCAGCTGTTGTGGTACTGACGGAGCAATCTCGCTGATCTGATTATGGTTTAGTATCCAGCAGATCTTCTCAAGCCCCCCATGTCACTCTCCGAGTAGCTTGTTCAGAGAATTTCTTACAAATACAAATAGCTCTCTGTCAAACTTGACATGCCACTCCGACTGGCTTCTCAAGGGGGTTTCTGTGTTTTTGCAATACTTTCCTTGTTATTTCACGATGCATGCCAAGAAGAACAAATATTAACAGCTCTCATCTTCTTCTTTTAAACAAACATGAAAATAATCTCAAATTTCTCTCTGATATGCACATGAACATAACGCTTGCATTTTTTTGGCTGCACAAATATAATTTCCATGATGTGCTTTAATTTGACTGATTGTCTGCATAGTTTGATATGTAAACGAGGTCATACTATCAAAAATTAATTACATTTATCCATAAACATCATGTGTTCCCTCATGTAGCTTGTCCAGGGGGTCTGATTTATATGCACGTAGTTTCAATACTTCTTTCCTTTTTAAGACATAAACAAATGTCCTGAGCTTCTATGTGTTCAGGAGAGCTAATGTTCTGAAATTGTCCTTGCGGAAGGCTTTGTTGACTGAGGAGACAGGTTCATAAATATGACATTATTCCTCTTGTGTCAGTCCCCTTCACTTCATTATGTGTCAGGACCTTAAGAGATTTGGTGGCATTCGTCAACCAACTTACAGCCACCATGTATTCAATGCGTTCATAAGTAGCTACCACAATCACAAATGATTGTGACCGTAACACAATGTACATGAATGCACTCATGACTATGCCCCATTCAGCTTGTTAATCCTCCACACTGGCCCAACACCACAGATTTTCCTCTCCAAGTTCGGTATTTTCTCTCACGAGAATAACACATCATGGTCCTCCGGCAGCTGGAGTGTCAAGATGAAATCATTCCTGGAACAAATCTATGATTGAGGTTTAAATTGCATCAGCAAAAACCTTAATTTTTGTTTCTTTATTTTTCCAGATGAGATTTTTCTGACAAATGAGCAGTTGGCGGGTCTTGTCACTGCTGTCAAAAGGGGAATGTTCAGAATAAACTCATGAATCGCTCTCTGCATGACAAACTTAGCTGGTTAATCCCACTCTGCATGACACACTTGTTGTTGTTTTTGTTGTTGTTGATTTGTAGTGTTGGCCACATGACCTTTGACCTGAATGCAGCCCGTATATTGATACCTTGTTATTACCCAGGCAAAATGGTGACTGCAATGTAGCCATGAAGCCCATATAATAACAAAACAAACATTGATGTTAAAAAGATAAAAGTGTCTGCCCAATGTCACCTTAGGGACCGATCAGAATTAGACATTTGTGATTTTAATGAGTTTTGTGACCTGTTTCATCCCATACATGATCCCTGACACAAGTAACAAGAGACATTTGTAAATTAACTGGTCTCTCTTCCCGAAGCGTGACCTCCAACATCTTCTCAGAAATGAAGAACACTTGCTCACAGGAAAAAAAACTTGTGCAAACATGTGACCAATAAAGCCAATAAGATATATATTGTGCACAAAGCCACAAAGATTCTGGTAGTGATATGAAGATTTATTGCAATCCTGGCTCACTTTAACCCCTAAGGGACTAGGCTATCTAAATTTTGTTGATTGGCTGGACTAACCAATTTTTGTCTGGACTAGTGTATCCATATACTAAATTTATAAAATGTATAACCATGGTTACTAAATTTGCTTAATGAAGTGCTGGGGTCAAAGTTTGTGATCAAGTCAGTCTGACGTCATTATCATGATTGAAGTTGCAGCCCTTCAGAATGTTACAAATGACGTCATCAAGCCAGAACAATGGGGACGTCAACGTCCCTCCCGTCCGTTGCCGGTGGTGGACGTTGCCGTCCTTTCCGTCCGTTAGGGGTTAAAACTATCATTCACATGGAAAATAAAACTTGTGCAAACATGTGACCAATAAAGCAAAGAATAAAATACACTGCACACATACAAATGCTGGCAGCGGGTGACAGCAAGTTTATAACAATTCTGGCTAAATTTGACAATTGCTTTAGAAAAATAGTCCCAGAAAAAGCAGCAGAATACAAAAACCAATCCAATTATTTGTAACAATAATCTGTTGAAAATCACCCCCACTTCATGGCTCAGGGTTTATGACAAAATTATTCCTTTTTTCATAATTTCATATTCCTTTTATCATAATTTCAATATATAATGTCCTAACCACATTGTTTTGTTAAGGGTAAAGATATCAAATATTCACAAAAAAATAAGGCAGTGCAAGCGTAGGCAAGTAATATATGTGAGGTAGATACGGAGCCGAATGACGGGGCAACACGGTCGTAGCCTGTCTGCACTTGTTGCTACAGCGATACATTATTGATGACCTTGGTGTATTTGAGATGCCCCCGGAGGTGGTTAATTGGTTACGTGACATTTCACACACCAGGTGCAGCTCAGGCGATCCAGACAGGTGCTAGGTACTGCTAGGAGCATCCTCGAGGGGATCAGCTCATCCCTCACTATCCCCCAGTCCACTCCACTTATATCAGTGGTCACGAAATAAAGTGACCACCAGAAACTAGATGTTATATTGTGACTTGGCACTGCTAGGTACTGCTAGGCACTACTAGGTGCTGTTAAATACTGCTTGGTATTGCTAGGTACTGCTAGATACCACTGTGTACTGCTAGGTACTGCTACGAGCATCCTCGAGGGGATCAGCTCATCATTTACTATCACCAGTTCAGTCCATATTATATATATCAGTGGTCACAAAATAAAGTGACCACCAGAAGCTGGAATTCATATTTCGCAATTGTTCTTTTTTTACAAATGTTTCACAAAAAAAACACATTCTATTTGTTACTCATTTATAAATTACTCAGTGTTCCAATCTAAATGTGCCCTATTGTTAGCAAAACATTAATAAGCAGATTTTGATTTTAGCTCATGAATCTACTTTCAATTAGTACAGAAATTTGTGTTGGGGTAACATGATAGGTAATAACATTTGATCAGCTTAAGGTATAAACATTTATATTATGCAAGGAAAAAAAGCTTGAAAATCAGATTTCATGAAATCTTTAAATCAACATGGAACACTTAATTAGTCCTGTAAGCATTTAGCATGTCACTCTATATATTAGTCATGCAAGCATTTGACATGTCTCTCTATACACTAGTCATGCAAGCATTTAGTCATGCAAGCATTTGGCATGCCTACTAGTCATGCAATCATGTAGAATTAGTCATGCAAGACCAGAACAAGCATGAAATTGTGTGACTAAATATATGCATGTAATTCTGAAATTTGATAGAAATGTGAATCTCAAATTGAGAAATAAATCAACTCTCTTTATGTGAAAATACATTTTTTTAAAGTCTGATTAATTTAACATTTTTACTTTGCACGTGAAATTTAAACATTCTGTTGTCGTTTTATTCTCACCATTTGTCTCAATCAAGAAATATTTATTGGATAGTCTGGATCTCCCGTGCTTTATTTATTGGATAGTCTGGATCTCCCGTGCCTTATTTATTGGATAGTCTGGATTTCCCGTGCCTTATTTATTGGATAGTCTGGATCTCCCGTGCCTTATTTATTGGATAGTCTGGATCTCCCGTGCCTTATTTATTGGATAGTCTGGATCTCCCCTGCCTTATTTATTGGATAGTCTGGATCTCCCATGCCTTATTTATTGGATAGTTTTGATCTCCCTTGCCTTATTTATTGGATAGTCTGGATCTCCCATGCCTTATCTATTGGATAGTCTGGATCTCCCGTGCCTTATTTATTGGATAGTCTGGATCTCCCGTGCCTTATTTATTGGATAGTCTGGATCTCCCGTGCCTTATTTATTGGATTAATTTTGCTCATTTTCCTTTTTTTCAATGCAGGTGAATTTCTAAATAATGTGACATTTAAAAGTGGGTCACCTGTAATCTTATTGATCCATCCATAACGTTTGTCCAAATTGGAGGCATGTACGCGTATATATACTGGGACTGGCATATAATTTGCTGGACTGAAGGTCTGAATGACAACAAAAAGATGGTATTATTGAGGCTGGCATGTTAGATGCCAATATATCTCACTAATATTGCGACAACAAACATCAGACAGAACTTTGGTAAAAATGAGAGCACTGTTCAAAATGTCTAGACGGTCCATTTATCTGTTTGTTACTTATTACTTCAACAGCCTTCATAAAATTGTTGACAATGACTCCCCGATGAATTTGGTCGCAATGTATCATCAAATGATTCAATATCACTATTAACCTATATAAATAAGCAGCCAAGGCCAATCTTCTTCAGTGTTCACCAAACGTATTTACGAATGAAAATGAAATGGTGTTTTTACGACCCTTTCAGCAACTATGGCCATATCAGGTCGACTTTCGAGCCTTTTAACCAGTGTGAAAGTAACACTGCCGGCAGTGGGAGTCGAACCCACCACCTCCCGTCCTCCACTTATTAAACCATTAAAGGCACAGATCCTACACCCTACCAACTGTGCTAGTGGGGCCGGTCTTTACGAATGAAGGCTAAATGACTGTTACATTAATTTAACCACTAAAAAGTAGAATACAACGACAGACACAGACTATTCAATGACAAGATTGTCCCATGTCATTGCGTATTAGGCCCTTGAGAGATTTTGATGCAATATTCGACCAACTTTCGGCCATCTTGGTTTTCAGTGCTTTCACAACTTGGTTCCAGCTTTCACATATCATTTCCCTTGTTACACCAGGTCCTATTCAATTTTATATTCTTGATCCCTAAGCTTTCAGCAACAGTAGGAGGAGTAGGCATTTTGAGCTATTATGCATCAATGCTTTAAGTTTGGAAATGCTGAAATTGTTGTCAACAAGATCTTCAAAAATTGAGTCACATAATTGAGACCTTAAAATATTGGTCAAGGTCAACAACAAGGGCACAAATTTGAAATATTTGAATTTTCTCCACAAATAAAATTTTCAGTACAAAAACAACAAAAAACATGATAAAGCTAATGTCCTGCAATATATATATATCTAAACAATCGTGGCATATGTTATATGTAGCTGAACAAATTGGAGTGGCAGGAAAGAGAACAGACGTTAACCACTTAGGATGATCTGGTCACAGCACTCGGCTCTATACCTCATTACCATCATAAAGCAGGGTCTGACATTAAGAACTGGCCCTGCTCTATACCTCATTATCATCACACGGCAGGGTCTGACATTAAGAACTTGTTATCATCACACAGCAGGGTCTGACATTAAGAACTGGCCCTGCTCTATACCTCATTATCATCACACGGCAGGGTCTGACATTAAGAACTTGTTATCATCACACAGCAGGGTCTGACATTAAGAACTGGCCCTGCTCTATACCTCATTATCGTCACACAGCAGGGTCTGACATTAAGAACTGGCCCTGCTCTATACCTCATTATCATCACACAGCAGGGTCTGACATTAAGAACTTGTTATCATCACACAGCAGGGTCTGACATTAAGAACTTGTTATCATCGCACAGCAAGGTCTGACATTAAGAACTGGCCCTGCTCTATACCTCATTATCATCACACAGCAGGGTCTGACATTAAGAACTGGCCCTGCTCTATACCTCATTATCGTCACACAGCAGGGTCTGACATTAAGAACTGGCCCTGCTCTATACCTCATTATCATCACACAGCAGGGTCTGACATTAAGAACTGGGCCTGCTCTATACCTCATTATCATCGCACAGCAGGGTCTGACATTAAGAACTTGTTATCATCGCACAGCAGGGTCTGACATTAAGAACTTGTTACCATCACACAGCAGGGTCTGACATTAAGAACTGGCCCTGCTCTATACCTCATTATCATCACACAGCAGGGTCTGACATTAAGAACTTGTTATCATCCCACGGCAGGGTCTGACATTAAGAACTGGCCCTGCTCTATACCTCATTATCATCACACAGCAGGGTCTGACATTAAGAACTTGTTATCATCACACAGCAGGGTCTGACATTAAGAACTTGTTATCATCACACAGCAGGGTCTGACATTAAGAACTGGCCCTGCTCTATACCTCATTATCATCACACGGCAGGGTCTGACATTAAGAACTTGTTATCATCACACAGCAGGGTCTGACATTAAGAACTTGTTATCATCACACAGCAGGGTCTGACATTAAGAACTGGCCCTGCTCTATACCTCATTATCATCACACAGCAGGGTCTGACATTAAGAACTTGTTATCATCGCACAGCAGGGTCTGACATTAAGAACTTGTTATCATCACACGGCAGGGTCTGACATTAAGAACTTGTTATCATCACACAGCAGGGTCTGACATTAAGAACTTGTTATCATCGCACAGCAGGGTCTGACATTAAGAACTGGCCCCGCTCTATACCTCATTATCATCACACAGCAGGGTCTGACATTAAGAACTTGTTATCATCACATGGCGGGGTCTGACATTAAGAACTTGTTATCATCACACAGCAGGGTCTGACATTAACAACTGGCCCTGCTCTATACCTCATTATCATCATAAAGCCGGGTCTGACATTAACAACTTGTTATCATCACACAGCAGGGTCTGACATTAAGAACTTGTTATCATCGCACAGCAGGGTCTGACATTAAGAACTGACCCTGCTCTATACCTCATTATCATCACACAGGAAGGTCTGACATTAAGAAATTGTTATCATCACACGGCAGGGTCTGACATTAAGAACTTGTTATCATCACACAGCAGGGTCTGACATTAAGAACTTGTTATCATCACACAGCAGGGTCCGACATTAAGAACTTGTTATCATCACACAGCAGGGTCTGACATTAACAACTGGCCCGGGAATGCTGAAGGACTTCTTAAACCTCCAGGCAAGTATGGACCAGTGGTTTAAAAAAATATTTCTTATATTTCCTTTTCTTTAGATTTAACAAAATGTCCAGCTGGTTAAAAACAGTTGAGCCTTTTTGAGCGAGTGACCAAAATCCTTAATGTGAAGCCCTGTGTTGTTAAACTTGTACATGTAAGCAGGTATTGTTAGTGTATTGTCCGATACACAATGATATCTCCCTGGATGTCAATACCAAGTGATCCTTCAAAAGGGAAGTGAGTGCTAATGTCAGACAGGAGTGCTGAGTGCCAGAATAAATACACTCATTTCACATGCATTTCAACCTACTTCATCTGCATTTCGTCGTACTTCGCTAAAAAAAACTGCCCACCATTAATTTCCTTAAAATGCATATATGTATCTGGCTGCAACTGGAACCTTTAAAACATAGTTCATGCCATATATCTGCTTTTGTTATGTTTTCATAACATCACATTTAACTTTGATTTCTTTGTAATGTATAGATTTAACTTTGCACTTAAAAATTATGATTGGGAGTAGATTTATATTCTAATTCTATTTTTTTATTTTTTGTTAAACATGATGAAATATATGAAAATGGACATATTTTAAGACATTACACCTGAAAATATGTCTTATCACCCAGAAAGTAAAAAGAAATGTTAAGGGTAGTTGATATGAACTAACAGTAGGTTAGATAGGGAAATCGGAAACACGTTTCTTTTCCCTGGGTCTTATTCGACATTGCATTCGCTAGAAGAAGCATCTTCAATATTTTGTTGATTATTCTTGCCTCACTTCAGCAACATTATAATGCAAAGTGCGACTCTGTCAGTCTGTGACATTTTTGGACACAATTACATGTCCCTCAAATGTAATTTAGCAAGAAGCCCGGATGATGAAATGTCTGCCATTGTTGTCTCAGTTGCAAATAAAGGCTCGTCTTCACAGCAGTATATCAGTTAATGAATATCCCAAGGTCGTCAGCCACACAATATCAGAAAGGTCAAGCATCTGCAAATCTCTCATCTATTTATTAGATATTTGTCGCCCCCTGGTGGCAAATACAGGACTTCCTTTTTTGGTGGGTATCTGCGGATAGTGACCTGTTGGCATGAGATTGATTTCAGAGGGGACTGTGTGAGACGGTCCAGACTTTGGCAACTCAATTTCCTACCAATGTACATGAGTGTCAGACATCCACACTCTCTGGTTTGGAATCATGTCATATTCACCCCTCACACTGATTATATATAGTTATTATGTACTGAGCTCACTGGACTGAAACTATAATATTAAAACAGAATCATGTTCATCACCACGATACTGTAAATCTATGATATCTGCTCTTAAACAATATGCCTCAATTTTTTTTAAACCAATTTAAAGTATAATTTTTGGGTGAGTATTCTACTTGCAGACAAATAGCAGTGAGTGTAGAAATCTTGTGATCACCAGACCAAGAGAAGGCCACTCTGACACTTGATGCAACCAACTCTCCATGCAGCGTACTAAAGCTCCTTGGTACATGTTGGGGTAACATCTTCACTCCTGAGCTCCTGCACCTGCACCTGCACCTGCAGGTACCACCCTCTCTCCCAGCACAATGCGCATCAAAGGTGCAGTTTGTAGCTTCCATTAAATGAGAATGCCAAATGAATTTATGTTAATTATTTTAATACTGATAATTCATTCATCATGAAGTCAAACTTACACCAAGAAAATCTCCTATTAAATTCTTTAAATTCTTGCAAGAGTTAAACTGCCAGAATTTGAAATGATCCCTCATCATTAGTAATAAATTTGTATAACCGTTTTAAACTTTAATGGACGACTTGTTCTCTCTTTATTTGCATTCATTTATCAGTTGGGATCAAAAGTTTATTTGGTTATGAAAGTGAGTTGATTGTGTTATTTCATTCCCTCTGACATTTTGTGTGACTTGTTGTGTGACTTGTTGTGTGACTTGTTGTGTGATGTGCACAACTTAATCTCATGAGCTAACACAATGACATGATTCAGTCACAGGTCAATGTGACTCATCAGATATTTGGATATGATTCAGTCACAGTGAACAGGTCAATGTGACTTGTCAGATATTTGGACATAACTAAGTCACAGGTCAATGTGACTCACCAGGTGTTTGGACATGATTCAGTCACAGATCAATGTGACTTGCTAGGTGTTTAAACATGATTTAGTCACAGGTCAATGTGACTCACCAAGTGTTTAGACATGACTCAGTCACAGATCAATGTGACTTGCTAGGTGTTTGAACATGATTCAGTCACAGGTCAATGTGACTCACCAAGTGTTTAGACATGACTCAGTCACAGATCAATGTGACTTGCTAGGTGTTTGGACATGACCCAGTCACAGGTCAATGTGACTCACCAGGTGTTTAGACATGACTCAGTCACAGGTCAATGTGACTTGCTAGGTGTTTGGACATGATTCAGTCACAGGTCAATGTGCCTCACCAGGTGTTTGGACATGATTCAGTCACAGGTCAATGTGACTCACCAGGTGTTTGAACATGATTCAGTCACAGATCAATGTGACTTGCTAGGTGTTTGGACATGACTCAGTTACAGGTCAATGTGACTTGCTAGATGTTTAGACATGACTCAGTCACAGGTCAATGTGACTTGCTAGATGTTTAGACATGACTCAGTCACAGGTCAATGTGACTTGCTAGGTGTTTGGACATGACCCAGTCACAGGTCAATGTGACTTGCTAGGTGTTTGGACATGACCCAGTCACAGGTTAATGTGACTTGCTAGGTGTTTGGACATGACCCAGTCACAGGTCAATGTGACTTGCTAGATGTTTAGACATGACCCAGTCACAGGTCAATGTGACTTGCTAGGTGTTTGGACATGACCCAGTCACAGGTCAATGTGACTCGTAACGTGTTTAGACATGACTCAGTCACAGATCAATGTGACTTGCTAGGTGTTTGGACATGATTCAGTCACAGGTCAATGTGACTTGCTAGGTTTTTGGACATGATTCAGTCACAGGTCAATGTGACTCACCAGGTGTTTGAACATGATTCAGTCACAGGTCAATGTGACTCACCACGTGTTTAGACATGACTCAGTCACAGGTCAATGTGACTCACCAGGTGTTTGGACATGATTCAGTCACAGGTCAATTTGACTCACCAGGTGTTTAGACATGTTTCAGTCACAGGTCAATGTGACTTGCTAGGTGTTTGGACATGACTCAGTCACAGGTCAATTTGACTCACCAGGTGTTTAGACATGATTCAGTCACAGGTCAATGTGACTTGCTAGGTGTTTGGACATGACTCAGTCACAGGTCAATGTGACTTGCTAGGTGTTTGGACATGACACAGTCACTGGTCAATGTGACTTGCTAGGTGTTTGGACATGACCCAGTCACAGGTCAATGTGACTTGCTAGGTGTTTGGACATGACTCAGTCACAGGTCAATGTGACTTGCTAGGTGTTTGGACATGACCCAGTCACAGGTCAATGTGACTTGCTAGGTGTTTGGACATGACCCAGTCACAGGTTAATGTGACTTGCTAGGTGTTTGGACATGACCCAGTCACAGGTCAATGTGATTTGCTAGATGTTTGGACATGATTCAGTCACAGGTCAATGCGACTTGCTAGGTGTTTGGACATGATTCAGTCACAGGTCAATGCGACTTGCTAGGTGTTTGGACATGATTCAGTCACTGGTGAATGTGACTTGCTAGGTGTTTGGACATGACCCAGTCACAGGTCAATGTGACTTGCTAGGTGTTTGGACATGACCCAGTCACAGGTCAATGTGATTTGCTAGGTGTTTGGACATGATTCAGTCACAGGTCAATGCGACTTGCTAGGTGTTTGGACATGACTCAGTCACAGGTCAATTTGACTCACCAGGTGTTTAGACATGATTCAGTCACAGGTCAATGTGACTTGCTAGGTGTTTGGACATGACTCAGTCACAGGTCAATGTGACTTGCTAGGTGTTTGGACATGACACAGTCACTGGTCAATGTGACTTGCTAGGTGTTTCGACATGACCCAGTCACAGGTCAATGCGACTTGCTAGGTGTTTGGACATGATTCAGTCACAGGTCAATGCGACTTGCTAGGTGTTTGGACATGACCCAGTCACAGGTTAATGTGACTTGCTAGGTGTTTGGACATGACCCAGTCACAGGTCAATGTGACTTGCTAGGTGTTTGGACATGACCCAGTCACAGGTCAATGTGATTTGCTAGGTGTTTGGACATGACTCAGTCACAGGTCAATGTGACTTGCTAGGTGTTTGGACATGACCCAGTCACAGGTCAATGTGACTTGCTAGGTGTTTGGACATGACCCAGTCACAGGTTAATGTGACTTGCTAGGTGTTTGGACATGACCCAGTCACAGGTCAATGTGACTTGCTAGGTGTTTGGACATGACCCAGTCACAGGTCAATGTGATTTGCTAGATGTTTGGACATGATTCAGTCACAGGTCAATGCGACTTGCTAGGTGTTTGGACATGATTCAGTCACAGGTCAATGCGACTTGCTAGGTGTTTGGACATGATTCAGTCACTGGTGAATGTGACTTGCTAGGTGTTTGGACATGACTCAGTTACAGGTCAATGTGACTTGCTAGATGTTTGGACATGACACAGTCACTGGAAAATGTGACTTGCTAGATGTTTGGACATGATTCAGTCACTGGTCAATGTGACTTGCTAGATATTTAGACATGACTCAGTCACAGGTCATGCTACTGTCTCCATGTAGATTCCATGTCGAGGGGGGAACCAGAGACGAATAGGAGACAGCTACCTGACTATCCACACAGATATCAAATTATCCTGAAACTCCCTACTTCTGATTTCTTTACATTTCAATACAAAATTGATTAAAAAGTCTGAGACCAGAAGTTGAGAAGTGCTTTGATCAGACACAAAGCAATCTATTCTTGAACTCTGCATATTAATCTGACATATAGAAAAACAAATTAAGCAGAAAATATTTGCTTTGTTATATTAATCAGTAAATTGATTGTTTTCATTGGTGAAGCAGTCACACGATCAAAATATTTTCCTCCAAGGTTCAAAGATGCATCTCTTATACGTATATATTTAACAAGGCTGATGAATTCCGCACATTATATATAAGCGTCTGCTGTCTTAAAGATGTCCAACCTGATGAAAAAAACTGTTAGTTTGTTTGTGTGCTCCAAACATGCTTTTACAAAATTGGGGTGAAACTAATACATCATTTATACAATGTTCACAGCATAATTATGATATTTTTTTTTTAAAAGATATCTTTTTTGTTATCCTGGAAGGCTTGGTACATGACAAAAAAGAAATCCTGAGTGTGAAGAAGGTTTTGGCAGAGACTGTTTGGGGCAGAGGGTCTGAACGCTCTAGGTCATTAAGCTGTAGATTGTACCATGTCTACTTCTCAGCCCTGACCGCATTAAACACACCAAGACCACCTCATCATGCAATGCTACAAGCAGAGTCTTCATCTTCTACCTGTAATTTCCTCAAACTCCTGCCAGATACTTTATTGCCATCTCATATTCACCTTAGAAAAAGTTCATTTTTGCCAGAGACAGGCAATGGCGTCTATGACAGACATCTGAGAAATAATCCTTTTAAACTGTCAATATTTTTTCACTTTGTTTGATGAACTTTTTGAACTACCCTTGGAATTCAGTGACACTCAACCTACAGATCTTTGATCATCTTTCCCCAAGAAGTTTAGATCCACTTCAGTGAATGTTTAAGTGAATGAATTGTTTTGTTCAGAAAAAAAATATTATAAAGCCAGTTTATTACTATTGAAAACACATTCAATTCAGACTATTCTGTTTGACTTCCACTTCTAACCTTATTACAGATGGAAATGAACCTGTTCATATATTTAGCCTCTTGTTAAACGTCTTGCGGTGACCTCATTAAATAACCCACCTATAGGGGGCACCACTGCTATCTCACCTGTAGGAAACTTAACAAGACAGACAAATCACTGCACCACCAGGGGGCACTGGGGCATGGTGCTCTGATTTATTCTAGCAGAATTTCATACTTATTCATTTGTGACAAGAAATGTAACAAAATTATTTTCAACTGTGATCAGTTCTCTTGTCATGCCTTGAATTACAAAATGTTTTTGTTTCAGCTAAACATAATTTGGCTTTTCACTTAATGCCTAAAGTATGAACAGAGTATGGTTCATCATCATCATCATCATTATCATCATCATCATCATCATCAAGCTTCTCTTTGAGTAAAATCAATGGTGAGCTGACAGACAAGATTGACAAGTGCAGTGCCTGTGGAATAGCCACGTGCTTCCTGCAGTGAGGCACGCCATTGGGGTGCCTGTGGAATAGCCACATGCTTCCTGCAATGAGGCACACCATTGGGGTGCCTGTGGAAGAGCCACATGCTTCCTGCAGTGAGGTGCCTGTGCCTTTGGGGTGCCTGTGGAAGAGCCACATGCTTCCTGCAGTGAGGCACACCATTGAGGTGCCTGTGGAATAGCCACATGCTTCCTGCAGTGAGGCACGCCATTGAGGTGCCTGTGGGGAGAACCCTCATGTCAGCATTAGAGTCATAAATGGAGAAGTCGTGTCAGTCTTGTCTGTGTGTGTCAGAATCAAATCAACGGCAAAAACCAAGAGGTAAATAACAGTCAGAAATCATTCTCCTTGAGAAACCATTCCTCCCATGTTCTACTGTCTGACACTGCACTGAACAGTTTGATGATTAATTATTGAGGCAATACTAACAGATGAATGTAAACAGCGCTATAAAAAACAAACTTCTGGAATGTCCAGCAAAACCAAGAGATAAAAACAGGCAGAAATATTTCTCCTTGTTAGACTATTCCTTTAAGGTTCTCCTGTCCAGCCAAACCTGAAGGTAGGAACATGCAGAAATCTCTCTCTCCTTGAAAAACCATTCCTTTGAAGGTCTGCAATGTCTGACACGCTGTGCAGTTTGACTATTATTTATCCAGACAAAACTAATAGATGAACATTAACAGCCCTGTAAGGAGCACACTAGATAACAGCCCTGTAAGGAGCTCACTAGATAACAGCCCCGTAAGGAGCATGCTAGATAACAGCCCCGTAAGGAGCATGCTAGATAACAGCCCTGTGAGGAGCATGCTAGATAACAGCCACATAAGGAGCATGCTAGATAACAGCCCCGTAAGGAGCACGCTAGATAACAGCCCTGTAAGGAACACGCTAGATAACAGCCCCGTAAGGAGCACGCTAGATAACAGCCCTGTAAGGAGCATGCTAGATAACAGCCCCATAAGGAGCAGGCTAGATAACAGCCCCGTAAGGAGCATGCTAGATAACAGCCCTGTAAGGAGCACACTAGATAACAGCCCCGTAAGGAGCACGCTAGATAACAGCCCCGTAAGGAGCACGCTAGATAACAGGCCCGTAAGGAGCACGCTAGATAACAGCCCTGTGAGGAGCACATTAGATAACAGCCCCGTAAGAAGCATGCTAGATAACAGCCCTGTAAAGAGCACACTAGATAACAGCCCCATAGGGAGCACGCTAGATAACAGCCCTGTGAGGAGCATGCTAGATAACAGCCCCATAAGGAGCACGCTAGATAACAGCCCCATAAGGAGCACACTAGATAACAGCCCTGTGAGGAGCACGCTAGATAAAAGCCCTGTAAGGAGTACGCTAGATAAAAGCCCTGTAAGGAGCAAACTAGATAACAGCCCCGTAAGGAGCACGCTAGATAACAGCCCCGTAAGGAGCATGCTAGATAACAGCCCTGTAAGGAGCATGCTATATAACAGCCCTGTAAGGAGCAGGCTAGATAACAGCCCTGTAAGTAGCACACTAGATAACAGCCCTGTAAGTAGCACACTAGATAACAGCCCCATAGGGAGCACGCTAGATAACAGCCCCGTAAGGAGCACGCTAGATAACAGCCCTGTAAGGAGCACGCTAGATAACAGCCCCGTAAGGAGCACGCTAGATAACAGCCCTGTAAGGAGCACGTTAGATAACAGCCCCGTAAGGAGCACGTTAGATAACAGCCCCGTAAGGAGCACGCTAGATAACAGCCCTGTAAGGAGCAAACTAGATAACAGCCCCGTAAGGAGCACGCTAGATAACAGCCCCGTAAGGAGCATGCTAGATAACAGCCCTGTAAGGAGCATGCTAGATAACAGCCTTGTAAGAAGCATGCTAGATAACAGCCCCGTAAGGAGCACGCTAGATAACAGCCCCGTAAGGAGCATGCTAGATAACAGCCCCGTAAGGAGCACGCTAGATAACAGCCCTGTGAGGAGCACATTAGATAACAGCCCTGTAAGGAGCACGCTAGATAACAGCCCCGTAAGGAGCACGCTAGATAACAGCCCTGTAAGGAGCACACTAGATAACGGCCCCGTAAGGAGCATGCTAGATAACAGCCCCGTAAGGAGCACACTAGATAACAGCCCCGTAAGAAGCACACTAGATAACAGCCCCGTAAGGAGCATGCTAGATAACAGCCCTGTAAGGAGCACGCTAGATAACAGCCCTGTGAGGAGCATGCTAGATAACAGCCCCATAAGGAGCACGCTAGATAACAGCCCCGTAAGGAGCACGCTTCATTTAGTTCATACTATTCTTATTTTGCTATGTTTATTGAGTTTTTACTTTGTTTGTAATCATACTCTCTTCATTAGTTTTTCCTTTTATGTGTGTTTTCCTTTTATATGTGTTTCAAACTTACAGACAAAGATTGTTTTTTTGTCTACAAATACAACTGCAAAAGAAGATGTTGAATTACTGTAGTGCTTTTTTACTTCATGATGTAGGTCTGACCTTGTCAAATTAGGGACTTTAAGCTGTCAGTTAAAAGCAAGTGGCGTATTGAGAGAGCAAAAATAGACGTTGTTTCCAATGCCTGTGCTTTCTATTGTTGTGCCTGTGTGTTTGACCTCCTCAAGGACAACTTCTATATAAAGTGTCGTAACCTGTGAGTCTTAAGCACCATCATCACTGCCCATAATGGCCACCATCCAATCCCACAATTCCCTCCTCCTTGGCAACCACCATCCCATAATATTCTATCCCATAATTCTTCCAGGAAGTATTGATAAGCAATAAAAGTTCAATTGGGCTTATTTTGTCTCTGAAAGACTCAGTCGAAAGTGAAAAAATGCCATCTTGGCTTGATGTCTCAATGTATCAGGGTCTGGCTGGAGTCAATGGGATCCGGTGGAGCAAGGGAAGACACGGAAACTCTGGACAGGACCGGACAGGACCGCATTACACCCAATATAGGGTGCACTATGTTAATAATGCGCAGCACATTCCCAAAATATGACCACCATTTTGCCACAATTCTCATCAACATTAGATTTTATTGCATGCATTTATGTCTAATGATGCCCAAACTTATTTTGGAGATCTCTACTGGAATTTTAATGGCAAATTCACAATATTTGTACAATCTTTATGATAAAAAATCTCAATTTAAAGTTTTGTATAAGAGTTCAACATAAGTGGAGTTCTTGAATATTTTGTTCAAATGTGTCATGCATGAGTGAAAGTTTGTCGTTTTATTTAAATCATTTATTACATCCATAACTGTCTTTCTATTCTTCTCGAGATTTTAAACTGATTATTAATTTTTTTTTAGTCAATCAGGCCTTGACATAAAGAGAAAAATGTTGGTTGCCCAGTTGGGCCACCAGAGCATGAGAAGTGGTGGCCCAAAATTTCTAAGGATAATAGGAAGTGTGATACAATAAAGAACATTGTAAATAAGGCTGTATAGTGTCTGAGTGGGGGATACATGTCCCAATCAAATATTTATCGTGATATGATATCTATCAAGGATTTGAATAATAAAATCAAGATAGTTTGGGCCACTAAAAGACCAAAAATATGATTGCCCAACTGGGCCACCGGTCCAGTGCGTATATCAAGCCCTGGTCATTTGTTTCCAATTAGTGTATTCTCTCCACAGCATACAGAATGGTAGTCAATATATCAGCTGTAAGGTCTACAGACCTATCCCAGCATGCACTGCACTTGACATGAGCACATCAAGTCACTGCACTAAATACTCAGCCGTCCGCTGGAGTCCATCCCTAGAGTCCATCCCTAGAGTCCATCCCTGGAGTCCATCCTTACAGTCCATCCCTGGAGTCCATCCCTAGAGTCCATCCCTAGAGTCCATCCCTAGAGTCCATCCCTGGAGTCCATACCTAGAGTCCATCCCTGGAGTCCATCCCTGGAGTCCATAGCTGGAGTCCATCCCTAGAGTCCATCCCTGGAGTTCATCCCTAGAGTTCATCCCTAGAGTCCATCCCTAGAGTCCATCCCTGGAGTCCATACCTAGAGTCCATCCCTGGAGTCCATCCCTACAGTCCATCCCTGGAGTCCATCCCTACAGTTCATCCCTGGAGTCCATCCTTAGAGTCCATCCCTAGAGTCCATCCCTGGAGTCCATCCCTGGAGTCCATCCCTGGAGTCCATCCCTAGAGTCCATCCCTAGAGTCCATCCCTAGAGTCCATCCATAGAGTCCATCCCTAGAGTCCATCCCTAGAGTCCATCCCTAGAGTCCATCCCTAGAGCCCATCCCTGGAGTCCATAGCTGGAGTCCATCCCTAGAGTCCATCCCTGGAGTCCATCCCTAGAATCCGTCCCTAGAGTCCATCCCTAGAGTCCATCCCTAGAGTCCATCCATAGAGTCCATCCCTAGAGTCCATCCCTAGAGTCCATCCCTAGAGCCCATCCCTGGAGTCCATAGCTGGAGTCCATCCCTAGAGTCTATCCCTGGAGTTCATCCCTAGAGTTCATCCCTAGAGTCCATCCCTAGAGTCCATCTCTAGAGTCCATCCCTAGAGTCCATCCCTAGAGTCCATCCCTAGAGTCCATCCCTAGAGCCCATCCCTGGAGTCCATAGCTGGAGTCCATCCCTAGAGCCCATCCCTGGAGTCCATAGCTGGAGTCCATCCCTAGAGTCCATCCATAGAGTCCATCCCTAGAGTCCATCCCTAGAGTCCATCCCTAGAGCCCATCCCTGGAGTCCATAGCTGGAGTCCATCCCTAGAGTCTATCCCTGGAGTTCATCCCTAGAGTTCATCCCTAGAGTCCATCCCTAGAGTCCATCCCTAGAATCCATCCCTAGAGTCCATCCCTAGAGTCCATCTCTAGAGTCCATCCCTAGAGTCCATCCCTAGAGTCCATCCCTAGAGTCCATCCCTAGAGTCCATCACAGGTTATACTTTCACCCTCACTAGAATCAGAGGTCCCTGTATTAATTACCCACTCGCCAAAAAGACAAATGCTCCAGAATTTTAATTCTGCACACATAGTCCATAACGTTTGCTTGATTGATGCTGAATGAGGAGGCAAAGCCCTTGATTATGTACAACGCCACTGCTGGAACCTACCATTTATATATCATATAAGGGGGAAACTCATAGCCTAGGACCAAACATTCCTGTATCCCAGAGGGGAAGTCTCATAGCCTCGGACTGACCATTTATTCAAGAACGGGGAGTCTTGTAGCACAGGACTGACCATTTTTGTATCTCAGAGGGGGAGTCTCATAACCTCGGACTGACCATTTATTCAAGAAGGGGGAGTCTTATAGCACAGGACTGCCCATTTTTGTATTCTACTTTCTCTACTTTAAAAGCATTTGGTTTTGTTATATTCCTACAAAAAGATAATTTCCAACAAAAATCACCCCTCGCCATAATTAAGGGGAGGTCCCTAGAGGTTTTAAGCCCAATGTTTTTTCTGGCTCTTAATGTGCAGAGGTTAAAATGCATTTCCCTCCATTGTCCGCTGATACAATTAGATTTGTTTTCTCATTGCGGGACCTAATGCCACGTTTTAATCAAGCTCTTCCGTTAAGTGCCTGCCATTTCTGATGTGACCTCTAGATGGCGCTGTCCCTCAGAAAAATCGTACTTTGCTGCTGTATAATAAACCCTGTTACATCACATGATTCCTAACCTCTCTGACAAATCTATGTCAAAATATCAAATTGACACCCTGGTTAACAAAGCTGCTCAATATACATACAGTATATCTTGTGTTTGCATTCTCAGCTCAGCATAATATCTTGATATTGTGATCATTGACACACTTTATAGTATTAATTTATGATCATGGCCTTGACATGCAAATAAAATTTATGACCATGGCATTGACAAGCAAATTTATTTTTAAACCCAATCAACAAATATCTAGGAATCTTGAAGTAAATGAATATAAAATCAGTTGCAGCCAAATCTGCCCACTAACAAATTGATGAATTAAAGTTTGAGAATATTTTTTGCTCTTGGGAAATTTTCTGTTTTTAAATCCTTCTTTTTGAGTTGAGAGGCTGATATAAACGTGTCCGTCTTTGCTCACCCTCTCCAACTTCAAAAAGAGCTGTGCTACCATTTATATTTAGTGTTGGGGAGGTTTAAATATTATTAAATAAATCTCTGGCTATTTTGACCACAACTTGATACATTTTTGCAGATCTGATTCATAAGAAGGAACTCATTCTTTTGGACTTTTGAGATCCTTCAACCTGAACAGACATGTGACCTTTGTCTCCCTAAATGCAGTATGAACCATCTGCTAATGGTGGCATATCTCTATGGGATCCCTCCTGCTACTGGTGCCACATCTCTATGGGATCTCTCCTGCTACTGGTGCCATATCTCTATGGGATCTCTCCTTCTACTGGTGCCATATCTCTATGGGATCTCTCCTGCGACTGGTGCCACATCTCTATGGGATCTCTCCTGTACTGGTGCCATATCTCTATGGGATCTCTCCTGCTACTGGTTCAATATCTCTATGGGATCTCTCCTGCTACTGGTTCAATATCTCTATGGGATCTCTCCTGCTACTGGTGCCATATCTCTATGGGATCTCTCCTGCTACTGGTGCCATATCTCTATGGGATCTCTCCTGCCACTGGTGCCATATCTGTATGGGATCTCTCCTGCTACTGGTGCCACATCTCTATGGGATCTCTCCTTCTACTGGTGCCATATCTCTATGGGATCTCTCCTGCCACTGGCGCCATATCTCTATGGGATCTCTCCTGCCACTGGTGCCATATCTCTATGGGATCTCTCCTGCCACTGGTGCCATATCTCTATGTGATCTCTCCTGCTACTGGTTCAATATCTCTATGGGATCTCTCCTGCCACTGGCGCCATATCTCTATGGGATCTCTCCTGCCACTGGCGCCATATCTCTATGGGATCTCTCCTGCCACTGGGGCCATATCTCTATGGGATCTCTCCTGCTACTGGTGCCATATCTCTATGTGATCTCTCCTGCTACTGGTGCCATATCTCTATGGGATCTCTCCTGCCACTGGTGCCATATCTCTATGGGATCTCTCCTGCTACTGGTGCAATATCTCTATGGGATCTCTCCTGCTACTGGTACCATATCTCTATGGGATCTCTCCTGCCACTGGTGCCATATCTCTATGGGATCTCTCCTGCTACTGGTGCCATATCTCTATGGGATCTCTCCTTCTACTGGTGCCATATCTCTATGGGATCTTTCCTGCTACTGGTGCCATATCTCTATGGGATCTCTCCTGCTACTGGTTTCATATCTCTATGGGATCTCTCCTGCGACTGGTGCCATATCTCTATGGGATCTCTCCTGCTACTGGTGCCACATCTCTATGGGATCTCTCCTGCTACTGGTACCATATCTCTATGGGATCTCTCCTGCTACTGGTGCCATATCTCTATGGGATCTCTCCTGGGACTGGTGCCATATCTCTATGGGATCTCTCCTGGGTCTGGTGCCATATCTCTATGGGATCTCTCCTGCCACTGGTGCCACATCTCTCCTGCTATTAGTGAATTGCTAAGTGTTGTACATGTTTTATGTGTCACAGAACCAAAAATAAAAACAAAGTGATGAAAAGCTTTCTTGCAGTAAGACTAATTTTTCTTCAGAAGAGAATCAAGTTCTCTGCCAAGAAATATTATGTTAAAAAACATTTCTGAGACAGGACCCTGCGAGCATACATCTGTCACCGGGCATCAAACCACTGCCACGCTATACAATATGTACACACACAGCCGAGCATACACTGCTACGGTATATTAGCAGGACTCATAACATAAGTCAACCATTTATCTTTTTATTTGCAGCATTATTCATTTCTCATCGTATCTTGGCAACCATTCTGAAGTCAAAATCTTTGTTTAAATTTATTGTTGTATTTTGCTGTTTTCTGAAAATATAGTATCTTTTTATGCGTTCATCAAAGAAATTCTTTCTTCAGAAGTTAGAGCAAAACTGCTGTTTTTCTAGTAAATGAGATGTCTACAAATCAGTGCTTTAAAGCAGTTTATTCTCCAGGAGTTTAAAGCAAAGCATAATCAATATTGGCTGTCATAACTTGACAAGAACAAAATCATCTTCTGTTTAACGACCTTCACAATGTCAAGATTTGCCTGGTGCGTCTGAGAGGTTTTTCTGTACCTTGTCAGAATACCCAGGGGGCCTGAACCGTTCTGAATCTTTGATGTCCCAAAATGTCAATTGAATGTCACAATGAAAGTCTTGATTCATGACAACCTTTGTGAAGTCTGATGTGTCGGACCGGCCGCGACCAGAAAAGGTCAGACACCTATTACATCAAATAATCTGCTGACCTTCACAACCAATAGATGTCAGTCAACCTGCTTTACCACACTGTAACTTTATGTCATAATATTGCATCTGACCACTGCTGCTTAATAAACCCATATATTTCAAAATATTAGTTTTAATATAATATTCATATTTTTTTATTATTCACGATCTATTTCAAACACAGAAACTGGGAGTAAATTTAAGGAATTTCATCTTTTCTATTAACTGTTAGCAATTATGTGATCTGAAGATATCGTGACAAAAGTACTTAATATCGCTTAATGCCCTTTTTTTCACTCTCCAGAATTTATGTTACAACATCTGTATCTCCCACTTGACGGACAAACATTACGCGGCCCCTATCATATCGGTAGCCTGACATTCCACTATTAGGAAAAGCCCTTATGATGGTCACCTAATTCCTATCATACCTATCGCAGACTTGTTACTGGCTACCATCGTGCTTCAGTGACCAGAATTCCTCTGCATACAGCTCCCCCTGATGAGAAGACTCTGCGAAACCCCACTTACCCCACCCTCCCACCTCCGCTGGCGTGCTCAGTCGGGTCGCTCCAGCGAAAAATTGCCTGTGAGAGCCTTGGACCATGTGGCCCGCCCCAGATATGATTGATGTCAATTCCGATACAAGACGAGATCTTCCGCGCTGTGATTGGCTCTCGCCACACATAAGCGATCTCGGCAATTGTGGACGACCAGTGTACCATACAATTGTGTGGATAGGTAAAAAAAAAAAGAAACGTGTTTCCTATTTTCCAATCTTCCCTTGCCAGCTACACTCAAGGTTTTTTTAAACTTTCCAGGTGAAAAGACATAATTTCAGTTATATCCATTCTATATCTTTATGAATCCATTCTCAATATATCTGATCCTTTTTAACAAAAAAATAAAAGATAAAAATTAAAATCAAACTATAATTTTTTTCAGAGCGTGTTATTGGAAACGAGATAATTATTTTCTTTGGCCTTAGGGATATCAAACATAAAGTTATATGGCTCTCGTCTCTCAGATCCATTGAATGCTACTTTTGCCAGCCTGCAAGGAGTTCATAAATTATCCCATCCAATATTTATGCCTTGGCCTCACCCTAACTGGCATGTGCATCACTTTCCTCAATGGACTGCAACCAGCTCCGCAAATATGGAAAACATGGACAAAAGATGTAAACATTTTATCTGGCTGGAGGGAGTGAATGCCAAGGGATTCAATAACAGAAGGATATTCATGCCCCGAAATAGGGCTGAAAATGAGTTCACAAATCAAACCATCGTCCTCTGTTAATTACTTATCTCTGTGTCCTTTTAAGTAAAAAATATTAGATAAGAATGCTGATATTTAAATCATCACCAAACAACATCTTATTTCAGTACCTGGACTTAAATTTTGTATATATTTTTTCCATTACCAGCAGCCTCCAGTATATCTTAATATCTACTTAACATGCACTTATACCCAATGTCTGTGTATTATGAAATAATGGAAATAAACACCATAGCATACTATATCATTAAAACAACTCAAAATTGAATTATACAAAATAACTTTCTTTTCATGATAAGCTTTGATATATACATTATTCTCAGATAATGGAGATGTTCCACATGTAAGGAGAAGCGGAAAATATGCTCAGGTCAAAAGTATAAGGAACAGGAAACCAATAATGTTGTCATAATTACAGAAACAGAAATAGGTGTAAACACAATGAAACAGAATCTAGCTCAAAGGCAGTAAGAAAGGTTAAATGGTGAGCTGCGGTCAGATCGTCATCTCTTCACCGGACCGGGATCTCGTGGTATGATTGGGATCTCGTGGTAGGATCGGGACCTCATGGTAGGATCGGGACCTCATGGTAGGATTGAGACCTCATGGTAGGATTGGGACCTCATGGTAGGATCAGGACCTCATGGTAGGATTAGGACCCCGCAATGGGATTGGGACCTTGCAATAGGATCGACCTCGTGGGCCATTCATCATGACCTTGTGGGCCATTCATCATACCTACCTGTCCCTGCCAGCCAAAGTTAACTGCGGCATATTTACAAAACAAATAGAACTGCAGGATTCCTCATGAGCTGTCATTTCCTCTCTGTGATGACAAACAGTTCTCTGCATATCAATGAAGTCTCAAGGTATCGGGTCATCAGTATATATATATATATATATATATATATATATATATATATATATATATATATATATATATATATATATATATATATATATATATATATATATATATATACACACACATATACGGAGAGAAACGAAAATCTCTGCAGCAAGACACATTATCTGCAGCAAGACTCATATTTCATATAAGATAGATTAAGAAATCAACAATTATTGCAAGACAACCGTCTCTCATATTTAGCATGTAAAGTCGCTGAATCATGTTAATTTCAGAGACAGCTACATCTGTAATTCGTTTGATTTTGCTTAAATTAAAATTTCCAGTTATTAATGAATAGGAAGGCAGATTACCATAGAAAATGGCTTAATAAGTTGGATAAGACACCTCAGTGATTGGTGGATATTTGGCAAATTAAGTGGCATCTTATTTTCTCAATTTAAAAGGATAAATAAGAGCACTGTGCAGGAAGATCTCATAATCAGGTTGCTTTTACTCTGTTTTAACCTTTGACCTCTAAAAATTAGGTCGGATTTGTTGAACTCCATCGTAAAGTAACCTGGGATATTCAAAATAGCATCTCTCCTTTGAGATAGAGTGATAATGTCATTCAGCTTCAGGCCTCAGGTGAGAATGAAGAGCCACACAGAAAGACAAAGTTACACTGACATTTGGACACGCTGCACAATATAAAATCACTTAAAGGCCAAACAACCAAACAGAACGAGGAAGTATGAATATCCAGGTACCAGATTTTCACAAAATTGTAAGCACCAGACTATTTTTCAAGAACTTGTTTTGAAATTCGGCCTAAATCATTCACAACCTATTTTATGATAGAGTTTCCTAAAATCTACAAAGGTTATATTTTGAATTTCATATTTTTATGTACTTAGCACAGATTTTAGTCCTATCAACCTATCCAGACCAGTTCCAGCTCTGATATTGTATCTAACATGAGAACAGCAGGAAAAATCCAATGCAAAATGCAATCACATGGATATAATATGGCCGACAAATTTAATGAGAATATATCACTATTAATTCTCTATTCATTGATAGGTCATAACTTATTTTACCGTAAAGTTAGTTTTGTTATGACAACACTATGTTATTGTTTTATATTACTTGATTTTACAAATTCTCACGGCAACTCTTTGCATGTTTAGATATGTTCCTGTCATTCTTGAGATAATAAATTACAATTCTCACTGCTGAAGTGGGCCATGCTGCCACCTGGTGTGTGGAAACATTTCATTACAATCAGTTAATACACCTATAACTCTCTTTCAATTCTTCTTAAGATTTTAAATATGATTACTTCTTGCCGGTTTGTCCATGCATTTATTGCCAAAATATTTATGTATTCACTTCACGTCATACAGAATTGTAGTCATCATTTCAGCTGACGTGTCTGCAGACCTATCCCTGCAAGAATTGTACACAACACAAGCGACACCTAGTGGATCACAAATGTTGATACTCAAGCAGTGAGAATTAGAATTATATTATGATATCAGACATCCCTTGGGATATACAGATAATTAGAGTCATATCACTTCTGGATATTCATTCTATTAACATTCTATTTCCCTTTAAACATCTATGGGAAAATATAGATTATAAACAAGAATATTACACCATGGAATAAATATATAACAAATAGTTCTATTTTATCCATGCTTATACAGAACAATAATTACCAACTCTTTTATAGTGATTTATCTTTATACATAAACGCTGCTCGTTTACTGGATCATATAATGAAGTGTACACATGTGTGAAAACCTGTCCCCAGGTGGCGCATTAGAGAAAGGTTCTATTTGGACACGAGAGAGGAGAGCCGAGGCCGCTGACGCTGACGCTGACAATGACACGCTACTGACAGGATATCATAGCCGACAGTACAACCGGCGCACTCAGAGGGGGTCGGGCTACCACAAGCAAAATATACAAAAAATATATAAAAAAAGGTAATATTTATATAGTGCTGATTTCAGATACTGTCTGCATATAGCAATTAATAATAACTGGCTGGGATTTGAACTGGGAATACCTGGATCTCAAGGCGAACACTCTAGCAACTGAGGTACTTTAGATAGTGAAACTCCTCAAAGACTCAAACTTTTTTTAAACAGGATAATGCATGAATATGAATGTCCTTTGAAACCTTTTTATTTATATTAAAGATATATATAATATTTAGGAAACCCCCTCCCTGAACATGCTTTCTGGATATGCTTTCTGGACATGAATTCTGGGCATGTTTTCTGGATATGCTTTCTGGACATGAATTCTGGACATGTTTCCTGGATATGCTTTCTGGACATGAATTCTGGGCATGTTTTCTGGATATGCTTTCTGGACATGAATTCTAGGCATGTTTTCTGGATATGCACAGTTTTAACTATAATGTGAAGAGTGTATTCTTTAACTTTGATAAGAAGATAAGTGCATTTGAAAACCCTCATTCATATGTAGATTTGCATCCTCTATTTTCCAGACATGCCTCTCTATAAAAACCGCACCCTATCTTTGCAATTAATGAAACATGACACAAGAAATCTGTGCCACATTTTATCTCATAAGCACAGCACCATATCAAATATATCTTAAAGAAATCAATTCTAACGACCACTCAAAAATGAGCATTCATAAATGTCCGGTCAATAACGCCCAGTGAGAAACCTTTTATCTGTCTTCATTTCCAAGGTTTCTTATCGATCTCACGCTCCACAGGTTGCTTCCATAATAGAAGGGGAGCTCTTCTGAGAAGGAGATACAGTTATGATCTGGCGGGAGCATCGCTGGAGTTACATTTGTTGATTTAGCGATAATCTGCCCGTAGCTCGCGTGTCAAACACAATTAGGCTGCAAAGTGAATTGTCATCCCAACAAATAACAATGTTGACTGTGACAATGTGTGTGAGTGGCAGGGTGTCGTACCCGACTGTTCCCACATGCTGCTATGCCGGCAATCTGCTGGTATTGATATCTCAATATCAATAATACCCTGCCACAGCCTCACCCCCCCTACCACCCCCCTGGCCCCCCCTCGGCCCCCCTCGGCCCCTCGCGGCTGCCGGTACGTGGTTAGGCATTGTCTGCACATCCATACATCTCTGCATGAACCTGATATTCCGTTCTTGCAAGTCTTTATCCTTCCCTTCAAGATAGCTTGATAAAAAATCCCTAATATAAACAGATTTCTTTTCCAGGCAATATTTGTATTGCTGTTGGAGTAACATATCTTAGTAGGATGTGATAAGCCGAACAAAGTATTTATTACATTTAGATTTGAACATTTATCAAATTATGACCACTTTACATTTTGACTTGTTTTTCAATAAGTGAGCTTTTATAAAATATGGACTCTATTAATCATCAACTTTTAATCTATTTTATTTTTTAAAGACGGTTGATTCAGCTATAAATTCTTCTGTATCGTAAGAAAGGACCATTAAAAAGGCTGTAAGATTTCAATTTGGTTTTGATCATTTAATAGATATAAATGATAAAAACTTAAATCTGGACTTGAGCATCTTATATTGACAGAGAAAACTTAAATCTGGACTTGAGCATCTCAAATCGACAGAGAAAACTTAAATCTGGACTTGAGCATCTTATATTGACAGAGAAAACTTAAATCTGGACTTGAGCATCTTATATTGACAGAGAAAACTTAAATCTGGACTTGAGCATCTTATATTGACAGAGAAAACTTAAATCTGGACTTGAGCATCTCAAATTGACAGAGAAAACTTAAATCTGGACTTGAGCATCTTATATTGACAGAGAAAACTTAAATCTGGACTTGAGCATCTCAAATTGACAGAGAAAACTTAAATCTGGACTTGAGCATCTTATATTGACAGAGAAAACTTAAATCTGGACTTGAGCATCTCAAATTGACAGAGAAAACTTAAATCTGGACTTGAGCATCTTATATTGACAGAGAAAACTTAAATCTGGACTTGAGCATCTCAAATTGACAGAGAAAACTTAAATCTGGACTTGAGCATCTCAAATTGACAGAGAAAACTTAAATCTGGACTTGAGCATCTTATATTGACAGAGAAAACTTAAATCTGGACTTGAGCATCTCAAATTGACAGAGAAAACTTAAATCTGGACTTGAGCATCTTATATTGACAGAGAAAACTTAAATCTGGACTTGAGCATCTCAAATTGACAGAGAAAACTTAAATCTGGACTTGAGCATCTTATATTGACAGAGAAAACTTAAATCTGGACTGGAGCATCTCATAATGTCAGAGAAAACTTAAATTTGGACTTGAGCATCTCATATTGAGAGAGAAAACTTAAATTTAGACGTGATGGTATAATTTGCAAGCCGTGTTGGTTCTGACACGGCAGGGCTTGCTGTTCTATAAGATAAGACGTCACCGCTCCCGGAGGCCAGCAGTACTGCGGGTGGCCACAGAATCTCACTCAATTGATCATCCTTAAAGCACAATTGCGTTTGGAGGGGGATTAATACAACAGCTTAATAGTTCTATACATGGACAAGAACATCCCGCTGACATCATGATGAATCCCCGGCCTTATTTACATCTACCGTAATCCTCCATGTATAAGCCCCCTCAACAGTATTGTACCGCTCTTAATTCTGCTTATCATGTTAATATCTCCTTGATATCATGTTATTGATATAATTTGTTTGGTCATGTGAATGGTCTTAGAATTCATTTGGTCATGTAAATGGTCATGTAATCCTTTTGGTGATGTAATATGTTTGATCCTGTAATCTAAATGATCAAGTAATTTTACAATGTAATTTATTTGGTCATAAAATTTAATTCGTCATGTAATCTAAATGGTCATATAATTAATGAAATCTCTGGTCAAATAATTTATTTGGTTATATGAATGGTCATGCAATCTATTTCATCGAGTAATCTATTTCATCGAGTAATCTATCTCATCAAGTAATCTATTTCATCAAGTAATCTATTTCATCGACTAATCTATTCAGTCATTTAATTCAATGTTTAGTTCTAGAGATTTTGTCGATATTTTATCCCATCAACATCATAATTATTGTGCTGTCATAGACCCATCAAAATAACATGGCAACTTCTTCAGAAAAATGGCTGACAATTACTTGATAATTAAGAACATACAACTGCCAAGAAGATTTTGGAGGTTTCAGTTGGGGAGCTAATATGTTGATATGTACTCAATGAGTTCACTCATAATAGTAAACAAGATGGCTGAATAGATGTTGAGAATGTGCTTGATTTTCTCTTCGGGGAAGGAAGTACATGTCATGGACCCATCAAAATAACATGGCTGCCTGTTCAGATAAAAATGGCTGACAACTTCCTGATAATTAAGAACATACAAATGCTGTATTTGCATAATTTGTACAGCAGAAGGTTGCGGAAGATTGCAGAAGGTTGCGGAAGATTGCAGAAGGTTGTGGAGGTTTCAGTCGCGGCAATATCAGCAATGATTACCTAGAGAGCTCCACACTAGGTAAAGCTAATGTTAACATGATTCCATAATTAAACTTAACCCTGAAGAGGGAGCTATGATTTCACCACTTTAAAACGCACTCAATATTCAGGATTGTGCTGTAAAGAAAACACTTTACACTCTTCTCCTTGAAGATAATCTAAGAACGCCTGAAAAATATTTGACAGCAATACACCTTTATGCATTTTCAGAAAAATAGACAATCTATAATAGATTACATTTCTAAGACATTTTCTGTTGATGTATTGCAACATGATTTAAATATTAAACCCCTGGTGTCCTTACATATTTATCAAGAAAAGAGAAACATAAAACCACATTCCAGCTCACGAAGTGCGTTTACCAGAATACACAGTGCACATTTTGGGGAATTTAGCGTGTTTGGCATCCACTTTGGGAAATGATGTATTCTAATGAATCTCAAAGTAGCATTTGATCGTACTGACCTGGTACAAATAAACATGCTGCTTTCACTCTCGAGAGAATCATTTCTATCCCTCCCGGAATTTTGTTTTCTTCTCCTGAGAGTAATTAAACACAACATATTGCCATTCAGAAATGACGAAACGTCCAATTAATTGCTCAAAACACGGCCAGCTACAGACTTAGCCGTAGTATTAATTCACACCACATCCCATAATACTTAGCACGCTTATATCAGCGGGGCTCGTCCGGAGCAGTGTCTGGGGTAGGTCCGTCAGAATTAGTGGGCATAAGGGTACAGCATACCCCACTCCTCATTTATTTATTTTTGTCCATAACATGATAAAATCTGACACAATTTGCTTCATTAAACAGGCAGAGATGAGAGAAACACAACATTTTGATGGTTTTCAATTAAAGACCCCTCCCTCTGATACTGTGATACATGCTTTTAAGAATAACTCCAGAGCAATTTATGGATGATCCCCTGATCTGAGTATAATACCTTGTCATTATTTATGCTGTGAGGACAGTGGGATATTATTAGCAGCCATAAAGCTTGTAAGTGTGAAGAACTTCATCCCGCGTGCCTTATAATGGGGCGTTCAAGTGTTACAACCAAGCCGGTAAACTCAACCAATACGATCAAATATTCATCGAACAGCATCGGCAAGAACGAGGAGAATCAATCTTTAATTTGTTTACGGCAATCTTTTTGAATTGGTTTTTCAGAGATTTTAATCAAATGAAATGTTTCAAGTGTCGTGTCTTTGCATGACGGGGAAGATGAGACAGAAAAAAATAAGACGAGACCTTTGATGGATGAACGGCACGTTCAAATTGTGCAAAAAGTGGAGGAATGTCTGAGGTGGACTGGATGCGTCTTCTTCAATATGGCACCTGCTCCAGGTTTATTGGCAATTATTTCTGTGTCGCATTAATTTTTAATCTTGAGACTGTGGAGGGGGTAATTTCTTAGATTGGCTGGAAGAGTCGGTGAGAAAACACGGCAACACACACTCAACAACTGCTTTTCAACTTTGTTAATTGAAACAATAGGACTAAATTCTATGGCAAATTAAGCAGCAACCACTTTGTGTCATTTGAAACCAGTTTTAATCATCTTAAAAGACTGTGATGTTTGTAACAAATGTGGACATTTGTAGTCGGCAATCATTGAACCAAAGGTGCTCGTTTGTGAGCGCGTTTTAATTTGCAAACTGTGTGGACTAATTAACAAATAAGAGAACTTTCTAAAATAAATGTTCTCATCTCAATGGAGATGTGAGTCCTGAAGAAGAGTAGGACATTTAATATCAGACTGTCGATAGAGATGCATTACCCTTATCTGAAAGTTCAGGTTTACGAGAGTCATCTGCAGCAGAGTAAAATTGCTGCCCCAATATTCCATGCTTGGCATACGCAGTGTGATACCCAACATTGTGGTTGAAGAATTGTCTGCAGATACTCTTGTGGCTGAAAATATGCCACAATACGGATAAAGCTTGCTCTGCAGACTCTCCTGTGGCCACAAATTTGCCACAGTAATGATGGCAAAGATATAATTATATTCTTTTTCACACAGTGCTTAAATCTCATCAGAGAATGTTAATTCCATCGGCACTGATGGGGGTGACAAGAAAAATCTCAGCAATCAGGAGTTATGGGTAAAAAGGTATATTGGTTGCTATGGTGACTGCTTTTGGTCCCAAAGCATTATGGGAGCTGTCAAAACAATTACCTACAACCCTGGCAACAATCAGTACATTATCATCATGAATTTCAAATAACAGCCAACATCATTGGTTCACAATGAGGTTTGTCATCCACTTGATGATAGCTTGTTAGAAAATCATACTATTTTTCCTGAAATTCCCAAACACAGCCAAAAGAAACCAAACACCTCCCCATCCCTTAATTATACTGATAATCCATCAGAGAAAACATACATGTGCTGCAGTTCATTTATATGGAGAGATATAATGCACAAATGAGGCAAATACGTGTACTTTCCTATTTCTGGTAAATTTCGAGTCAAATAAGCCCCCCCCCCCCCCCAAAAAAAAAAAACATAATTATTTGAATGGGGAGAACATCACTTCGGTGGTGCTTGCCACATTTCTCATCCTAGAAAAACAGCCTCCAGATTTGTAATGACATGCATTGCATCTGAGGGTCCCTTTACAATTATGTATCACCCCTGTACCACCCCTGTACTACCACTGTATAATGATGTATCACCCCTGTATAATGATGTACCACCCCTGTACCACACCTGTAGTATGATGTACCACCCCTGTCTAGTGATGTACCACTCCAGTACCACCCCTGTACCACCCCTGTCTAGTGATGTACCACCCCTGCAGAATAATGTACCACCCCTGTACCACCCCTGTATAATGATGTACCACCCCTGCAGAATGATGTACCACCCCTGTACCACCCCTGTCTAGTGATGTACCACCCCTGCAGAATGATGTACCACCCCTGTACCACCCCTGCAGAATGATGTACCACCCCTGCAGAATGATGTACCACCCCTGTACCACCCCTGTCTATTGATGTACCACCCCTGCAGAGTGATGTACCACCCCTGTACCACCCCTGCAGAATGATGTACCACCCCTGTACCACCCCTGCAGAATGATGTACCACCCCTGCAGAATGATGTACCACCCCTGTACCACCCCTGTCTAGTGATGTACCACCCCTGCAGAATGATGTACCACCCCTGTACCACCCCTGCAGAATGATGTACCACCCCTGCAGAATGATGTACCACCCCTGTACCACCCCTGTCTAGTGATGTACCACTCCTGCAGAATGATGTACCACCCCTGTACCACCCCTGTTTAATGATGTACCACCCCTGCAGAATGATGTACCACCCCTGTACCACCCCTGCAGAATGATGTACCACCCCTGCAGAATGATGTACCACCCCTGTACCACCCCTGTCTAGTGATGTACCACCCCTGCAGAATGATGTACCACCCCTGCAGAATGATGTACCACCCTGTAGAATGATGTACCACCCCGTACCACCCCTGTCTAGTGATGTACCACCCCTGTATAATGATGTACCACCCCTGTAGAATGATATATCACCCCTGTACCACCCCTGTAGTATAATGTACCACCCCTGTACCACCCCCTGTAGTATGATATACCACCCCTGTACTACCCCTGTAGTATGATGTACCACCCCTGTACCACCCCTGCAGTATGATGTACCACCCCTGTACTACCCCTGTAGTATGATGTACCACCCCTGTATTACCCTGTAGTATGATGTACCACCCCTGCAGTATGATGTACCACCCCTGCAGTATGATGTACCACCCCTGTAGAATGATGTACCACCCCTGTACTACCCTTGTCTAATGATGTACCACCCCTGTCTAAGGATGCAGGGAGCCTGTGTGTTTAACAGGCAGGCCTGGATTCGGAGGCAGGTGGTCAGGAAGTAGAAGTTTCCTGACTCCACTCTCTGCCACTGTTCGGCTTTCCATATTATGATGTACTGCTGAATGATAACATCCACAAAACATACTCAAGGCCAAGCAAACAAATAGCCTAGTTTCTGGTATTGCTTTTAACATAAATCCTGTACCCAAGGTTTTTTGCTTGCTTTTAGGCTATTGGAATTTCCATGTGATTCTGAAAAAAAGAAATTCATAATCTCAAGCAAATTAAAAATTTATTCATTAACACAGACCATTTCTGTTTATGGAAAAAAAGCTATAAAACTTCTATTCAGGTATAAAGAATTAATAAATATATTGGCATAAAATTTACTTGTTATTATAATAAATAACTATGTTTTCCCTTAAAATAACCTATGATACTTAAATATCATGATGCATTTTTTTTTTCCAAATATTTTCTCATTTTCTTTAGCTATCTTATCTTCTTTCACTTCTTTGCCTTATAATGTTTGAATCATCTTCAGCCTTTGATCCAGCTAATATACATCAACATTTATAGTTTCATTTATTTTCTTCTCAAGGTGAAGATAAAGGTAACATTTATATAGCACCGACTCCAGACAATGTCTGCTCAAGGCACTTGGCAGTAATTGGTCGGGATTCGAACCCCTGGGTCTCAAGGCAAATGCTCTACCAACTTAGCTATTTATGCCACTTCTCTCTGTGGGATGCCCTTTGGCTTGTCTGATTAACATAACCATAATATAAATATAACCCAAAAAGATATTAATTTTATCAGAAAAGATAAAAAAACAAATGTATTTTTATATTTGGTGAATCAGGTGTTGCTCACCAATAAAGTAACATGAGTAAATCACAAAGGTAGCTTTCATCGTTTCCTGTTTATTGTTTTTTTATATATTTCAGTTATTTTCATCTTTACTATCAAATCCATATTCATGTGTTGTGAGTTTAATTGGTTTATAGCAGCATTTGTGATGGGTGACAATTTCTCAGATTTCATCGCTGATCAACTGGTTTCTGTTCATTTCCTAATCACATCAAATCATTAAGTTCAATCAAGTCAATCAGATCAATCAAGCCAATTAGGTCAATAAGTTCAATCAGGTCAATTAAGTCAATCAAGCCAATCAGGTCAATCGAGCCAATTAGGTCAATAAGTTCAATCAGGTCAATTAAGTCAATCAAGCCAATCAAGCCAATTAGGTCCATAAGTTCAATCAGGTCAATCAAGCCAATCAGGTCAATTAAGCAAATCAAATCAATAAGTTCAATCAGGTCAATCAAGCCAATTAGGTCAATAAGTTCAATCAGGTCAATCAAGCCAATTAGGACAATAAGTTCAATCAGGTCAATCAAGCCAATCAGGTCAATTAGGTCAATCAGACCATTTAGACCAATTAGACCAAACATGTCAATCAGGCCAATTGGTTGACACTAAAGCTCATGGACTGGATATTTACTCAACTGTTCATGTACCCTTTGAGTACATTGGACAAGTAAAAGAGCCCTCATTTTGTCACTCACATGCATGACCATATGGAAGTCTAGACCGGACTGATCAGCATATAACAGACATCACTTTTACAGACCAGCATATAAACACAGACTCGATGCTCCTGGTCAAAACATCTAAATAATCCAAACAGCATTAAAAGGCCCCAGCAAGTATTTGAGCCCTATTCCTCGGGCACATAAAAGTCACTTTCATTCTATGCTCACACTAAAAAATAAGATCACTATTTCCATGTTAAAATAAATTATACAAGCACATCAGTTTTCAGAGACTAATGTTGACAGGACAGGAACACCATGTTCAATTTAAAGTGAAAAGTATCGTATTTAACTGATAGATACACAAATATGAATAAAATGCCCAAAAGATGTGAGGTATTACTGCAATGTTGGTACATTGGTGAAATGACAATAAATGTTAAGGATCCTCTCCTTCAATGGCATGAGGTCGACCTTCTCTGACAAAACGAGCCGTTCTCCAACGAGCCGTCCTCCACCGGACCGTCCACCAACAAGCCGTCCCCCACCGGACCGTCCACCAACAAGCCGTCCTCCACCGGACCGTCCACCAACTAGTCATCCTCCACCGGACCGTCCACCAACAAGCCGTCCTCCACCAGACCGTCCACCAACAAGCCGTCCTCCACCGGACCGTCCACCAACAAGCCGTCCTCCACCGGACCGTCCACCAACAAGCCGTCCTCCACAGGACCGTCCACCAACAAGCCGTCCTCCAACGAGCCATCCTCCAAGAAGCCGTCCTCCACCGGCCATTTGCCTTTACAGTTTGCCTTGTTTTGAACCACATGGAAACCATTCATAAATTTGGTTGCCAAGTACCATTGAAACAGTCATTCATTGGACCTTGCCTTGCTGAAGGCTGTCTGTCAACACTACTACACTTTTTAATTATGCATAGCACCACTTACACATTCATAGCATACAGAGATGAGAGTCTATATTACACCTTACAATCATCAGAATTGTCAAAATGTGCATGCCTCAAAAGTGTAGCAGTGTTGATTGACAGCTTCCAGCAAGGCAAGGTCCGATCTGTCAAGTACTCCTGTTTGACCCCAAATGACTTTTTGATGCTGAAAATTCACCAGCAGTAAATGATAGTGTAATAAAACAGTCAGTCTTGACAGATTTTCCAAATCTTTTGCCTTAGAAATAAACTGAATGAATAGAAAACACGAAACAGTGTACAGACACTTAACAGTTATACCACAGATGGCGTGACGATCACATGTAAAAGTAAATGTTCCATCTGGCAGGAAAAGCGGGAGATTGATCCTGACTGAGAGGTCCACCTTCTCTGATGCAATAACACAACAGTTTAAGGTCCACATCCTCTGATGTCACAATAGTATGATGTCACAATAGTATGATGTCACAATAGTATGATGTCACAATAGTATGATGTCACAATAGTATGATGTCACTATAGTATGATGTCACAATAGTATGATGTCACAATAGTATGATGTCACAATAGTATGATGTCACAATAGTATGATGTCACAATAGTATGATGTCACAATAGTATGATGTCACAATAGTATGATGTCACAATAGTATGATGTCACAATAACATGTCACAATGGCATGATGTAACAATGGTATGATGTCAACTTTGTCTCAACTCAATAGTTTAGGGTCCACATCCTCTGATGTCACAATGGTATGATGTCACAATGGTATGATGTCACATTCGTATGAGGTTTCTTATTTAAGAAGTCAATGCTTTAGGTTCCACCTTTACTGCAGTGATACAATGATGTGGGGTCGACGTTCTTTTTGGTACGGTCACATGGTTGTGTGATTTATTGCGTGGGGCCGCTACAGGACAGGAAGGTTGTAATCAGACTCTTATCACTGATCTCCCGCCTCATTCATTCCCACACAGCTAATCAAGCTGACAGCATTCATCCTCTCTGAGTAGTGACGCCTCACTCCAAACCCAAACCCAAACTCAAACTCCAGCCCATTCCATCTCACTCCAGGCTATACCAACACAAACTCCAGCCCATTCCATCTCACTCCAGGCCATACCAACCTACTCCAGCCCATTCCATCTCACTCCAGGTTATACCAACCCACTCCAGACCATACCAACCCACCCTAGACCATACCATAACACCCTAGACCATACCATAACACCCTAGACCATACCATAACACCCTAGACCATACCATAACACCCTAGACCATACCAACCCACTCTAGACCATACCATTACACCCTAGACCATACCATAACACCCTAGACCATACTAACCCACTCTAGACCATACCAACCCACTCTAGACCATACCAACCCACTCTAGACCATACCAACCCACTCTAGACCATACCAACCCACTCTAGACCATACAACCCACCTCTAATCTGACCTGTTGGTGTGGGTTGTCTCAGACTCTGCGATGTAATCTGACCTGTCGGTGTGGGTTGTCACAGACTCTGTGATGTAATCTGACCTGTCGGTGTGGGTTGTCACAGACCCTGTGATGTAATCTGACCTGTCGGTGTGGGTTGTCATAGACTCTGTGATGTAATCTGACCTGTCGGTGTGTGTTGTCTCAGACTCTGTGATGTAATCTGACCTGTCAGTGTGGGTTGTCTCAGACTCTGTGATGTAATCTGACCTGTCGGTGTGGGTTGTCTCAGACTCTGTGATGTAATCTGACCTGTCGGTGTGGGTTGTCACAGACTGTGATATAATCTGACCTGTCGGTGTGGGTTGTCTCAGACTCAGTGATGTAATCTGACATGTCGGCGTGGGTTGTCACAGACTGTGATGTAATCTGACCTGTCGGTGTGTGTTGTCTCAGACTCTACGATGTAATCTGACCTGTCGGTGTGGGTTGTCTCAGACTCAGTGATGTAATCTAACCTGTCGGTGTGGGTTGTCTCAGACTCTGTGATGTAATGTGACCTGTCGGTGTGGGTTGTCTCAGACTCTGTGTTGTAATCTGACCTGTCGGTGTGTGTTGTCATAGACTCTGTGATGTAATCTGACCTGTCGGTGTGGGTTGTCTCAGACTCTGTGATGTAATCTGACCTGTCGGCGTGCGCTGTTTCAGACTCAGTGATGTAATCTGACCTGTCGGTGTGGGTTGTCACAGACTCTGCGATGTAATCTGACCTGTCGGTGTGTGTTGTCTCAGACTCAGTGATGTAATCTGACCTGTCGGTGTGGGTTGTCTCAGACTGTGATGTAATCTGACCTGTCGGTGTGGGTTGTCACAGACTGTGATGTAATCTGACCTGTCGGTGTGGGTTATCTCAGACTCTGTGATGTAATCTGACCTGTCGGTGAGGGTTGTTTCAGACTCTGTGATGTAATCTGACCTGTCGGCGTGCGCTGTTTCAGACTCAGTGATGTAATCTGACCTGTCGGTGTGGGTTGTCACAGACTCTGTGATGTAATCTGACCTGTCGGTGTGGGTTGTCTCAGACTCTGTGATGTAATCTGACCTGTCGGTGTGGGTTGTCTCAGACTCTGTGATGTAATCTGACCTGTTGGTGTGGGTTGTCACAGACTGTGATGTAATCTGACCTGTCGGTGTGGGTTGTCACAGACTGTGAGGTAATCTGACCTGTCGGTGAGGGTTGTTTCAGACTCTGTGATGTAATCTGACCTGTCGGCGTGCGCTGTTTCAGACTCTGTGATGTAATCTGACCTGTCGGTGTGGGTTGTCACAGACTCTGCGATGTAATCTGACCTGTCGGTGTGTGTTGTCTCAGACTCAGTGATGTAATCTGACCTGTCGGTGTGGGTTGTCTCAGACTGTGATGTAATCTGACCTGTCGGTGTGGGTTGTCACAGACTGTTATGTAATCTGACCTGTCGGTGTGGGTTGTCTCAGACTCTGTGATGTAATCTGACCTGTCGGTGAGGGTTGTTTCAGACTCTGTGATGTAATCTGACCTGTCGGCGTGCGCTGTTTCAGACTCAGTGATGTAATCTGACCTGTCCGTGTGTGTTGTCTCAGACTCTGTGATGTAATCTGACCTGTCGGTGTGGGTTGTCACAGACTCTGCGATGTAATCTGACCTGTCGGTGTGTGTTGTCTCAGACTCTGTGATGGTGTGGTATGATTACTTCACAGAGTCAGTGACAACCCAAACTAATCTTACAATCCTCAACCTTCCTAACAGTTCTGCCACCACTGCCGAGTCATGGGGGCAGATCGTGTTATTATGGTGATACGAGTAGAGATTTAGAGGCTTCCAGCAGGAGCATCCCAACCTTTACATTATGTGGGAGTGGCCATTCATCACCTGGCCACAGTCTCCCAGTCTTGACACCTCAGCTTCAGTTTGCAGCTCGGACCTCTAATATGACTTGGCACCCGTGGGATGACCGCTGACCTAACGAGATGTAGCACACCTCAACTTGCCGAGAGAACCATTAGTATCGAGAACCACGGAGAGCCACGGAGAACCACAGAGAGCCAATCATTATCCACTGGCTGCCAATCATAGAACCCCAGCATAGAAGACTGGTTGCCCATTGCAATAGGTTACTGTGACACCATCATGTACCTATTGTATACCACTAGCTACCTATCATATACCATTGACCATACCGAGTACCTATCATATACCACTGACCATACCAAGTACCTAGCATATACCATTGACCATACCGAGCACCAATCATATATCACTGACCATACCAAGTACCTATCATATACCATTGACCATACCGAGTACCTATCATATATCACTGACCAGACCTATGTTGATGGTACTATATGAATGATGTACCTACTGAGAGTAGCGTCTGGGCATTATGCATTAAGGTAATATAACCGCTGAGAGTAGCATCTGGGTATTATGCATTATGGTACTATACCCGCTGAGAGTAGCATCTGGGTATTATGCATTATGGTACTATACCCGCTGAGAGTAGTATCTGGGTATTATGCATTATGGTACTATACCTGCTGAAAGTAGTATCTGGGTATTATGCATTATGGTACTATACCTGCTGAGAGTAGTATCTGGGTATTATGCATTATGGTACTATACCTGCTGAGAGTAGCGTCTGGGTATTATGCATTATGGTACTATACTCGCTGAGAGTAGCGTCTGGGCATTATGCATTATGGTACTATACCCGCTGAGAGTAGCATCTGGGTATTATGCATTATGGTACTATACCCGCTGAGAGTAGCATCTGGGTATTATGCATTATGGTACTATACCTGCTGAGAGTAGTATCTGGGTATTATGCATTATGGTACTATACCTGCTGAAAGTAGTGTCTGGGCATTATGCATTATGGTACTATACCTGCTGAGAGTAGTGTCTGGGTATTATGCATTATGGTACTATACCTGCTGAGAGTAGTGTCTGGGTATTATGCATTATGGTACTATGCCTGCTGAGAGTAGCATCTGGGTATTATGCATTATGGTACTATACTCGCTGAGAGTAGCGTCTGGGCATTATGCATTATGGTACTATACCCGCTGAGAGTAGCATCTGGGTATTATGCATTATGGTACTATACCTGCTGAGAGTAGTATCTGGGTATTATGCATTATGGTACTATACCCACTGAGAGTAGTATCTGGGCATTATGCATTATGGTACTATACCCGCTGAGAGTAGTATCTGGGCATTATGCATTATGGTACTATACCTACTGAGAGTAGTATCTGGGCATTATGCATTATGGTACTATACCTGCTGAGAGTAGTGTCTGGGCATTATGCATTATGGTACTATACCTGCTGAGAGTAGTATCTGGGTATTATGCATTATGGTACTATACCCACTGAGAGTAGTATCTGGGTATTATGCATTATGGTACTATACTCGCTGAGAGTAGTATCTGGGCAGTATGCATTAGTCTACCTGGCAGACCCACGTCCACGTGAGGCATCACTTAACTTACAGAAAGATAAAAGGTTTTCTCGCAGAAATAAAAGCCAATCAACAGCTTAAATGTCTTTGTCAAGCTGCTACTTGGTGTGAGCCGAGGCCCTGGGGCAGCTTCAGAAGTCCACTGTGCCAAGCCGAGATGCAAAGCTTCTATCCGAACAGATGGTCAGGCAAAATTATGCAGCAGACTGGAAAACTAAGCTCCTATGGGAGGCAAGGTGGTTTCTGTAAAGAACACGAAACAACAAACATACCAACATACAGTGAAATCAAGCCTGGTTAGTGTAAGATCAATATGGTCATGCCTCGCAATGTGCTGCTACACTTTTTGAAAATAACAAAAAATAACAAAAAGTAACAAAAAGTAACTGAAGCATTTCAGGATCATTTGGTCAAATTTTGCTGTTCATTCCAATAATTTGTCAGAACAATGAGTTAGAATATGATCAAAGTGAGTAAAATATTACTAAAAAATATTGGCATAAGCATATATGAATCAATACAGTACAACCTTAATTATGACCAAAGATCCAATATCTTATTCCACTTCATAGAGATTCAATACCAATCTGGTGTCATTCAAATCCTTTTTTGTGGACATCATTAACCTCCCTTGAGGGTTGACCTCATTAAGATCTAACACTGACCTCATTAAGATATGATATTGACTTCATTTCAGATCTATATATAAGTATGACCTCATTAAGATCTAATAATGACCTCATTAAGATCTATATAAAGTATGACCTCATTAAGATCTAATATTTACCTCCTGAAGATCTAACATTGACTTCACTAAGACCTATATATAAGTATGACCTCATTAAGATCTAATATTGACCTCATTGAGATCTATTTTAAATATAATCTCATTAGGATCTAATACTGAAATGACTTCTTTAAGATAACATTGTTAGGATCTAATACTGATCTTGTTGCGATTTAATACTGACATCACTGTGATCTAAAACTGACCTCGCTGTGGTCTAAAACTGACCTCACTGTGATCTAAAACTGACCTCACTGTGGTCTAAAACTGACCTCACTGTGGTCTAAAACTGACCTCACTGTGATCTAAAACTGACCTCACTGTGGTCTAAAACTGACCTCACGTTAATCCAATACTGGCAATGACCTCACACTGACCTCAACTGCTAGACCACAACTTGATCTCAGACTCTTAGGAATATATTTTCTTTTATCCATTCTCCAATGAAATCTATGAAGCGAGAGCAAGCTTTGCTTCAAGCACTGACTAATTAGGGCCAAGTATTCATTTGGACGAGTAACTTGACACAGCGGCTTTTATCTAATATAAGCGTAGAGTTCACATGTGTTAAAGCAGATGATTGGCCTCAAGCTGCTGCTAGGTATTCAGTGGCGAGATATTCCCGCGACGCTGCCGGGCGTGTGTCCTGTATATATATGACTCTGTGGTCACCCATGTATCAGTGCCTCAGCTTAAGTAAGACTGACAAGCCTTGACATGATTACCCCGACCATCGCCGGGGTCCCCGCCACCTCTGACCACACTGTCTCAGCACCGTACCCACCGCCAAGGACTGAAGGGCTTCCTAGACACGGAGCCCAGCCGGTTGAGGCGTGATCCTCGTCATAAAATTAAGCATATCAGTACGAATCAAGCTTGCTGACTGTATATCTACAGTCTTGAACAATTACCAGACATCAATGTCATGAACAATTATATCTGTGTGTATCTATCACACAACACAGTATCACACAATAAGGCAGCACAATAAGGTACTCAAGTATCATACAAAAAGTATCACCCAGGCATCACACAATAAGGTATCACTATGGTATCATACGATAAGGCATAATCCAGATATCATACAAAAAAGTATCACCCAGGCATCACACAATAAGGTATCACTATGGTATCATACAATAAGGCATAATCCAGATATCATACAATAAGGTATAACCAAGGTATCACACAATAAGGTATCACTATGGTATCAAACAATAAGGCATAATCCAGATATCATACAATGAGGCATAATCCAGATATCATACAATAAGGTATAACCAAGGTATCATACAATAAGGTATCACCAAGGTATCATACAATAAGGTATCACCCAGATATCATACAATAAGGTATCACACAATAAGGCAACACACAATAAGGCAACACACAATAAGGAATTTAATAAGCCATCTACCCAGTTGTTGCACAAGTAGATATCATCACAGCTGTGCTAAAATCCATAAAAGACTGAATAGTGTAATTAAAGCCACATTTGGACAACACCAAGAATCACTGACTGAATAAAGGGTTGAGATGGTCAATGACTTGTGACAGTGTTTAGTGAAGTAACTTTCTCTCGGTTGATTTGATCGCTCTGGGTGGAAGGACCCTGGAGTTCACTCGGCTCTCCTGTACAACTCAATTACAGCTCAAACACAGCATCAATATCACTAAGCCAGTGAGCCAGCTATTCAGCGAGCCACAGATCCACCAAGCTGGCTCAGCAGATCAGGACTGCGGTTGTCTGGGTGACTCCGCATTACAATCCTGGGCTTTACACTTTGACTTAACAACTTGTTAACTCTCAGCCGTCCACTGTGTCAGATACACGAGACTTCAGAAAAAAAAACTTGTTTTCGTTTCTAACCTACCCTAGTTCAAAACCTGTGAGTCTTAGTTTTTATGGATTTTCTCAGCTAAAAGGCAAATCTCAGTATATCATGTGTATATCTCAATTCTCTATAAATATATTTTTTTTAATGAAAGCAAAACATAAAATCTGCTCCCCATTCTACATTTTGCGGGCATGTTAAGAGAAACACAGATTTTGTATTTTTGGCCTATATACTAAGTATCAGTCTCAATATATCTGTCTACCCTCATTTTTCTTACCTCAACTATTTTGACCCCACTAATGAAAAAGATCTCTTTAAGATTCTAGACATTATTCATTGCATAAACATACTTCTAAAGTTACAAAACATTTTGTTTTAAATCTACAAGTCTTATGAGTCAAGGTCATTTCGTTAATAAATATCATATCTCAAGGTCAAGATGCTCCTGTAAGACAGAAATCAAATGTGTCATTTTTATTAGAATACAAATTCTAAGAATCCTCAACATGTGATCAGATATCAGCTATTTCATTTATAATTAAATGTTTAAAATAAAGTCCACATTTATATCTTTCTCAATGTTTCTTGCTTTGTAATAAATATCCTCATGCCCAGGAAAACACTTTAGAGGTTCTTTTTGGGGAAAAAAATCCTCTAAAGCAGTCACAATAATAAAGCTTGTGGTCGGAGTCGCCCCTCGGCAGCAGCAGGTATCACAGAGAGCCGCGACATTAGCAATTTTCTCTCATCCAGTGAATCGCCTCCATTTCTGCTAATATCCTTTACCCAGGTCACTAACCAGTCCGGTCCAAACTTCTAAATGGTCATGCATATGCATGACTCATTAAGGTCATGAACTATTGTTGCCTGATACAGTTATTCCTTATTTAATTATTTCTGGTACTTCACATCTGAAGCACTGTATTATCATTCAGCATCAAATATCTATAGATAAAGGTGACCTAATAAGGTTGTGCCAGATTTGACCTAACTCATTTGACCTAACTAGGTCACATGTATTTGTTAGTCCCCAACAAAGTATATAGTCCAAATAAGGTTGTGCTGGAATTGACCTCATTTGACCTAATTAGGTCATGTATATTTGTTATTCCCCACTCGTACCCTCTTAAAATCAGGCAGGCAAGAATGCATGGATCAAAGGCTATATGAACTTTAACTTCAGAGAAAGGTGCCTTCAAGTCTAATGAGTCACTACCCTTCACATTTAATGGTTCACCCTAAATTTCACTTTACATCCAAGGAGAGACGGAAATGTGATCGGTTGGCATGAAAATAGCAGTTCAACTGGCACGGTTATGTTCGACCAAATCACACTGCAAAGTTCTGACTGCTAAAAACAGCCGTCAATGAAAACGGCCTTGTAATTGAGTGTGTGGGCTTGGTCGGGAGGTAAGTGCGACCCTCCCATTACGCGACATTATCCCAGTGTGTGAGGGACTTGTGACCAGGATGATCACAAGGCTTGAGGCTGCAAGAAGTAACTGCCATTCAACATCAGTGTCAACAGCTACTTTCTCCTGCTTCTCAGACCACCATTCCCTGAAAAATCCCTGAGAAATCCCTGAGAAATCCCTGAGAAATCCCTGAGAAATCCCTACTCTCCCACATAAAAAATAAACAACTCCATAAATAGCCCTGGTATTGCTTTTATATATCTTGTCTCCATCTTCTTATGTATCTTAAGTTTTGCTAATTAATATCACTGCATCCTATTAGCTTGTGTTCCATTCCATAAAATGCCAGATTTTCCATGCTGATGGAGAAATGTGACTTCATTTGATCAAACGGTCATGTGATCCAGTCATGTGATCAAGTCATGTGACCCAGTCATGTGATCCAGTCCTTTTTCTCTCAGACTTTACCTCAAAGACGTAAGCATGGTCAAGTATTGATAAATGAATGGTTAAATCAAAATATAATCTCAATCATTTTGCTACCTTTTTTCTTGAATGGATGGCTTATATTCTTTCAAAGAGGACTTTTGATGTTACAACAGTAGTACTCACTAGTAAACCATTTGTATGCAATGGACTGCCCTTCATTGCAGGGGCTTAATGTCAGAGCACAACTAATTAATAAGATGTATATATTTACAAGTGACAGGAGAGATGTGATGTCAAAGCAGTAATAATTAGAACGGTGCATGTTGGGGACCCCTTTATATTTAATGGACCACCAGCAGAAATAAACATAAGGGTGGATATTGGCGACCCCCTTATATTTAATGGACCACCCTTCAAAGAGGAGATTTGATGTTAAAGTATTAATGATCAGAAGTGTTGATATTGATCACCCCTTTATATTTAATGGACCACCCTTCACCAAGATTTTGACCCCTTTACATGGAATGGACAACCCTTCACAGAGAAGATTTGATGTCAAAGCAGAAATAAATAAAAGGATATTGGCGACCCCTTTATATTTAATGGACCACCCTTCACAGAGGAGATTGGATGTCAAAGCAGCGGTAATCAGCAGTAATCAGAAGAGTGTTACATGGTGCTCAGATTGCGTGTGTCAGAGAACAGTCAATCAAAAACATAAGAAGCATTTTAGGCTTTACTTGTTGGACACGACTGTCAGCGGACATCAAGCAAGGTCGGCCAAGGTCGTCTCAATCTGGTCACATTTTGTCTCTATCTTATCATGTCCGACTACAAATTAATCGGCTGAATGCAAAAACATCTTTTATTATTCTTTTTATTAAACAAATACATTTAAAATTCCATCACTCTTCTTCCATAATTTTTACTGAAACACTTAAGGTTTTATGATTTTATAAAAATAAGGAAAAATCTGTAGTTCTAGATTTTATTATTCATGTCATCAAACAAATACATTTAAAATATCATCGTTCTTTTGATTTTGATTTTGTAAAAAAAAAAATTAAATCTATTGTCCTAGATATTATAAAACACTAAAACAACAATAAAACAGGAGAATGATAACACTTGGTATAATCATTGAGATAAATTTAGACACAGCTTATATAAATAACGATCAACATAATTGTTTAAACAGTGCTTAATGGGTCATAAAATGTTTTATTACATAAAGATGAAAGCACCAAACCACTCAAGGTCACTGAGGCACAACCATAGGTCACCGTGGTAACTGGAGCATGCCAGTACTCAAGCAGAACATTCACCTTAAGGGCATTTTCCAGTCTTACATAATATCATTTCACATCAGATTTTAGAAATAAAAGTCCCGTTTTTCTCTTTTATTCAGTATCATAAATTTTCCCTCAGCCTGAAAATAGTGATGAGAGTGATATAATTAAAATTTAAACAAATTGATTACAAATTAATTAAAAGATGCAGCACAAATTGACAGCTACAAAGTAGGCAATGCAATATTAACTTTTTACCAAAACATAACAAACCAACTTGTAATTTTAATGCAAAGCATCAACATTTCAAATGTTGTTGTCAATCATTCTAATATTTTTACTATTACTGGCTTATCTATAGCATAAGAACATGAAACACATCATTAGGCTAAAAATAGTTATATTGACAGCTGCTAATTCATTCCACTGAAGATTGAAATAAATCCATAATAAGAAAAAATGCAAATAAAGCTAGAGAAATTCTGTTCTGTAAATATTTCTCGACATTTAAAAAATAAAAACAAACAATTTGTGAATATTCTTCCTTTTCAAACTAGAATACAACCTTCTCACTACTATAATATATTGATAATATTAATGAAGAGTTCTCAAGTCCTTTTGTTTTCAAGATTCTGGGAACAACTTGTGCAATTAGGCGAGGCCCTGACTACTGTTACAGAACGTTCAATATATCTGTTGGGTGTTTTTGTGTTGAAGGCCCGGACAGCAGTGGACATTATTCCTGGCCTCGGGCACCCCAGACCAGACACATGCAGTATTTATTGGTGAGCATGTGTCCCTTTTATGAGATAAACTTGTCTGGCTAAGTACGTGTTCATCTCGCCTCAGGTGCCGACGTCAAACCAAATATGTGTTTTTCCCATATAATCAGCTTAATGTACTAATTAAATAATAACTACCTCCTCCACAGATTCTAATGTATGCATGATGTTATCCTCCACTACCTCCTCCACAGATTCTAATGTATGCATGATGTTAGCCTCCACTACCTCCTCCGCAGATTCTAATGTATGCATGATGTTAGCCTCCATTACCTCCTCCACAGATTCTAATGTATGCATGATGTTAGCCTCCACTACCTCCTCCGCAGATTCTAATGTATGCATGATGTTAGCCTCCATTACCTCCTCCACAGATTCTAATGTATGCATGATGTTAACCTCCACTACCTCCTCCACAGATTCTAATGTATGCATGATGTTAGCCTCCATTACCTCCTCCACAGATTCTAATGTATGCATGATGTTAACCTCCACTACCTCCTCCACAGATTCTAATGTATGCATGATGTTAACCTCCACTACCTCCTCCACAGATTCTAATGTATGCATGATGTTAGCCTCCACTACCTCCTCCACAGATTCTAATGTATGCATGATGTTAGCCTCCATTACCTCCTCCACAGATTCTAATGTATGCATGATGTTATCCTCCACTACCTCCTCCACAGATTCTAATGTATGCATGATGTTAGCCTCCATTGCCTCCTACAAACATCCTGAGAAATGCACTTTATTATATCATTCATTAGCATTTACAAGAGTTATTGATATATACCAAAATGGCACAAAATGATATTTTGAAATACCAATTAGAAACAATTCATTCATTTATTCTGATGCATGATGCCAGTCTGATGTACCTCCCCCACAGATTCTGATATATGCATGATGTCAGTCTAATGTACCTCCCCCACAGATTCTGATATATGCATGAGTTCAGTCTCATGTACCTCCCCCACAGATTCTGATATATGCATGAGGTCAGTCTAATGTACCTCCCCACAGATTCTGATATATGCATGAGGTCAGTCTAATGTACCTCCCCCACAGACTCTGATATATGCATGAGGTCAGTCTAATGTACCTCCCCCACAGATTCTGATATATGCATGAGGTCAGTCTAATGTACCTCCCCCACAGATTCTGATATATGCATGTGGTCAGTCTAATGTACCTCCCCCACATACTCTGATATATGCATGAGGTCAGTCTAATGTACCTCTCCCACAGATTTTGATATATGCATGATGTCAGTCTAATGTACCTCCCCCACAGATTCTGATATATGCATGAGGTCAGGCTAATGTACCTCCCCCACAGATTCTGATATATGCATGAGGTCAGTCTAATGTACCTCCCCCACAGATTCTGATATATGCATGATGTCAGTCTATGTACCTCCCCCACAGATTCTGATATATGCATGAGGTCAGTCTAATGTACCTCCCCACAGATTCTGATATATGCATGAGGTCAGTCTAATGTAACTCCCCCACAGATTCTGATATATGCATGAGGTCAGTCTAATGTAACTCCCCCATAGATTCTGATATATGCATGAGGTCAGTCTAATGTACCTCCCCCACAGATTCTGATATATGCATAATGTCAGTCTAATGTACCTCCCCTACAGACTCTGATATATGCATGAGGTCAGTCTAATGTACCTCCCCCCACAGATTCTGATATATGCATGATGTCTGTCTAATGTACCTCTCCCATAGATTCTGATACATGCATGATGTCAGTCTAATGAACCTCCCCCCACAGATTCTGATATATGCATGATGTCAGTCTAATGTACCTCCCCCACAGATTCTGATATATGCATGATGTCAGTCTAATGTACCTCCCCCACAGATTCTGATATATGCATGATGTCAGTCTACTAAACTTATGTTCCTCCTCAAATAATTCTGATAAATTCTCACAATGACCTTGCTGACACCTCAGCTTTCCTCCTTGATTTCAACTCATTACCACCTGTTAACTTACCTCCCTCCCGATGACCACTCATCAGATAACGGTGATTCTGTGCCCATTATGAGCATTTGGGAGGACCACCCACAAGATGGCAGATCCTCCACACAGGGAACTAATATAAGCTGGTTAAAATCCCATCCACAAACCAACCACCAACTGAGACCACAATATTCCAACCAGAAAACTCCTGAAACTCTATACTAGTAACATGATTGTTTGCTTACCTATCTATGCAGCCAGGTGTTATGGTGATTAGTCATATGGCATGAGAGTATGATGACAGGGGGAGAGTATGATGACTGGGGGAGAGTATGATGACTGGGTAGAGTATGGTGACTGGGGGAGAGTGGGGGAGAGTATGATGACTGGGGAGAGTATGATGACTGGGGAGAGTATGATGACTTGGTAGATTATGATGACTGGGGAGAGTATGGTGACTGGGGAGAGTATGATGACTGGGGGAGAGTGGGGGAGAGTATGATGACTGGGGAGAGTATGATGACTGGGTAGAGTATGGTGACTGGGGGAGAGTGGGGGAGAGTATGATGACTGGGGAGAGTATGATGACTGGGGAGAGTATGATGACTTGGTAGATTATGATGACTGGGGAGAGTATGGTGACTGGGGAGAGTATGATGACTGGGGGAGAGTGGGGGAGAGTATGATGACTGGGGAGAGTATGATGACTGGGTAGAGTATGATGACTGGGGAGATTATGATGACAGGGGGAGAGTATGATGACTGGGGGAGAGTATGATGACTGGGGGAGAGTATGATGACTGGGGGAGAGTATGATGACTGGGGAGAGTATGGTGACTGGGGGGAGTATGATGACAGGGGGAGAGTATGATGACTGGGGGAGAGTATGATGACTGGGGGGAGAGTATGATGACTGGGGAGAGTATGATGACTGTGGGAGAGTATGATGACTGGGGGAGAAAATGATGACTGGGGGAGAGTATGATGAGTGGGGGAGAGTATGATGACGGGGGGAGAGTATGATGACTGGGGAGAGTATGGTGACTGTGGGAGAGTATGGTGACTGGGGAGAGTATGATGACTGGGGGAGAGTATGGTGACTGGGAGAGAGTGGGGGAGAATATGATGACTGGGGAGAGTATGATGACTGGGGAGAGTATGATGACTGGGGGAGAGTATGGTGACTGGGAGAGAGTGGGGGAGAATATGATGACTGGGGAGAGTATGATGACTGGGGAGAGTATGATGACTGGGGGAGAGTATGATGACTGTGGGAGAGTATGGTGACTGGGGAGAGTATGATGACTGGGGGAGAGTATGGTGACTGGATGAGAGTGGGGGAGAATATGATGACTGGGGAGAGTATGATGACTGGGGAGAGTATGATGACTGGGGGAGAGTATGATGACTGGGGAGAGTATGATGACTGGGGAGAGTATGATGACTGGGGGAGAGTGGAGAGAGTATGATGACTGGGGGAGAGTATGATGACTGGGGGAGAGTATGATGACTGGGGGAGAGTGGGGGAGAGTATGGTGACTGGGGAGAGTATGATGACTGGGGGAGAGTATGATGACTGGGGGAGAGTATGATGACTGGGGGAGAGTATGATGACTGGGGGAGAGTATGATGACTGTGGAGAGTATGATGACTGGGGAGAGTATGATGACTGGGGCAGAGTATGATGACTGGGGAGAGTATGATGACTGTGGGAGAGTATGGTGACTGGGGCAGAGTATGGTGACTGGGGGAGCGTGGGTGGGAGTATGATGACTGGGGGAGAGTATGATGACAGGGGGAGAGTATGATGACTGGGGGAGAGTATGATGACTGGGGAAGAGTGGGGGAGAGTATGATGACTGGGAGAGAGTATGATGACTGGGGGAGAGTATGATGACTGGGGGAGAGTATGATGACTAGGGGAGAGTATGATGACTGGGGAGAGTATGATGACTGGGGGAGAGTATGATGACTGGGGGAGAGTATGATGACTGGGGAGAGTATGATGACTGGGGGAGAGTATGAAGACTTGGGAGAGTATGATGAGTGGGGAGAGTATGATGACTGGGGGAGATTATGATGACTGGGGGAGAGTATGATGACTGGGGGAGAGTATGATGACTAGGGGAGAGTATGGTGACTTGGGGAGCGTGGGGGAGAGTATGGTGACTGGGGGAGAGTATGATGACAGGGGGAGAGTATGATGACTGGGGGAGAGTATGGTGACTGAAGGAGCGTGGGGGAGAGTATGATGACTGGGGAGAGTATGGTGACTGGGGAGAGTATGATGACTGGGGGAGAGTATGATGACTGGGGAGAGTATAATGACTGAAGGAGAGTATGATGACTGAAGGAGAGTATGATGACTGAAGGAGAGTATGATGACTGGGGAAATTATGATGACGAGGGAGAGTATGATGACTGGGGAGAGTATGATGACTGGGGAGAGTATGATGACTGAAGGAGAGTATGGTGACTGAGGGAGCGTGGGGGAGAGTATGATGACTGGGGGAGAGTATGATGACTGGGGGAGAGTATGATGACTGGGAAGAGTATGATGACATGGGGAAATTATGATGACGGGGGAGAGTATGATGACTGGGGAGAGTATGATGACTGGGGAGAGTATGATGACTGGGGGGAGAGTATGATGACTGGGGGAGAGTATGATGACTGGGGGAGAGTATGATGACTGGGGGAGAGTATGATGACTGGGGGAGAGTATGATGACTGGGGGAGAAAATGATGACTGGGGGAGAGTATGATGAGTGGGGGAGAGTATGATGACGGGGGGGAGAGTATGATGACTGGGGAGAGTATGGTGACTGTGGGAGAGTATGGTGACTGGGGAGAGTATGATGACTGGGGGAGAGTATGATGACTGGGGGAGAGTATGATGACTGTGGGAGAGTATGATGACTGGGGGAGAGTTCGATGACTGGGGGAGAGTGGGGGAGAGTATGATGACTGGGGAGAGTATGATGACTGGGGTAGAGTGGGGGAGAGTATGATGACTGGGGGAGAGTATGATGACTGGGGAGAGTATGATGACTGGGGGAGAGTGGGGGAGAGTATGATGACTGGGGGAGAGTATGGTGACTGGGGGAGAGTAGGGTGACTGGGAGAGAGTGGGGGAGAGTATGATGACTGGGGAGAGTATGATGACTGGGGAGAGTATGATGACTGGGGGAGAGAGGGGGAGAGTATGATGAGTGGGGGAGAGTATGATGACTGGGGGGAGTATGATGACTGGGGGAGAGTGGGGGAGAGTATGATGACTGGGGAGAGTATGATGACTGGGGAGAGTATGATGACTAGGGGAGAGTATGGTGACTGGGAGAGAGTGGGGGAGAATATGATGACTGGGGAGAGTATGATGACTGGGGAGAGTATGATGACTGGGGGAGAGTATGGTGACTGGGAGAGAGTGGGGGAGAGTATGATGACTGGGGAGAGTATGATGACTGGGGAGAGTATGATGACTGGGGGAGAGTGGGGAGAGTATAATGACTGGGGGAGAGTATGATGACTGGGGGAGAGTATGATGACTGGGGGAGAGTATGATGACTGGGGGAGAGTGGGGGAGAGTATGGTGACTGGGGAGAGTATGATGACTGGGGGAGAGTATGATGACTGGGGGAGAGTATGATGACTGGGGCAGAGTATGATGACTGGGGGAGAGTATGATGACTGTGGAGAGTATGATGACTGGGGAGAGTATGATGACTGGGGCAGAGTATGATGACTGGGGAGAGTATGATGACTGTGGGAGAGTATGGTGACTGGGGCAGAGTATGGTGACTGGGGGAGCGTGGGGGGGAGTATGATGACTGGGGGAGAGTATGATGACAGGGGGAGAGTATGATGACTGGGGGAGAGTATGATGACTGGGGAGGGTATGATGACTGGATAGAGTATGATGACTGGGGAAGAGTGGGGGAGAGTATGATGACTGGGAGAGAGTATGATGACTGGGGGAGAGTATGATGACTGGGGGAGAGTATGATGACTAGGGGAGAGTATGATGACTGGGGAGAGTATGATGACTGGGGGAGAGTATGATGACTGGGGGAGAGTATGATGACTGGGGAGAGTATGATGACTGGGGGAGAGTATGATGACTGGGGAGAGTATGATGAGTGGGGAGAGTATGATGACTGGGGGAGATTATGATGACTGGGGGGGAGTATGATGACTGGGGGAGAGTATGATGACTAGGGGAGAGTATGATGACTGGGGGAGAGTATGATGACTGGGGGAGAGTATGATGACTAGGGGAGAGTATGATGACTGAGGGAGAGTATGATGACTGGGGCAGAGTATGATGACTGGGGCAGAGTATGATGACTGGGGCAGAGTATGATGACTGGGGCAGAGTATGATGACTTGGGCAGAGTATGATGACTAGGGGAGAGTATGATGACATGGGGATATTATGATGACGGGGGAGAGTATGATGACTGGGGAGAGTATGATGACTGGGGAGAGTATGATGACTGGGGGAGAGTATGATGACTGGGCAGAGTATGATGACTGGGCAGAGTATGATGACTGGGGGAGAGTATGATGACTGGGGGAGAGTATGATGAGTTGGGGAGAGTATGATGACTGGGGAGAGTATGATGACTGGGGGAGCGTGGGGGAGAGTATGATGACTGGGGGAGAGTATGATGACTGGGGGAGAGTATGATGACTGGGGGAGAGTATGATGACATGGGGAAATTATGATGACGGGGGAGAGTATGATGACTGGGGAGAGTATGATGACTGGGGAGAGTATGATGACTGGGGGGAGAGTATGATAACTGGGGGAGAGTATGATGACTGGGGGAGAGTATGATGACTGGGGAGAGTATGATGACTGGGGCAGAGTATGATGACTGGGGCAGAGTATGATGACTGGGGGAGAGTATGATGACTGGGGGAGAGTATGATGAGTGGGGGAGAGTATGGTGACTGGGGGAGCGTGGGGGAGAGTATGGTGACTGGGGGAGAGTATGATGACAGGGGGAGAGTATGATGACTGGGGGAGAGTATGATGACTGGGGAGAGTATGATGACTGAAGGAGAGTATGATGACTGAAGGAGAGTATGATGACTGGGGAAATTATGATGACGGGGGAGAGTATGATGACTGGGGACAGTATGATGACGGGGAGAGTATGATGACTGAAGGAGAGTATGGTGACTGGGGGAGCGTGGGGGAGAGTATGGTGACTGGGGAGAGTATGGTGACTGGGGAGAGTATGATGACTGGGGGAGAGTATGATGACCGGGGAGAGTATGATGACTGAAGGAGAGTATGGTGACTGGGGGAGCGTGGGGGAGAGTATGATGACTGGGGGAGAGTATGATGACTGGGGGAGAGTATGATGACATGGGGAAATTATGATGACGGGGGAGAGTATGATGACTGGGGAGAGTATGATGACTGGGGAGAGTATGATGACTGGGGGGAGAGTATGATGACTGGGGGAGAGTATGATGACTGGGGGAGAGTATGATGACTGGGGGAGAGTATGATGACTGGGGGAGAGTATGGTGACTGGGGAGAGTATGGTGACTGGGGAGAGTATGATGACTGGGGGAGAGTATGATGACTGGGGGAGAGTGGGGGAGAGTATGATGACTGGGGGAGAGTATGATGACTGGGGGAGAGTATGATGACCGGGGAGAGTATGATGACTGGGGGAGCGTGGGGGAGAGTATGATGACTGGGGAGAGTATGGTGACTGGGGGAGAGTATGGTGACTGGGGGAGAGTATGATGACTGGGGAGAGTGGGGGAGAGTATGATGACTGGGAGAGAGTATGATGACTGGGGAGAGTATGGTGACTGGGGGAGAGTATGGTGACTGGGGGAGAGTGGGGGAGAGTATGATGACTGGGGAGAGTATGATGACTGGGGAGAGTATGGTGACTGGGGGAGAGTATGATGACTGGGGGTGAGTATGGTGACTGGGGGAGAGTATGATGACTGGGGGTGAGTATGGTGACTGGGGGAGAGCATGATGACTGGGGAGAGTATGATGACTGGGGGAGAGTGGGGGAGAGTATGATGACTGGGGAGAGTATGATGACTGGGGGAGCGTTGGGGAGAGTATGATGACTAGGGGAGAGTGGGGGAGAGTATGATGACTGGGGAGAGTATGATGACTGGGGGAGCGTTGGGGAGAGTATGATGACTGGGGGAGCGTGGGGGAGAGTATGATGACTGGTGGAGAGTGGGGGAGAGTGTGATGACTGGGGGAGAGTATGGTGACTGGGGGAGAGTGGGGGAGAGTATGATGACTGGGGGAAAGCAGGATAGTTTGTGGGGTGATTTATGTGGGTGAAGCATGTGCATGAAGATTCATACCCCACACATCACTTCTCATTGTGCTAAATATTATCCCCTAGTCAACACCTCCATTGAAATAAACCTCTCAAATCTCACATTTTCTGTAAATAGTCTCATTTGTGGCCAATTTGTGGACGTGTGAACGGGTATTTTTACTTATTCTGGCAGGTCGGTGCGATTTATTGGTCATTACACACAGTCAGGTGGAGAAAAAATGGCAGCAGAACTGCTCTGGAACTGCTCTGGTAGTGAGTATGAAGCACTCTGCAGTCAATAGGAAACACAAACCCCCATAGAGGTGGCACAGAGCTACAGGGGTGGCACAGGGGTGGCCCAGAGCTACAGGGGTGACACAGAGCTACAGAGGTGGCACAGAGCTACAGAGGTGGCACAGAGCTACAGAGGTGGTACAGAGCTACAGAGGTGGCACAGAGCTACATAGGTGGCACAGAGCTACAGAGGTGGTACAGAGCTACAGAAGTGGCACAGAGGTACAGAGGTGACAGAACTACAGGGGTGGCACAGAGCTATAGAAGTGGCACAGAGGTACAGGGGTGGCACAGGGGTGGCCCAGAGCTACAGAGGTGGCACAGAGGTGGCACAGAGCTACAGAGATGGTACAGAGCTACAGAGGTGGCACAGAGGTGGCACAGAGGTGGCACAGAGGTGGCACAGAGCTACAGAGGTGGCACAGAGCTACAGACGTGGCACAGAGCTACAGAGGTGGTACAGAGCTACAGGGGTGGCACAGAGCTACAGAGGTGGTACAGAGCTACAGGGGTGGCATAGAGCTACAGAGGTGGCACAGAGGTGGCACAGAGCTACAGAGGTGGCACAGGGGTGGCCCAGAGCTACAGAGGTGGCACAGGGGTGGCCCAGAGCTACAGGGGTGGCACAGAGCTACAGAGGTGGCACAGAGCTTACAGAGATGCCCTGGCTGGCACAGAACTACAGAGATGGCCTGGCTGGCATAGAACTACAGAGATGCCCTGGCTGGCATAGAACTACAGAGATGGCCTGGATGGGACAGACCTTACAGAGATGGCCTGGCTGGCACAGACCTTACAGAGATGGCCTGGCAGGCACAGACCTTACAGAGATGGCCTGGCTGGCACAGAACTACAGAGATGGCCTGGCTGGCACAGAACTGTACAGATGGCCTGGCAGGCATAGAACTACAGAGGTACCCGGTATAAGGACATTCCCCACCCGGACATTCCCCACCCAGACATTCCCCACCCGGACATTCCCCACCCGGACATTCCCCACCCGGACATTCCCCACCTAGGACATTCCCCACCCGGATATTCCCCACCCGGACATTTCCCACCCACCATCATTCCCAACCCTCAGCCCTCATACACCATTTTCTATTTCTATTGCATTTATGCAGGACCTTAGTCGATTTGCTCATTTTGAGTTAACATGACCGAGTCAATATTTAGGTGAACATTCTCACCTTTAACAAAGGGACCTATTCATACCTAAGACGTGAAAAGCTGTTAATTTGCTCAACCATATGTGTGAGCAACTTTGAGTTGTTCACGGTAACGTATCTGATTGGTTTATAGTGTCATGTGACCTCTGTCCATGAGTTAATCTTGATTAATTAAGTTTAATTGCAAAATGAAATATCAATTTTATTATAAGCTATAAGATACAATATATAGCTCAACTTAAGCTACTAAGTAGTTAAGATTTCTATGGAAATAGAGTCATACACTAAGTGGGTGGGAAATGTCCAGGTGGGGAATGTCCGGGTGGGGAATGTCCTAGGTGGGGAATGTCCGGGTGGGGATTGTCCAGGTGGGGAATGTCCGGGTGGGGAATGTCCGGGTGGGGAATGTCCTAGAACCGAGGTACCCTGACTGACACAGAACTTACAGAGGTACCCTGACTGACACAGAACTACAGAGATGGCATGGCTGGCACAGAACTACAGAGATGCCCTGGCTGGCACAGAACTTACAGAGATGGCCTGGCTGGCACAGAACTACAGAGATGGCCTGGCATGCACAGAACTTACAGATATGGCCTGGCTGGCACAGAACTTACAGAGATGCCCTGGCTGGCACAGAACTACAGAGACGGCCTGGCTGGCACAGAACTTACAGAGATGGCATGGCTGGGACAGAACTACAGAGATGGCCTGGATGGCACAGAACTTACAGAGATAGCAAAGACAGAACTACAGAGATGCCCTGGATGGCACAGAACTACAAAATAGTAGGAATGCTACCAAATGACACATACAATGCTACAGTACCAAACTGTAAATCTTCCTCACTCAACAGAGAGGGGAGCATAAATTGCTACATCCTGTCGTTACTACTTCACCAATAATCTCAGCTCTGAAAACCCAAATTGAAGGGTTTTTTTTGTTTTCATTTCTGAATAAATATTCTGTCTCTATTCCCTGATTAAAGCAAGTTCTACCATCCCATACCAAGCATCCATGGTGTTTTGTATTTGAAAATGGATGGTTGTGTCAACTGTGCAATGTTTTGAGGGTTGCACAAAGGTGGCATCAATTATATATATTCTCAAGAGGTTGCTCTGCATGACATCAGTAGTATTTTAAGTCGTTCAATCTTCTCCCGACCTCTGCCCTCTTATCCTGCTTATCTCTATCCTGTATTTGACCAATTAGTACAGACGTAAGCACAAAATGGAATCTGAATATTCATTTTTCACCAATCAGTCCATGGCCTGATTTTTTAATAGTCATGATGTGCATCCAATGTTGATGCACCTGTTTCTGCACCAGTGACAGCAGAGACTGATATGACAGAGAAGTCCTGTAGCAGAGGGTGAAGAGGACTTTCCCCTGCTATTCCAAGCCCTCCCATTCACACCTCCCCCATTCCTTTGCCTCCTCCTCTTTCCACCCATCTCCTATTTGAGTAACCATTTCCACCCTCCCATTGTGTCCTTCACATTCCAACCCCTCCCACTGCCCACCCCTCACATTCCAACCCCTCCCATTATCACCCTCCCATTTCTAACCTTCCCCTTTCCAACCCTCTGTTCCCACCCCTTCCATTCCTTCCCCTCCTGTCCTATTCCTACCCCACTCATCCCATCCTACAATTCCTGTTCCTCTCCTCCCTTTCTCACCCCTCCCATTCCCACCCCTCCCTTTCCCACCTCCCTACCTTTCTCACTCCTCCCATTCCTGCCCTTCCATTCCTGCCCCTCCCCTTTCCACCTCTCTCATTCAAGCCCCTCCCTTTCCCACCCCTACCATTCCCGCCCCTCCACTACCCTTCCCACCCCTCCCACTCCCGCCCCTCCTCTTTCTCACCCCTTCCATTCCCGCCCCTCCACTACCTTTCCCATCCCTCCCATTCTCGCCCCTCCACTACCCTTCCCATTCCTTCCCCCCTTTCCACCCCTCTCATTCAAGTCCCTCCCCTTTCCTACCCCTTCCATTCCCGCCCCATCCATTCCCACCCCTACCCATTACCGCCCCTACCCTTCCCTTCCCATCCCTTCCCCTCCCCTTTCCACACCTCTCATTCAAGCCCCTCTGCTCCCCATCCATTCCTCCCCTCCCCTCCCCACCACACCCCTCCCCTCCCCATCCCACCCCCTTTCCCACCAGTGATCTTGATGCGGCCTGTCATCATTCATTGATGCAGCCTGCTGCTGGGAATGAAGAGATCTGCCGACACCGAGCCTCACCCGTAATACCAGCTCCACGGAGAGCTTCTCATCCTAACTTCTGTCTCATTTAACACCCAATGTTCTCTGGTGAATGTGTATCATGCAAAGCCATTGTCCTCTAGACGACGATTTTAGGAGGATGCTCTGAATAACTTTTCACACATTTTTCACATATTCAGGCAAGATAGTAACTCGATGATGGATACAGATTCAAGCCAGGATATCAAAGAATCACACATACACAACATTCTGTGCTGGTAAACCTTTGTGCAATTAATTCTTACTTTTACCATGCACCATAGTCCATAGACATTTTATGTTCACAGTTGAGAGCATTAAAAGCTGACAGCTTTCAGGATCAGCTCTAGCCTCAGTTTCACCCGAGATCACCTCCAGGGTCCTTTGGCTGTCAGCTTCATCTAGTACAGCTGTCAGCTTAAGGGAGGACTGCTGTCAAGATCAGCTTCAGGTTGGCTCTCACAGCTGTCAGCTTCATCTAGTACAGCTGTCAGCTTAAGGGAGGACTGCTGTCAGGATCAGCTTCAGGTTGGCTCTCACAGCTGTCAGCTTCATCTAGTACAGCTGTCAGCTTAAGGGAGGACTGCTGTCAGGATCAGCTTCAGGTTGGCTCTCACAGCTGTCAGCTTCACCTAGTACAGCTGTCAGCTTAAGGGAGGACTGCTGTCAGGATCAGCTTCAGGTTGGCTCTCACAGCTGTCAGCTTCATCTAGTACAGCTGTCAGCTTAAGGGAGGACTGCTGTCAGGATCATCTTCAGGTTGGCTCTCACAGCTGTCAGCTTCATCTAGTACAGCTGTCAGCTTAAGGGAGGACTGCTGTCAGGATCATCTTCAGGTTGGCTCTCACAGCTGTCAGCTTCATCTAGTACAGCTGTCAGCTTAAGGGAGGACTGCTGTCAGGATCAGCTTCAGGTTGGCTCTCACAGCTGTCAGCTTCATCTAGTACAGCTGTCAGCTTAAGGGAGGACTGCTGTCAAGATCAGCTTCAGGTTGGCTCTCAGAGCTGTCAGCTTCATCTAGTACAGCTGTCAGCTTAAGGGAGGACTGCTGTCAGGATCAGCTTCAGGTTGGCTCTCACAGCTGTCAGCTTCATCTAGTACAGCTGTCAGCTTAAGGGAGGACTGCTGTCAAGATCAGCTTCAGGTTGGCTCTCACAGCTGTCAGCTTCATCTAGTACAGCTGTCAGCTTAAGGGAGGACTGCTGTCAAGATCAGCTTCAGGTTGGCTCTCACAGCTGTCAGCTTCATCTAGTACAGCTGTCAGCTTAAGGGAGGACTGCTGTCAAGATCAGCTTCAGGTTGGCTCTCACAGCTGTCAGCTTCATCTAGTACAGCTGTCAGCTTAAGGGAGGACTGCTGTCAAGATCAGCTTCAGGTTGGCTCTCACAGCTGTCAGCTTCATCTAGTACAGCTGTCAGCTTAAGGGAGGACTGCTGTCAAGATCAGCTTCAGGTTGGCTCTCACAGCTGTCAGCTTCATCTAGTACAGCTGTCAGCTTAAGGGAGGACTGCTGTCAGGATCAGCTTCAGGTTGGCTCTCACAGCTGTCAGCCTCATCTAGTACAGCTGTCAGCTTAAGGGAGGACTGCTGTCAGGATCAGCTTCAGGTTGGCTCTCACAGCTGTCAGCTTCACATCTATCATTTGTAGCATTTTTTTTCCAATTTAATGCAGAAACTGATGTTTATCTTTGATATTTACCTGTGTCATTTACCTGTGACATTTACTTGTGTCATTTACCTGTGACATTTACTTGTGTCATTTACCTGTGACATTTACTTGTGTCATTTACCTGTGACATTTACTTGTGTCATTTACCTGTGACATTTACCTGTGACATTTACCCGTGACATTTATCTATGACCTTTACCCGTGACATTTACCTGTGTCATTTATCTATGAAATTCCTAAGATAATCTGCTGATGTGCCTGTGGGACCCTGCCAGGACCCTGCTGTGTACTTTAAGATGGTATTTGCTGATAAGACAACGGGGAAACGCTGGCAACTTTTATGTTGCAGTTAAAAGTTCCCGATGACCCGTTCGACGTCTTAAAGATGCCCAATTGTGGCCAATGATCTCCCGGTGCCCACACGGCAATCTGAACTGCCAGCCGATTTTGTAAAAAAAATACCCATCAGCTGGGCATCTTAACTGAAATCGGCACAAATGTGACTGAGGTACTAAGTACCAATACCACATTGATCTCTAGTTTTAAAACAGTTCAGTGCTGTGTATGAGTACTGCAATTACGTCTCTCGTGGGATGAATGATAAATCGACCACACATGCACAACCTGGAGTTCTTGGTCATTTGATCTGGTTTATTATCAAAGGTGTACATATTGCAGAATATGGTATGTTGAAAATACATTCATCTGTGACTATCACACACATGTTTTTTTTGGGGGTTTTTTTGCAATGTATCATCAGAAAGGGCTATATGTTTTCAATTATTTTATGACTTAAATAGGATCTTGTGTTTTCAATGACTCCAATGGGATCATGTGTTTCAATGACTCGAATTAGACCTTGTGTTTTCAATGAGATCTTGTGTTTTCAATATGAGATCTTGTGTTTTCAATATGAGATCTTGTGTATCAGATCTTGTGTTGTCAATGAGATATTGTGTTTTCAATGAGATCTTGTGTTTTCAATGAGATCTTGTGTTTTTAATGAGATCTTGTGTTTTCAATAAGATCTCATGTTTTCAATGAGATCTCGTGTTTTCAATTAGATCTCGGGTTTTCAATTAGACCTTGTGTTTTCAATGAGATCTTGTGTTTTCAATTAGATCTCGTGTTTTCAATGAGATCTTGAGTTACAAAGGACTTGCATGCTATAGATGATGTATATTTTTGTGTTCGTGTTTTGGGCTAGATGCTGTTATGCTTCTAAAACTGGGACAGTGCCTAAAGTTTCCTGATACATGCAACAAGTGACATAACATGCATGTTTCCATAATATTTGTCCGCTGAGAGATTACATATAATAATACCGTCATAATGAGCCATGTCATGTTATTGTGTTTCTATTGCTAGTCAAATGGAACATGGACCAATAGTGGATATTGACGTCCTTCCCATCCATTAAGGGTTAAGCATATATATAGAGTCACAAATCAATTGTTTTTCCCACTTTGGGAAAGTAACCATATGATCTCACATAAATGCCCTCTTTGACCTTATAATGTCATGTTGACCCCTTAATAGAGTCACATAGTAGTTTGACCAAAATAGGTCATATGATGTCCTTCAATGTTTGGCTGTTAGATGGTTAATATGATCAAGTTACAATAGCCCTAAATGATCTCCGCATGTCATAGCTTTGCATGACTGAATAACAGCTTGGCTCAAACTGATGATGTTTTTCATACAATATTTGAAAAACCTATAAAATATCTCCATTCCTTTATGATATTCCAGTACAATAACATAACTCAATTCACACCACGGTTGCAAGGAGTTTTACACCAAACAGAGAAAGCCTTAGGAGAATTTGACGCGTAATTTTTAAAATCATAATTTATATTACTTGTATTATAGTCTCTGTTTGCAACTTGTTGTCTAATGTACTTGTAACCTGTGGCATGTAGCATGCTTGTACCTAAAGATCAAACACACATTCTCAATGATAAATGATAATCTCTGTAAAACTGCCATACACGCTTTCCGTTTCTACAATTCTCTACCGTGTATATGCGCATCAGAAAGACAAAAGTTCTCCTCATTTTAACAGGTGCTTTGCTATTCTCATCATAAATATATATTGTATTGAGATATACTAAACATTAGGAAAGCCATTTAATCTAACTTTGTAGGCATTCATTGTCGGAGCTCTTGATATGAGTTTAACATAATAAAAATTCCTATATAATTTGATATCATTATCAAAAACATGATATCATGTCGTGCAAACATTTTCACATATACAGAGTAAAAAAGCTAGTCTTTGGTCTGTGTTTATACATATACATTTCATTGGTTATTATTCTATGAATATTTTTTATTTTCTGGTGGCTATTGGCAAACTGCTGTCAACCTGTCTGGAGAGTCTGACTTGTACATCTCAGGTCTGGTCTGGACGTCGACTTAATGACGGAAATATGTGACTGTATGAAGCTCACCACGACTGTATGCAGCAACACGTTGTGTCTGCTGGTTGTATAAACTGCTGCCTTTATTTTTTAAGGTGATTTTAGTTATCAGCTTTAAGGTAGAAGGCTGCTGATGGGAGAATAGAAAACTGATACTTTGCTGTTTCCCCTTACATAAACTGTCAGGAATCAGTGAACAAACTGAGATTGAGGGAAATTGGTGAACAAACACCTGTGTTAGATCAGTGACTGAACAGCTATGTCAAATTAGTGACCAAATTGCAGTGTGAAATCAATGATCTGAGATGTGTAATCAGTGACCAAACAAAGATGTGTAATCAGTGACCAAACAAAGATGTGTGATCAGTGACCAAACAAAGATGTGTGATCAGTGACCAAACAAAGATGTGTGATCAGTGACCAAACAAACATGTGTAATCAGTGACCAAACAAAGATGTGTGATCAGTGACCAAACAAACATGTGTAATCAGTGACCAAACAAACATGTGTCATCAGTGACCAAACAAAGATGTGTGATCAGTGACCAAACAAAGATGTGTGATCAGTGAAGAAACAAAGATGTGCGATCAGTGACCAAACAAAGATGTGTGATCAGTGACCAAACAAAGATGTGAACAAAGATGTGTGATCAGTGACCAAACAGAGATGTGTGATCAGTGACCAAACAAAGATGTGTGATCAGTGACCAAACAAAGATGTGTGATCAGTGAAGAAACAAAGATGTGCGATCAGTGACCAAACAGAGATGTGTGATCAGTGACCAAACAAAGATGTGTGATCAGTGACCAAACAGAGATGTGTGATCAGTGACCAAACAAAGATGTGAACAAAGATGTGCGATCAGTGACCAAACAGAGATGTGTGATCAGTGACCAAACAAAGATGTGTGATCAGTGACCAAACAAAGATGTGTGATCAGTGAAGAAACAAAGATGTGTGATCAGTGACCAAACAGAGATGTGTGATCAGTGAAGAAACAAAGATGTGTGATCAGTGACCAAACAGAGATGTGTGATCAGTGAAGAAACAAAGATGTGTGATCAGTGACCAAACAAAGATGTGTGATCAGTGACCAAACAGAGATGTGTGATCAGTGACCAAACAAAGATGTGTGATCAGTGACCAAACAAAGATGTGTAATCAGTGACCAAACAAAGATGTGAACAAAGATGTGTGATCAGTGACCAAACAGAGATGTGTGATCAGTGACCAAACAAAGATGTGTGATCAGTGACCAAACAAAGATGTGAACAAAGATGTGCGATCAGTGACCAAACAGAGATGTGTGATCAGTGACCAAACAGAGATGTGTAATCAGTGACCAAACAAAGATGTGAACAAAGATGTGCGATCAGTGACCAAACAGAGATGTGTGATCAGTGACCAAACAAACATGTGTTATCAGTGACCAAACAAACATGTGTGATCAGTGACCAAACAAAGATGTGAACAAAGATGTGCGATCAGTGACCAAACAGAGATGTGTGATCAGTGACCGAACAAACATGTGTTATCAGTGACCAAACAAACATGTGTGATCAGTGACCAAACAAACATGTGAACAAAGATGTGCGATCAGTGACCAAACAGAGATGTGTGATCAGTGACCAAACAAAGATGTGTAATCAGTGACCAAACAAAGATGTGAACAAAGATGTGCGATCAGTGACCAAACAGAGATGTGTGATCAGTGACCAAACAAAGATGTGCGATCAGTGACCAAACAGAGATGTGTGATCAGTGACCAAACAAAGATGTGCGATCAGTGACCAAACAGAGATGTGTGATCAGTGACCAAACAGAGATGTGTGATCAGTGACCAAACAAAGATGTGTGATCAGTGACCAAACAAAGATGTGTGATCAGTGACCAAACAGAGATGTGTGATCAGTGACCAAACAAAGATGTGTGATCAGTGACCAAACAAAGATGTGTGATCAGTGAAGAAACAAAGATGTGTGATCAGTGACCAAACAAAGATGTGTGATCAGTGAAGAAACAAAGATGTGTGATCAGTGACCAAACAGAGATGTGTAATCAGTGACCAAACAAAGATGTGTGATCAGTGAAGAAACAAAGATGTGTGATCAGTGACCAAACAAAGATGTGTAATCAGTGACCAAACAAAGATGTGTGATCAGTGAAGAAACAAAGATGTGTGATCAGTGACCAAACAGAGATGTGTAATCAGTGACCAAACAAAGATGTGTGATCAGTGACCAAACAAAGATGTGTGATCAGTGACCAAACAAAGATGTGTAATCAGTGACCAAACAAAGATGTGTGATCAGTGAAGAAACAAAGATGTGTGATCAGTGACCAAACAAAGATGTGTGATCAGTGAAGAAACAAAGATGTGTGATCAGTGACCAAACAGAGATGTGTAATCAGTGACCAAACAAAGATGTGTGATCAGTGAAGAAACAAAGATGTGTGATCAGTGACCAAACAAAGATGTGTAATCAGTGACCAAACAAAGATGTGTGATCAGTGAAGAAACAAAGATGTGTGATCAGTGACCAAACAGAGATGTGTAATCAGTGACCAAACAAAGATGTGTGATCAGTGACCAAACAAAGATGTGTGATCAGTGACCAAACAAAGATGTGTAATCAGTGACCAAACAAAGATGTGTGATCAGTGAAGAAACAAAGATGTGTGATCAGTGACCAAACAAAGATGTGTGATCAGTGAAGAAACAAAGATGTGTGATCAGTGACCAAACAGAGATGTGTAATCAGTGACCAAACAAAGATGTGTGATCAGTGAAGAAACAAAGATGTGTGATCAGTGACCAAACAAAGATGTGTAATCAGTGACCAAACAAAGATGTGTGATCAGTGAAGAAACAAAGATGTGTGATCAGTGACCAAACAGAGATGTGTAATCAGTGACCAAACAAAGATGTGAACAAAGATGTGCGATCAGTGACCAAACAGAGATGTGTTATCAGTGACCAAACAAACATGTGTGATCAGTGACCAAACAAAGATGTGAACAAAGATGTGCGATCAGTGACCAAACAGAGATGTGTGATCAGTGACCAAACAAAGATGTGTGATCAGTGACCAAACAAAGATGTGTGATCAGTGACCAAACAAAGATGTGTGATCAGTGACCAAACAAAGATGTGTGATCAGTGACCAAACAGAGATGTGTGATCAGTGACCAAACAAAGATGTGCGATCAGTGACCAAACAGAGATGTGTGATCAGTGACCAAACAGAGATGTGTGATCAGTGACCAAACAAAGATGTGTGATCAGTGACCAAACAAAGATGTGTGATCAGTGACCAAACAAAGATGTGTGATCAGTGACCAAACAGAGATGTGTGATCAGTGACCAAACAAAGATGTGAACAAAGATGTGCGATCAGTGACCAAACAGAGGTGTGCCCCCTCAGTGTCACGTAGTCTGACTGTATCAACATCGACTTACCTTCCTAGTAACCTTTTATCCTATCAGTACAAAACCATACAGGTTTATATCTCTATAATTTATACATAAGGCTTTCCCAGTTCTGAAGTCATTAGCGCTCATTAACATTTCATTTTGGCCGGCAAAATTTGTTCTGTTAATGTTCAACAGCTCTTAGTATGGTAAAAAATAAAAACATCTTGCATAAAAAAATTGATTATGCTGCTATAAAATGTTTGATAACTATGGTCAGGGACAGGTCTTTACATAGAGAGGAAAATGTTGGTTGCCCAGTTGGGCCACCAGAGTATGAAAATGGTACCGGTGGCCTGAAGTTTCTGAAGGTAATAAGATACATGATACAATAAAGAGCATTGTATAAAAGGCTGAGTGCTGACTAGTGTCTGAGTGGGGGTTATTTGTCCTTCTCAAAATTTACAAGTCCATTGATCGTGAAATGGGACAAATATAGATAGTTTGAGTCACTTAAAGACCAAAAATAAGGTTGCCCAACTGGGTCTAATGGCCCCAGGCTACTGGACCAGTGTGTATGTCAAGGCCTGTTAGGAATTGAGCAGACACCATAAAATATCAGGGGTAAGAAAGAACAGATAGGAAAAATTGCAAAGCCACAAATGCACATATTTGACAGGAAATGAACAGCGAACAAATTTCTGGTCAGAGACCTGAAAGTCGGACAAACACGGGTACAAACACATACACAAATATGTACCGGTATTTACTTCTAATCATCGGAATGGTAATCAGCTATAAAAATATAAATATCTTTATCAACTTCTACCAGATGTTCTAAGAAAAATAAATTAAAAAGTGACAATGTATCTTTACTTCAAGACAACAAAAATTTTAAGTACATGCATGCAACATGTTACCGATATTTTTTATCTCGTATTTTAAAGCGTACTTTGCATTATAGTAAACTTGATATGTACTTCAAGAAAAATAAAATCTAATGTATGTAACATAATACTGACATTTTTTATCTTGTTTTTATAAGCGTTCTATGCATTTTAATGATGAAAGATAAGCTTGTCAGACGTTCTGCAATTTGCTGCCCCAGGGTAGAGGTAGAGACGTTACAATGTATGCAGTTACAAGATCAGGAAATCGGTCTCATCCAAACCTTTATATGATCACGTATATTGTTGACAATGTACTAAAGGGTGCCATAAATTAACTTGACTGCAGTTGGAGAAGCTAGTCTGGTGCGTGACTCTATCTAGTCACACTGTGCCCAGGTGTGGAAGATTATCATCTTGAAAAGTAAACTTGTTCAGTGTTTGAAATTTTATCTTTCTCTCTTGCCCTAGGCAACTAACTTTTTGCCAGGATTATTAATATTTTAGCATTTAAAAAAGTATCTTTTCTTATTTGACTGAATAAAATGATCTGATGACAAGTGTTCCTTTAAGCCATATTCCAGACATTGCATACTTTAATAATAATGCTACATTTGCCATATACACCCGGTATATGGACCAATCAGGCTCAACAAAGACAATGGTCGGGATGAACAGTGATTATTTCAACCAATGGGTGACCAGATTAACGCGGATCAGCATTACATTCTCGCAAAAAGAAGAAATCATCAATAAAAGTATGTAAGAAAAACACTGATTCATTATGTGGCCAAAAAAAATACATTTACTGTTTCTTTTTCAAATATGCTAAATTGGATAATGATATTAGTTGATTAATTTTAATGTTAATAGTAGAAAGATCAAAGGCAAAAGGTAAAGGTAACATTTCCATAGCGCTGATTCCAGACATTGCCAGCTCATAACACTTTATAGTAACTGGCCGGGATTTGAACAGGGAATCTCTGGATCTAAAGGCAAGTGTTCTACCAACTGAGCTTTTTCATCCAGGGCCCAAGCTACAATAGGGTCACGTGAGGACCCAAGCTACAACAAGGTCACGCGAGGCCACTACAGATGGTCTACCGTACGTACAACCCTGACTGGAGAAAGGAAGTACATGCATGTACACGATGTAATGATGTCACAGCACTGTTACTAAGTGGCATGTATGGTTCTGTCTTGTCATGCTCATCTGGTCCGGATACGACATCGGCCACATCAACACATCTCCCCTACCCCCCCCCCCCTCACTCATCAACATGTGCGTAACACTCATCTAGCAATCCTCACATTTCATTATCTTCATGTGTTTCTCATCCATATTTGAGTTTCCTTTTGTCTTAAGGCTCTGCAGACCTCTGTCATCTTATAAGTGTCTGTGGTTCACTTTGAAAAAGAGACTTTAAAACTTTACTCTCTTGCCATAAATTACAAAGGCAAAAAATGAGGAATTCTTCAGTGACATAATACAATTATCATTTGTGAGTCACAAAGGTAGCTTGTGTAAGAGCCAATTATTAAAGCTTCTATGGAATGCATTTCAACAACCACTTTCTTTATCTCATTCTGTTGTACTTGTTATTGATAATTTTATAAATGTTAATGATGATCTGCAGACCACTTTTTCTTTATTCTTTTGTAAACAATTTTTTTTCTGTAAATGTCTCATGTACCACAGGCATGATATTCACTTTGGCAACAAAGTGTTAATTTTTTGTTTAATGTTGCATCATAATGTGGGTAGTTAACAGTGATCAGAGAAGTGGGAACATATTTCTGACCCCTTTTATTCATCCTTTCTTATCACTGAAGTCTAATTTCTATTCCAGCCAGCTAGATCACATACCTGCTGGAGTCACATGCCAGCTAAAATCACATACAAGTTGGAGTCACATACCAGTTGGATTCACATACCAGTAGTTTCACATACCAGCTGGTTTCACATACCAGCTGGATTCACATACCAGTAGTTTCACATACCAGTAGTTTCACATACCAGCTGGACTCACATACCGGTAGATTCACATACCAGTAGTTTCACATACCAGCTGGATTCACATACCAGTTGGAGTCAAATACCAGTTGGATTCACATAGCAGCCCAGTGTGACCACGTAGAGTCACATAACATGTCAGTGTGTTCACTTTTCCCCGGGAGATTGTTGGTTGAAGCATGGTTTGTATGCATTATGCATATTTCCATTGGAAGCAATCTTGCGGCTTCTATTTGTGGCTTGGCATCTGATGTGCACACTCTGCTCCAAAAATCATCACCTTGTCACTCAAACATCACCAGGTGCAGGATTTGCCTCAGCCCCTGTCTGTCTCAGCCCCTGTCTGTCTCAGTCCCTGTCTCAGTCCCTGTCTCAGTCCCTGTCTCAGCCCCTGTCTGTCTCAGTCCCTGTCTGTCTCAGCCCCTGTCTGTCTCAGCCCGTCTGTCTCAGTTGATGTCTGTCTCAGCCCTTGTCTAAACCCCTGTCTCAGCCCCTGTCTGTCCCCGCCCCTGTCTGTCTCAGCCCCTGTTTGTCTCAGCCCCTGTCTGTCTCAGTCCCTGTCTGTCTCAGCCCCTGTCTGTCTCAGTCCCTATCTCAGTCCCTGTCTCAGCCCTTGTCTCGGCCCCTGTCTCGGCCCCTGTCTCGGCCCCTGTCTCAGCCCCTGTCTGTCAACTGTCTGTCTCAGTTGATGTCTGTCTCAGCCCCTGTCTGCCTCAACCACTGTATGTCCCAGCCCCTGTGTGTCTCAGCCCCTGTGTGTCACAGCCCGTCTCAGTCCCTGTCTGTCTCAGCCCCTGTCTGTCTCAGCCCCTGTCAGTCTCAGCCCCTGTCTGTATCAGCCCCTGTCTGTCTCAATCCCTGTCTGTCTCAATCCCTGTCTGTCTCAGCCCCTGTTTGTTTCAGCCCCTGTTTGTTTCAGCCCCTGTGTGTCTCAGCCCCTGTGTGTCTCAGCCCCTGTGTGTCTCAGCCCCTGTCTGTCTCAGCCCCTGTATTTCTCAGTCCCTGTCTGTCTCAGCCCCTGTCTGTCTCAGTCTCTGTCTAAGCCCCTGTCTGTCTAAGCCCCTGTCTTTCTCAGATGGGGACTGAGATGGGGACTGAGATAGGGACTGAGACAGGGACTGAGACAGGGACTGAGATATTTTTGGTCTTTTAGTAGCCCAAACTATCTTGATTTCATTATTCTAATCTTTGATGGATATCATATCACGATCAATAGACATTTGGTTGGGACAACTTCGGGCCACCATTTCTCATGCTCTCAGTCCCTGTCTCAGTCCCTGTCTCAGTCCCTATCTCAGTCCCTATCTCAGTCCCTATCTCAGTCCCTGTCTCAGTCCCTGTCTCAGTCCCTGTCCCAGTCCCTATCTCAGTCCCTGTCTCAGTCCCTGTCTCAGTCCCTGTCTCAGTCCCTGTCTCAGTCCCTATCTCAGTCCCTATCTCAGTCCCTATCTCAGTCCCTATCTCAGTCCCTATCTCAGTCCCTATCTCAGTCCCTGTCTCAGTCCCTGTCTCAGTCCCTATCTCAGTCCCTATCTCAGTCCCTATCTCAGTCCCTGTCTCAGTCCCTGTCTCAGTCCCTGTCCCAGTCCCTATCTCAGTCCCTGTCTCAGTCCCTGTCTCAGTCCCTGTCTCAGTCCCTGTCTCAGTCCCTATCTCAGTCCCTATCTCAGTCCCTATCTCAGTCCCTATCTCAGTCCCTATCTCAGTCCCTATCTCAGTCCCTGTCTCAGTCCCTGTCTCAGTCCCTATCTCAGTCCCTATCTCAGTCCCTCTCAGTCCCTATCTCAGTCCCTGTCTCAGTCCCTGTCTCAGTCCCTGTCTCAGTCCCTGTCTCAGTCCCTGTCTCAGCCCCGTCTCAGTCCCTGTCTCAGTCCCTTCGAAAAAGAAACCTTCAAATAATGCAGTGCACAACAATGTCCTAGAAACATTATATCAATTGCATTCGGCCTTATCCTTCACAGAAATATTATATGAATCTTATTTGGCCTTATCCTTTCCAGAAACATTATATTGATCCTATTTGGCCTTATCCTCGACAGAAACATTATATTCATCCTATTTGGCCTTATCCTTTACAGAAACATTATATTAATCCTATTTGGCCTAATCCTTCCTGGAAATAATTTCTCCCGATACATTTTGTACTATGGACTCTTTAAGGAAACTTGTTCGCATTAGTAGAGTAACAGTCGCTGACATGATATGATATTCCCACCAGTAATAAGAAACAACATGCTTTTTTTCCTTGAATGTCTGGCCAAGTTCCTTGCATCAGTTTATTAATGCAAGTATGCAATAAAGGACAAACATCTACGAGGGCTATTCCTTAAGATTCCTGGTCTCAATGGGCAATTAAGATACTGAATACATCAATGAATATTATATTAATACTCACAAAAAATCTGGGCCAGTGTTAAATGTTAAGTCCTGACGCTCATCCTATTGTTTAAGCATGATTGCTGTCTGTTTAATATTCAATATAGATCTTCAATATAGACACTTAATACATTATACTGGAAATACCTTCCCTCTATGGTACATCCTATTTTAAAACCAGGACTGCAATATTTCTTTTGATCAAATTCTTCATATTTTCCCAAAACACTGGAATCATTCTTTTAATTATCATACAGGATCATCCGTCCAATTATTGAACTGTTTTTCAAACCTCTATTGACCTCACACGGTCCCAATTCTACTGGTTCCAGGTTTCTAATAGACCTTTCCTTCTACTGCTTCTATATCTCATGTGTATTTTCCCTTCTACTGGTACCATACCTCTTTTGGACCTTTCCTTCTACTGCTACTATATCTCATGTGTATTTTCTCTTCTACTGGTACCATACCTCTTTTGGACCTTTCCTTCTACTGCTTCTATATCTCATGTGTATTTTCTCTTCTACTGGTACCATAGCCCTTTTGGACCTTTCCTTCTACTGCTTCTATATCTCATGTGTATTTTCCCTTCTACTGGTACCATACCTCTTTTGGACCTTTCCTTCTACTGCTTCTATATCTCATGTGTATTTTCCCTTCTACTGGTACCATAGCCCTTATGGACCTTTCCTTCTACTGCCACTATATCTCATGTGTATTTTCTCTTCTACTGGTACCATAGCCCTTTTGGACCTTTCCTTCTACTGCTTCTATATCTCATGTGTATTTTCCCTTCTACTGGTACCATAGCCCTTTTGGACCTTTCCTTCTACTGCTACTATATCTCATGTGTATTTTCTCTTCTACTGGTACCATAGCCCTTTTGGACCTTTCCTTCTACTGCTACTATATCTCATGTGTATTTTCTCTTCTACTGGTACCATAGCCCTTTTGGACCTTTCCTTCTACTGCTTCTATATCTCATGTGTATTTTCCCTTCTACTGGTACCATACCTCTTTTGGACCTTTCCTTCTACTGCTTCTATATCTCATGTGTATTTTCCCTTCTACTGGTACCATAGCCCTTATGAACCTTTCCTTCTACTGCCACTATATCTCATGTGTATTTTCTCTTCTACTGGTACCATAGCCCTTTTGGACCTTTCCTTCTACTGCTTCTATATCTCATGTATATTTTCCCTTCTACTGGTACCATAGCCCTTTTGGACCTTTCCTTCTACTGCTTCTATATCTCATGTGTATTTTCCCTTCTACTGGTACCATAGCCCTTATGAACCTTTCCTTCTACTGCCACTATATCTCATGTGAATTTTCCCTTCTACTGGTACCATCGCCCTTATGGACCTTTCCTTCTACTGCTACTATATCTCTTCCTTTACTGGTGTCATATCTCTTATGGACTTTCTACTGTCTCTATTTCTCTTAAAAGCCTTTACTTCTAATGGAGCCATGTCCTTATATGGGCTTTTCCCTTTTCTCTTTCCATGTTTCTATGTGATGACCTTTTACTTCTGTTGGTACCATATCTTTATGGTATTTTTCTTCTACTGGTACCATGTTTCTCATGGCACTCTTCTTCTGTTGGTACCATGTACCTCTTATGGACTATTCCTTCAACTGGTACCATATCTTTCATCATGTTCATGGACTTTTCCTTCTGCTGGTACCATATCTCCTACAGACTTCTCCTTCTACTGGTACCATGTCTCTTACAGACTTTTCCTTCTACTGGTACCATATCTTACATGGCGTTATGGTGTTATGCCTCAGGTTGTCCTGCTGAACAACAGGTATCAGTATTCACAGAAACTCTCCCACTGGTCCCCTATATCAACAGAAAATCCTGCAATATTTGGGTTGCAAATGCTGACATTGCCCTGTGTCTTAGTAAGCCCCCTTTACTTGCTGTCCATGTACCACATCTAAATGTACCCCCTTTACACCCTCACATGTATCATATCCTAATAGATCATCCCATCTAAATGTACCCCCTTTACACCCCTCACATGTATCATATCCTAATACATCATCCCATCTAAATGTACCCCCTTTACACCCTCACATGTATCATATCCTAATAGATCATCCCATCTAAATGTACCCCCTTTACACCCCTCACATTTATCCTGTCCTAACACATCATCCCATCTAAATGTACCCCCTTTACACCCCTCACATTTATCCTGTCCTAACACATCATCCCATCTAAATGTACCCCCTTTACACCCCTCACATTTATCCTGTCCTAACACATCATCCCATCTAAATGTACCCCCTTTACACCCCTCACATTTATCCTGTCCTAATAGATCATCTCATCTAAATGTACCCCCTTTACACCCCTCACATTTATCCTGTCCTAATAGATCATCTCATCTAAATGTGCCCCCTTTGCACCCCTCACATGTATCATATCCTAATAGATCATCCCATCTAAATGTACCCCCTTTACACCCCTCACATTTATCCTGTCCTAACACATCATCCCATTTAAATGTACCCCCTTTGCACCCCTCATGTGTATCATGTTCTAATACATCATTACACCATCCCATCTAAATGCACCCCCTTTACACCCCTCACATTTATCCTGTCCTAACACATCATCCCATTTAAATGTACCCCCTTTGCACCCCTCATGTGTATCATGTTCTAATACATTATTACATCATCCCATCTAAATGTGCCCCCTTTGCACCCCTCATGTGTTTCATGTTCAAAAACATCATATTTTATGATTTTCAAGCATTCAACTATATGCCCCCTTCAATATTTCTGGAGTAGCACTTTTGAAGATTTGAGACATGTTACTAAACAACGGAATGGAATTATAGGAATATGCAGAGGTCAGGTTGCCATAGCAACAGCTTTGCTGGTGTCAATTAAAAATAATCCACCAGTGAGAAATGTATCCTGCTAAAAGGAATGAAACAAGACGAAAGACAAAAATAATCTAGAACATGAGAAATGAAGTTAGTGAACGAGCGAGTTCAGCTAATACTATCAACTTGGATAATAATATCTCCTGACTTTGATTTGCTTTAAGTCTATAAATCCTCATCAATATGCACGTTTTATCTTCATTTACTGTTCTTTCCCATCTTTTGCACCAAAAGTGCACCATGATTTTCCAATAAGATTATTTGATATGGTTACAACATCTATTCAACATGCTACACAGGTTCATTGGTTTGACTTTAAATTTTCCATTTCAAAAAATGAAGATGGTCAGGTATATCTGAGGAAAAAATGAATTGCCTTTTCGCATGACAAAAACATCCTTTTCCTCTGACAAACCATTTTTTTCTCTTTTTACAGATATCCCATGCGATAAAATAGAATTAAAGTATGACATTTTATTTTTCTTCTGTTTGATTATATGCACCACAACCATAAGCAGATCTCTTACCTTTTAGATCAAATCAATATTTTAAGGAGATTAAAAGTGGAACATTAAACAGTCATCTGAAAACGGTTCCAGAGAAGTTTTGATTGATCTTTAACCCTCAAACCTACTTCAAAGCTAAACTGATTTGACAAAGATAACCTAATTTTAGAAAATTAAAACTGTTTTACCCATTTAAACCAATTTAGCAAAGTTAACGCTTTTCTACATGTTTCAACCTATTCAACAAAGTTGGCCTTATCAGGTTTAACAGCAAACTGATAAAATCCAGGGGTGAAGTGAAGGAACAATGAGCTATCCCCGGGGTGAGGTGATGGAACAATGAGCTATACCCGGGGTGAGGTGATGGAACAATGAGCTATCCCCGGGGTGAGGTGATGGAACAATGAGTTATCCCAGGGTGAAGTGATGGAACAATGAGCTATCCCCGGGGAGAGGTGATGGAACAATGAGCTATCCCCGGGGAGAGGTGATGGAACAATGAATTATCCCCGGGGTGAGGTGATGGAACAATGAGCTATCCCCGGGGAGAGGTGATGGAACAATGAGTTATCCCCAGGGTGAAGTGATGGAACAATGAGTTATCCCCGGATATTAGGTAGATTCTGGGGCTGGATATTAGGTAGAATCTGGGGCTGGATATTAGGTAGAATCTGGGGCTGGATATTAGGTAGATTCAGGGGCTGGATATTAGTTAGATTTAGGGGCTGGATACTACGTAGATTTAAGGATGTGTATTAGGTAGATTCATGGGCCAGATAAAGTGAGCAGATTTCTGGGCTGTATACTAGGTGGATTCTGGGGCTGGATATTAGGTAGATTCTGGGGCTGTACATTAGGTAGATTCAGGGGCTGGATATTAGGTAGATTCAGGGGCTGGATATTAGGTAGATTCTGGGGCTGGAAATTTGGTAGATTCTGGGGCTGGATATTAGGTAGATTCAAGGGCTGGATATTAGGTAGATTTTGGGAAGTATATTTGGTAGATGTAGTGATGTATATTAGGTAGGCTTAGGGTTGTATATTAGGTAGATTTATGGATGTATATTAGGTAGATTTAGGGACGTATATTAGGTAGATTCATGAGCTGGATAAAGGCAGGTTTAGGGGCTGGATAAAAGGTTAGATTCATGGGCTGGATAAAGGCAGGTTTAGGGGCTGGATATTAGGTAAATTCAGAGGTTGGATATTAGGTAGACTTAAGGATGTTTATTATTGAAGTAGGTCCTGGGGCTGAATATTGAACAATATTAGACTCAGAATCAAGAAGGAATAAAAAAAAGGAACATACTTGAGTATTGTGGTATGTCTGACAAGGTGAAAAAATCTATATTCACTTCAGTGCTGTCTATTTTCCATTTATCAATGTTTTTTTTCTCACTTTTTATCATTTCTTTGTGATTAATCATTTGTTCATAATTACTTTGATTGTTCTTGGAGATGATATGTGATAATGGTCGGATTAAAGAGACACTGATGATACATGACGGATGAAGGTAACAATGATGGTATAATTTTCTTCCCTGTAAAAAAATCTAGGTAGGCAAATCCCACAAAGAGACATTTTCATTTTAATTTTTTTTTTCACTTTCGAAAATTTTTCATAATTATTTTTATAATTAATATTTGTATCAATAATTATTTTTCATAATTACTGAGAGACCATTTTAGCTGGAATGACAGTAAATGACTTTAAAATGTATCAAGATCTGTCTGTCCCTGTTCATCTGGCCGCTCTCCTCAGAGTTGCAGAGCTGGCTGGTTGTTGATCACTGATGTCAAGGATGGATCCAAACGCTGTGCCACTGGCACCAGTCATAATTTACACTCTCAAATCAACCTCAAAGCAATGGAAATGTGGGGCAAGACCCCCTCAGAACTCACCAGTTTGTCTTCCGCTCATCTTTCACAAGGGGTTCGTAGAATAACAGCACTGTGCTTGGTAAATATCCCGCTTGTTGCAGAGACACACTTTCTAGCAGACAAACCAAGTAGCCATGCCAGAGTCTGGGCACATGGCCATCATCCTCGCTTCTGATTGGTCCATAATCAACTATATAAAATTCTATATTTTAGAATGACAGCCACCAATTAAATATCGTATATGTACTCTTAAACCCACAAAGGTGTTATGATATGCTCTTGTCCCTGAAATATTCCGTATAATGAAAAATTTAGCGCTGATAATTTATTTTCTTGATTCATGCGCCCGTGGCAGTTGTTTTGAAAATTTGACCCCGCCGACTTGTTTACTACAAGTTGTTTATTACGTTTTGTTCTCCCCTTGAAAGGAGATGTAACCCTTAATTTGACAGTGACAATGAAGTATTCTTGACACGGATTATATCTGTAGAAAATTAGCAAATTAAGGTGAGTTGTTTTCATATAATTGCCCGTTTTTTTCAAAGGGGAAATGTAGCGAGGGTCGTTGTGGATTCTCGATGTTTTTTTCGTGATTAATTCTGCTTCATTTCCATAATCACAAAGTTATTTACGTGTCTTTGGTTTATATTTGCAAGGAAACATCGTTTAGTATATTATCTTGCAGTAAGTTTGTGTTGTTTATCTGTAAAACTCAAATAAACATGGCGAAACGTAGAAAATAGCATATTATCGCTCATCAACTGACAGATTATTTCCACGAGTGCTAGAATCAGGAGCAATTAATTTTGTTCCCCACATTCTTTGAATAAGTGTGACTGCATTGCATTTTTGTATTTTTTAGTGTGAACATATTCTTCATGTTGCAACATTTCACAGGCCTTGACATTAAGGATTTTGGTCACTGTTCTGTACTGCTTGTACTGGCTCAGGAGGCTAAAAAACCATTAGGTCCACTGGCACTGGTACTGGCAATGGGCCAGTGCTTGTGTAAAGCCCTGTCTCAGAAGATGTGTTTAAAGCATTCAGGAAATCACAGAGGTGACAGACAATTTTACAGAGGTTTGGGGTATGTTGAAATGATATGTGGCGACAAAACTGAGATACAAACAAGCTATCTCACTAAAACCAACCAAAATACACTGGTTATTGTGTTTAGCTGAAAGTGCCAAATACTGGCTGTACTCTTGTGATCACCAGTGGCCACTTAATATTGACTGATCAATGATGTAAATCAGCCAAAATCTGACAGAGTGACCCTTATGTTAATATTTTTGGTACAAACTGACACTTTAGCATGGTCACCGAGCACAAGATTTCATGTCTATTCCTCTATACTGTGCATGACAACTTATCTGTATCAAATGAAAAAATTGCATGTTTCATTTGTGTCCTTTATGCAAGATAATTTCTTGTTTACCAGGCAATATTTCTTGGCCACTTCCTATAAGCATAAACCCTTTTTAGTAGAGCAGTGATTATTTTGACTACATGTCCACAAGTAGAGGTGCAACTTTTGTAGATAATTTCCATGCAGCTTTTCTTTTTTGAACGGATCATCATCACAGACTTCTTTTTCCTATTAAGTAATGTGATGATATGGTAAACAGTATATTGGGAACATTGCTGAAATACATAGGATCATGAATCATCAGCACTAAATGTAAGAGATCCAATATTCTACAGAGACAAAGCAGAGATGTCACTATTCAAATGCTTGTTGTATTTTTTTCTTTCCAGGCTTGGCCATGAAGGCTTATATAGCATGAGGTTTGCTTGTTCAAGCTGAGGTGGGCGTGAGGAGTCACTATGCCGCCAAGCTCAGGGGAATTATGGGGGCATCACTTGATGCCCTCACAGGTGGACGTTGACTGTTTGCTTCCTACAGGAGTCATAGTCCTTCTGCGCTGTAACAGGGACGCTGCATTAGAAAACATCAAGGTAAGCCACTCTACAGGGGTAGCCCCTAAATAGGGACGCTGCATTAGAAAACATCAAGGTAAGCCACTCTACAGGGGTAGCCCCTAAATAGGGACGCTGCATTAGAAAACATCAAGGTAAGCCACTCTGCAGGGATAGCCCCTAAATAGGGACGCTGCATTAGAAAACATCAAGGGAAGCCACTCTGCAGGGATAGCCCCTAAATAGGGACGCTGCATTAGAAAACATCAAGGTAAGCCACTCTGCAGGGAAGCCCCTAAATAGGGACGCTGCATTAGAAAACATCAAGGGAAGCCACTCTGCAGGGATAGCCCCTAAATAGGGACGCTGCATTAGAAAACATCAAGGTAAGCCACTCTGCAGGGGTAGCCCCTAAATAGGGACCCTGCATTAGAAAACATCAAGGTAAGCCACTCTGCAGGGGTAGCCCCTAAATAGGGACGCTGCATTAGAAAACATCAAGGTAAGCCACTCTGCAGGGATAGCCCCTAAATAGGGACCCTGCATTAGAAAACATCAAGGTAAGCCACTCTGCAGGGATAGCCCCTAAATAGGGACCCTGCATTAGAAAACATCAAGGTAAGCCACTCTGCAGGGAAGCCCCTAAATAGGGACACTGCATTAGAAAACATCAAGGTAAGCCACTCTGCAGGGGTAGCCCCTAAATAGGGACGCTGCAGTAGAAAACATCAAGGTAAGCCACTCTGCAGGGGTAGCCCCTAAATAGGGACGCTGCATTAGAAAACATCAAGGTAAGCCACTCTGTAGGGGTAGCCCCTAAATAGGGACACTGCATTAGAAAACATCAAGGTAAGCCACTCTGCAGGGATAGCCCCTAAATAGGGACGCTGCATTAGAAAACATCAGGGTAAGCCACTCTGCAGGGATAGCCCCTAAATAGGGACGCTGCAGTAGAAAACATCAAGGTAAGCCACTCTGCAGGGATAGCCCCTAAATAGGGACGCTGCATTAGAAAACATCAAGGTAAGCCACTCTGCAGGGGTAGCCCCTAAATAGGGACGCTGCAGTAGAAAACATCAAGGTAAGCCACTCTGCAGGGGTAGCCCCTAAATAGGGACCCTGCATTAGAAAACATCAAGGTAAGCCACTCTGCAGGGATAGCCCCTAAATAGGGACGCTGCATTAGAAAACATCAAGGTAAGCCACTCTGCAGGGGTAGCCCCTAAATAGGGACGCTGCAGTAGAAAACATCAAGGTAAGCCACTCTGCAGGGGTAGCCCCTAAAACAAAAAAACAAGAAGCTTGCAGGAATTGAGAATATTGAGTATAACTTTGCAGGAATTGAGTATAGTGACCGTCTGAAAGGGCTCTATATAAATGTTTTATTATTTATATTTCGTAAGTTTGCAGGAGTTGAGTATATTAAGTATAAGTTTGTAGGAATTGAGTATATTGAGTATAAGTTTGCAGAAATTGAGTACACTGAGTATAAGTTTGCAGGAATTGAGTATATTAAGTACAAGTTTGCAGGAATTGAGTATATTGAGTATAAGTTTGCAGAAATTGAGTACACTGAGTATAAGTTTGCAGGAATTGAGTATATTAAGTACAAGTTTGCAGGAATTGAGTATATTGAGTATAAGTTTGCAGGAATTGAGTATATTAAGTACAAGTTTGCAGGAATTGAGTATATTGAGTATAAGTTTGCAGGAATTGAGTATATTGAGTACAAGTTTGCAGGAATTGAGTATATTGAGTACAAGTTTGCAGGAATTGAGTATATTGAGTACAAGTTTGGAGGAATTGAGTATACTGAGTATAAGTTTCGGGAATTGAGTATACTGAGTATAAGTTTCGGGAATTGAGTATACTGAGTATAAGTTTCGGGAATTGAGTATACTGAGTATAAGTTTCGGGAATTGAGTATACTGAGTATAAGTTTCGGGAATTGAGTATACTGAGTATAAGTTTCGGGAATTGAGTATACTGAGTATAAGTTTCGGGAATTGAGTATACTGAGTCTCTATTTCAGTCTGATCTGTGGAGGGAAGCCAAGAAGTATCCTCTCTTCTATCTCCTGTCCGACGCGTCTTCCTACATCTTCGTCTCCATCACACAAGATGCAGAGAAAGAGGAGTTTTACGATGAGACACGCAGATTGTGTGACCTTCGTCTGTTCCAACCCATCCTCAAGGTCGTTGAACCCAAGGGCAACAGGGATGAGAAAATGCTCAATTATGAAATTGGTAATTCTAGGTTTTTTATTGTCATGGTGTATCTACAAATCAAAGATGAAATTGGTTTAAATTCAGGAAGAGATAAGAATATAAAATAAATTTGAAAATAAAAAAAAGATTTATTCAGTTTGCTCACAGAACAAACAAAGCTTTTTATTAGGAAAAAAATCCTTGTACTGGGCAAATACTTAATTGAACTTTTTATTTAAATTTAGCTTGTGGATTTTCCAGGACTTTTGATAAAAGTTTGAAATTTGAACTGTAAATAAGATAACTTTCTTATAGATATAAGTTAAACGTAGTATATTAAATGTTAAGAGTATGATAAAAGATATTTGAACTGCAAATAAGTTAAGAATTCTTTTACAGATATGTTAATTGTGGTTACGAGAATGATTGCGTGTTGCAGGTATTGCCATGGGAATGCCTGTCAATGAGTTAAATGTGGTTATACGAATGATTGCGTGTTGCAGGTATTGCCGTGGGAATGCCTGTCAATGAGTTAAATATGGTTATACGAATGATTGTGTGTTGCAGGTATTGCCGTGGGAATGCCTGTCAATGAGTTTAACGAGATGAAGGACCTGGAGGTGATGACCTTCAGACGCAGCATTCTGAATGTAGCCAAGGAGTCTGTGGAGGAGCGAGATGCCCACGCCCCTCATAGTCAGGCCCTCTATGTGTACCCCCCGGATATAGAGTCCGACAAAGATCTACCCATGCATCTACAGGATAGAATCAATAAAGGTGAGTGACCCCCCTCAGTACCAAATATAGAGTCCGACAAAGATCTACCCATGCATCTACAGGATAGGATCAATAAAGGTGAGTGACCCCCCTCAATACCATATATAGAGTTCGATGAGGTCAGAGAACAAGATGTAATCTGAACCTAAGCAAATATTTTGATTGAAGCGGATTCAAATCTGGAAATTATTGACATACTATACTCTTCCTAGTTGGTAAAAGATTTGTCAAAATGATGCCAACATCTTCAAAGTTCTGTCATTAAATATGGATATGAATCAGACTTGTTTTAAACTTCATCAGCAATGATTAGAGATATATAGATAAATATAGATAGATATTAATGAACTTCATTCATTGATCATTTCGACCAATCAGAGAGCAGCTAACAGATGATTACGAGAAGTGTCCATAGTAACAATGGCGGAAAGTGGCATTCACCACATGTCTACCTTTCAACATCACATAGAAGGCTTTCTCAGAATGAATGACGGAGACAAATAATTAAACAACTGAGAGAAAAATGTTAATTGACAGCAGGGTCATTTGGCAGTTACGGATTTGTCTAGTATATATATATAAACTTGTTTGTATTATTTTGCAGAAATGAGTGGTAAATTAATCATCTGTATATGGGTGGTGTCCTCCAATGGAGATCGGCAGAAATACACAGTGAAGGTGAACCACTCGGCGACACCGGAACATGTGATAGCCGAGGCGATACGGCGACGTACACGCAGTATGCAGATGACCCCTGAGCAGCAGAAACAGTGCGTGCTCGAGTACCAGGACAGCTATGTCCTCAAAGTGTGCGGCTGCGATCAGTTCCTCCTCGCCAAGTACGCCGTCAGCCAGTATAAGGTAAGCTATGCCAAGTACGCCGTCAGCCAGTATAAGGTAAGCTGTGCCAAGTACGCCGTCAGCCAGTATAAGGTAAACTATGCCAAGTACGCCGTCAACCAGTATAAGGTAAGCTATGCCAAGTACGCCGTCAGCCAGTATAAGGTAAGCTATGCCAAGTACGCCGTCAGCCAGTATAAGGTAAGCTATGCCAAGTACAAATTTGTAGCCTTCTTTGTTTTTATATTTCAGTATGTAAGGCACACCATAGGGCGGAGTAAGATCCCGCAGCTGATGCTGATGTCCAAGGAAGGTCTGTACTCCAGCCTGCCCAAGAACGTGTTCACCATGCCATCCTACGTCATGAGAGGTACGTCTCCTCCTGTCTGACTGCACGGGAATATATCACATATATATCACCTGGCTTCTGTCTATTATCAGAGGAAAATAATAGATATATCAGATGGCAAAATCACAGATATATCATGTGGCTTCTATCTATCATCAGAGGAAAATTATAGATATATCAGATGGCAAAATCACAGATATATCATGTGGCTTCTATCTATCATCATAGGAAAATTATAGATATATCAGATGGCAAAATCACAGATATATCATGTGGCTTCTATCTATCATCATAGGAAAATTATAGATATATCAGATGGCAAAATCACAGATATATCATGTGGCTTCTATCTATCATCATAGGAAAATTATAGATATATCAGATGGCAAAATCACAGATATTTCATGTGGCTTCTATCTATCATCAGAGGAAAATTATAGATATATCAGATGGCAAAATCACAGATATCTGGCGGCAAAATGTGGAATTCAAGTAAAAAAAAAGGTTTAAATCCTCACTGCTTGAGTTTCAAGATTTGTGATCCACCAGGTGTCTCTTGTATCATGTACAATGCATTCTGGGATTGGTTTATAGAGATTGCATGCATGTCTACAAAGTTACATTATTATTTCTTTGTGATTCAGGTGTGGTTGGCATGAAATTTAATGGGTTTGTTTCCTTGTGATTCAGGTGTGGTTGGCATGATATTTAAATGTTTTGTTTCCTTGTGATTCAGGTGTGGTTGGCATGATATTTAAAGGTTTTGTTTCCTTGTGATTCAGGTGTGAGTGCCCTCCAGGACATTAATGCACAACAGACCAAGTCATTATGGAGTATAGAGGCCATGTATCGTATCAAGATTAACTGCGCCACCTACGTCAATGTGCGGGAAGTGGGCAAGGTAATGTCAGGCATATATATATATAGATATATATATATATTTTATTTATTTTTATATATTTTTTTTATTATCTAAGAATGGGCCAGTACTTTTAAATTTCTACAAGTCTGGATTAAGGGGATTTTTTTTCACTGTTCTATATAGTATTCAATAAAATGGCCAGGATTTTAGGGCAGTTTATTTTTTTTGGCTGTTACCAAAACCCTTAATGTCAAGGCCTGGTGAAGATACATTTTTTGTTGGGAGAAGAAATGAGTATTGTCTCCATGTCTGTAGATATATGTGAAAACCGGAGTGTACCATGGCACGGAGCCTCTGTGTCCAATCCGGGACACAGAACCGGTGGATTCCTCCAATCCACGGTGGAATGAGTGGCTGGAATACGACCTCTACATACCGGACATTCCCCGCAGTGCCAGACTCTGTCTCAGTATATGCTCCATATCGCGGAAACAGAAACGCAAGGTTAGCTGAAACTTAACCAGTCATTTTTTAAACACTCCTGTGGAAAGGGAAAGTTGTAATAGTCAAATTAACATAAGGATTTTTTGTGCTGTGAGGGTCCATACAGGCCCTTCCTTGAGGGAGGGGGCTGAAGCTCAGTCAAACAGGAAATTTAAGTCCAAGTAAAAAAGAATAAAAACTTGAGCACTTTGTTAAATGATATTTAATGGTGGTATTTATACTACATCCTATAATGCCTGAAGTGACTCTCATTTTTTAAGGCCAAAATTCCATACCTATTATAGCTTTCCTTACTCAGGTTGATGGCCTCTCTACATAGTATCCTCTCCCTAATATCACCTGAGTGACATGCTAGCGTCAGTGAAGTCACCAAGGCTGTAGTTGTTTGGGGCTGCTCCAACAATGTCACCTTGCCAATCGGGGTTGACCTTTAAGATGACATTGTCACTACGGATGAATCAGACAAACACATTCTTCTGCTCGGAATTTAGTTTAATTGAAATCAAGTGGCCCAATGACACTGTGGGTCCTGCACCTGCCAAGTCAATTTTGGTTGATGTTATGTTTATGCTATGCTTGCAGGTTCACTATGCCCTAGCCTGGGGAAACATTAACCTCTTTGACTTCAACAACCGGCTGCAGAGTGACAAAGTCAGTCTCAACTTGTGGCCCATGCCTCAGGGACTGGATGATCTGCTCAACCCCATAGGGGTGCCAGGTAGGATGGCTTTATTATTAATACAAAAAAGGGGTGCCAGGTAGGATGGCTTTATTATCCATACCACAAAAGGGTACCAGGTAGGACTGCTAGAATATTATTAACATCTTAAAGGGGTGCCAGGCAAGATGTGATTAAAATGTGCTTGGTAAATTTTGATTGAACCAATAATGATGTATTGACTTCTATTTGATAGGATCAAATCCAAACACAGACTCTCCTTGTTTGGAGATTGAATTCAACTCCTTCAGCCATCCGATCTCCTTTCCAACTGAAGACCAAATACGGGAATATGCAGTACGGATATCAACCCCGGATAGCACCAATCACTTGCCATATTATGTAGGTCAATCATATTAAGTAGTTCAATCATATTAAGTAGGTCAATCGTTATGTAGATCAATCATATTGCACAGGCCAATCATATATTATAAGAGGAACAGGCTCTGAACTTATCAACTCTGTTAAAAATAACATTCTTATTTGGTGAAATGAACTCAGATATGATGTTGCATATATAATCTTGTCATGTCAAAATGTTACTTCTTTTGCTATCCCCCTTAAATCAATCAAAATAGGGCATTATCTGTACAGTAATCTTGGTCCTGGGAATAGTCTGATATTCAGTCCACAGTCTTTACCATACTCATTGGGATAGGTGTGAATATTTGTGTATACTGATACTTTTTATATGCATTTAAACGCTTTATCTAGCACTCAGCACATTATGGTTTCTTTTTTAGTAATAGTTTTCTTGTTATTTGTACAGATGGTAGAAACCACAGACGCTGATATGGAAACAATCATGGAGATAGTGCGGAGAGATCCACTCTCAGAGATCCTGGAACAGGAGAAAGAATTACTCTGGAAATCAAGGTCAGACAAATTCACATTCATATCCATGCAATATCAATTTTCCAGACTGTGATAATTAATTTGTAAGATCATGTTAATTTAACAGGAAATATCTTTTTTTTTTTAATATATAATTTTGTAAAATATTGAAAGTGGAGATTTTGTCAGAAAAATAGTTGAAATGTTGAAAATATTAATATTTGTAACATTTAAAAATTTATTTTTATTTTATAGGCATAAATGTAAAGGGATTCCAGATTCTTTACCGAAGCTGCTTGCCGCCGTCAAATGGAACAGCCGAGAAGACGTGGCTCTGGTAAGATTACTCCCCAACCAGCAGGGATAGATTGATTGGTAGAGTGCTCGCCTTGAAACCCAGGGATTCCTTGTTCAAATCTCGGCCAGTTACTATGAAGTGCTATGAGCAGACATTGTCTGGAATCAGCGCTCTATAAATGTGAACTGACTTAAAACTAACAGCCCCTCATTGTACTTTTATGCCTTTAGTTTATGTCCTGATTAAATGGAGAATCTGAAAAATAGAAATGCATGTATTGTCATGACCAAATTTGTAAATGATTTATTTTAACTGAAAATCGTTGACTTCAAATAATCTGTTGTGGCCCACGATGTCCCACGAGGCAGCACTAGAGTTGCTTTACTGTTTGTTTTGTTTGTTACTAGCTATACCAGCTGTTAGCAGAGTGGCCCACGATGTCCCCCGAGGCAGCACTAGAGTTGCTCTACTGTTTGTTTTGTTTGTTGCTAGCTATACCAGCTGTTAGCAGAGTGGCCCACGATGTCCCCCGAGGCAGCACTAGAGTTGCTTTACTGTTTGTTTTGTTTGTTACTAGCTATACCAGCTGCTAGCAGAGTGGCCCACGATGTCCCCCGAGGCAGCACTAGAGTTGCTGTACTGTTTGTTTTGTTTGTTACTAGCTATACCAGCTGCTAGCAGAGTGGCCCACGATGTCCCCCGAGGCAGCGCTAGAGTTGCTCTACTGTTTGTTTTGTTTGTTGCTAGCTATACCAGCTGCTAGCAGAGTGGCCCACGATGTCCCCCGAGGCAGCACTAGAGTTGCTGTACTGTTTGTTTTGTTTGTTACTAGCTATACCAGCTGCTAGCAGAGTGGCCCACGATGTCCCCCGAGGCAGCGCTAGAGTTGCTGTACTGTTTGTTTTGTTTGTTGCTAGCTATACCAGCTGCTAGCAGAGTGGCCCACAATGTCCCCCGAGGCAGCACTAGGGTTGCTTTACTGTTTGTTTTGTTTGTTGCTAGCTATACCAGCTGTTAGCAGAGTGGCCCACGATGTCCCCCGAGGCAGCACTAGGGTTGCTTTACTGTTTGTTTTGTTTGTTGCTAGCTATACCAGCTGCTAGCAGAGTGGCCCACGATGTCCCCCGAGGCAGCACTAGGGTTGCTCTACTGTTTGTTTTGTTTGTTGCTAGCTATACCAGCTGCTAGCTGAGTGGCCCACGATGTCCCCCGAGACAGCACTAGAGTTGCTTTACTGTTTGTTTTGTTTGTTGCTAGCTATACCAGCTGCTAGCAGAGTGGCCCACGATGTCCCACGAGGCAGCACTAGAGTTGCTCTACTGTTTGTTTTGTTTGTTGCTAGCTATACCAGCTGCTAGCAGAGTGGCCCACGATGTCCCCCGAGGCAGCACTAGAGTTGCTCTACTGTTTGTTTTGTTTGTTGCTAGCTATACCAGCTGCTAGCAGAGTGGCCCACGATGTCCCCCGAGGCAGCGCTAGAGTTGCTCTACTGTACCTTCACAGATCTGACCGTCAGAAAGTTTGCCGTCGAATGTCTCGAAAGGAAATTGACTGATGACCGACTCGCTCAATTCCTTCTGCAACTCGTTCAGGTGATAACCATTTTATTTGTTGCAGAAATTAATATATAAAATCATCTGCAGATGGTATTTTTCATATACATTTTATAGTCTATAAGACAAAAACTTGTCAAATTAAACAAATAATGTTTAATTAATAGTTGAAAAAAGGGTTGAAATTTTTTCCTTATACAGTTGGTTGAGCTTTTTTTTTTCTTTTTTGGGAAGAAATTATTCTTATCAGTCAGTATCTGTGAGTAAACTTTGAAGCAGACATGATAGAAGTTAAGAGGTTTTGAGATATTTATGAGAGTTGTTTGTTATTTGAAGGTGTTGAAGTTTGAGCCGTACCTTGACAACCACTTGACTCGCTTCCTCCTCAGACGATCATTACTCAACCAGAAGATCGGACACTTCTTCTTCTGGCATCTCAAGTAAGATGCAGATTTTTTATTCTTCAACATGCATTTTGATTGGTCAAGATTATTATTTACCATCTGCTGATTTATTATGAAGCAATTTCATAAAAAAGCAATGATCAGCATAGCTCTTAGGCCACTAGACTATGTTTGTCCTTGTGTGTAGCTTTAATAAGGATAAGATCAGTAAATATACAGGGCCATGGGCCAGCTTATTAGCACCAGTTCCTCTGTGGTGGTCCAAAGGTCGTGGGTTCGATCCCTGGCCATGCCGAGATTGAACTTGTGATACAATTTTACATATGAGCTGAGGCCCGTGCCAAAAGTCTTAACCCATTGTCCTCGTAAATCTGGGACTGGGTGTGTTGTCATGTCGAGGACCTGCGACATGACAATTTAGTGGGGCAGCACTATATCTGTTACAAGTAGGTCTCATCACGAAATGACTGAAATAATGTTGAAAGTGATGTAAAACCCCAAACAAACAAATGAATATAGAGGAGGTTTTGTTATTATCAGATCGGAGATGCACCAGACGACTATTCGGCTGAGGTTTGGTTTGTTACTGGAGGTGTACTGCCGCGGATGTGGAGCGTACCTCAAGTCTCTCATCAGACAGGTGGAAGCCCTGGAAAAACTCACCAAACTCACCGACTCACTCAAACAGGAGAAAGAGGTAAGCTAAACTCACCGACTCACTCAAACAGGAGAAAGAGGTAAGCTAAACTCACCGACTCACTCAAACAGGAGAAAGAGGTAAGCTAAACTCACCGACTCACTCAAACAGGAGAAAGAGGTAAGCTAAACTCACCGACTCACTCAAACAGGAGAAAGAGGTAAGCTAAACTCACCGACTCACTCAAACAGGAGAAAGAGGTAAGCTAAACTCACCGACTCACTCAAACAGGAGAAAGAGGTAAGCTAAACTCACCGACTCACTCAAACAGGAGAAAGAGGTAAGCTAAACTCACCGACTCACTCAAACAGGAGAAAGAGATAAGCTAAACTCACCGACTCACTCAAACAGGAGAAAGAGGTAAGCTAAACTCACCGACTCACTCAAATAGGAGAAAGAGGTAAGCTAAACTCACCGACTCACTCAAACAGGAGAAAGAGGTAAGCTAAACTCACCGACTCACTCAAACAGGAGAAAGAGGTAAGCTAAACTCACCGACTCACTCAAACAGGAGAAAGAGGTAAGCTAAACTCACCGACTCACTCAAACAGGAGAAAGAGATAAGCTAAACTCACCGACTCACTCAAACAGGAGTAAGAGGTAAGCTAAACTCACCGACTCACTCAAACAGGAGAAAGAGGTAAGCTAAACTCACCGACTCACTCAAATAGGAGAAAGAGATAAGCTAAACTCACCAACTCACTCAAACAGGAGAAAGAGGTAAGCTAAACTCACCGACTCACTCAAATAGGAGAAAGAGGTAAGCTAAACTCACCGACTCACTCAAACAGGAGAATGAGGTAAGCTAAACTCACCGACTCACTCAAACAGGAAGATGTAAGCTAAACTCACCGACTCACTCAAACAGGAGAATGAGGTAAGCTAAACTCACCGACTCACTAAAACAGGAAGATGTAAGCTAAACTCACCGACTCACTCAAACAGGAGAAAGAGGTAAGCTAAACTCACCGACTCACTCAAACAGGAGAATGAGGTAAGCTAAACTCACCGACTCACTCAAACAGGAGAATGAGGTAAGCTAAACTCACCGACTCACTAAAACAGGAGAAAGAGGTAAGCTAAACTCACCGACTCACTCAAACAATAGAAAGAGGTAAGCTAAACTCACCGACTCACTCAAACAGGAGAAAGAGGTAAGGAAACTGCATTCATCTAAACCTGTTTGCTTCCTTACCTGATGTCTGAATGAATTTAAAAGAATACACATATTATGCATTGAGTTGTGAAAGAGATCCATTAAAGATAAAAAGTTGATATTGAAGTACATTTGGCTTTGTGCAGGATGAGCAGCTGAGAGTTCTTGTGGACCAGATCCAGCAGGCAGACTTCATGGAGGCGTTACAGAACCTGCCCTCCCCCCTCAACAACATCAACATCCTCGGAGACCTCCTGTAAGTACCTGTAGGTCAGGGTAGGGTGGGGTAAGGTAAGCCAGAGTGGGGTGGGGTAGGGTGGGGTAGGCTAGGGTAAGGTGGGGTAGGGTGTGGTAGGATAGGGTGGGGTAGGGTAGGGTAGGGTGGGGTAGAGTAGGATAGGGTGGTAAGAGTTATAAGGTTGTTTGTTCATTGTTTCAGTGTGGAGGAGTGTAAGATAGGTGGGCTGGGGTGTGGTAGGGTAGGATAGGGTGGTGACAGTCATAAGGTTGTTTCATTGTTTCAGGGTAGTTATTGAGAGTTATAAGGTTGTTTCAGAGTTATAAAGTTGTTTCATTGTTTCAGAGTGGAGGAGTGTAAGGTAGGTGGGGTAGGGTGAAGTAGGTGGGGTGGGGTAGAGTAGGTTAGGGTAAGGTAGGTAGGGTAGGATAGGGTAGGTGGGGTAGGGTAAGGATGATGGGGTGGTGTTTGGTAGGGTAGGATAGTGATAGGGTGGTGAGAGTTATAAGATTGTTTGTTCGTTGTTTCAGAGTGGAGGAGTGTAAGGTAGGTGGGGTAGGGTGAAGTAGGTGGGGTGGGGTAGAGTAGGGTAGGGTAGGGTAGGTGGGGTAGGGTACCGATGGTGGGGTGGTTTTTGGTAGGGTAGGATAGTGATAGGGTGGTGAGAGTTATAAGGTTGTTTGTTCGTTGTTTCAGAGTGGAGGAGTGTAAGGTAGGTGGGGTAGGGTACGGATGGTGGGGTGGTTTTTGGTAGGGTAGGATAGTGATAGGGTGGTGAGAGTTATAAGGTTGTTTGTTTGTTGTTTCAGAGTGGAGGAGTGTAAGGTAGGTGGGGCAGGGTGAAGTAGGTGGGGTGGGGTAGAGTAGGTTAGGGTAAGGTAGGTAGGGTAGGGTAGGTGAGGTAGGGTACGGATGGTGGGGTGGTTTTTGGTAGGGTAGGATAGTGATAGGGTGGTGAGAGTTATAAGATTGTTTGTTCGTTGTTTCAGAGTGGAGGAGTGTAAGGTAGGTGGGGTAGGGTGAAGTAGGTGGGGTGGGGTAGAGTAGGGTAGGGTAGGGTAGGTGGGGTAGGGTACCGATGGTGGGGTGGTTTTTGGTAGGGTAGGATAGTGATAGGGTGGTGAGAGTTATAAGGTTGTTTGTTCGTTGTTTCAGAGTGGAGGAGTGTAAGGTAGGTGGGGTAGGGTACGGATGGTGGGGTGGTTTTTGGTAGGGTAGGATAGTGATAGGGTGGTGAGAGTTATAAGGTTGTTTGTTCGTTGTTTCAGAGTGGAGGAGTGTAAGGTGATGGCCAGCAAGAAGCGCCCTCTACACTTGGTGTGGGCCAACCCTGACCCCATGGCAGAATTCCTCCACAATGACTTCAAAATCATCTTCAAAAATGGCGACGGTTGGTTGTTTTATTTTACTTTTGATACAAGATTTTTTCCCCGTAAAATAGTGGCTGGTTGTGAAGTCAGAAGTCATCTGCCAGGTGAAAATTTATTTTTCATATTTTTACAAAATATATATATATTTCCATCACAGAGTAATTACATTTTTAAAACTAATTTTCTGACAGTAATCAATTCATTGCAAACAGATTACAGCCGACGACAACTGACCTGCGGACGGCAACAGAGCTGCGGCTCCGTTTTCGAAGTCTTTAAAGTACATCTATACTCTCGAAAATATTCAAATCAGGTCATTATCTGACACCTGCATGTGCCAACAATGTCAAATGGTGTGATAAACATCGGCAATCAATTGATAAACTGAAACGCAACTCTGTTGTCGTCCGCAGCTCTGTTGTCGTCAGCTGTACTCATAGATTTAACTGTTTTAAATTTTGAAGACTCATTTATCTATAACAGACTGTGGTACATGGTGAATAATGAAATAATTTCCAATTGAACTAATCTCAAATGGAGTGGTATCTTCAATATCTTTGTTTCATGATTCTCTCTTGTTATCTGTCTTGTTTAATTGATAGGCATGATAAATGTTATGTTTCCAGATCTGCGGCAAGATATGCTGACATTACAAGTGATACGGATCATGGACAACATCTGGCAGAGTGAAGGGCTAGACCTCAGGTAATATTACTGAAATAACAGACTTGGGACAACATCTGGCAGAGTGAAGGGCTAGACCTCTGGTAATATTACTGAAATAACAGACTAGGGACAACATCTGGCAGAGTGAAGGGCTAGACCTCAGGTAATATTACTGAAATAACAGACTAGGGAGAGCATCTGGCAGAGTGAAGGGCTAGACCTCAGGTAATATTACTGAAATAACAGACTAGGGACCACATCTGGCAAAGTGAAGGGCTAGACCTCAGGTAATATTACTGAAATAACAGACAAGCACAACATCTGATAGAGTGAAGGGCTAGACCTCAGGTAATATTACTGAAATAACAGACAGGCACAACATCTGATAGAGTGAAGGGCTAGACCTCAGGTAATATTACTGAAATAACAGACTAGGGGGACAACATCTGGCAGAGTGAAGGGCTAGACCTCTGGTAATATTACTGAAATAACAGACTAGGGAGAGCATCTGGCAGAGTGAAGGGCTAGACCTCAGGTAATATTACTGAAATAACAGACAAGCACAACATCTGATAGAGTGAAGGGCTAGACCTCAGGTAATATTACTGAAATAACAGACTAGGGGGACAACATCTGGCAGAGTGAAGGGCTAGACCTCTGGTAATATTACTGAAATAACAGACTTGGGACAACATCTGGCAGAGTGAAGGGCTAGACCTCAGGTAATATTACTGAAATAACAGACAAGCACAACATCTGATAGAGTGAAGGGCTAGACCTCAGGTAATATTACTGAAATAACAGACTAGGGGGACAACATCTGGCAGAGTGAAGGGCTAGACCTCTGGTAATATTACTGAAATAACAGACTTGGGACAACATCTGGCAGAGTGAAGGGCTAGACCTCAGGTAATATTACTGAAATAACAGACAAGCACAACATCTGGCAGAGTGAAGGGCTAGACCTCAGGTAATATTACTGAAAAAACAGACTAGGAGGACAACATCTGGCAGAATGAAGGGCTAGACCTCAGGTAATATTACTGAAATAACAGACTAGGAACAACATCTGGCAGAGTGAAGGGCTAGACCTCAGGTAATATTACTGAAATAGCAGACTAGGGGAACAACATCTGGCAGAGTGAAGGGCTAGACCTCAGGTAATATTACTGAAATAGCAGACTAGGGACAACATCTGGCAGAGTGAAGGGCTAGACCTCAGGTAATATTACTGAAATAACAGACTAGGGAGAGCATCTGGCAGAGTGAAGGGCTAGACCTCAAGTAATATTACTGAAATAATAAACTAGGGGAACAACATCTGGCGGAGTGAAGGGCTAGACCTCAGGTAATGTTACTGAAATAACAGACTAGGAACAACATCTGGCAGAGTGAAGGGCTAGACCTCAGGTAATATTACTGAAATAACAGACTAGGGACAACATCTGGCAGAGTGAAGGGCTAGACCTCAGGTAATATTACTGAAATAACAGACTAGGGAGAGCATCTGGCAGAGTGAAGGGCTAGACCTCAAGTAATATTACTGAAATAATAAACTAGGGGAACAACATCTGGCGGAGTGAAGGGCTAGACCTCAGGTAATGTTACTGAAATAACAGACTAGGGACAACATCTGGCAGAGTGAAGGGCTAGACCTCAGGTAATATTACTGAAATAACAGACTAGGGACAACATCCCATAGAGTGAAGGGCTAGACCTCAAGTAATATTACTGAAATAACAGACTTGGGACAACATCTGGCAGAGTGAAGGGCTAGACCTCAGGTAATATTACTGAAATAACAGACTAGGGACAACATCTGGCAGAGTGAAGGGCTAGACCTCTGGTAATATTACTGAACTAACAGACTAGGGACAACATCTGGCAGAGTGAAGGGCTAGACCTCAGGTAATATTACTGAAATAGCAGACTAAGGACAACATCTGGCAGAGTGAAGGGCTAGACCTCAGGTAATATTACTGAAATAACAGACTAGGGACAACATCTGGCAGAGTGAAGGGCTAGACCTCAGGTAATATTACTGAAATAATAAACTAGGGGAACAACATCTGGCGGAGTGAAGGGCTAGACCTCAGGTAATATTACTGAAATAGCAGACTAGGGACAACATCTGGCAGAGTGAAGGGCTAGACCTCTGGTAATATTACTGAAATAGCAGACTAAGGACAACATCTGGCAGAGTGAAGGGCTAGACCTCAGGTAATATTACTGAAATAATAAACTAGGGTACCAATACAGGTGTTTATCTTTATGTAACATGTTTCAGGATGATTCCATACGGGTGTTTATCTACGGGTGTTTATCTACGGGTGTTTATCTACGGGTGTTTATCTCTCTGTTACCTATTTCAGGATGATTCCATACGGGTGTTTATCTACGGGTAAGGACGTGGGCATGATCGAGGTGGTGAGACAGGCGCGGACGGTGATGGCGATCCAGAAGAAGCAAGATGTCCGGGCAGCCATGCAGGTCCGCAGCAAAGAACTGCACCGCTGGATACGGGAGAAGAACCGAGGAGACAGGTGAGGAAAGAAATGACTGGGCAATAATTACCTTAACATATATAAGGGCCTGTTTTGGTTTTTGGGGCTTTTATTTGAAGGTATTATCTCGACTTCTGTGATTGGTCCCTTAACCATGTGTATGGTGCTCAAAGTATTATATATATATACACTAGAAAATGATATAAGCTTGCTATTAACTGAGCTGATGTTGTGATATATATTGTTAGGTACGAGGCAGCCATAGATGCGTTCACTAAGTCATGTGCTGGATACTGTGTGGCCACGTTTGTATTGGGGATCGGCGACCGACATCCAGACAATATCATGGTCAATGAGGACGGTCAGGTGGGTAGCTAGGGAATGCAGGACATATCAATGGATATCTGAATGTGCTTTCAAGAAATATCCACTGAACATCTTGTTAGTTTCAGAAAATCTAGCAATTTTGAAAAAATAAAGAATATTGATTTTTCGACATGCATACAATGTTGTCATTTGTTCAGTAAAAAAAATCAATGAAGGATATTAAATGAAAGAGATTAAAATATTAAATATTTTGTCAGGTTATTTATCTTTGGCTGCAGGTATTCCACATAGACTTTGGTCATTTCCTGGACCACAGAAAGAAGAAGTTTGGAATCAATAGAGAGCGCGTTCCCTTCGTCCTGACGGAGGATTTCATACGGGTCATAGGCAAAGGAGCAGACAACCCCATCAAAAGTCCCGAATTCTCCACGTACGTAGCACATACCAAAACAAACACAATCAACAAAATACCAACAAAATAAATGCAAATAAATTTTAATTCTCATTTTCCAATGAACCTGTCTGAAACAAAAAGTCGTTTATAATATGTAGGCAAAATTAGGTCATTTTCATTGCAGGTTTTGAACAAATATCAAACTAGTGAATTAGTGATGAAATATTATTATCCAATGTTTCTAGCTTTTAAATGCCCTTTTCTTATTTTTAACGAAATTAGGGTAAATTTCAACGGGTTAATTTTTTGATATATTTACTAATTTTAATGGGCCATTTCTCATTTGTATGGCCTGTCCTGTGATACACCAGTAGTGCATATTTCACAGGTGACTAGCATGACATTCTGGTGTATGATTGGTTTATTTGTACCATTAGTTCAGATTATTTGTACAATTGGTTCAGATTATTTGTACAATTGGTTCAGATTATTTGTACCATTGGTTCAGATTATTTGTACCATTGGTTCAGATTATTAGTACCATTGGTTCAGATTATTTGTACCATTGGTTCAGATTATTTGTACCATTGGTTCAGATTATTTGTACCATTGGTTCAGATTATCAGTACCATTGGTTCAGATTATTTGTACCATTGGTTCAGATTATTTGTACCATTGGTTCAGATTATTTGTACCATTGGTTCAGATTATTTGTACACTTGTTTTGTCGTCTTCAGGTTCATGGAGCTGTGTGGCAAGGCGTACCTCTGTCTACGTCACCATGCCAACGTCTTCATCACACTCTTCACCATGATGCTGTCATGCGGCATTCCAGAACTCCAGTCCCTCGATGACATCGGCTACCTCCGCAAGACTCTCGCTGTGGAGAAAACCGAACAGGAAGCTCTGGAATATTTCCAGAGTCAACTTAACGATGCATATGGTGGAGCGTGGACCACCAAAGTTGACTGGTTCTTCCACTGGGTCAAGAGAAAGAACTGATAGCTGACCAGCGCGGGGCTGACTTCTATACGGTCATGCATAATACATGATTATGTTGCCAACGCAAGTCACGGATCAGCCAACAAAATGACCAAACACAGTCACGCATTCGCCCCTTTAATGTCACCATTTTGGAGACAAATAGATATTCAGTGTATTTTCTGTATTTGTAACAGGAAAACGTAATTACTGCAAATCTTGAAACTGCTCAGGTCTTCAAGGTCAAAGTCTGGGATACATTGTATGGATGTATGACTTCAGATTGACCTTTGACCTGGTGACCTTGTGACCTGATTAGAAATAGACATCCTGGTGATCTTTATTAACTTATTGTGTATATAAATAGATTTTACTTTCCAGAATAATATGCATGTGAGCCTTGAATGTACTTGTTATGACTTGAGTTGTTGATAAGATAACCATACTATTCTAGTGTGATGGGTACAGTTTATTCTGGTAACCATGGCAACATGTGATATTGTCTAATAATGAGTTGGTCCGCAAGAAACATGATGTGATGGAGACAAACATTTTATTCAATGTTAGAATATTTAATATTTCACTCTTGTATAAATGAACAATATGTTTTTATGAAGGAGCATCCGATAAACATGGCATGGACCAGTGAATGGGGATAGCATTATGGTGGGGGGAGAGGGGGGAGGGGGGGCATCTTCTTGGTCAACATTCATAAATCACCTCAGCAATGTAGGTCATACTAATCCTCCACCAGGGGGCATAACACATCAAACTGTGGAGACTTATTAATGGAAAGAATCTTGAAGTGAGTCATAATTCAGTGACCATATATTTTCTATCTGAACCATCCAATAGCATTTTCCCACATTATACAAGCCAAATCTGAAATATATTTGTAACAATATTTGTGCAATGCCCAGGTTAAAAAACCAATGTAAAAAGGTAGAGAATAAGCCAGGGAGAGCATAAGCCAGGGAGAGCATAAACAAGGGAGAGTATAAACAAGGGAGAGCATAAACAAGGGAGAGCATAAACAAGGGAGAGTATAAACAAGGGAGAGCATAAACAAGGGAGAGCATAAACAAGGGAGAGCATAAACAAGGGAGAGTATAAACAAGGGAGAGCATAAGCCAGGGAGAGCATAAACAAGGGAGAGCATAAACAAGGGAGAGTATAAACAAGGGAGAGCATAAACAAGGGAGAGCATAAACAAGGGAGAGTATAAACAAGGGAGGGCATAAACAAGGGAGAGCATAAACAAGGGAGAGCATAAACAAGGGAGAGCATAAACAAGGGAGAGCATAAACAAGGGAGAGCATAAACAAGGGAGAGTATAAACAAGGGAGAGCATAAGCCAGGGAGAGCATAAACAAGGGAGAGCATAAACAAGGGAGAGCATAAGCCAGGGAGCCCATAAACATACACAATTTCTTTAATTTTGTCTGGGGTACATTTCACCAATTCAGAGTATTGAAACTGTCATGCATGACCAGTTTTAGTCATGATGGCCCTGCATGACTTATTTTGGTCCAGGTTACGTGTGACTAGATTAAACTTGAGCACAAGCTTACAACCAAGCTCAGGTGCACTTCACATGACTGATTAAGTCTGATTTAAACTTTTATTTTGTCAGATATTTTGCCAATATTAGGAACTATTTTCTGTTTACAATATAAAACCAAGTTCATTTGTTTAGGGATAAAAAAAGTTGCTCACCCACCATTGTGATCAGATATTAAAGGATTAAAGGATAAGGATAAGTCTCTTAATGTGGTCAGAGAATAAAGGATTAAAGGATAAGGATTAGTCTCTTAATGTGGTCAGAGAATAAAGGATTAAAGGTTAAGAATTACAGTCTCAATGGGGTAAATCAATATACCCTCATAACTTTGTACCTGACCTGAAAGAAGTATAGGTCAAAATTTTGCACGATTTGTGAAATTGGTCAGACACAAAAAATGAACCGAATCCATACAAAAGCTTGACTGTTACCATCCCTTGTGAACCTTTTTTATGCAATGAGTGTGCATACATACTTCCCTGATGAAGGAGGGTGAAGCTCAGTCAAACAAAAACAGAACACTGCATAAAATACACAAAGTCACGTATAGTATTATTATTTTACATAAAGGACAACACCACCCTCATAAATTATTGGGCTTGACCAGATATAATACAACAATTTTAAACAATCAGTTTAATTTTTCTTGAAGGATTGATATTGTTGGTATTGACTCATTTGTGTTACATGCAAAATGTTTTACAGGAGTGGTGTTTTCCTTTAAGATTTTAACCAAGAACCTTACTGATATTTTAGTACAGTTGAGAAAATGCTTCTCTCTGATAAAAGAATGTGGTCTCAACTAAAATTTTAAAGCACAAATCAGCTTTTTGTCCCAAATAAATGGGAATTATTCTCCAACATTTAAAATGACTGAACCAATTTCTGTATAAATTACCGTTCCAAAGAGAGAAAGAAACTTTACTGTGAGTCAAAATATGGAAAAGTGTGAATGAATGCAGAGAAAATGCAATCTATCCAATCTGATATTATTGTTTTTAAGTAAGTTAAACTGTGAGTCAACATATATGGATATATATTTCATTTCATGATTCTTCCTCTTAATCATGTGACTGACATTGAAAAATGAGGTATTTTCAATTAATTTTTTTCAATGTTTGTTCATATGTTGGTATATATTCTGTGAACGTAGCTTTGTAAAATTTAAATGGCTAAAAAAATGCTCAAAGAAGATGATGTTGGCCAAGACACTACAAAACATATGACGCCAGAACTGTAGATGGCTTTATATATTAATTCTCTACACTAGGTGGCACTTGTAGTGCTTTACTTTTAACAAAGATTTTAAATATATAAACCATCATTTCGAATCGGATCAAAATTTAGAATCAGATCAAAAACCATGGCAGAGATATTGTAGGGTTAACCAATGGGGCGATCCAAACGCTTCGAGAGGAATCCATATTTCCTCTACATGTATAGATATGTGGCATAAACCACAATATTTAAACAAAATTGTGTTCATTCCTTGATGTTGTTTTTTGTTTTTCGCAGGCAAATGATCCAACGTAAAACTTGAGTGATGAATACAGCAATTAAAGAAGTTTAAAGATTTGATTAATTTATTGAAATCACACTCCAGATAATACAGTTTTCTGAATATTTCTCTGTTTCATTAAAATAGCTTTATGTGTGAAATTCTGAACTGAATTTCAGATTTTTTTCATAATAATTGCAACAAATATATAAAGAGATATATCAGAGCAGGTGAGGCCAAACATTATACATAAAACAGCATAAACTCTAATAAATATTTTTTTTTGTGATTGACTTGTTTGTATTTGCTATTTAAAAAAAATGATCTTCATCACAAATATGTACCAAAAATATTTTCAGTCGAAGTAGAAAGACAAATTAACAAAAATGTTTACTGGAAATATTTACAGTTGAAGACGAAACACAAATTTACCTCATTTACTAACTGAAAATTAATAACATTTAGCTGTTTTGTTATATTATCGTGTAGATGTTTGCACCCAGGCATAAAACCTATGTTGCAAAGTCTATAGATTCTTGGCTAGAAAAAAAAGTTGCTTTTGATTACTTGTAAAATAGAAATTTGGTCTGGTGATAAGCACATTTAGATGCAGACATTGATGTGCTGGTTATATTAAACTGTGTTTCCATATGTGCAGTCCGTCATGCAGTGCGTCATGCAGCGCGTCATGCAGTGCATCATGTAGCGCGTCTATTTTTTTCGCACACCATACTGAACAATGCAGGTGTTTCCATGTATGCGTATTGCTGTCCGTAATGATGTCCGTAAGCAAATTGACGCATCGCCTTTCGCATAGGGTAGTGAATGAAAATCTGACGCATAGAGTGACGCATAGGTTTCCCATAGGTTGCAAGTCTAATTTTGGTGCCAAATTGGAAGTTTGACCGTGAAAACATCACAAAATTGATGCACACATGTGAACACCGCATGACACTGCATGATGCACAGCATTGCGCACTGCACATATGGAAACACAGCCTTAACATCCGCAGCCTGGCAGGCAGAAACAAGAATATTAGATCTTTGCGAGTTCAGATCATCCAGGCATTGCAAGTTCAGATCATTGGGGCTTTGTGAGTTCAGATCATCCCAGCTTTGAGAGTTCAGATCACAGGGGCTTTGTGAGATCAGATCACTCAGGCTTTGTGAGTGAGCGTTTCGCACTAAGTCTGACCAGATGGCGCCACTAATGGCACATGCTGAAGTGCTATATGTGTGAGCGACTTTATCGTAAGAAGCACATGCATCAAATATGTCTTGATGCCTGTGCTCAGAAGATATCAATGTCAAGACTGAGATATTTCCAAATAAATGACTCCTATTTGAAAATAGTTTGACGATAAACAGTATTTAAACAAATTTAGTAATAGGAAAGAATTGAATAGACAAAAAAGAAGGTTTCTATTAAAATGAGAATACAAACCCAGGTGGACATTAGGACTATGCGATAGCTAGTTCTATATACGTCAATAAAAATAAACATTTTGGACTCGCCCTCCTGCCGCCGACGGCGGCGCCACCATCGCCTGCCCAGTTTCCCGCTCAACCTCGCTTGAGAACCACTTTTAAAATTTGACGCCAACCAACAGGACGGTTGGCGATTTTTATGCGAGATATTTCTAGAATAAGCTGGTTATTTATGAAGATTAAGCTATTTTTCTTTGCAGTAGGAAGAAAGACGCTTACGTGAAGAAAGGAGAGAGCTTACGACCAAGACGTGACTGTCAATCAATCGGAAAGACGTAGTTGTTGGGTTTGTTGACAAATTGGTCCGTGTAAAGGTAAATTCTCCTTTATTTCTGCTTTATAGACGTCATAGAGCATTCCGCCATAATATTTGGCTCGTATTTATAACAAAAAGAAAGAAAATAAATACGTTGAGGTAAAGTAGTTGTATTATCGTTCACGGAGCAGCTCGAGGTGAAATCTCGTAGCCGGCTCTCGCGGGACGAGAACAACAAAATTTCTGACGATTTTAGTTTGTAAATTCTTAAAATTGCTTCGGAGAACATCCCGCCAGGTATTTTGGCTGGTTTGGGATGTAAAAGAAAGAAATTTACTGCGTATTTGCTATGATTAATGTATTATCGCTCACAAGGTGACGAGCGATATAGTATTATAGTACGAGACTTTCTCGGAGGTTAATTCTTTGTTTTCTGCGTAAAAACGCTCACCGGAAGTAGAAATACCGTTGAGAAAGAATTATGAACAAAACATGACTCGAATGCTTGTCATTTTGAATATTTTGTTAATTTGGATGGTTAGAAGTAAAATATTTAATATTTGAAAGAAATGAGGATCTTGTAGCCACAAGTTGGGCGCGTTCCAAATTTCTTTTGATCACTGAGGTTAAGCATCATTGAGCCCGGTTAATACTGGGATGGGTGACCGCTTGAGTGTTCAATGTGAGAAGTTGAATTTTAATTTTTTCAGATAAATTAAATAAATTCAATAAATCTTGGATTGGAGTATGAAAAGCCTTTGATGTAGTCTATAATTGTAGAAAATCTTGGCCATCATGAGTGAACGGGAATACCGTAAGGGCCTAAGTTACGGTTATGAAGGACCAGAGGTGCCTCCTGGGTGGAACAGCTATAATCAGGAGAGAAGCAGGTCCTATAGAAGGGGTAGATCCAGTGGTAGATCTCCGGAGGTTTCCCACTATAGATCCCGTGACAGCTTTCGCAGTAGATCTCGTGATAGATCCCAGGAAAGATCCATTAGTTGGGTTCAGGATAGATCTAGGGACAGGTCCCCTGTTAGACACCATGGTAGATCCCGGGATAGATCCTATGTCAGTTATCAGGACAGATCCAGGGGTAGATCACAGTTTGGAGACCATGGTAGAGATCGGGAAAGATCACAGGGTAGATCTCAGGAAGGATCCAGTGTCACCAAGCCCGATAGAACTCTTGACAGATATCATCTAGCGAATAGATTACAGGAGAGATCTGATGTTTGGTCTGAAGAGAATGAGGAGAATAGTCCTTTACAGCTGATTAGATATCCGACGTATCAGTCAGAATATGAGTATGATGATTGGACAGAAGCTCCTCGGAAGGCTTCTGAGGATGAATCAGAAGAGATTGAATATGGTATGACTAGGAAGAAAGTTAACTTGTTGATGAAGGCAGTAACTAAGATAGCTTCAGGGCAACAAGTGAAGGAAGGTCATCTGAAGGAGATTGCTAAACAAGCAGCCACTAAACCGTTCAAAGAAAGAGCCGAGCTAGCTATCTGAATTGTAGGAAAGGGAACAGTACAGAATGTTGGTATCCTTTTCTATACTCCATGGAATAGTCTAGATTGGATGTATTTATGTTTGCTCTGAGGAAGGAAAAGATGCACTGAGAAACTTAAATGGAAGCATCGGTGGCTCAGTGGCAGAATGCTAGCCTACCACGCAGGTGTGTCAGGCTAGGTTTTCTGCTGATACAAAACTGAAGTCCAGTTGATTGATTAAGTGTTGCTCCTTCAAGAGTAAAGGATTGAGGCATGAAGTTCAATTCATACAGATGGAATTTAACTTCTATAACTGGAAAGGACTGGTTATGAAATTAAATAAAGTTTGGGTGATCCACAAGTGATCATCAAATGATGAAAAGCCATTGCTGATATGAAATATGGTTCAAATTACTCATTAATGAGTTTTTCAATCATAAGTAGTAACAATTCTGGCCTGATACTTGGGGTCAAGTTTCAGAAGTGCATCAGAAGTTTCTTGTCAGATGTTACATGCGTTGCCAAGATTCATATGGTACTGTGAAGAGTACATGAAACGAATAAATGGTATTAATTTATCGTTAGTTGAAGCAATGCAAACCTGAAGGTTAAGATTGGTAACATCGGGATAAATATTTTTCCAAAATGTTATGATATGGAAGCAATGAAGTAATAAGTGTGGTGAATCAGTAAGCAATTGGTTCCTTCAACACTTTGAAATAGAATGAGATATTAGTGGGTTGTTGTACTAAGACTTACAAGTAACAGAATATGATAACCTAACCCAAAACTGAGCTTCTTGTAAGTGAACATCAACGGAAGCGAGAACAGTTCGGATTCCGTAGAGTGCACGTCAGCTCAGAGGAAGGTTCTCGGTCCAGTACATGTATATGCATAATGAGCAGACAAGGTTTGCTGGATACTATGCTATGAAAACAGGAGGAATAACAACTCAGTTTCAGTTGAAGTTCTTCTGTTAAGTAATCAGCAGTTCTTTGGTAGGCTGGCATATGGAGAACTGTGCTGGTGTAATGAGCATACATAGCAGGAATGCAGGAAAGTCTGTAGAATGGGGTGGCTCATGTAAAATGAAATTCTGCTGAATAATATGTTGTGTATACAAGAGAATCAAAACAACATGAGTCAATGCTGAGATGTAGGAGTTTCAAGTTGGTACTCAACAACTCAGTGGTTGCAATGCTCACTTTGAGAGTGAGGTTGAGATCCCAGTTCAGTTCAGTTTTGGTTACCAGAGGATCAAAGGATCTGAGGAGGGATCGAGTGAATATGCGGTAAGGCTGGATGCTCAAGGTCCCAAGAGACCAGAAGTAGGAGCCAGATAAATCTCAGGAGCCAGAGACAAGACTGCAGTGATAAGTACTATCTGCCTTAGACTAGACTGCAGTGATGGCTTCAGCTAGAGAGTACCATAGTGGGAGTACCACTAGTGGATTCTCTTAACAGATCTCCAGACCTTCATAGGTGCCTCCAAGGAGGGTTGGGGGCATGTGTGTGTTGGATCTGGAAGGAATAGATCTGGAGAGTAGAGAACTAGCACAATGATCTAGCTATCAGATGATTTACTGAACAAGTTCATAATGACAGCAATGATCAACTTAAAAGTACTGGCGTATGTCAGCTCCTAGGAGAGACCAGGTCAGAAGTTTTTGGAAAGAGACTCAAGTGTTTTCCAAAGTTGTATTCAATCCCAGAGGTGTGAAAATGACCCGACATCCTTGGCAATTTCTATGTGCCAGCATAGTGAGGGACTAAGAAAAAAGATCGACTACTTGCAGCAGTGTGGCTTATACACTTGGAAGGGGGTCTAAGGACCTGTGGCTGAAGTGGAAATATCCATTCTTGAAGTGGATTGCTAAAAGGAATTATTCTAAACTCACATCTTTCGTGTTCAGTGGTTCTGGATAGATGCGAGTGGATAGTAGATGCAGTGAGCATGGTATGGGCAGGATTAGATGTACATACTTTTGGGACAGTCCAGAGATCATTAGATTGAGAAGGGCTGTATCCAGAGTTGTTCAATTTATACATGAATCGTCCAATACAGTTACCTAAGAGGAAAGACTACTGAAACAATTGATCAGGTCAGTGTTTCATATGTGAATAGTGATTCTTCTATTCTGGCAGTTTTATAGGACTGCAGTTGTGATGGAAGGATTCTCAAAGGAGGTTTCTGTGATATGGGAGTAGTGACAGAGGACTCCAGAAGAGGGCTAAGAATCAAGTATGGGGACGCCTTTATTCTACAGAGAGGCTCCATCGGACATAGTTATATAAAGATTATAGATATGCCGTAAAAGGTCATTGAATGACTTCTACCAGAGAGCAAATTCTGAAAGCGACACTGGAGGTATCTTAAGTTACAGTGTGTTTAGGGTTTGGAACGGTTGGAACATTCCAGTACAATAGTACAAAACATGCTTCAAAAGGATATGGTCATTGGTTCCTGAGATAGGGACACTGTTACTGTAAAGCACCACATTCCCAGCAGTGAAAGGTGGAATCTCGTTGGATTTTGAAGTTCTGGGGAGAAGATGTATTGCAAATAATATGCAATCAATAGTGGGCGCATCTAATGATAACGTGAAAGAAATGTAAATACCCTGTGTTATTATATCAGTGACTCCCAGTGTATGCCTTTTGGGACTGAAAATCTCCCTACATGCTCACGGACGGGAAACTTTCTTTATACTGCCTCAAGATCCAAATTCTTGGTTAAGTTGTTAATCTAAAGGAGAGAATATTGGAAATATATGGGACTCAAAGTTGAAGCACCAAAGCTCCAGCTTGGGCCAGACGTAAATAAAGAGGCCAAGCTGCTATATATATACTGTGTACAGCTTAGATACTAATTGGAAGGAACAAAGATATCAGTATGGATAACTCAGATTCCTTAGTTCCAAACAAGAAACGAAAAGATGTGTAGCAGAGCACAACATCAGTATGGCTAAATAAAGCTCTCAGTAAGAAGACCATGATGCTTGATAAGAAGATGGGGAATCTCATCAAGGGAAGTTCCTTAAAGTCTAAGCACTGGTTCAGATATAGATCTCGTTAAAGAAACTACCCAGATTTCTGTCCGTATCCAAACAGTAAGGAAAGCTGTGGGTGTTCATCAGGGCTCAAAGATTCAGTCAAACCATTTAAGCTGAAGGAAGTCAATTCCACTGATTACCAAGAAGTCCATACAATGGTCCATAAGGCTAATTTGGCTAAAGGGGACATGGATGGTGTATGGTTAACTGCAATATGGGTCATAACAGTCCACCTTCAAGTAATATCCCAGATTACAAGGTAAGGTTGGGACAAAAGTAAAGACTAGAACTTATTTGGTAGACCCTCAGATATCTTGACAAACAGCGGTATCAGAGGAGACCTCACACAGCTGGATGTAAGATGGGTCAAAACAGTCCAACTTCAAGTAATATTCCAGATATACAATTGAGGTTGGGACGGAAGTAAAGGCTAGGACCTATTTGGGCAGATCCTCAGATATCTAGACAAACAACGGTATCAGAGGAAACCTCGCACAGCTGGATGTTATATATATACAATAGAAACAGAAAGCTGGGTGGAAGAAGATATCTTCATGGCTGTTACTCATAGTCAGATCTGGAAGAATGGTCATGAGGATGTATGGAATTCCGAGTACTGACCCAGGTAGCTACTCATATGCTGATGGGCCTAACTGTCCACCTTCAAGTTATTCATCAGAGTTGGCAGTCAAGGTCTGGACAGTTGGAAAAGACTCGGTCCTGTTGTGGTATGACATGATGGAAGGTAGCTGGCTGACTGGTGGTACGGGTCATAATTCTCAAGTTCTGAGGGGTGCCATTCAGTCAGTTGCCCAGTCACAACAGAAGGTAACTGACTAAAATGTACACATAACTCACAAGTGCTGGAAGAAGAGGAGGATGTCTCCAAGGATGTAGCAGGGATGAACTAATGGAATTTGGATGAAATGTTGGTTCTTCTGTAGTAACAATGGATTGATTTCAAGGGGTTTGAGAGTCTTAGAAGAGGATCTCAACAGGATGGTCTTTGTGAGTTTGTGCATAAATTAGAGGTCAGAGTCAGTTACAAGAGCCTTAATTAGTCAGTGAAACTCCTCAAGCCCATGAGAGTAGGACTAGACTGATTAGTATGCATCATAGCACCTTGCACCCTAGTAGTGAAGTTACTAGGCAATTGGACTTAGTAGCGCTACTAATAGAAACCAAATCTTGTAGTGCAGTAGTATCAACTCTGGGAATCCATCAACAGGTTGGCAGAGTATACTCAGAAAATGCACACATAACAAAGACCTCTGAGGGTGCACTAGTAAAGCAAACAATACCTCCCACGGGATAAGTTTGCTATACTAGATGGTAAGTGAAAAGAGTGGACTCGTTAAAGATTGGTGCTTAGTGTGAGCTAGTAGTACCTACCAGAGGAAACCTAGTTGCTACACTATAGAAATTAGCCCTCCAATGATGCATGGCTCTATAAAGTATTGTCTGGATATAAGAGAAGGGAATCTCAGCAATAGTCCTCAGTCTCTAGTATCAGACATACAAGTGGTCAGACCTAACATGGTATCAACTATGAAGAGGTTTTGGACTGCTATCGCCACCGATCGCTTTGAGTTTCAGTTGAAATTGTTGGTTGGGACCCTCCTCCTAATCAGTGATTCTGTCCTAATGTCCACCTGGGTTTGTATTCTCATTTTAATAGAAACCCCACAAATTTTATTAATTGGTGTGTTTCTTATTAAACATGAATACAAACCCAGGTGGACTGTGCTTTCCCACCCGACCTCCCCGCTTAGGCGTCAAATTTAATTTTGATCAAAGTGGTTCTCAAGCGAGGTTGAGCGGGAAACTGGGCAGGCGATGGTGGCGCCGCCGTCGGCGGCAGGAGGGCGAGTCCAAAATGTTTATTTTTATTGACGTATATAGAACTAGCTATCGCATAGTCCTAATGTCCACCTGGGTTTGTATTCATGTTTAATAAGAAACACACCAATTAATAAAATTTGTGGGATTGTTCATAAGTGACTATGTGTATAACCATGGGTAAAATAGACTATTTATTCCATGATATGATTGTGTTAAAATTATGAAAGTTCTGTTTCACAGATTATCACAGATTTGTGAGTTGAAAGAAGTGTTGTACAAATATGTAATCATATTACCATTATTATATTAAATGTAAATATCATTGACATATTGTAGAAAATATGATGTAGATGTAAAAAAATGCTCTTGATATCAGTGTAGAATTTTAAAACATTCTAAAAATAGCTTTGATAACATATTATGAATAAATACATTTATGACAAATAGAATGGATGTTTTTTATACTTTATTCTTGTTTGGGTTGGAAAAACATATGAAGACAAGAGGGGAAAACATTGGGGTTAACTTAATAAAAAAAACAGAAGAAGGATCAAAATAATCTGAAAAGGTGAAATCACCTGACACTACAGCCACCTGGCGGAGAAAATAGTTAGATTCACACTCCTGACAGCAGCAATGTGATAACAATAACATCACAAGTTAAAAACAATTATCAGGAAGGAGTGTGCAAAATGGCGAGTTTAAAAGCAGACTTGGACAGTTACCTATCAAAATCGTCCATAAACTCATCTCCAAGTTCAAGTTCATCGCAATCAGGCTCTTCTAGTTATTTAGGATGGTTTAGTAGGAGCAAAGATCCTCCAGAAAAAGCCGAGAGTGGGAACGGTTGGTTCTCGGAGGCACAGAAAGATCCACTTTTGCCGAGTCTGGTGAGTCCGATGTTCCACGTTGATTCAGATTGTTTACTTCTTGTCAGGGATTTGTGGGCGTGACCTCTCCCAGACTCTCACTAGTCTCAGATAAACTCCACATATTTCTGTATATTGTTTCAGATTTTTAAAGAAAATTAGAATATCTTGGATATTTATGAAATAGATTAGTTTTAGAGAGTGCGAATAAAATTGGTTTGAAATGTTAACATGATGTGACAACAAGATGGCATTTTTTGTCTGTCACATGCCTCCTGCCAATTTCTGCTCTCAATGATTAAATGGAGAAGATTTGTACAGTTCTGATTCTGGAGTAGTTGTACAGTTCCAGTGGGTACTTTTCAATCAGCATTCGGCCTCCTGCGCAGGTTTAACCAGTTTTATGTTGTTACCTATAGATATATTGTGTATGGTGACTGACTGTTCCCCAGTTTGATCATATGATATCAATTAACCCCTAACGGACAGGAAGGACAGCAACGTCCACCACCAGTAACGGACAGGAAGGACGTTGACATCCCCATAGTTCTAGCTCAATGACGGCATTTTGTAATATTCCCTCGGGCTGCAACTTTATTACAATGTAATCATGAATGATAATGACGTCAGACTGATTGGATCATGAACTTTTGACCCCAGCACTTCATTGTGCATATTGAGTAACCATGGTTAATATATAAATTTTATCAATTAAGTATGTAGATTGACTAGTTCAGAAAAAAAAAGTTAGGCCAGCCAATCAACAAAATTTAGATAGCCTAATCCCTTTGGAGTTAAATACCTACTCCCTACTTTTCTTTTCATCGTTACCGTATTTACTCGTATATTAGATGACTCGTATATAAGACGACCCCACAAAATTGAGGTTATTTTGCTTGAAAAGACCAATTTCTGAATATTAGATGAGTCTTTTTTTCTCGAGACATCGGCACTGCTACCATTCAGGTTTGGTGGACATTTTAAAAGTGAAACATAAATTATATGCTTACACAACAAGATCTCATGTCTTCGGTCTTCAGGATCAGTTAGCCTTTTTGTTGATTATTTGTTGAGATTTGAGCCATGAGACCCCATCAGGGCCCATAAACGTCTTGCGAAAACCAGTATGTACAGTCAGCCCCAGCCACTCTGTACTGGCTCAAAACTCGTCATATCTCCTTTGAGAAGTCTGTTTGACCCAATATAGATCCTCGGTACTCACTAATCAGGAAATTAAATAAATCGCCACCAAAGAAATGATGGAGAAAAAAGTAAAATACACTTTTTACACTATTATCAGTTATAAAGATAAGATTCAAGTGATCTGCTTTAAAAATAGATCAAAATTATATAATTTTTATGTAACCATCAAATGACATCAATGATAAATAGATTTATTCAAACATTGTGGAATAAAACTTTCTTTTTTCAGTCAAAAAAACAGCGAATTATGGGCTTCATAGCATGTCTATTGATGGGAACATTTTGCTTTTCATTGGTAAGTACTTTTAGCCAAATGACTCCTCCATATTGTTTGCATCTATTTACCATTATTATTGGTAATTTTAACTTTTTTGCATCTACTTGATCAAATACGAATGTCTTCTTATTATATAAACAATGTTATCATTGACATTTGACAGAACTTTGCATTTGAAAAACTAGTTTTCAATATAATAGAAATTATTATTCCACAGCATTTCTAGCTACGCTGATGGTATCACCCGACCATAGCTTAGAACTGCAATGAGGGCAGGCTTTGACATACACACTGGTCCGGTGGCCTGGGGTCCTCTGTTTGGGCCAGTGAATGTTCTGTTGTAGTGGCCCAGTTGGGCAACCATATTTTTGGTCTTTTAGTGGTCCAAACTATCTTGATATTATTCTAATCCTTTATAGATATTTGTCTCATATCGTGATCAATGGACTTGTATATTTTGATTTGGACAAGTAACCCCCACACAGACACTAGTCACTATACAACAACAGCCTTATGTGCAATGCTCTTTATTGTATCACACATCCTATTATCCTTTGAAACTTCGGGCCACCACTTTTCACGCTCTGGTGCACCAACTGGGCAACCAACACTTTTCTCTTTATGTCAAGGCCTGTAGGAACTAGGAACTAGGAACTAGGAATCATTTTATTCAGACACATATCATTTACAATATATTTTTTGCAAGCATTTTATCTTGTTTGTAAGAATAGACTAGATCATTATTATAATATGTGTCAGGGAGATCCTCACAAAGGCATCGCAGTGCCGCTTAAGTGAGGACCACCCTGCAGGGGCAATCTGTTCATATGTAATTAAACATTTATTCTAATTTAATAAGAGATTCTGTTCAGGTCATTGTAGAATACTTTCTAAAATCAATTTAGGATATTAAATAAATGAATTATTATCTGGAGGGAATGATCTAGTTCATTATTCTCAGTGCAGTGCGACGTGAAAATTGTGAAACAGAGGTAAAATGTCATTGTAGTTACATTTTGTGTTACTTTGATATAAAGTTATTCAATGGAGGAAAATATGTCAACTTTGAGTATATTGAATCATGTGCATCAAACCTTTCAGAGAATGAGATACATACTTTTTAAATATAAAGATATATGTCAACTACTAGTGAAAAAGAAGTACAAAACACTTTATCTTGAGCATATATAGCAATTTTCAATTACACAGTGCATTTCATAGGTGGCTAGAATAGTATTTTTCACATAGAGTGAGAAACCATGTTGGCTGTGTGTATGTAATTTTTGCAGAATACATTCAGCACAGCTATTTACAGTATGTGGGATGCTGTATCTAATGCATTTTTGAGCATAATTATGCTTCTTTTTGGGCTGGTGAATTTTATTTTGTGACCTTGTGGGGTAGTTATGAATTTCCTGGTTTTGAGTGAAAGGCAACTGCTGCAAATAGTGCGGTAGCCTATTATTCATGCATGGGTGCTGAGGCTCCGTCTTGAGACGGAATTCCGGCTTTGGGCAAAAATCTTCCGTCTTTTGAGTTTGGACAAAAATCTTCCGTCTTTTGACGTATTTTTAAAGCCAAAATCTATTACGCAAATTATCAACAAAACACGTAGCGAAGAACGCGCGCCATCTTGGATTTCCAAAGCGTCCATCGCGACGTAACGCTAAAACATTTATTTAAAGCCAAAATCTAATGCACAGAACAAATTTTACCTTTGCAGGCCATCGCTAAAACATCGTAGCGATTGATAACAAGAGGAACGCCATCTTGAAATTCCAAAGCGTATAAGACGGAATCTGATTGGCCGAGACAAATGAAGACGAACACGGTATAATACGAGAATTCTTATTGGTCGAAAAATATTGCGACTCTACATTTCTATCTTTCGCTTTTTAATGGATACCACAAATAATGAAATAACATTTAGCGTGAATTTTAAACACTGGATGTTCGAGACATCTCAGCATCCTTCTTCAACATTAGGGGCGATCCATTTGATTTTTGTGGGGTGGGACAGCAGTACTGGATGAATAATTTTTTTTTCTTTGGTAGGGTGGATGAATAATTTTTTTTTCTGGTGTGGGGTGGGTGAATAAATTTTTTTTCTGGTGTGGGGTGGGTGAATAAATTTTTTTTCTGGTGTGGGGTGGGTGAATAAATTTTTTTTCTGGTGTGGGGTGGGTGAATAAATTTTTTTTCTGGTGTGGGGTGGGTGAATAAATTTTTTTTCTGGTGTGGGGTGGGTGAATAAATTTTTTTTCTGGTGTGGGGTGGGTGAATAAATGTTTTTTCTGGTGTGGGGTGGGTGAATAAATGTTTTTTCTTGTTGCTTCCCCAGACTCTGATCCTTCATTTCAAGCAATCCATATAGAAGACAGAAAAACTGGAAGGAGGTGGATGAATAAATTTTTTTTCTTTGGTAGGGTGGATGAATAAATAATTTTTCTTTGGTAGGGTGAATGAATAAATTTTTTTTCTGGGATGGGGTGGGTGAATAATTTTTTTTCTCCAAAATCTCCCACCCCACCCCACAAAAATCAAATGGATCGCCCCTTATGCATCTCTGTGAAAATTGTCAATGTTCTGCAGTTATCAGATTGGAATCAAGAATTTTCAAGCCAAATTGAATAGATTACACATTTGGTAAGTTAAACACAGGTTTGTACTGAAGACTTGAACTACTGAAAAACTTATTTGTTTTGAATTGGTTTAAGGTTAATCTATGATGATACATTCTTTTGGTAGATAATCCATGGATTCTCTCAAAGCACATGGCCATGTTAGATCTGTTAGATAACCGCATAGCACATGGCCATGCTTCATCAGCTGCCCATAATAAATTTATTTCAATTGAATTGAACCCTTTATTTGTTCTTAAATGATATTCTCCAAGAAAAAAAATGAAAATTTTTTTTTAATGTACTTGATTTAGGCATTGATCATACATTCTTTTGTTACATGATCTTAAAGCACATGGCCATGGATACAAATCATGTGCATGGGTAGCAATGCTTGCTCTGCTGCCCATAATCTGTCATTCAATTAAATTGATCGCTATATTTTACAAAAGAAGGACTTAAAGATAAATTATTTTGTTAAAATTAAATATTATGTGGCACAGCCATGCATGCCATTAACAATTTGAATGCAAAATAAACACAAAATAATCACACACTCCAAAGTTTTAAAGAACAGTATTATTATTTATTGACCATGTTCACACCACTGGATGAGCATTGGTAAAAACTTGACTTGTTTATGTTCATGCTGTGTCATGTTCCAAGGAGGCCACTAGGAGCATCTTTGATTTTTTTAAATCAATATCTTCTCTGATCTGTCATGTTGATACCCAGCGGTGTTAACGAAGCATGACATTTTTGGAGAAGAAAATCAGATATGCTTCTTAGTTTCTGAGCCTGTGCACCCTTGGCAAGTCCAGAAACAATAAAAATGAATGTACACCATTGTTCAACCATTGTTTTGTAATGTGCATCTACTCCTGCTTGGTTTGATTCTTTTTCCAAAAATAATAGCCATAGAAAATTAATTTCAGGAACTGGGGAATTAGCTTCGCCAAATCTGTTTTTGCACTCATATCATTGAACAGTTCAAACCACACATGAAAAAAATTGGTAACATCATGAAATATTTTAAGTCAAGTCAAAAGTGAGTTTGACAGTGCTGGTTAAACTGTCCCTTGGCAGCTGTGGTAAAACTGTCCCCACCAGCACTCCAGACTTCCCTAGCAGCAAGGTAGTAATGATTTAATGCTCACAATGCAAAATCAATCAGGTAAGGCACACCCTTAATGACATTGCTGTGGTAAAACTGACCCAGCCAGGTAAGCATTTTTTTTTATCAACAATGAACATTCAACATGAACAAGTACAGCAGGTAAGCATTTTTTTTATCAACTATGAACAAGTCAAAGTACAACAGGAAAGCAACTTTCATCAGCTATGCATTTTTTTGCTCAGAATGCACCAAAATGCACCAAATACAAGAAAATGACAAAAATTTTCGGGGGGGCATGCCCCCGTACCCCCCTAGTTTAATTGCGCCTTCGGCGCAATGGTACGCACCGTTGGTGCGTATCCTCAGTCTCCAAAATTGTGACTCTCACAATTCTCAGTCTTCTGAGAAAAATTTCTCAGCACCCATGTTCATGTATTTGAAGTAAAAATTCAGCTCTTTTAGTCTCAGTAAGTCATGTACTTTTAATAAGTTCAAGGTTTTGAATATGGGTTCTGTGTGGGCATTATATTTGCTCACACTTATTATTCTAATTGCTTTTTTCTGTAATTTCAAAATGCGTTCACACTGATAGCCCCAGGCTAGTATTCCATAGTTTAGGTGAGACAGTATCAAAGAACTATAAATTTGAAGTTTGGCAAATAAAGGTAAGAAATGTTTCAATTTATTTAGGATGCCAATAATTCTTGATATTTTATTTGCAATTTTATTTAAATGGTCATCCCAAGATAAATTTTCATTGATTGTTAGACCAAGAAAATTGAAAAGTTGAACTCTCTCAATATATGTGTTATTTATTTCTAAATTCAATTCAGGTACTTTTTTTCTTTTCGTGTGAAAAATCATATATTTGGTTTTTGGAATATTTAGAGAAAGTTTATTCAATCTCAGCCAGTCATTCACATTTGTTAATTCCTGGTTAATGATTGTGCTAATATCTGTAATTTCATCATGGTTCAATACTACTTTGATGGTGGTATTGAGTGTAGTGTCATCAGCAAAGATGATGAAATGGAATAGTTTACTGGAATGAGCTATGTCATTCATGTAGATAATAAATAACAATGGTCCTAATATAGACCCTTGTGGAACCCCAGTTTTAACAGAAGTCATGGTGGATCTAGATCCATCAACATCAACAAATTGTTTGCGCCCAGAGAGATAACTTTCCATTAGATTTAAGGAATTGTCTCTCAGACCATAATATTTTAATTTTGTCAATAAAATTTTGTGATCAAGGGTATCAAACGCTTTCGATAAATCAAGGAATATACCTATTGGGATATCTCCTTTGTCCATTTCAACCAATACTCTGTCAATAACTTCAAGACATGCAAATTCTGTAGGGGGTGGGGGGGGGGCATTTGTTGTCATCCTGTCATTTGTTGTCATTTTCTCCTCTGAGACTACTGAGTGGCATTCTTAACTGTATTTTCAGGGGTTCATTTCTGTCTATTTTTCAGGAAGCTCAGATAGTGTTCTATTTTTTATGGTTTTTAAAATGTATGCGAGACTCTAGCTCTGTTTTGCCCAATCGCCATCATGTCTGAAAGGCGTCATGGCAAATATCCAATTAGGTACAAGGTTCAAAGTTCAAATTGATGGAAAGTATATTTGTTGGTACCCCATGCAGATATTAAACCAGAAACCCTATTTAAAAGTTCTCCCAGCCCATCGACTTTATGTTTTAGCCACTCTGTTTCACCCCTCTTCAGATCGTCCGAATTTTATTCTGTTATTGATATTTGACATGGCTGCATCTGGACTCAGTGCTTTGTCTCATGGTACCAAAAATATTTTAAAATCAATTCTGTATGTGTATTATAAGCAGAGATATTAATAATGTGAAATCTTCAGAACTACCATTTTGATATTGTCAATTACAGGAGTTATTTTCAGAGCCAAAACTTAGTGAAATCTATCACTAAAGTAAATGGCTTTTCTTTCCACCTCCCGCTGGAAAGAAGATGATATTATTAGACTGGAACCCCATCATATTCTTAATTTCAAATGATAACGGACCAATTGATGTATATTGACAACTTTGGAATAGCAAATCGGATTATGCACTGCTTAAAAACATTTCTGTAAAATGCTTTCAAAAATATATTTGACCCAATCTGATATTGATGTGATATTGATTACAATATTATTTCAGGCCACGATGTACATTCCGTTTCTAATCCTGAAAGCCAGGAAGTTTGCACTGCTCTACTCCCTGGGAAGTCTGTTCATCATCTCCAGGTAAAACCCAGTAATATCTCAAAACTTAAAGGGATTAAGCACCGATTTTGAAAAAAACGTTTAAAATTCACATATTGGTGATAAATGTATTTGTCTTTCATGTCTATTATTTTTTTGAAAAATGCATCCCCATCATTGTCTGTAAAAACTATTTGAACAAGACCCTAATATATAGGCCCCTGATGAAAGCACACTCCTTTCTTGGCGTCAATTTTAAGTGTCATCATAGAGGCACTGAAAGGTGAAATGACGTCATAAGAGTATGGCAATATGCTTATGACGTCATGAAATGTATTTTCCTTTGAATAGTACCAAAATGACATCAAACAGTGCTACCCTACTTTGAGTCTCAATTGAGGTCAAATAAAGTTCACGCTACCCGTGTTTACCCGTCACGTGCAGCTTATGGCTCAGACAGACCTCTGCTGGGAGTGCAACTGCTATGTCGCATAGCAACATATCTTATTACTCTATTATAATTTCAATCTGTCATTATGTTCATATGTGGCTAAGCTTTCTAAAACACCAAATTGTAGAATTGATGCTTAATACCTTTAAGTCTTTTCTTGTCACCAGGTGACAGCACTAGATAAACAAATTATGCTCAAGGTTAGCCTCAAGGCTGGAGACAAACTTACGCTTAGTTTATAATTATATTTAAACTGTGCATTACCTATTAACATGGTAAGAACATTTGTCATGTCAAAGGAAAAATATTTAGAAATGATTTGTTTATTTGGAAGAAACTGTTATCAAATAGTTCTCTTGAGTTAACTGAGGACAAATATCTTTTTTGTTCTTTGCAGTTTTTCTTTATTATGGGGACCAGCCAACCACTTTAAGCATTTACTGAGCATGGAGAGACTGCCGTTCACAGCGACTTACTTTGGCACCATGTTTGCCACTCTCTACTTCGCAATGTGGGTGAGTACTTCGATTGGAAACACAAGGAAACTGGTTACCACTCTAGCCATATTAAACTGATATCATGGTGTTTTGAATTTATCAGACAATTTTTAATTGTAAATGGCCTGTTGCTGTATGACACTTTTCTGCAGTTGCTTGATACCGATTTGGTGATAAAAGCTAAAACAAAATGCCTTACTGCTAGTTTTATATTGGCAGGTAAAGAGTACAGTGTTTACTGTGGTTTGTGCCGTTGCCCAGATCCTAGCTTTGATATGGTAAGTTTATAGCTTTGATATGGCCAGATCCTAGTTTTGATATGGTAAGTTTATAGCTTTGATATGGTCAGATCCTAGCTTTGATATGGTAAGTTTATAGATTTGATATGGGTAAGTTTATAGCTTTGATATGGCAAGTTTATAGCTTTGATATGGCCAGATCCTAGTTTTGATATGGTAAGTTTGTAGCTTTGATATGGTAAGTTTATAGCTTTGATATGGTAAGTTTATAGCTTTGATATGGTAAGTTTATAGCTTTGATATGGCCAGATCTTAGTTTTGATATGGTAAGTTTGTAGCTTTGATATGGTCAGATCCTAGCTTTGATATGGTCAGATCCTAGCTTTGATATGGTAAGTTTATAGCTTTGATATGGTCAGATCCTAGCTTTGATATGGTAAGTTTATAGCTTTGATATGGTCAGATCCTAGTTTTGATATGGTAAGTTTATAGCTTTGATATGGCCAGATCCTAGTTTTGATATGGTAAGTTTGTAGCTTTGATATGGTCAGATCCTAGCTTTGATCTGGTCAGATTGTAGCTTTGATATGGTAAGTTTGTAGCTTTGATATGGTCAGATCCTAGCTTTGATATGGCCAGATCCTAGTTTTGATATGGTAAGTTTGTAGCTTTGATATGGTAAGATCCTAGTTTTGATATGGTCAGATCCTAGTTTTGATATGGTAAGTTTGTAGCTTTGATATGGTCAGATCCTAGCTTTGATATTGTCAGATCCTAGCTTTGATATGGTAAGTTTATAGCTTTGATATGGTCAGATCCTAGCTTTGATATGGTAAGTTTATAGCTTTGATATGGTCAGATCCTAGCTTTGATATGGCCAGATTGTAGCTTTGATATGGTAAGTTTATAGCTTTGATATGGTCAGATCCTAGCTTTGATATGGTAAGTTTATAGCTTTGATATGGTCAGATCCTAGCTTTGATATGGTAAGTTTATAGCTTTGATATGGTCAGATTCTAGCTTTGATATGGTCAGATTGTAGCTTTGATATGGTAAGTTTATAGCTTTGATATGGTCAGATCCTAGCTTTGATATGGTAAGTTTATAGCTTTGATATGGTCAGATCCTAGCTTTGATATGGTAAGTTTATAGCTTTGATATGGTAAGATCCTAGCTTTTATATGGTCAGATCCTAGCTTTGATATGGTCAGATCCTAGCTTTGATATGGTAAGTTTATAGCTTTGATATGGTCAGATCCTTGCTTTGATATTGTCAGATCCTAGCTTTGATATGGTCAGATCCTAGCTTTGATATTGTCAGATTGTAGCTTTGATATGGTCAGATTGTAGCTTTGATATGGTAAGTTTATAGCTTTGATATGGTCAGATCCTAGCTTTGATATGGTCAGATCCTAGCTTTGATATGGTCAGATCCTAGCTTTGATATGGTAAGTTTATAGCTTTGATATGGTCAGATCCTTGCTTTGATATGGTCAGATCCTAGCTTTGATATGGTCAGATCCTAGCTTTGATATTGTCAGATTGTAGCTTTGATATGGAAAGAGCTTTGATTACATTGGATTATAACTTTTATATTGTAAGATTATAGCTTTAATATGGTCAAATAATAACTTAAATATGGTCAGATTATAGCATTCATATGGTCAGACTATTGTCTTGAAGTGGTAATATCTTAGCTTTGAAATGGTAGAGTTATAACCTTGATATTGTAAGGTTATAGCTTTGATTATACAAGGTTATAGCTTTGATAGAGTAGGATTTTGTTTTTGTCAATTTATAGCTTTGATATATTAAGATTATAGCTTTGATTATATAAGATTATAGTTTTCACATGGTCAGATTATGCTTAAGATGTGTGTCAATCTGTGTGGATGTATTTCCAATGCTTTGAAACTAGAATAGTAGCATTCCTGTTGCTCAGCTTTATAGTTCCAAACTGTAAATGTTGTGGGAAAAGTGTATTCTGAAATTTCCTTCTTTCCCAATCCAATTTATTCTGATTTCCCATAATGGAGGTGACATATTACGCATACCTCATATGCCATCTGGTGAATCCTTAATGAAAAGGATAAAATCACTTTCTAAAAAATTTGTTTGACCTTAAAATATATGGCACGACATAAAAGTTAGATTTTTAGGTTTGGTTTGAACATGTTTATTAAAATTTAAAAATGTAAATCTTTAACACCTTTTTCAAGAACATGACTAAGAATCTATGAAGTACTTGAAGGATTTTATCTGGCATAAAGGAAAAAGATATCTTTATTTTGGTAACATTGGATGGTAAGAGTCAAGTAATATAAGAAACTATAAATAACAGACTAAAAACATTCACATGGAATTCTTTTTAGAAGGAATCACATAATCTTTGAAACTATAAATAAAAGATTAAAATAGTCGGTTTGCAAACATTTCAGTCACATCCTCCGGTCACTGCAGAAATATGATATATTGGGAAAGTTTGGAAACAAGTATTGGTTTAATTCACACATTTCTCTTTGGGCTCCCAGATAAAACTGGAAATACTTATAAATCATAGATGTTATTATGTTTCTTTTCAGGTATATTGTTAGTTACATTCCTGGAGGCAAAACTGGTCTCAAGTTCTTTTCAAATATATTTTATGCTGCCGCATCAAAGACAGTTTCCAAGACACTTCCTGTATAAGACAGCATCCCTGTAGGTCTGTACATATTGTATTTTTGTCTGTAAGTGAATACATCATTATGATCATGCATAATTTTCAAAATGGGCTGTTGTACAACTGTTAGCTGTGTGACTATTTGGTCACAGTGGGCTTGCTGCTTGACTGTTTGGTCACAGTGGGCTTGCTGTGTGACTATTTGGTCACAGTGGGCTTGCTGTGTGACTGTTTGGTCACAGTGGGCTTGCTGCTTGACTGTTTGGTCACAGTGGGCTTGCTGCTTGACTGTTTGGTCACAGTGGGCTTGCTGTGTGACTATTTGGTCACACTGGGATTGCTGTGTTACTATTTGGTTACACTGTGCTTGCTGTGTGACTATTTGGTCACAGTGGGTTTGCTGTGTGACTATTTGGTTACACTGTGCTTGCTGTGTGACTATTTGGTCACAGTGGGCTTGCTGTGTGACTATTTGGTCACACTGGGATTGCTGTGTGACTATTTGGTTACACTGGGATTGCTGCGTGACTATTTGGTTACACTGTGCTTGCTGTGTGACTCTGGTTACACTGTGCTTGCTGCATGACTATTTGGTCACAGTGGGCTTGCTGTGTGACTATTTGGTCACACTGGGATTGCTGCGTGACTATTTGGTTACACTGTGCTTGCTGTGTGACTCTGGTTACACTGTGCTTGCTGTGTGACTCTTTGGTCACAGTGGGCTTGCTGTGTGACTATTTGGTCACAGTGGGCTTGCTGCGTGACTATTTGGTTACACTGTGCTTGCTGTGTGACTCTTTGGTCACAGTGGGCTTGCTGTGTGACTATTTGGTCACAGTGGGCTTGCTGCGTGACTATTTGGTTACACTGTGCTGGCTGTGTGACTATTTGGTCACAGTGGGCTTGCTGTGTGACTATTTGGTCACACTGGGATTGCTGCGTGACTCTGGTTACACTGTGCTTGCTGCATGACTATTTGGTCACAGTGGGTTTGCTGTGTGACTCTGGTTACACTGTGCTTGCTGCATGACTATTTGGTCACAGTGGGCTTGCTGCATGACTATTTGGTCACAGTGGGCTTGCTGTGTGACTGTTTGGTCACAGTGGGCTTGCTGCTTGAGTGTTTGGACACATTGGGCTTGTTGTGTGACTGTTTGTTTCACGCAGGGCTTGCATGTTGCAAGGCTGGACCTTTTGTGACTGTTTCATCGCAATTAGAATTAGTCACACTTGGTTGCCAGGAGAGACTGTTGTGAACATGGTATCCAGCTCATCCTTCTTTGCAACAAAATGCATGAAAGATACCGGTAGATGTCAGGCCTCCAAAGTTGATATTACCTGTCAAAACAAAGGGAGCAATGACCATTGAGCTTCTTGCATGAATTGTATGTGTATTTATATTAGTTTATTATATTTTTCAAGAGAGTGAATTCTCATAATTTTTTGTTGAGTACAAAGAAATACACTTTATTGTTTAAAATGTAAATATATAAGATTGTTCATGTATGTGGATATAAAGTTTGACTCCTACTGCTAAGAGTGAAGTGCAATAAAGATAAAAAGATGGAGATTTCTGCAATTTCAGCTCATTCTCTGCATATGTTGTGTCATGTGGGGTTAAACAACATTTATAAGCAACATTTTTCACCAATTCTCACTGCTTAGGTGGGCCCTGCTGCCACCTGGTGTGTTAAAATGTCATGCATGAGGGAACTTTATAGATATGCGAGCTTGGCTCACAGATGTAACAAATGGTGATTGAAATGTCATTTTCTTTAAATCAGTTCATTACACCCATACAGGTCTTTTTGTTATTCTTCTCAAGATTACAAAACTGATTAGTTTTTTTTCTTTACATGCATTTGTTGCCAAAATATTAATATATTCGCTTAACAGCATACAGAATGTTAGTCATCATATCAGCTGCCACGTCTACAAACCTATCCCAGCATACATTGTGCTTGACACAAGAGACACCTGGTGGATCACAAATGTGAGAATTGCGAAAAAATTGACAGGTATTTAATTACAGCACTTTTGATCTTTCAGCTGATATAGCTAAATTAGTATAGCAGCATCTTATACCAGATCTCAGACAGTTTCCCAGTGAAACCTCCTCAGCAACATGTTTGAAAAGGATCACACATTTTTAATAGTATTGATTTATATTTTAGTGTCAAAAAACATTAAATTTTATTTTTTTCTGAGGTTATCTCTCATAAGTGTATTCAAAAATGAAATAGATAAACAGAGCATTTTATAGATATTAGGGGCAGGCTGAATGGTTCATAACATTGTATTCGTTATTTATATTTGTGGAAAAGTATTGGATGTGTATAAACATGAATATAATGTAAATATATTTTCTATGCTGGATATGGAAATACTCAAGTTTAAATGTTAACAATGTGAATTACCCATATGTATATTGAACTCATTATTTTGTAGTAATTGTCAGTAATGTTATAGAGATTTGTTATTTAAAAGTTTCCTATTAAAAAAAAAGAAGTAAACAATGACCAATTATATATTTTTTCAATTATATTTTTTAAAATATGCTAATTTCAATCGTCACTGAAAGAACATTTTAAACAAAAACCATCAAAAAATTATGTATAATGTTTTAAGAAATGGTTGTATAGGAGAAATAGAAGACATTGAAATATCTACATACATGTACATGGTTCCACTCGCAAAAAATGCCATTACTTGGGACAGGTTTGATAAAATATGGTCTAATAGTATGTATTCTGTACATGTCATGTCAAGATTAAGTTAATGAAATAGGCATATGTACTGCAGAAATCTGTTTGCTTCGTGGTCTGTATTGTCTCTCAGTTGTAAATAAAGTATTTTATAACAACTAAAGGTGGTGTAATGTATTCTTCGACTCTCCATATTTTTTTACCCCATTTTTACCCCATAAAATTTAGATAGGCTAGTCGGTAAGGGGTCAACATCCTTCAATGCCTGTGGTGGATCTTGACTTGCTTCCAGTCTGCTAGGGTTAGTATGCATGTGCTGATACTTGAGATATTGTACCTAGATGTACATTAAGATTTAATTCAAACCTGTCTGTTTTCAGATGAGAAAACATTTTGTTTAGGCCAAACAGTCAGTTTTTAGATCGGGTGACTGATTTAAAGTCTAAAAGGTTCTGTTTTCAGATCAGATAACTTTGGCTTTTTAGTCCAAATATTGTCAGTGATTTGAGACCAGGTTATGTTAGTCTTAAAGTCGGTCAACCTACCTCCCACCCAAATGCTCAAGTAAGTTGTGAACTAATTTAAGTACACGCATTGTATGTTTTCCTGGGACAGATAAAATATATCATAAAATCTGCAGAGGTTTGCATTCCTATAGTCCTATGACTAAATGGGACAGGTCAGTTCATTCTGAGGGGGATGATGTGTTGACAATGTTCCATTTATGATCATCATTTCAATTATTTCATATTTTGTTTTTCTTTTATACCAACACTCACAACCATGGAATAGAACAAGAGAAAATTATTTTTTAATTTTGAGTTACAATTGTAAAATATTGTTAATTTTTTTACTGCATCATATAATTTTATGATTCACCTGGCTCTGGTCATAGTGAAACTGATAAGTTACCAAAGATCATGTGACCCACTTCTCCTGCTGTAGATAAGGTACAAGACCATGGCAAACATATAAAGCCAGCTAGCTTGCTGGGAACATCATTGAGGAGAAAGAAAAAGAAAGATGGATTGCCCAGTGTGCTGGGGGTGTGACAACGAGCCTAAGAGACTGAATTGTAGCCACACCTTGTGTCTGGAGTGTGCTCACACCTTGCTGAGGGCCACTATAAACCAGGGCCAGGAACCGCACGTGACATGCCCCTTATGTCAAACATCAACGTCGATACCGGACGGAATGGCTACAAGCTTGCCCACCAACCTCCTCGGGAAGAAACTTCAGGATATCATGGTGGAATATGGCCAACCGGCTAATGAACATGACTTATGCCAATTGTGTGAGAACACCGTCAATATTTCAGACATGAAGTTTTGTCATGATTGTTCGTTTGAAATGTGCATTAAATGTGCCGTCAAGCACCGGACAGATTCAAGATTTGAAAGTCATAAAGTTGAGACAAAGGGGACTTTGTACTGCAAGTTTCCACATAAACAGAGTCAGGAGTGTAAATATTTCTGTACCCAGTGTGACAAGTTTCTCTGCCTTGTGTGCACAAGTCATAATAGATGTGGAGACCACGCTGATTACACAAAACCTATAAAAGATTTAAAAACAGAAAAGCTGACAGAAATTGCGGAATCAAAAAAGAGAATGAAGAATGAAGTGAAGATGGCGGAGGCAGATTTGGAACCAGTTCTCAGGAAAATAAGAAAGAAACAGCATCGGTTTTGCGATGTCAAATTTGCCATCCAGAATCATGTTCAAAAACAGATTGATTTGATAAAATGCAAAGAAAAAACCTTTCTGGAAGAGATTGGGATGTGGGAAAGGAAATGTGGTGATTTAGAAAGTTGCATGCTGTCAAAACAGGCTAATGAAAAGGTCGTAGAAGAATTGCTGAGGTCAGCGGATGAGGGCATTAAGGAAGGCATAGAACAGATCATCATCACCGCATCCCTCCTGAAATCATCACTTCCCCCCACTCTTAATGCACCACCATCCTCCGATGTACTGGAAACCGAGATCAATTTTGAACCAGAAGATTCTTTAAATGTTGGAAAACTGATGATTATTCCACCATCATCTTCGACGGCGCGTTCAGAAGTTGTTGAGGATATTGCTGTGGTTACAGGTGCTGTCAATGAAGGGCTTGGTGAGAAGTCTAAAGAAGACCTCAAGTCTGAGAGGAAGTATGTAGACATACGTGGTGATGTTGTTTCACTCTGGGATCCACCTCCTCGGCTTGAGTGGGAAAAAAACGGGCTCCAGTATGGCGCATGTGTAACCTGGACACCAACAGGCAGGATTATTGTATGTGAACATTATATGGAAACTAACAATATTGTGATGCGTAGCGGAGAGGGAGAGGTGATCGCCAACAGGAAGGAGGTACACAGGTTTAATGACTACCCATGCCAGGTCACATGTGATCCACAGGAACCTGTTATCATTGTGTCCAACTTGAGAGCCAGTCTGACTTTTCTGAGTGCAGTAGATTTGAGTGTGGTCAGGGAGGTCAAGCTTGAGGGAGGAGGTCAGGTGTGTGGTGTGTGTGTGCTGTCTGATGGTACCCTGGTGGTGAGCACAGATAATCCACCCACTCTAAGCCTGCATGGCAGGCAGGGCAAGAGACTGAGGAAGATCACTCACTACACAGACCACAGAGGGCAGCACCATCCAGTCTGTAGTTCCTCCCATCTGACAGTGCTGCCAGATGATCCCCTGGTGGTGAGCACAGATAATCCCTCCAGTATCACTCGCAACACAGACAGCAGAGGGCAGCACCATCCAGTCTGTAGTTCCTCCCATCTGACAGTGCTGCCAGATGACACCCTGGTGGTATCTATGACAGAGAACCACCACGTCGTGTACCTCTCCCCAGATGGAGGGTGTCTGCATGTTGTGGATGTCCGCTACCCACAAGGCCTCACCCACACTCCCCGCGGTGACGTCATCCTCATCGCCGGAGATGACATGCCCAATACTGTGTACCACCTGTGCAATGTAGCGGGAGAAATCCAGAAGAAGGTTGTCCTGGAATTACCCATCACCCTCTCTCCCTCAGGGAATATTTCACTGAGGGATGATCAGCTAGCCATATTGTATTATGATGCTATACATCTCTATAAATGTGCAGCACTTTAACTATATCTTCTGGTTCCCTGTCAAAGCAATCATTAAAGCTGAATACATCCAAAGCTAGTGACAAACAGAGCCTGCTTGATTAGTGCCATGGAACACTACACCAAAACCTTTCACTCCATAATGGGGCCATGAGACCAAGCTCCTTCACATTAGTTCCTCTGTGATGATCCAAAGAATGGTTAACCCCTTGTCCTTGTAAATCTGTGACTGGGCAGGTTGTCATGTCAAGGATCTGCGACATGACAATTAAATGAGGCAGCACTTAATCTGCTACATGTAGGTCTTGTCATGAAATTACTGAAATAATATTGAAACGACTTAAAACCCAAACAAACAAGTAGGTCTCATCATGAAATGACTGAAATAATGTTGATAGTGATGTAACCCCCTCACCACACACACACACCTAATAAACGAAACACAAAATATTTGCTAAAGTATGAAGTTGATAAAGTGCAGTCATCTTGTGAACGAACATAAGCAGTCAGATGTAATACTGAATGTAGCTTCTTATTTGATTTGTGAAATAATGAGACTTGTATATTACAAATAAGATGTGGTGTATGATATAAGAAAGGTATCACCGTGGCCTGGGGAGCTAGCCATGGCAATAAGGGTTAAATGAATGACAACGCTGGTCGTAGAGTTTAGAGTTGTATTTTCTTATCTTAATCCAAATGCATAAAGTGTCCGTGATACAGAGTGTGAAAGTAAGTCATGTACAATATTTGTCAGCACCAAAACTGTTTCATATTAGCTTCTTAATACTAAACTGTGATTCCAAAACTGACTCCAAAACTGACTAACTTTGGGTTGGGATGCAGGGCCCTTTTGAGCAGCCCTGATGCCGGCAGTCTTGAGTCAGCCCGCCGTCATCAGGATTCCCAGTATTTGGTGACTAGGGTTCCGGGTTGCCTGCATCTTAACAAATGACTTTGTACTACTGATTGCTTTGTACCCAATGTCAGGCTTGCTGTGAGAGATATTTACCATAGGATTTCTCTATATCTAATACAAAGTTATGAAGACTTACTTTCTTACATTTAACACTGTGACAAAGGGATGCAGCTGAGAGTGGGACTACAGTGCTGTATTTTAAACATTTTGTACTATTAATGTCACAGTGGTTGTTCATCTTATGAAGAAACCATAATAATGCACAATACCAACTAAAATGAATATCTATGTCCAACAAAAATAACAAATATTAATACAATAGCAATTGTCTCCCGCCCTGACTTCCTTGAAGAGGGGGACTTAAATTTGCATGCTGTCCGTCCGTTTGTTAGTTTGTTAGTTTGTCTGCATATAGTGTTAGTGCGATAAAGTCCTAGGGATTGCTCAGATTGTTTTCATTTTGCACAGGCACATTGCATATGTCAATATCTTGGCTGAGTTCAATAATGGTTGTGATTGGATGATTTATGTTGCCATGGTTACCACTTTACTGAATGCTGGGAGACTAAGAGTCAATGTTCTTGTTGTCAATAGTTTTGTACCAAACAGTAAAACTCTCTTATAATTGATTTATTGAATTAATTTGACCATTTAATTCAGTGATTTTGCATTCTTGTCATTTTCCAATTCCATTTTACTGGGACTGCCTTGCCATTTATAAATTGATAAATTGTAACAAGGAAGTCTTTTTTTTTAAAAAAAGAATTTGTATACAATTTCCATTTTGAAAATGATATTTATATTTCTCCATCCCCAAATATCAAATGGCCTGGCCATTAATATCACCAAATGTCTGCTGAAGATGCATTTGATTATGAAAGTCTAATGTGACGAAGGCGATCTTTGTTTCGGAGAGGATTTTTGAACTGTTAAAATTACGAATTGAATGCATCACAGTTTATCACATGCACACAGAAATCTCTGACATATATGCAGCAGCCCTCATCGTCTCTGATCACTATATATGCAATTTGTTATGATATAGTCTGTATTATTACATATATCTATTATTGCTCCAAGAGTTGCATACAAAAATACTTTCCAAAAGTACAACAGTTGGGGCCACTAGCAAAAAGCGTCACAAAATAATGTGATGATTTCAGGTCACAAAATATATATATATATGGATATAATGATATTTCCATCCAAAAAAAGTAATTCATCCAAAAAAAGTAATTCATCCAATATATCCTCATCATTTTGATAATATTACATTGTTAGATATATGAAGCATTGCATCTCATTGCAAGTTTCATGACATAAATATGGTATGACATATGGTGTGCTTGGTTATCACCACTTTCACATTGATGAGGACATATAAGTATCATGACAAGATATAGTATAAATAAATCCCATTAATATTAATTTAATTTAATATTGATTATTTATATGTAACATTACTGAGGAACATGACTACATGACTTTTGTAGTGATATAGGTGAAGCATGACTGCAACAATGAGTAGATGAAGTATGACTGCAGTTTTGGTGACAGGTGAAGCATGACTTATGTATTGAGTAGATAAATGAAGAATGAGTTTTGTATTAAGAAGATAAATGGAGCATGACTACATTACCCAAGCCAGAACAAGCATGACTACAGTATTGAGATGAAGTATGACTACAGTATTGAGTAGATGAAGCATGAATTTTGTATTGATGACAAAAGATGGTGCATGACTGTAGTAGATGGATGAAGCATGAATTTTGTATTGATGACATACATGAAGCATGACTGCAGTATTGAGAAGGTAGATGAAGCATGACTGCAGTATTGATGACATGAATTATGCAGTGTTTATGAGATGTTTCAAGCATGACTGCAGTAAGGATGAGTGAGATATAGCAGGACTGTAGCATGAAGCATGGCTGCAGTATCATTGATATAAATGAAACATGACTATTGTATGTATTGATGAGATAGACGAAGCATGACTACATTGAGTAGATATAGGAAGCATACATTTTGCATTGATGATATAAAGAAGCATGACTATAGTATTTAGATCAAGCACAACTTTTGTATTGATGACGTAGATGGAGCAGGACATTTGTTTTGATGATACAGATGAAGCATGACTACAGTATGGATGGATAGATAAAGCATGACTGCAGTTTTGATGACATTGAGGAAGCATAATTACTGTATTGAGTAGATAGATGAAACATGATTTTTGATGACATCAATGAAACATGACTGCAGTATTGCAGTATTGATGATAAAGATGCAAAATGACTTCAGTATTGTGTAGATGGTGTAGACTTTTGTATTGATAGAAATGAAGCATGACTGCAGTATTGAGATAAATGAAGCATAACTGAAGTATAGATGAAAGAGTGATGGTTGAATTGATGAGTTAGATGTAGCATGACTGCAGTATTAAGTAGATACATTGACCATGACTGCAGTATTAATGACATAAATGAAACATGACTTTTGTTTGTATTGATAAAATAGAGGAAACATGACTACAGTACACAAGATAAAGTAAGTCTTTTGTATGACATAGATGGAGCATGACCTTGATGACACAGATGAACCATGATTACAGTATTGATGGATAGATGAAGCATGACTGTAGTATTTTTGACATAGAGGAAGCATGACTACAGTGTTGAGTAGATGGATGAAGCAGGACTACAGTATTAATTACGACGATAAATAGACATGACTGCAGGATTGATGAGATATATGTAGGATGACTGCAGCATTAAGATAAGGCATGATCTTTGTATTGGTGACATCAATGAACCATAACTTTTGTATTTATGAAAATGACCTTTGTATTGATGATATAAATGTGAGCCATATTTTATCAACAACAAAAAAATTCATTGTATCACAGCATAAAATGATGTGCGACTACTGAGAAATGGTGTCTTATGAGCTCTGTCTTAATAAAGAAATAATTCAAAATCATCAAATAACTGTGCAATGAATATCTATTAATAATATTGCACATCAGAACAAAGACATCTCAATATGAAGAGTTCAATATCTGATCCATATTCCTTATAATGTCTCATATAGAGCTGATATTTCAGTTTGATAGCATGATCAGGCATCAATTTTAACATATCTTGGACCCATATCACAATACATCTGTTCTGTAGGCCATAAATTTTGGTGATTTCATCCTCAGGAATGTAGACACAATGAAATATGCACAATTTCAGCCATGTTTTATCAAAATTTCAAAAAAGCCTATCAGCAGACCAGGCTTTGGTGACTGGGGTATTCATATGGGAGTGGAGTGGCAGACTATCCCTAGTCGGTCTACCAGCCAACTCCATCTGGCGGCAGATAAATCTGTGCGATCCAGACTATCAATACACACTATCTCCAATCTGTGAATAGCACTGTGACTCGTGCTGACCGCCCGGTGCAGGCCCCTACACTGATGAAAAGCTACCCTATCTAATTACCGCCTTCTCAATGCATTGGGTAAATTTAGGGGTTCGTATTTTGTGGACAGTTGTGTGTAGTTCATGGTTCGGTAATTCTGATTCTGACCTTGATGTGTTGGGTTCTATATTATATTGTAATTCTCTGAAAAAAAGTGGACTGGAGTCTTGCATCCATAATAAAAATTCCAAATTGCTCGAGTCCATTTTTTCAGAGAATTGAATTATCACATAGAGAACTAATTTGCATGGCCAGGTAGAATCATATATACATTGTACATGTAAATCCTGGATCTGCTATGAAGAGTAAAAAAGAAAATCACGATTAGGAAACTATGCAAACATTACTTCAATTGCCGTTTCATGAATTGCTAATTAAAATTTAATTAAAAATATGAACAATTGTCATATGAAATCTGCATATTTTGATAACACGAAACACAAACATGTCCATGCATGGACGCCTGTCATGCTGCTGTGCATGTAGACATGGCATCCACTCCCTTAGTAACTAGCCCTTTCCTTAGGATATTTTCTGCTATATTTTATTTGCATTTTAAACATTTTTTAGCAGCTTAGGGGCAGTTTTTATGAAATGGCCGCCGGACCCAAAATAAACAAAAGGCAAATTCACTGCTAGAGATCCTCGAGCTACTGTGCATGGCAAGGTCGAGTCATAGATACTGTATCTGCTGTTATGTGGAGAGTATGGTCATGCTCTGTGTACCATCAAGCCCAGATTGGTCATATTCTCATTTGCCACGTATCAAGGAAGGTGCATGGTGAAGAAGGTGAGTTTGTTTAAACAATATCTAGCTAGTTAGATACTTGGACCCCTTTGTTATTTACAAAGTCCTGCATCATACGTTTTGGTCACCACAGTGTAACTTTCCTATGAATTTCTTTCCTACATTCCAGGGTTGATGTCCATAATTAGTTGTAAAACAACCCTACAAACCCGGGGGGGGGGGGGGGGTACTTTCATAGTCAGCGTTACCGGGGAAGCTGGGCTAAATAGGGTCCTTTTCGCTGATATTTTCCCTAAAACAGGGTACTATTTTTCAGATTTCTCCCTAAAACAGGGATCACAATCCCCCTTTCCAAATCCCCCCCTTCTGCATCATCCCTAAATGAGGGTATAGAAAATTCAGCTAGTCCTAAATCAGGGTACCAATAATGATAGAATATTTCCCTAAATCAGGCTCTGGGGTTCTCATTTCCATCCGGGTTAAGATATTTTATCATTTTCCCTAAAACAGGGTACTGTTTTTCAAATTTCTCCCTAAAACAGGGATCACAATCCCCTTTTCCAAATCTCCTCCTTCTGCATCATCCCTAAATGAGGGTATTTAAAATTCAGCTAGTCCTAAATCAGGGTACCAAATTTCAGCTAGTCCTAAATCAGGGTACCAATAATGATAGAATATTTCCCTAATTCAGGCTCTGGGGTTTTCAGTTCCATCCCAGCCTCCGCGGGTTAAAATCATGAGAGTACCCCCCCCCGGGCCTACAAACTAAGTGGCAACCAAATTATAATATATATTGAAATGTAGGCCGATTTTTGGTCTGTTTCCTCATGCGTGCTACCATAGTGAATCGGAAAAACTGAGATGGTATCAAAATTCAATGCAATTTCTTTTCTTTTTTTTCATGGGAAGATATTATCCAATCCAAATTTACCTAGTTATAACTTCAAATAACAGGTATCTGACTCATAAACTGACTATAAACAGCCACTGTTTTAGAACAAACGTATATTAATCATGTGGCCTGGAGATAGTCATGATAGGAGGGGCGTTTATTCATGATATGGTATATTCATAAACAGGCATCTCTTGTTTACTATGAATTTGGCACGCTTGCCTGAACCAATGAAATACCTGTCTGTGCAAGGCTTGTTATGAACTAAACATGCACCGGGAAGTTTGATGTTCTGCCAGAGACCGTGATTGTCCATGATTGTCTATATATATTCCTGAGAGTCTCTGGGTAGGTAATCTATATCCTACAATTTACTAGTTACCAGTTCATTATTTAAAAATTTTCATGAAAATTTGACTTTGTGTTACATTTTAATTAAAAAACATATGACACCATGCTTCAATTCTCATCAATTTTTTAAGGGATTACTATCAGGAGATATATATTTAAAAACAACACAGTATCCTAGTATCTTCCAGAATTTCTAGTATCTTCCAGAATTTTTCACTAATTCAGAAGGGTTTGAATTAAGAGGTCAAACATAAGAAAGAAATTAAAAATCTCTAATTATATTTTGTAAATATAATTTAATTATTTTATATGAGAGATGTTTCATTGGTGTTTTCCTTTATAGGGATTCATATATAAGGTACCCGGTACATAGAATCTGCCCAATTTTTTCACTAATGGAGCAATAGCCCACTTGCCCATTACTAGGGGAATCCTGTGATACGTCACTACCCTGCTGCTGAAGTGAGGCACTTGACCTAGTTGCTCTACTCCCTGACCTCCATGCTTGGGATAAGCCACAAACCATGCTGTCCTGTGTATAGGCAGAGATCACTAAACATAATCTGATTCTGGTTCTGTTTCTTGCAAACTTTCATACATACTGTCTATTTCAACTTGTTTATTGTTTTTAAGAGAAAATATATTTGATGTTGACATTTGAATTAAAAAGAATCCAGAATTTGGGCAGGAAGATTGGCTACTCTTTGCAAGTGTCTGTCTGTACTGGTGATCCACACACTGATGCTCCCTAGCCCTTGAGTCATAATGGTTTGTACTACAACTTGCTGCGAGTGGTTTTAGGTACTTTATCTTTTAAAATTTCATTTGTTTCAGTGGCTTCGTTTGTACCTTTTGTGTCTTGGTAATAACCCATTGTGAAAGTTTTGAAGTGCAGGAAACTGGTTAGGCAGTTTGTGCATTTGTTTCCGTGAAAACTCCTCTATTGCAAATAAAATTGCAGCAATATGATTACACGTTCCTAACCCATATACACCCAGTCTGTAACCAAATGACAGATAATAAAAATTGAGTATATTGAAGTGTAATAAAATGACATTGATACTGCTGCATGCTGATACTGCAGATAAACTATTTGTCATTATGAAGTATAGTGAGATTTGATGGACCCCTGTTCTCAAGGCATCATCTTCCATAGGTGTATATATCTAAAATGGAGCTATTCATGTGAATATAAAATTCTGATTATGCAAAGAAACACCTACCCTGCTGGGCAAGTGCATGTACCAAGCTGAATGTCTCCAGTGACTTCGTCCATCTCAATGCACACTTCATACAGTTTGTGTCTCATTGAAGCCAACACTTTGCATTGAAGAAGACAGCTATCATCCTTTAATCCAATATCAAGCTTTCTTATGTGACCTTCCTTAAAGAATTCATAGCCTTTCAAAGTTTTATATTCCGTCGCACAAGGTACTTGTATATTTGGCCAAAATTGACTGTTTGTAATTGTCTTAGATCCTTGCCAAACTATGGGCAAGTGAGTTAAAGTTTATTTTGCTCCAATTCTCGGTGTCAGTTCCACTATCATTTTAATTTACAATGCACTGTGGTTCAACCTCAAGGTTATCCCTTGTCTCAGCTGCAAGTATTCTGACAGCCAAATCATGTTTGTTCCCACTGACAGGAAGATTTGATTCCTGACATTTTGCTTTCAAAGCCTCCTTTATATTTCCACTTTTGAGGTGATTTATCCGAGCTTCCATAACTGTTACTGTAATGATTTGAATATATGTTCTATGCACTACAGTCTTGGACAAAGGGTTGTGCAAGGTGGCCAGTTGTAACCATAGTAACCAATATATATCTTAGCTGAAAAGGGCCAGTTACTAATTAGGGTACTGATATGCCTTGGTTAACAATGTCTACTTAGAGTATCATGTCACAGAGTGTGTATCTGGGAATAAACCATGTTTATAATAAAGACTTGTTGGTATCACAGCATGCACCAGGCTGAAAGTGACACACCCCCTTCCCAGCATAGAGCAATTAGGTCACAGCCTCAGTTCCAGCAACATATCATATGACGTAGGTATGGTCACCCCAGGGTCTCCCTGGTATTGAGCAAGGGGTTTATTGGTATAAGGGGTTGAACTAAGGTAAAACGTATTAAATATTTGAAAAAGTAACCCATTTTAAAATGTTTTTGGTGGGATTACTTTTGCATATGAGACATGTTTAATGGTGTTGTCTTTTATAGAAATTCATTTATAGGGTATGTAATACCTTCATGAATTTTTCACTAATTGAGCAAGTAAAGGAAAGGGTTAATTTAGCAGGTCAAACATAGATATATTACAAAATCATCAAATTTTAACTGTTTTTAGCATGATTTTCCTTCAATATAAGAGATGTTTCAATGGTGTTGACCTTTTTAGTGAATCATCTACAGGGTACCTAGTACATTCCTGAATTTTTCACAAATTGAGCAATTAGTATAAGGTGTTGAATTAGGGGTTTAAACATTTCGAGAAATGAAAAATTCTCACAATTTTAATGAGAGGTTAGATATTATTTTAACCGAGGTTAGAGGTGAACAGAATCACTTTCTGAGAATTTTCTCATTTTTTCAAATGTTTGACCTCCTAATTCAACCCCTGATAATAATTGCTCAATTAGTGAAAATTTCCGCAGGGTACTTGGTACTGTGTAGATGATATCCTTTAAAGGACAACAACATTGAAACATATCTCACAGGAAATAATTTTGGTATGAGAATAACAACATTAAAACATCTCTCATATTAAAAAAAAATAGTTAAAATTTGATGATTTTGTAATATATTTATCAGATTGACATACACACTGGCCCAGTGGCCTGGGGCCACCAGATCCTCTGTTCAGACCAGTGAATGGTCTGTTGTAGTGGCCCAGTTGGGTAACCATATTTTTGGTCTTTTAGTGGCCCAAACTATCTTGATTTTATTATTCTAATCCTTGATAGATATATAACAATCAATAGACATTTCATTGGGACAATTATCCCCCACTCAGACACTATACAGCCTTATGTACAGTGCTCTTTATTGTATCACACATCCTATTGTCCCTAAAAACTTCGGGCCACCACTTCCCATGGTTTGGTGGCCCAACTGGGCAACCAACATTTTTGTCAAGGCCTGTCTGTATTTGACATCGTAAATTAACGCTTATGTTTGTTGCTCAATTTTTAACAAAAATCACAAAGGTATTACATGCCCTATTAATGAATTTCTATAAAGGACAACACCATTAAAACATCTCTCATATGAAAATAAATATCCCACCATAAACATTTGAAAATGGGTTACTTTTTCAAATATTTCATGTTTGACCTCTTAGTTCAACCCTAATGCCAATTGCTCAATTAGTGAAAGATTTGAGAAGATACGATGTAAAATTTGAATAATGAACTGGTAACTGGTAACTAGTAACTACTTCCCATACGTGTTGTAAACTGGATTCCATCTCAATCCTACAAGCAGGAACGGAGACTGTTGTGTGCCTCAATTAAAAACCTTTATGCCTTGGACTGAGTGGGCCATGGGCCATGGCGCAGTTGGTTAGAGTGCCAGCATGATAGCACCAGTTCCTCTGTGGTGATCCAAAGGTCATGGGTTCAATCCCCAGCTATGCCGAGATTGAATTCATGAAACAATTTCACATATGAGCTGAGGCCAGTGCCTAAAGGGTTAACCCGTTGTCCTTGTAAATCTGTGACCGGATGGGGTGTCATGTCAAGGACCTGCGACATGACAATTCAGTGAGGCAGCACTGTATCTTCAACAAGAATTGTAGAAAGTGATGTAAAACCTTAAAAACAAAAACAAAAATAGACTGAGTGGTTAATTGTCCACACTAACACAAATATGATTGGTTGGTCAGCCAATGAAAGGAAGTCAAACAGAGCTTACAAACCTCCAATCAGGCTTGAGGAGGCCACGTGCCATGGCACAGTTGGTTAGAGCGCCAGCTTATTAGCACTTGTAAATCTATGACTGGATGGGTTGGACCTGCAACATGACAAGGCAGCACTATATCTGCTACAAGTAGGTCTCATCACCCTATAACTGAAAGAATGTTGAAAATGATGTAAAACCCCAAATATACAAACAAAATAGTAACATCAAAACTTCAGAAAATAATTTGATTATAGGTTGTTAATTCTTTTTGTGAACAGACCAAGACAAATGAGAATTTTGCAATGAACTTGCAATGTATACAGATACCTCATGAGTAAAATATTTCAGCTCTATTAGAACTTACCATAATGTGTGAAATAAATTGTTTGGTGAGGCAAACACATAACCACAAGTTTTTTTATTACCATTTCCACAACATGTTAATGGTCAAATTTAAAATCGCAATAGGTTTAATGTATTCTATCATTTCCATTTCAGATTCATTTTGAAGCAGTAACCATGGTTGACAAGACATCATTCATATTACCTGTATTATTATGTGTTGTACTTATATCAAATGTGATTTACTTTATCATTGACTTCCCTAAACCCGTTCAAGTTTATGAATATCAGGAAAACGTCAATAGGTCAGCCAAAAATAAGGTGATTTTGTTCTGGACAGCGTTTTTTGGGAAAAAAGATTTTGCATTTGGATTTGGTCAAAAGGTATTTGAAAAAACTGGATGTGAAGTCACAAACTGTGAAACAACAGATAATAAAAATAGGTTGAATGAAAGTGATGTTTTGCTCTTTCACATGCGAGAAGGGCTTAAATACAAAGGCTTACCAAAGTACAGATTTCCTCATCAGAGATGGACAGTCTTCTCAAGGGAAAGTCCTGCATATCAATCTGGCAGCCCTATTGATAGTTTGAATGGAGTTATGAATTGGACAATGACTTACCGGAGAGACTCAGATGTTCTTGCCTGCTACAATTTTTTCAGGCCTAATAATGATCCAAATAGAACAGATGAACTAAAAATCAACCGTGCAGCTAATAAAACCAAATTTGTTGCATGGGTTGTTAGTAACTGTGGGGCAATAAGCCAACGGATGAAATATGTAAAGGAACTCAAAAAGCATATCCCAATAGATATCTATGGCGGATGTGGCACCAAGAAAATCCCAATGGGCTGCAAACATGACTCAACATGTTATGATCCTCTCGGGAAAATGTTTAAATTTTATTTATCCTTTGAAAACTGTATGTGTCATGATTTCATGACAAATAAAGTAAACAATGCTATAAATAATAGTATGATACCAATAATGTTGGGGGTTCCAAACTATTCTGAATTAATGCCTAACCATAGCTATATAGATGTTAAATCCTTTTCATCGCCTAAAAAACTGGCTGAATATCTATACATCTTAGACAAAAATGACACCCTTTACAATGAGTATTTCACTTGGAAATCTAAGATTAAAGTATTTGATGCCCGTGATATTTTCTGTACGCTTTGCAAGACTGCAAATCAGATCACGCCCCCAAAAACATATTACAATTTGGTAAAATGGTGGCATAATGGAATGTGTACCAGCCCTAAAACCTTTTACAAAGGAATCTTGTGAGTATATATTTATGAGTATGTATAACAAGAGTACTGAGTAAAGAAGAAAAATAACAAGCACTCCCTCACTACAGTTGGGTACCTGGTAATGCACTTTCCTCCAGCATCCCATGTCCATTGTACTGTGATTGTTTGTCTCTCTTAGCACAAAACCAAACTGGTCTTGCATAAGGCCCCCTCTGCAATATAGACAATTGGAATTGAGAACTCCTTGTTCCCTCCGGGTCGTTTGAAATCCACAGGTCATTTTGTCTGTCATGACACAAGTGGCATACAATGCTCACCTGGAAGAGGATGGCATCAAACTTGCTCAATGCCATTATTCCTCTCACTTTATCTTTTTCACACACATTATAAAAAAATCCACTTTTGTCTAGTGGTTGTGGGTTCAGTCGAATGGCACTACAACTGTAGAGCTGCTCTAAATAGAATGTTTGGAATCGGAGTGAGACCTCAGTGCAAGTAGTCAACAGCATGGATTTCAACGCACAGCCCAATGCCCTTGTCTTCTCACAAAATTTGACATCATAGAAAGAGGTACCCTCCTGAATTGTCCTGGTGGTATCCAATGCACACAGTACAGTAAAGTCACTGCTCCTGTTGAGTCTCTTCCCTATGTTTTTGACATCCAAGTTGGGTTTCACATTAAAAATGCTTCTATCCCGCCACTTGTTTGTGTGCTCCAGAAAGGACAGCCACCACATGGGCAACTCTGGCTTGGGAAGTATTCTGTTTCACGTCAAAGAGAGGTCCACTAACATTATACAGTGTTTCTGATGCGACTGAATGTTCATTGTGATGACTTTGGGGTTCTCCCTGTGAAGAATCTATATTGTGTGCTGTTTCCTCCGGCGTCATTGTAATCTGTTTTGTCTCAAATGGAGTGGGCAGCTCGTGTTCACAAACAGACTGTTTTTCAGCCTGCAATTCCTCTCCCTCTATACAAATCTTCTTGGTGGGCTGCTCCTCTCCATTGGGGTGATTTCCATTTCACATGCCATTTATCCTCTTCAAATAAACTCTCTTTTCTGCTTTTCCGTGTCATGGCTAATTTCTTATCCTTGTGATCTGTGAAAAAAGATAATAGTATATATTAAGCAGTGCAAAATTCAATTTTTGGTCAGCTAGATACAACTTTGCAATATTATTCCAATTATTTATAATTTACACTCCAATATTCTTTTTTTAACATTTTTGTTTGGATTTCATTTGTTACAAGCTAATTTTGTGTCCCTAACCCAAAAGAAGTGACATAAGAAAAACAAGTTGATACCATAATCTGACCTTTGTTTGGTATAATAAATGTTGAGCAATCACCATGGTTTAATGGCTGAGTATGTTACACTGCCATAATTATATACTCTCAGGAATGGGCTTATTTGAAAACTGACCATCCGTTTCTCGGCGTGATGCCAATTGGTTTTGCCAAGTAAAATTATAGATGTAGATATACTTCAAGCATATTTCTTATCAAATAAAGGAAAATAAAAGTATGAAACATGGGTTTTGTATCACTTTGGGGAATCGAACATGACAAGAGTGTTTCAATAAACAACATGGAAGAATGTTCGTGTCTTAATTTTTCTTCTTCTTTATTTTCAGCTTTACATATATATTACATATTTAAATAATTTAGACTATCCTTAACTCAGTCAAACTACAAAGATTCTAATATATCTCCCCTATCTTATAGTTCGACATCTTAAGAATATACAGCTCCAGGAATAAAAATTGTTGAGAATGGCCAATATTTAATATCTAGCCTTATATCTAACAGAAATAAAATGACAAAGAGCTCCTGGCTTGAGACAGGCTTGGCGTGGTTATAAATCACAAACCCTCAATATCAGGCTTTGCAATTTGCTATCCCACTTCAATTTGTTCAAATATTTCTTCAGAGTAAGGAGGCCTAATAGCACAGCTTTCTATCAAAATAACCAAATAATCTCCTGACCACTTAAATTCAGTATTTCATTTGTTTTTGTATTGAATTCTTGGCATCAGAATTCTTTCTTTTAGGTTTGTATTGTAAGATTGGTTAGTATTATTAGTTTGGTTAGAATTGTTAGTCTGGTTAATATTGGTAGTTTGGTTAGTATTGGTGGTTTGATAAGTAATTTGATTATTTAGTGATAAGGGCAAAAAAGAAGGAGTTCTGATGCAAAGAAATACTTTTGTCCAAAAGCTTGAGTTGTCTTGGTTTAAATAGCAAGATGCAATGCCAAGAACCAGAAATGACAATATTTTTGTGTGGGAGAAAGGATGATAGCTGTCAATTTAACAACTACTTTCCTTTGGACTACCACTGACTGATTGGTTGGTAGTCGGCGTCGGTGCACACTAAATAAAACATAACGAAGATCAGTTGATCATACTAAAATGATGCCCTACCAAGGTAGGATGACATCAGACTTTAGTTCACAAATGATCCCATATAAAAATCCAAAAAGGTGAAATACTATGTGCACATGTTAAAAGCTTCAACTCAATGCATTGAAAACGGCACCTCAATCCAATATCAATGCTTTAGGTCAAACCTGCTAACATGTGCACAATATTTAGTTTCTCACCTTCCAGACTGACAGATGCCAGTCGTTGTCAGCACATCAAATAAAGCATAAGGGAGTTTAGAAGCTTACACAACTGAACTCTAAAAAAAATTAAAAAGGTGGAATGCCAAGTGCATTTCAAGATATTGTTGAAAACCACACACCAAAAAAAGAGTCTTTAACATTATCTGTCCATGGTTTCTTTCAAAATCAGCGATGACCTTTCATCAAATGCAAACCCCGTACACCTTCCAGACTGGCCGAATGCCAGTCGGTGTCAGCACACACTAAATAAAACATAACGAAGATCAGTTGATAAAAAATAATGGTGAAACACCTTGGTCTTCAGAACAGCCACTCCACCATGGCATGGGCCCTCAAGTCACCTTAAATTGGATAGATCTGAATATAGACCCTGCACTTCATGAGTGTTTGATCAAGTATTCAGGGTGAGTTCAATATACCTAGCACAGAGATTTTTATAAAATTGTGCGACTATCAAAGCCGGTAACTCCCCACACCCTAACTCATGGACCTGACGATGAAATCTCTCCCGATAACCTCCTGGTGGGATTAGCGAGTCGGAACTTTGCCATAAGTGTAACCCCTGGGATGTGGGCGATGAGTAAAGCACACTCAACAAAGAATTGCAGTTTGCCACCCCTGCAAACTCATCATTGCTTCGTCATGTACAAAACTCACTATCCCCCTTTACCATTCACATGGAAAGACACATCTGCGAACATGAACGGACCTAGGCAAGCAGCAAAGCTACCAGAACCTTGGAGGGACGTGAATGCGAAGAGATCGAATCGCAGTCACTAGAGTGGACCACATGACCGATAGGCCATGTCTTTCAGGCAAGCAGCCCCACATGATCTTTGTGCCAGGCTTGGAATCTCAAGAGTAAACTTAAGATTCCTTAATCTTTCCATAAAAACTTAAATAAAAAACCTTATCGTTCACTTACACACTAGATAGGTTTTTGTCAAAAAATGGTAAACCTTGTCAAGTGTTGAAATGGCATTAGTTTTCAAATTAGGCAACATGACAGGGTGCAAATGTTCAGATACTGGATTGTGAAAAAGGAGAAAGCCTTATGATTTCTGTGCTTTGTTGGCACTGTTAGGTTTCCACATAGCCATTATAAGACACATATATTTAATATTCAATCTTTGTTCATAGTCTAGTGACCTCCTGTACAGTCTCTTCTAACCATTGCCATCCCATGACTTGACAAAATTTTTCTTGTAATTTGGCACTATTTTCCATGGCAGAATGAGAATGATTGTGCTTGACCAAAACATCTGCCTTTCAAAATGTCTGCTGTGCATCAATTGACGCCACACATAAAGATTGTCAAAATAACATTTCAAAATTGAAATCAAGATACATAGACCAAGCCGGCCACCAGGAAGAACTAAGGTGATATAGATGAAGTGAAGAGGGTCCTTTCACCCTCACGGGATTTTACAGAGGGTCCCTACACAACTAAATGTAAAATGCACTGCAAAAATAAAATAAAATTGTCCCAATTTCGTTTAGTAATCATATGATATATAAGCACCCTAGTTGAAAAGATTTGTAGAAAGAGTTTGAGATATAATATAATATTCCCCTTTCCCATGAGAAAACTCTCCTTACCAGTCAGCAAAAAACACTCAACAGCCAAAGGGGTGCGTCATTTCTTGGTGAGCACGAGGAATTTTTCCTCTTCATGTATGACTTGAACCACTTTTTTTTTGTTCACCAAGGGATAGTTTCGCACACCTCAACCTGTAAACCTGTCTAAATATCTTCAAGATAATTTGTTAATAGAGCTGCAAGGCAAATGATATTTGTCCACAACATATAATCAAATTCCAGATGAAAAGAAATACAAATATCAAAGACATTGAAACAAAAATACATTCAACAATTTCATTGTGGTCCCATGTGGCATTCTCCATGATCCTACAGGTTAACGAAAAATGTGTACATCAATTCTATCATGCTCTGTCATGTAAGAATTGTCTCTTTCCCTACATGGCCCTAAATGTCACGATATTTGATTTGCACCAAGCAAGCATTATAAATTTTGTCTTCCCTACATGTGCCTAACACCGTCGGTCTACAATGCTTGCTTGGCCACACTTGAACTCCCTGCAGCTCCCCTACATGATCCTATGTCACCATTCATACAAAACACACATTCAACCTTACAATATGCAAGCGACATTAGTACATCATATCAAACTCAAGGATGAACAAATTATAGTCTACTGTATCTCACCTTCATCTATTCCCTACATGTCCCTGTCATATCATGTTTCATCTGAAGGCACACATTCAACCTTACAACAGTCCTGTCACATTAGTATCACCACTCATGCTTTTTTGTCAAGTTATCAGTGAGTGATTGTCTATCCCCAGCATGTCCATATCTTTCCTAAATGTCCATATCTTCCCTACATGTCTGCATCTTAGAAAAAGTATCTGATGAAAGCATCTCTCTTCATCATGCTCATGTGTCAATTGATTGAATAAGGCTTAAAATGACATTCAACAGCCTTTGTCATTTGGTGACAAAACAAAAAAAAACCTGAACTTACCAATGGGAACTAAAGAAGGACAATGTCCAAGGCTGAAAGTCCATTTACATATGGGGTCTTTCAGTTGCTCTGGGACAGAAGCAGATACAACCCCCTATTAGTTAGCCTCTTACAACATGCAGGGGATGCAGTGGGCCTATTCTATTGCCCCGAACTCACAGGGAAATTCATGCGTCTAATCTCAGTGTCAAACCAAAATCTCCAAACACACACTCAACCTGAGATAAATATTTCCTACCTGATAGATGTGGATCTTTCCCCTTGGTCTTGTCTGTCTGTAAGACTTCTGCTTCCTAATCTCAGGAACCAAAAGGGATGGTTTCTCTGTTGTGCCTGTTGTAGACTGGCTTTATCTGTAAAAGCAACCACATATGAAACATTATGAACCTTAGTGCAAAATTGGATTTTCAAGGGCATCACTTTTGTGGTCTCGTATAAAATTTGCTAATGTGAAACCAAGTATAAACATGTTCCAAACATCTTTCCATGGTGCATGACTATCATTCCTACACAAGTGGGTTGTACTTGATGTGAAGCACAGACTAAGGACGTAGAACAATTCTCCAATTCTCCCAAGCTGTCTCATTGTCAATTCCAACTCGTCAAAGCAAGGTGGGCTGGATGATGCCAGATGAGATGAGAGTGGTGTGATTCAGTTTCATCAGCTATGTCATTCTGTCCGACTGCCAAGCTCCCACTTTGTGGTATCCAACTTTTATGTGCAAGATTGTAAAATAAATATGAAGGTATGACTAGTGCTTTTACATATCATTAAGTCTCACGAGCACATTTCACAACTCTATCTTTCTAACTGACTGTCGGCCACAGGCCGTGGCGCAGTTGGTTAGAGCGCCAGCTTATTACCACCAGTTCCTCTGTGGTGATCCAAAGGTCATGGGTTCGAACCCCTGCCATGCCGGGATGGAACTCATGATACAATTTCCCATATGAGCTGAGGTCTGTGCCTAAAGGGTTAACTCGTTGTCCTTGTAAATCTGTGACTGGGTGGGTTGTCATGTCAAGGACCTGCGACATGACAGGTCTCATCATGAAAGGACTGAAATATGTTGAAAGTGCCAAATAAACAAACAAACAAATACCTGACTGTCAAGCTACCACTTTGTTGAGCCCAACTTTAGTCTGCAAGGCTGTAAAATAAAAATGAAGATCATACTTTACATTTCATCAAATCTCAAGAGAACATGCCACAGCTCTATCATACTACCTGACTGCAAGCTCCCAACTCTGTCTGCAAGGCTGGAAAATAAAAAAATGTGTGGGATGAGACAGGTGTGATATTCAATTTCATCAAATCTCAAGAGAACATGTCACAGCTCTATAATACAATCTGACTGCAAGCTACCACTTTGTTGAGTCCAACTCTGTCTGCAAGGCTGGAAAATAAAAAAATGAAGATCAGACTTTACATTTCATCAAGTCTCATGAACACATGTCACAGCTCTATGACTGCAAGCTCCCACCTTGTTGAGTCCAACTCTGTCTGCAAGGCTGGAAAATAAAAATGTGTTGGATGAGACTGGTGTTACACCCAATTTCATCAAGTCTCAAGAGAACAGCTCTATCATACATTGGTGTTTTTTTACATTTCTTCAAGTCTCAATAACCTGTGTCACAACTCTATCATACTACCTGACTGCTAAGTTTCAACTTTGTTGAGGCCAACTGTTGACTGCAATGTTGGAAAATAAAAATGAAGATCAGACTTTTATCACAATTCTATTATACTACATAACTGCCAATCTCCCACTTGCTGAGCCCAACTCTTGTAAGCAGGGCTGGAAAATGTGTGGGATGAAACTGGTGTGATATTCAATTTCATCAGGTCTCACTTAGATATACATAGCTTTCTCATACTGCATGACTGTCTGAATAGCAATGCAAGATGAATGCATCTCATATCAAACAAGAAACTGTCTGATTGCCCATTAGAGAGAGAGAGAGAGAAGAGAGAGATATCATTCATTCTCACTTGCTTGGTAAGCATGTTAAGATGATTCTGTCAAGCTAACTGACTGTCATAACACAATATTCACCTACCCTTACTTCTCAAAGCATGGTTGTGTGGATGATGAGTAAACTGTATCAGATGTGTTTCATTTTCATTAGAGACCCATGGCTCAGGGAAGAATGATTTAGCAACTGTTGGGTTATCCACAAAACTACACATTTTCACAAAAGAAAATACTTTTCTGAATAATTTTCAAAAGTCAACAAAAGTATCGTTGCAGTGAGATAATCGAATCCTAAACTAGAGATTGATTCAATTCAACACATGAAAACCCTATTCAATAAAAACATTTTTCTTGAATCAAGTGAACATGAACAGGCAATTCATACTTGACAAAAAGACTGAATGACTTATTTGCATTCACAAGGATTACTTTTGACATATGATAATTGTATGACTGTCAATGCCGGTAACTCCCCACACCCTAGCTCATGGGCCTGATGATGAAATCTCTCCCAATAACCTCATAATGGGATTGGCGAGTCGGAACTTTTCCATCAACACAACCCCAGAGGATGTGGGTGATGAGTAAAGTACACTCTGCAATACATCAAAGCTCGCCTCCCCTGCAAACATCACATTGCTTCCTCATGTACAAAACTCACTATCCTCCTTTTACCATTCGCATGGAGAAACACATCTGCAGACATGAGCAGGCCTAGGCAAGCAGCAGAGCTGCCAGAACCTTGGAGAGACGTGAATGCGAAGAAATCGAATCGCAGCCACTAGAGTGGACCACACGACCCTGTCTTTCAGTCAAGCAGCCCCTACTTCCACACTTTGTCGAAATCATCATGCCAGGTTTAGGTAACAAAAAGACATCCTATACAATAATCACAAAACATACAATCATAACAATTGTCAAAGAATGATTCATTTTGTAATGCTTTGTATGAAAAACTAAAAAATGCTATCAAAAATGTTTTACAACAAATATTAAGTGAAATATCACATTTTAGAAATTGGACCACAAAAGTCCACAAAAACTACAAATTTCTGAATATTTTTTCAAAGTCCACTAAAGAAAATACTTTTCTGAATAATTTTCATCCACTGTCCTCCAATCCTCTTAAATTTCTTTTCATATTCTTCGCTTGGACTTCAGTGGTGATGTAGTTCAACTTCCTGTTCAGGGATAGTGACATCTTAACTCTGGTAACAACAGCTTTTATCCTGTGCTCCTTCCCATTGTTGTACACGAAGAGGTCTGTCAGATGTGCATTGTCAGGCTCAATACCATCCTCCACATTGATACCAAGTCCTGCTACACTATCCCTGATGCTATCAAGTGTCTTTGTCTTGTCAAATGTGGTGGGAATGAATATTGTCACTGCAATACATTTTGTGTGTTGGTTCTTGCGCTGTGACACTACTTCTAAGTCCAACTTCAATTGCTTTGCACCATATTAGGGCCAGACTCGCTCGTATTTCGGTAGGTTGCCCACAGAAGTCACACCTATTGGGAGAAAGGTCTCCTTTTTTGATTTTGGGACTTCATAATGGACAGTTCTTGAGCAGCCCAAGTCCATCGTCTGTCGATTATTAGCCTCCCTTAGGACAAAGCTTGAAAGATTTTGTAACGTATTGTTACCACAGTTCGAGCAGAGAGTATTCATGACTGCTTCCCTTGATTGATCTTCTTCATTTGGCTTCCAGAGGTGGTTGTGCTCCCAGCGACAAATACTGCAGGCAACATATACTTGATACAAGATGGTGTCTGACCTGCCAAGTGCCATAATGCGTGTGGCTTGGTCTTCATCGCTTTCCTTATAGAATACCCCTGTGCTGTCAGCAGGTTTTTCATTGAGTTGAAGAGCACCACACTGATACAGCTCTTCAAGATAGAAGGCCTGGATCCAAAGAGAAATCTCAGTTGAGCTTGTCAGCAGCATTGGTTTGAGAGCACAGCCCATCATTCTTGTCTTCTCTGTGAAGTCAATCAAATGATGGGTGTCTTCGTACAGTACAGTTCTGCTACTCTCTAGTGCACACATCACTGGAAAATCATTGCTCCGCTTCAAAGCCTTGTCAATCGATTTGATGTCCACTTCTGGTTTCAAACTAAACACCTTTCTGTATGTTCGGTCGCAGGCATCAGAGTATGACAATGACCCATCAAATGTGCTCGCTATCCAGTTGGGGTCACCAACCACCACACAGCTGACATCTTTTTGAATGTTGGGACAACTTCAGTCACTTCTCTAGCAACAGTCTACTAAAAGCTGTAACAATAATACAGACGTGGTCAAGACAACCTGGAAAGCAAACAAGTGTGGTAAGCTGTCTGGCAGGACTGCACAGAGCTCCAGTAGTAGTGGCATGTTTTTTGGCCATGCAAAACATTTGACCAAGCATTTGCAACAGTAAAAGAATCACGGCCAGGGGCTGTTTTGTTGGCACCATATGAAAGAGTGGCAAGGAAGGCAACATTTAGAAAGTAGGGGTAACCAATTCAGACTAAACACAAGAGGGGTGTTACATTCTGTTTCAAAGGGATTAATTATAGCATAATTGCCAATACATAGTGTGCATAGTGACATCTAAACAAGCCATGGAGGAGTATAAAAGTGATACTTGGTATAACACATGAAGCAATTCAGGTGACTTTTACCAGCAATTACACCCAATGGTTGGAAATGTTATTTGTAGCTCTTTGCCATAAGCACACCAATTAATCCAATAAAAGGCAGAATATGACAAAATTATCGCTCATGTCATTGTTATTTAAAATTAGAGAATGTGTTTTGTGCATCTGAATATTTGTTAATTTTGTGGAGTGAAATAAATAACCAAACATACTATTCACTATGTCCTTTATTTTTGTGGTCATACAAGTGATGCCACTTGTTGTTACTCTAACATGAAATCTCAACAAGGGATAAATGGATGAAAATTGGATTTTACATCCCAACATAAATTTTCATATAATTTGCGTTATTTGGAAAAATGAAGTTAAAAATATCAACCTCAACATCACGAAGTATATTGTGATATCATATCTATTCTTTATTTTCATGGCACAATGTATGGCAGTGACTATACGGCCGCCATGTCAAATATCAATCAAGGCTATCAAAAAGTTGAAGGATATGGAAATGATATGTGCATCTATCCATCTAGAAGAGGTTGCTGCCTCAATGACATTTGCCAAGAGAAGTTTCTCATTCAAGTATGAACTGGACAGTGATTACTCACACCACACACTCGAACTATCAGAGCAAGTTTGCATTGCTGAAGATGTGGCCAATGGATCCTTCTCTCTCTGCAATACAGTGTTAGACGAGTCTCACATGAAACAGAGACTCAACATCCTTCCAGATGAAATCAACTTTACAGTCAGAAAGGAAGACAACACCACTGTGAAATGTGACATTGCTTCCGCCATTGAGGGGAGAATTCCTTCAGTAGAGGAGAAAGTTGTTTGCAAGGACAGAAGCGTAAGCAGATGTCATGAGCCTCACTGTCGACCAACCTGTGAATCTCTCATGTTAGACAAAAGAAATGACGAGATGTGCTCACACACAATCACTGACAGAGAAGCTTGGACAAGTGGCATTGGCTTTCATGTCAGAAGAATCTTTGTCATACCAATTGGAGCAGCGTGTGCATAGAGGTAGTACTGATATCCAATGCTGATGCCACATTTTGATGTCAGCGTGTCTACAAGTTCATTTCAGAAGTGGGGGAGACTCCACATTTATCCAACGGACTGTAAGAGACACAGACCAATGCATAAGCACAAGCTCTCGCCGCTTCAGTCACAAGGAGCCAAAGTACCTCTGTGTGTGGCTAGATAAACAATTCCCAACTTACACTCTTTTCAATGTCACTGAAAAGCCTCCTTTGACATACACAACTTGGACCCCACAAGGAAAATCCTACAATCGCAAGGTAATTGTACCCACGAGGATAGAAGATGCCTCTGATTTTGTTGAGTGGGTGAGGTCCCCCCATGAGTGTAACACAGAGAAGAATAGACACTGGAAGGGTGAATGCACCAATTGGTTTGAGGCTGCCATCACAGGGAGTTGTCCATTCAGATGCAACAGGACATGGTCTGGTTTAGATAGTGAAGATACTGAAAAGATGACCTCTGTCATGACAAAGGAGGGTCATGTTCAAAGGAAGGATTATCAGACTCATGTCATCAATCAAGAAAATGTCAGCAGTGAAGGCATAGGAAGAGCTGGACAGTTGGCTGGCATTGTGGCATCACACTTGCTGAATGCCACAACCAAACTCTTGGGCAATGAAAGACCAGCCATTGTGGTTGGTAACATTTGGTCACCATATCTATATTCAATTATAGGTCTTTGCTCTCTCATTTTATGTATTGCTTTGATATGGATCTTGATAAGGTACAAGCATGGCAAGAAGGTGTATTGTTGTTTAAAGGTCTGTCGAATAAATAACAGACAATAACAAGAAATTGGACTTGTATTATATGTTTAGCTTGAGCAGGATTATCCCACCCAATAGCCCACATTAGGTCATGAGAGTTCATACCCTTTGGTTAGATTATAAATTATGGTATATGTAATAAATCTCTCAGTGAAGCTTTGTGTCATGATATCTATTGAATAAGTAATGGACAATAAAAGGAAATTAGACTTTTGTTATACGTCCAGCTTGAGCAGGGTTATCCCACCCAACAGATCACATCAGGTCAAAAGAGTTCATACCATTTGGTTAAAAAATATGTTAAATCTCCCATCGAGGCTTCTTACATGCAAAGGATCTATAAAAATCAATTGAATAAATAATAGACAATAACAATAAGTTGGACTTGCGTTATATATTTAGCTTGTATAATTGCATATTTAAATTGAGGTTAGACTGTAGCATGATACGAGACCTCATATAGGTGGACTGAAAATATAGGTGGACTGAAAATATGTTTGTAATATATGTGTTTCACTGAAGCTTATGTCAGTCAAATGGCCACAACATTAGACATTCCAGATTACAAGACATGCATTTGTACAAGCAGATATAAATCAATAGCATTAACATTTTTTTTTTAGTTTCAAAAGTTAGGTCGAGCCCACACTAGACCATATCGAGGGGAAATGACACATGTTTTCATGGGTCCAGAACATGGCAGAACATGGCTAAGTCACTAAGTGGCCCTTTTGAGCTACGTACGAATGTATCACATGTTTTGACTCCACTAAGCTCAAACCGCTCATGAAGCATCAAAATTTAATCAATCTGAATTGCATTGAATTAATCAAATTATGAAGGAATAAGTCAATAAGTTCCACCACCCAACCACTGGTCTTTTCTTATTTCTCTTGGAACACAATTTTCAACTCCATGAAACAAATATTTTTGTAAGCCATAAGGTAAAGTTTTCACTTTTTAAAAATGCTTCGGTATTTTATCATTGAATGGATAATATCCTTTAATTTTTAGGATGTACATAAGTATTTTTAATCTGATTTCAAACATCAGATTGACATAAATGTGGTGCAAGAGCTTTCATGCCCTTAGTTTATATATATAGTAATGCTATATATAGACACATGGCTGAGATCAAACCTATTTTTATCACTTGGTTTGCAGACAGGTCATGCTTTTGGCTTATGCCACATGAACATATCCTCTCTATTTCTAAGCATTGTCTAAACACAAATCAATGAGATAAGAGATAAAACAATATATAGAACTGTTGTGAAATGGCCATTATAGTTTGAGTAATCAGACCATATGCTATCTACATAGACATATAGAAGTATCTTTAGTGGACTCTAAACTGGCACTCTTGGTATAAGTGATAAGACCACATACCATTGAATGAAGATGTCTAAACACTGCTCAAAGTGATAAGAAATTGAGCCATAGAACTCTAAATTTGCACTCTTAGTAAAAAGTAAAAGACCAGCTTGTATTGATCATGTCTAAACATCAAAGTGTTAATAAATAGAACCACAGATGTAATTTTAATGAACTCTAAACTGGTACCCTTTGTATAATTGATAAGACCACATACCATTGAATGAAGATGATAAAATAATGAGCCATAGAAGTAATTTTAATGAACTCTAAACTGGCACTATTGGTAAAAAGTATAAGACCACAAACCATGTATTGATCATGATTAAACATCAATCAAAGTGTTAAGAAATAGAACCATAGATGTAATTTTAACTCTAGATGTAATTTTAACTCTAACCCTGGCACTCTTTGTATAATTGATAAGACCACATACAATCTATTGATCATGTCTAAATACCAATAAAGGTGATAATAAATAGAACCATACAGAGATCTTATGAGAGCTCCCAACTAGCACTCATAGTAATAATAATAATAATAATAACAATTTATATAGCGCTTTACCAGACTAGGTCTGCTCAAGGCGCTTTACCAAGATAGTGCTTTCTAAATAGATATGTATAAGTATAAGTATATAGTATAAGTGATAAGACCACATGTCACCAAATTAACATGTCTAAACACCAATCAAAGTGAAGAGATTGCTGGTTACTCCAAACTGGCACTCAAGTGATAAGACCATATACCATCTAATGAGCATGTCTAAACGCCACTCTGTGTGATAAAAATAGAACCATATGGGGCACTTCAATGGACTCCAAAGTGGCTCTAATGGTATACACCATTGTCAATCTCATCTGGAAATAAGACACCAAGTGCCACTTTCGTGTGGTGTGAACTCAAAATGTTGTAAATGCCCGTTAGCCCGATGTAGGGTGAATAGTACCATTTCACTCAAAAAGGCTGTGCTGAAAGTGGTGCACAGTGACTAACGCTAGCCCGACCTAGTGCGTCCGCTAGCCCGAGGTAGCCTTTTAGACGAGCCTTGCCACTTTTCATATGCACAAAAGGGCCACTTAGTGACTTAGCCATGTTCTGCCATGTTCTGGACCCATGAAAACATGTGTCATTTCCCCTCGATACGGTCTAGTGTGGGCCCGACCTAACTTTTGAAACTCAAAAAAAAAAAAAAAGATTAATGCTACTTACAATCCACAATCCACAGGGGTTTGCTATCTCAGTAATTAATATGTGAACAGCACTCACAACCTCACTTGCAATACTCATGCAAACATATCAAAGAAAACACACACCCCTTGTAATGTTTGCCACAAACATCTGTTTAATATTTCTCAATTTCACATGATGTTTTTTATTTATTTTTTAAAAAAAAAATTTTGAAAGCTTTTTTGAAAATTACGAAGGAAAAATATAAATAAAAAACAACAATTCCCTTAAATAAAATCATATATATATTGCCTCCCCAAAGTGTTCATAACATTGTTTTTCGGTCTTCAATACCTCTGCAACTCTTTCATCCAGGGCTTTTCCTATTCCCATGTGATTGGAAAAATCGTACACCCCAAAGGGCCACTGGACACTGTCCACCATGCTCTCTAACTGTGACCCAATACTTCCCTGCTGTCTCCCAGGCTGGGATATAAACTCCAGATAATCCACAGTGTCTCTGTTAAACCTACAGAACCTCATAAGCAGCTTTAGATGTTCTTTTGGAACCTTTTCACAAAATACCGGAATACAGTGTATCGTTCCAGAGTGGAACTTATCAGTTCGGACCTTCCAGAATGCTGACCCCAGATCAAAGCCAAATAACCTTGTACCAGACGTGGCCCAGTTTTTAATTTTCACTCTGTCTTCATTTACAGTAAGGAAATCTAGTATATGAATATCTGAAATATCTCTGAGCCTTTGAACTGATATGCTTATGTTATTGACCTTCAAATCCTCAAAAGTCATTTCATGTGTGAAATATTTCTCCACCATTTTGAAATTATCCATATCAGGGATAATATCAACTTCAAACTTTGAATCTTTGACACTGGCAATAATTGCAATCATAACATAATGGTAAGCTGTCTTATTATCATAAAATATATTCCCTCTAAAGAACTCTGAGGTTTTATTGTCAAATGAAGCCATTCCTGGCAGAAGGATATTAGATATATGTTGCTGTGGGCATGTGGTGCCCTCTTGTGGCGAATCTTGGCAGGTGAAGTTTATGAGAGGTACCTTCCTGTGCACCACAGTCGGGGTCAGGTCAAGTCCTGCTAGTCTGTCCAGCCAGTGCCCCCAGATCTCCGCTGGACCCTGATTGGTGAAGCGGTCTGCATGGTTAGACTTTCCAACCATCTTAACATATCCAGTGTAGTAACCCTGCTCTGTTTCAATGACAGAGGAAACACTATTCGAGTAGAATTTGGGTGTCATTTTATGAATTTTACCCTTTTCCAACCCCTCATGTACATCAGTTCTTATATGGGGCGGACTGGAACAATACCTCTGATAAAATCTCACAATCTTTGCCACCCGTCCATCGAGTTCTTCTAAAATGAGGTCAATATTTTTGCCTTGTTGACTCCGTTCATGATATTTATCAGAGAGTCCTGATTTTATTTGACTTCCCAGCGATGACACTCTGCTTGATATATCAGTCAGCTGTTTCATTTGATTAATGATATCAGAACCAATATTGCAAGTCAAATTACTATTGAACATGAGATCGCTGAATATATTCCTTGGTACATTTAGTTTCATTTTCATCTGTTCATCACTCTCGGGAGTGAAGCAATGATGTGCTTGCAATGCCACATATCTCTCACCAGACACCAGGTTATTACACGGCCCACAGTTACAGACAAACATCAGAGTCACATAGCTCACATCATAGGAACCTAACTCGTTTATTCTCTGGACGGAGTGCACCGCTTGACCACTGCTGGGGAGGTGACACTCCACTGGTTTATGGCACACATTATCCTTCAAATAAACACTGCGAGTAGAAAGAGTGCCTAGGACTGAGTCAATGAGAGACATCATCGCAGTTTCTACTGAGTCTTTGGATCTAATAGTGCCGCAGTATGGAGCATGCGTTTTGAGTTCCTCAGCATCACTTTTGGCTGAGTTCTTAGCATCTCCTATTGCAGCTAACACGTTCTCTTCATCCTGTCTATGTTGGCGTGATAGAGACTTGCTTCTATCATAAATATTCAGAGTTATTTGCGTTCTGTATTTAAAAATCTCCAAAATGAGACATCCTATGATGAATACAATCCCCAGTCTTCTCAATGTCAGGCATTTTAGAGACTTCATATTTTCCTTATTAATATAAATTAATGCAGATTCTTAAAGTGTGATGCTAGCCACATCATCTCCCCTGACTGTTAGTGAATGTGTCATTAATCTATGATCCCAAAATGCCTGCTGGGGGATCATCATATGTCAGGTATTAAATCAATAACAAATGCTCGGCCATTCAAAAAATAAATGGCATAACATATGGCAATTATCTGATAAAACCATAGCATAATATAAATTATAAGTATTCCTGATTTAAATATACATAGTGTATAGTAAAAAGTGTTCATAATTTGAAAGAGTTCCAACAGGTACATATGTTGTACATATGTGAATTACCTAGTTTTTGGTACAAACATTATATTTAGAAGGGATAACAAACACTTGCTCCTATTGCTCACTTGTCAGGACAGCAGTTGCCTCAGGACAGCAGTTGTCGCAAGTTGCCTCTTCTAAGGATATCTCTCACTTGTTAGGACAATGGTAGAACACTGGTTACCTCTTCTAAAGGTATCTCTCACTTGTTAGGACAATGGTAGAACACTGGTTACCTCTTCTAAAGGTATCTCACTTGTTAGGACAATGGTAGAACAATGGTTGCCTCTTCTAAAGGTATCTCTCACTTGTTAGGACAATGGTAGAACAATGGTTGCCTCTTCTAAAGGTATCTCTCACTTGTTAGGACAATGGTAGAACAATGGTTGCCTCTTCTAGAGGTATCTCTCACTTGCTGGGACAATGGTAGAACAATGGTTGCCTCTTCTAAAGGTATCTCTCACTTGCTGGGACAATGGTAGAACAATGGTTACCTCTTCTAAAGGTATCTCTCACTTGTTAGGACAATGGTAGAACAATGGTTGCATCTTCTAAAGGTATCTCTCACTTGTTAGGACAATGGTAGAACAATAATTTCCTCCTCTAAGGATATCTCTCACTTTTAAGGACAAGGGTTGCCTCTTCTAACATTATCTCATACTTGGTGCTTCAAGAGGGTGTTCTGCACCTATGAGATATTCTTTTGCAGATCACCCCTCTGCCGAACTACTTTTGCAGATCACCCATGTGCTGAACTACTTTTGCAAATCATCATTGGTCCAAATGAAGAGTGAGATCCTTCCACCAGAACCAACAAAAGAGATCTGTCAGGCTGAACACTGCATGAACCCATGCTCTTGACTTTATCTCATATTTATCTACCGCAGATGGTTTATATACCAGACCGGTGTTAACATTGTAAAAAGTACAGATCTTAAGAAAAGAACATGGGAGTGCAGTGTTCAGGCTGACAGATATCCCTCAAGTTGGTTCTGGTGGAAGGATCTCAATGCCCACCTCTCAATGATGTCATTACATAGTAAAATATATGTTGCAATGACGTCATTGAGTGTGACGTCATTAAAAAGGGGGCTTGGCATTGTTTATGTTGTTTGACACACACAACATAGGTCCATACATGCTGCAATATTTTCCACACAGTTTTGCCTTAAATAGATCGGACATCAAACCAAAACTTTATCTCATACCTATCTACAGGAGTTAAGTATGAGATAAGGTCAAGAACATAGGTTTGTGCAGTGTTCAGGCTGACAGATCTCTCACATTGGTTCTGGTGGAAGGATCTCACAATATTATACAAATATGGACCTGGGTGGAGTGCAATATGACTTTTTATGGACCTTCGGAAAGTTATATTGCACGAGGCGCAGCCGAGTGCAATATAACTTTCCGAAGGTCCATAAAAAGTCATATTGCACGACACCCAGGTTCATATTTGTTTTATTCTATGATCACTGTGTTAATTACTGCCATTGTTGGTTTAATTCTAAAGTTGAGAACTGAAAGGGACGAGTTTGTCTGTATCAACTTGATTGCTGTCGTCTGCTTCCGAGTCTGCAGGTCACTCAGAGCAAGCTGGTGACGTCATCAGTGCAGTGGAAAGTATATTGACGTGCAATATAATGCATCTGGTCAATAAAACAATTTAGAGAAGCTCATGTGACCAGGAATTGACCAATCACAGCACAGAATACACAGTGATCATAGAATAAACATGTATAGTGGCACTATGCCCACTTCTCAATGGCGTCATAACATAATAAATTATATGTTGTAATGACGTCATTGAGTGTGGCGTCATTAAAAAGGGGGCGTGGCATTGCTATGTTGTTTGACACACACAACATAGGTCCACACATGCTGCAATGTTTTCCTCTCTGTTTTGCTTTAAATAGATTGGACATCAAACCAAAACCTTTATCTCATACCTATCTGTAGGAGTTAAGTATGAGATGAAGTCAAGAACATAGGTTCGTGCAGTGTTCAGGCTGACAGATCTCTCTCGTTGGTTCTGGTCGAAGGATCTCACTCGTCCTTCGGACTCTTGAGATCCTTCCACCAGAACCAACTTGAGAGATCTGCCAGCCTGAACACTGCATTCACATGTTCTTGCCTTAATATTATTCACTTGTAAGGACAATGGTTGCCTGTTCTATGGATATCATTTACTTGTTAGGATAAAACAGATAAATACCATATCATATAGCTTCTCTGCTTGAAAACATTTAAATAAAATAATGTACAAATATTGATTATTATGAAACCAATTAATGTTCATCATTTGTAAGACATCTGGAATTACCTGTTCTCTGTTATAATTATAATAAAACAATAAGTCTATCATTATCAGTTACCTCGACAAGGCCTGAAAAAAACAAACTTGTTTCAGATTTCCCTACCTACCCTAGTTCAAACCAGCTACCCTAAGTTGTTTTTTTTTACTTGATAGGTGAAAATACATATTTTCAGTTATAATTTCATTTATATATATTCTCAAAATGTTTGATCACTTTTACCAAAAAATAAAATAAAAATATATGTCTACCTCCTATTCTATCTTTTTAGAGCATGATCTTGGAAACAAGTTATTATTTTTTTTGGCCTTACAGTGCACCTGTTAAGTGCATTCACGCCTAGTTGGAAGCCAGAGATATTTGACTTTATGCGAGTCAACAGAGACATATGTTCTCAGTTAATGTAGGACAGCAATATCAATAACATATATTAGTGAACTATTGTAGGCCCCATTCAAATAACAAATGTAAAATCTATAACCATCCGGTGTATTGCCATATGGGGTTTTGATCATATTGCAAGTTTTTCATTGTAAAGCATTTCCACAAGTGTCTGAAATGCCACTGTTCATTATCATAATGTTTATATTACATCAACAAAGTATTGATGAAATGTAGGCACCGTATACTACAAAACAGGACCTCTCTCATATCGGTCCCTGCCTACCCTCCATAACAGGACCTCTCTCTCATATCGGTCCCTGCCTACCCTCCATAGCAGGACTTCTCTCTCATATCGGTCCCTGCCTACCCTCCATAACAGGACCTCTCTCTCATATCGGTCCCTGCCTACCCTCCATAACAGGACCTCTCTCTCATATCGGTCCCTGCCTACCCTCCATAGCAGGACTTCTCTGTCATATCGGTCCCTGCCTACCCTCCATAACAGGACCTCTCTCTCATATCAGTCCCTGCCTACCCTCCATAACAGGACCTCTCTCGAATATCAGTCCCTGACAGCAGGACCTCTCTCGAATATTGGTCCCTGCCTACCCTCCATAACAGGACCTCTCTCTCATATCAGTCGCTATCTACCCTCCATAACAGGACCTCTCTCTCATATCAGTCCCTGCCTACCCTCCATAACAGGACCTCTCTCTCATATCGGTCCCTGCCTACCCTCCATAACAGGACCTCTCTCTCATATCGGTCCCTGCCTACCCTCCATAACAGGACCTCTCTCTCATATCAGTCCCTGCCTACCCTCCATAACAGGACTTCTCTCTCATATCAGTCCCTGCCTACCATCCACAGCAGGACTTCTCTCTCATATCGGTCCCTGCCTACCCTCCATAGCAGGACTTCTCTCTCATATCAGTCCCTGCCTACCATCCACAGCAGGACTTCTCTCTCATATCGGTCCCTGCCTACCCTCCATAGCAGGACTTCTCTCTCATATCAGTCCCTGCCTACCATCCACAGCAGGACTTCTCTCTCATATCGGTCCCTGCCTACCCTCCATAGCAGGACTTCTCTCTCATATCGGTCCCTGCCTACCCTCCATAACAGGACCTCTCTCTCATACCAGTCCCTGCCTACCCTCCATAACAGGACCTCTCTCTCATATCGGTCCCTGCCTACCCTCCATAACAGGACCTCTCTCTCATATCGGTCCCTGCCTACCCTCCATAGCAGGACTTCTCTCTCATATCAGTCCCTGCCGACCCTCCATAGCAGGACTTCTCTCTCATATCAGTCGCTATCTACCCTCCATAATAGGACATTTTGGAACACTCCATGTTTAAAAAATCTTGAATATTACTGTTTTGTCATAATAATCTGAGGATACCATAATGAGTAATGTTTGAAGGTCTGAGTTCAGGGTAGATGAATTGTCATAACAACACAGTCCATGTTGTTATCGAAATATAGATCCAAGTAAAATATTTCAAGTGAGAACTTCTGCCTTGAGTGAAGTTCAATCAATTAAAAGTACACCAAACAATATGCAATTTAAAATTTAATCACAAATTAAAGTTCTTTGTACAAGTTTCATAATTTATAATGAAAGTAGTGCATCAGAAATTTGACATTTCATAACTATCTTTTAACAAAAGTATTAAAAAATAAAACATCTTTACAACTGCATGCAATAATATTAATAAAGTGCAAATGTCAGCCAATGAGAGCAGTAAAATATCTGTGTGGAAGGAAATACTCCAAAGTTGAGCCCTTTTATATCAATAAATGGTTAAAAACATAATAAAATCAAACAACTTAAAACAGTGTCTTCAGAACTCATTCTCTTTGTTTCACAAAATAAATATGTCTGAAAATCAAAATGTGAAATGTTTCAACAGGAAATTAAGATTTTGCATTACAGCATTACAGTGCAACTTTAAAATCATTTAAATTCATTCGATAAATATATCACAGTTACAAAAAATAAGATAAGATTTGGGCTAATCAATGGTCAATATCCTTTACATAATTCCCATGCAACAACCAATCAAATACAAGCATATATGAATTTTACTTACCGGTACCATAAAGAAAAAACAGAAATAAACCATAAAGTTGTTAAAATACAAACTTGATGTTTCTGATCATACATATATATGGCAAGCCTCATACATGCACCGATGTCAGTCACATCCAAATAAATCGTGTAATGATATTGTGTTTAGGTCTCATGTGTGAGAAGTATGACCAAATAATTCTTGGGACTTGCCTTATGTTAATCACTCAAAGGAAATCCTGGAATTATTCGGATCTTTTTAAAACCTTAATATTAATTAACCCAGAAGACATATATGTTTTGTTTCTGGTTGCTGCAAAATTATGAGTTGTCACTTTGTGCTTGTTGCATTAAATATGTCTTTGTTTGAGAGGAAATCAAGCATGCCACCTTCTATGATAAGAAAATATTAAACGATCATGCAATCTTAAAGTGTGAAGGAAAGCTGTGCTGGAAGTAGATAATAAAGCTATGACATTTGGTCAATTTACAATTTACAATATATTGAACAAATATTTTAATTTCATAAAGCAAAATCATAGCACCTGGTAAGGTTAATATTTTATAAACATGAAAATTTGAACCTATACACCCCACATCCTGATAAATTATTTATACCTTCTGGATTATTTGTCTTTTTACTCTTTTTCTCAAATCTTAAAGATAAATATATGGCAAATTGTCAACATTTTGTAAAAGCATTTTCCCTACCACTGTCTCTTCTTTCTTGCCTTGTCTCCTATACATCAGTGTCTATCTGGCAGTTCTCTGTACATTTCAGGGTTTATAATTTCTCATTCATTCCATCACCTGTTTTATTTTATGCCTTTCCTCTTGGCATTCATTATTTTCCATCATTTGTTGTGTCACTCTCTTCCTATATTTAATCCCTTCTTCTATTTCCCTTTTCTTACAAGATCCAGGTGTTTATCTGCTTTATCTGTTTTATTCTCCTAACATTTTGTTAATTTGTTTTCTCTAGTATCCTTTTTTCGTGTGCATTTCTCACTTTTTTATTCTCTGCATCACTGTCGGATGAGACTTCAAGTTCCAAGCAGTATTCCACGAGAGTTGTCGAGCCGTCTTGTAAATCTGCATTTCCTTCTGGACACACTTCTTCATGTGTTACATTTTTATCTGCTTGATTTTCTTGTCCCTTATCTGAAGCCTTAAGGCGCTGTTGTTTGCAACCAGTCATATCAATGTCAGGGTCTTCTGCACGGGACACATGGACTGAAATGGACGGACTGCTATCCTTTAACTGTTTTACTGACCCCTGGTGGCCAGGAAGGTCTGATTCCTCATGGGTTGCCACTACTGACCCCTGGTGGGCAGGAAGAACTGATTCCTCATGGGTTGCCATTACTGACCCCTGGTGGCCAAGAAGGTCTGATTCCTCATGGGTTGCCATTACTGACCCCTGGTGGCCAGGAAGGTCTGATTCCTCAAGGGTTACCACTAGTGACCCCTGGTGGCCAGGAAGGTCTGATTCCTCATGGGTTGCCATTACTGACCCCTGGTGGGCAGGAAGAACTGATTCCTGGGGTATCACTTCTGACCCCTGGTGGGCAGGAAGAACTGATTCCTCATGGCTTGCAACTACTGACCCCTGGTGGGCAGGGAGAACTGATTCCTGGGGTAACACTTCTGACCCCTGGTGGGCAGGAAGAACTGATTCCTGTGGTATCACTTCTGACCCCTGGTGGGCAGGAAGAACTGATTCCTGGGGTAACACTTCTGACCCCTGGTGGGCAGGAAGAACTGATTCCTGTGGTATCACTTCTGACCCCTGGTGGGCAGAAAGAACTGATTCTTGGGGTATTACTTCTGACCCCTGATGGGCAGGAATAACTGATTCCTTGGGTATCACTTCTGACCCCTGGTGGGCAGGAAGAACTGATTCCTGGGGTCTCACTACTGACCCCTGGTGGGCAGAAAGAACTGATTCTTGGGGTATCCCCACTGACCCCTGGTGGGCAGGAAGAACTGATTCCTGGGGTATCACCACTGACCCCTGGTGGGCAGGAAGAACTGATTCCTGGGGTATCACCACTGACCCCTGGTGAGCTGGGAGGAATGTTATATCCTGGGTTGCCACTACTGAGCCTTGGTGGACAGATTCTGATTCCTCCTGGGGTACGACTACTGATCGCTGATGGGCAGAACCAAATGATTCTTCCTGGGCTGCCACTACTGACCCCTGGTGGCCAGGAACTACAGATTGCTCTTGGATTGTTGCTACTGACCCCTGGTGGGCAGGAAGGATTGATTCCTTCTGGGCTAAACCCTGGTGGTCAGAAAGCCCTGATACTGGATGCGAATCTATAACTGACCCCTGGTGGATTGAAAACATAGGACCCAAGTCAGCTGGCATTATTGGTTCGTGGAGTGCAGGATAAACAGTTCCCTGTCGGTTTGTTAATACCGCCCCCTGGTGGGCTGGGAGACCCAAACTGTGGTTAGCAGAGTCTATCATGTCACAGTCCATCATAGCCTGCTGGACAGTGTCATAGCGGACCTCATGATGCACGTGATAGTCTCCAGCCTTGGCAGGAACACAGGAAACCTGCGGATCATATCTCTGTGGCTCCAAGAAACTCACCATTGGAGGCAGAATATGAGATCTTGTTTCGTTTGTAGAGATGGTAGGATAACATGGAACATTTATAGTCTCGCACCTGTCAATGTAATTGTTATTATTATTTATATTCAATAGATCTCCATCATTGCTATTTACATCAGTTATGGTCGCTGCCTCCGTTCCAGAACCTGGGGGCCTACCTCTTCTCACTTCAATGTTTTCTGTATTATCTAGGCTGGTATTCTGGCATATCTGTTGCACTGTCATATTTTCATCTGGAGGCATATCTTGGCTGTTTTTTTTACGAATCTGTTGCATTGCTTTCCCATTTTGATCAGGCTGACTAATATCTTGGCTGGTATTTTGGCAAATCTGTTTTTGCCCTGACCGTGCAGTGATTTGCCTGTTGCTTTCACAGATCTGTTGCGAGGCAGTGTATTGCTGTCGCATACTTTCACTGCTGTCGTCGCTGCTCAAGCTTGCGTCATCACTCCCGACTACTTCCTCAGAAGCGTCCCCCGAGTCAACACGATGCACCTCCACCTCTATGTTAAACTGCCTCATAAACGCTCGGAACTTTTTCGTTGGAAAAGATGTCGGCGCATGCAGCACTTCCTGTGCATAAGCGTCTGTCTCCCAAGTGACTGCACCGTGCACGTACGGCTCAGAAGTAGTCGGCACAATGACATGGTTCTCCTCGATTAAATAATCTATATACATGCACACTGCTTCTTGCAGATTGCTTGGCCGTGTTATGTGACCTGTGGCGCCCCCTTCCGCCATGGTGTTTTCTATGGCAGCGGGTGTGGCATAGTGAGGAGAGGGCGCCAGTGTGGAGGGATGAGTAGGGACCTCAGGGCAGTATCTATTGCTATACTGGAGGCTTGAAGTGGGAGCTGCATCCTCCATATCATACACTCCTAAAACACAAGAAAAATAAACTTGAATCAATGAGAAACCTCCTTACCTTTATCATCACTAGAAGGAAGACTTTTACTTTAATAATATACTTGAAATACATGAAAAAAACCAAATCAAAATATATTAAATTTGTAAATTTTAAAATTAACACTAACAGGGGGACACTTGATAGTGAAGTGAAGATTTCAGCCTCGGATAGATTTGTGGGCTTTGTTACACTAACATTGACATATAGAAACCTGTTTGAGGGGAATCAGTGATGCTATTATGGGACAATAACATGACAAAAGTGGTAATTTTTTTGAGAAAGTATATTTTGGCAAATTTATCATCACAAAAAAGTTATTTGTTAAAGGTGAATGTGGGCTAAATGGGTGGATTCATAAAATAACAGGTGGTTTAAAAAAAACAGGTGGTTTCATAATAAACTAAAAATAAAAAACCTAAAAAAAACCTTTGAGTTGTTTGTTTCTCCAGCAATCATTAGAATTAGAGAGTACACATTAAACCACTAGATGGAAAGTATAGAGCATCTACGCTTGCTTGATGAAAGCCGATCCCCTATAGGAGTGTGGGTGGTGTCTATTTACCTTCCTCTGATGCTGCTGTGTTGTTACCAGGATGCTGATAGAGGTCTGAGGGCCGTGACTGCCCCTCGCTCGAACCTTTCCTGCCTTCCTCCGTCAGCCTGGGTCTCTTTGCCACCTAAAATATACATCACATGTAAACAATACTACCGGTATATTCTAATTACACTCCTGAAATAACATGAGATATGCATTCACGTGGAAAAATCATTGAATTATTTTGACTCTTTGGACATATTTTTTGAAAACGTGAATTTCATGCAGTATCAAATATTAAGTTTATGACAAATATTCCACACAGGTTCAAACATGTTGAAGTCACCTTAATATTTAGACAAGATCTTTGATAATATTTGATTTTGATTTTAATAATACCTCAAAGGAAATGTCACAAAAACACTTTTTGAAAGAGATTGTGTGATATTTTGATTTAATTTAGATATTGGCAGGTTGGATGGACCCTCAGGACATATTAGACTTGACAAATGATGGTAACAGCGAATCAACAACACTAAACGTATTGAAAACTTATTTTATATATATATATATGTATATATATATATTTATATATATATATATATATATATATATATATATATATATATATATATATATATATATATATATATATATATATATATATATATATATATATATATATATATATATATATATATATTTATAGAAGCTGGTACAGATATGAGGTACTGGAGGTATTTTTGTCAGACCTCATTATGAAAACTTATTTTATATATATATATATGTATATATATATATTTATATATATATATATATATATATATATATATATATATATATATATATATATATATATATATATATATATATATATATATATATATATATATATATATATATATATATATATATATATTTAGAAGCTGGTACAGATATGAGGTACTGGAGGTATTTTTGTCAGACCTCATTATGGGGTACCATCTCATACCTTAATGTGTGTAACGGGAGAGTGCCATCTGGTGTTAATAATGATTTTTTTTACATACCTCACAAATCTAGCATTCATATCAATGGCGCTAATGCCATTATCCACCACCAGGGCATTTATTACTACCTGTGACACTAGATGGCAGTGATTTTTGTAGATATAGCCTGGTTGTATAAATATGCTTCTCAGACATGTTTGTTCAAAAAGGCCTTGTACAGGTTACTTATGTAACTGTGACTAAGCAGCTGCACTGTGAAGAGTGGGGTATTTTATATGCCTCACAGTACGTCAATGCCCCACAAGACAGGTCTGAGATTGGTAAAAACCCCATATCTGATACAATCTCTTTCTATATATATATATATATATATATATATATATATATATATATATATATAGATACATACCTGTTCCTTTGGTTGACTGATATGGTTTGTATGTGCCTGAAAGTGAGCAGGTTGTCTGCCATAGGGGTCAGTTCTTGGAGTTTGTGGACACAGTTCTTGTCTGCATCTTGTGCTCTCATAGAGGTGAGAGTTGGGGCTCCTCATGCCATGGTACCCGTGTATGCTTGGCCTCCCGTAGTTGTTGTACGGATACGTATGGGGGGGCCCCACCGGGTACATCTGAGCATGCTCCGGGGAAGCGTACTGCTGCTGACAATGGGGGTTGCCATAGTGACAGGGAGCGTGGTGGCCTCTCTCTGGTTGAAAGCGTGGATGATGCCCGTGATCGGTGCCATGGTTTTCCACATAACTCACAGTCTGGTTCCCAGCCCAAGTTGGACCTGTTGTCTGCGATGGAGTACTTCCAGAAAGTTGTGGAAGTGAATTTGCACCACAAAAAAGATTGGTGTCGGTTAGGCTTGGCATGAGACTGTCCACGTCATGCACATCTTCTGGCTTCTCTCCAGTGTGTATTTTGACTGTCTTCTCTGTTTCTGGACATGGAGTGGTGGACATCTTTATAGAGCTGAGGAGCTCTGCCAGCCATACATGAAATTCTAAAAGATCAAAAAGGAAAACTTATTAGTTATCCAGACTTAAATATTCACTTTTTGATCAAACTGATTATCTCACAAAAGAAAAAATGTAAATATAACAATCTTAGAAGTTATGATGTGTTCCAGGTCCAAGTTTCATCACAGATCTCATTTATTGTCTTGACACTTCTGTTTTCAAACTAAGTTGATTTTTTGCTCAATGACAGCAATAGGAGTAGAAGTTTACATATATTTACCCATTCATGATCAAGGATGAAGATGGTTGGTTTATATAGATGGTTGGTTTATATACCCATAAAATTGGAGATCAAAATTGCCAATAGCAAATGATCATGTATGTAAATGGAGTAAAAGACGAAAATCTGAAAATGTCCATATACTCTGACCAATCAATACTTATCAAAAGTTTTGAAAGGCCTAAAAAATTTGGAAAGTGATAATATCACTTAGTTTCACTTCTTTATGACCTCTCCAGCTTTTGATTGCGGTTTTAAAGGACTTCAACATTACGGGGAAAATGGACTCTTCATACAGAGGTGAGGATCACAGCTGCATGAAATGTGTTGTTGATGGTTGCTAAGATACCAACAAGTAAGGCGTCACTATTTCATTGATAAATAACCAAAGCACCATTATGACGTCATTGCTCCATTGCTTTAACTACATGAAATAGTGCACCATTATAACCCACCAAAGACAACTAAATACATAACATATTTCTGTTGAAATGGGATCAATGTTTTTTAGATACACATGGAAACATCATTTAGTGATCTTTATGACAAATTCATCAGCCAGTAGCTGCTGCATTAGACCTCATCACTGCCCATTGATACAAAATTAGAAGTAATCAAAATATCATATTTCTAAAAAATTCCCATGATTTTTATGACAAAATTGAGAAAATCTGTAATTTAATAATTACCAAAATATAAGAATAGTTTTACTCCAAATATTGTTTTATTTAGTTTAAATATATGAAATTTTTATCAACGGTCTATATTTTGAAATATTTAACATTCCTCATCTTCAGGTCAAAACTTACAAAATGGTGTCAAAAGTTTACACATATTTAAATTATTTTATTTACAAAAACACAAATTACTTGAGTTATAAGATATTATCTAAAATTCTGTCTATTTAAACTAAATAACTTCATTCTAACTTCAGATAAATGCCTTAGATATACAGATTGATAGTGTAGTTGTTCCCAAAAATGTTTTTCAAGTTAGCTCTATCCTTTTTTTAATTGTTACAAGTGCCTTCGGCTGGGAAAGGATGCTGTCTCTCACTTATGCAGCTGTCTCTCACTGCTATAACTGTCTCTCACTGTTGTAATTATCTCTCACTTATGCAGCTGTCTCTCCCGTGTACAGCTATCTCACTGATGCAGCTGTCTCTTACATGTGCAGCTATCTCACTTATGTAACTCTCACTTGTGCAGCTATCTATCTCTGGTGTAACTACCCCTCACTTGTGCAGCTATTTATCACTGTTGAAACTATCTCTCACTTTGCAGTTATCTCACTTATGCAGCTGTCTCTCACTTGTTCAGTTATCTATCTGTGTTATAACTGTCTCACTTTTGTAACTATCTCTCACCTATACAGCTGTCTCTCCCTTGTACAACTATCTCTCACTGATACAGCTGTCTCTCACTTATGCAGCTGTCTCTCACTTGTGCAGCTATCTATCTCTGCTGTAACTGTCTCTCGCTGTTGTAAAAATCTCTCACTTATGCAGCTGTCTCTCCCTTGTACAGCTGTCTCAACGATGCAGCTGTCTCTTACATGTGCAGCTATCTCTCACTTATGCAGCTGTTTCTCATTTGTGCAGCTATCTATCTCTGCTGTAACTATCCCTCACTTGTGCAGCTATCTCTCACTTTGCAAAACAAAAGTGAAGTGGAGATTAGTTTAGTGTCATTACCACCAGAGGGCAGGCAACGTGGTGACGGAACAGCGAGATCAGACACTCTTATCAGTGGGAAATTTTGTCGCGGCCAATACCTCATATAGCAACTTTTTTTTTTTTCAAATCTCGTCACCCTTCCTCTCTGATCACGTTCATGCTTTTTTAATTATGTATGTAATAACCAAACAAAACCATCTTTTTTATTTTTACTTCAAATTTAAATATAAAATTATTAAAATTGATAAGATGTTAAAAGCAAATTAAAAACCAAATGGAAAGAAAATTTATTTACCTTGCATTTGACACTTTAACAGCTGAAATCGTTTTTGTAGTTATTGTAATACAAATCAATTACCTTGCATTGTGTCAATTTGGGGGGGGGGGGCATGATTTGTTTTGGTGGGAAAAAAGAACCCCTAACGTTAGCATCAATACTTCCCTGCAGGCCCAGCATTCACTGCCCTATAATATTTGGACAGTGATTGCTGTGCTGTACTGACCCAATTGGGATATAAAATTCAGGAAATTTGAGTGGCCCACTATTAAGGAGCTCGTTTTAAATTTTTATGTATTACATAAGAAAACCTATGATTCTGGGAATTAAGGAGTCAAACTGATGGAGTAATCAATTTGGCTTTGTGTTGGCTGCACCTTGTCCTTGCATCCTCTGGAATTCCAGCTGGGCAACAAAGCTAATTTGTTATTGCAATGCATGTCAAGGCCTGAATTCAATACAGGCAAAGTTAGAGAGATACTACATACTGGGCAAATTCAAAATGAAAAGAGAAGTAAATCATCTTTCTATGTACAGTGACCGGCAACTGTCCGAAACCGGCAGATAAAACTCGGACATTTTTAACTCGGTCAAAATTTACAGTGACCGGCAGCCAAATCCGGACACTTTCGTGTTTTTGACTCCTGATTTTCACAAAACCTTTAAAAACTGTGTAAAAACTGTTCACATCGAAAGAAGATCTTCGACTTTAACGGTCTGTGGAGTTTTAATGATACCCGACCAATATTAACAGAAATAGCGTGATTTTCACGCATTCAATAAACCTGCAGATTGTCCGAGTTTCCATTGACTTATAGTTATACGGAGAAGTTGGCTACGTCACCACTTCTGACGTCATTTGACAGTGACACAAACATTCGTGCCCTGAAAACAAATAAACACTTTTAACGTTTTGAAAGTCAGTGGAATTGGAAGGTGACGTGTGAGACCTGACATTCAGCTCAATTGCAAATAGTACAGCAAGGTATGCTAGATGTTTGACCGAGTTAAAAATGTCCCAGTTTAATCTGCCGGTTTCGGACAGTTGCCGGTCACTGTAGTACACCTTGCTGTACTATAATTGCAATTGAGCTGAATGTTGTCTCTCACACGTTGTCTTGTAATTCCACTGACTTTCAAAACGTTAAAAGTGTTTATTTGTTTTCACGGGACGAGTGATGGCTGTCGGTCACTGTACAAGGTATTATTCCCGGTGTATATTCTAATGCACACTAATTGCGATATGTCAATGGCTGAGAACAGATTGTGAAAATGCCGGTAATAGGTCAACTTATAGTACTGCATTTTCTGGGTTACAGCTAGGCCATGTTTTAATGCAGGATCTACATTGTGTTTTCATAAACCCTATGCTAATCGTCAATTTTATTTTACAATGAATCAAATGTCACCCTCGAAGAAAGTGGAAATCCGATCTGATGAGAAAATCTGCAATTGTGAGTTTCCACACGTTGAACATTTCAATCTGGCACTATCTTTTATTTTGAATACATTTCTCTTACCCTTCTATGCTGGCCATATTGGCGGACACGAGAGGGCTTTCTTGGAATAAAATTTTGAATTGAATTGAACTGAATTAAACCTTGACGATACTTACATGAATTTCCATTCAAAGTCCACTTTCATTTGCTGTCTGCTTTGTTGACGTTTTTAGCAGACGCTTCGTGACGTCATATCCTCATACCACAACCAATGAAATAATATGTGACATACGGAAAAGCACACAAAACGAGTATTTTGATTGGTCAATAAATGTGGATCTATTTCCACAAGGGATGGCATGGAATTTTTAGGAATAATTGCCTGACCGTACTGTTGTACTTTGTTCACCCTGTACGTGCAGTTTACACACTTGATTCAGTTGTGGAAGAGGAAAGCTGTTTTTAAGGATTTTTGAGGATTCTCAAACACTTCAAGACAGTTTGCTTTGAGTCACTTTATGTTGCACAAACCATAATATAACTTATATGATTTACTTCACTGCTCATGGTGTATGAAAGACCTCTTCTAAACCAGGGAATGATTCCACTGGGTAGTTTCCTTTAAAACGAGAAGTTTTCAAATTACTCACCAGTCTTCAACACATCAAATCTCCTTGTCAGGGGATCAAACATCTAGAAAAAACCCTAATCTTTATATCCCTTATTGTCGCTCAGCTGACCTAAGCCCCCTCACCTCTCAGATCGGTGCAGTCCAGTCCCTGACCTCAGTCCAGTCCCTTAATCTTGTCAACCACTGATCTCAGCTCAGTCCCTCTTATCAAGCCCTGATCTCAGCTCAGTCCCCGGGGGGGGTACTCTCATGATTTTAACCCGCGGAGGCTGGGATGGAACTGAAAACTCCAGAGCCTGAATTAGGAAAATATTCTATCATTATTGGTACCCTGATTTAGGACTAGCTGAAATTTGGTACCCTGATTTAGGACTAGCTGAATTTTTGATACCCTCATTTAGGGATGATGCAGAAGGAGGAGATTTGGAAAAGGGAATTGTGATCCCTGTTTTAGGGAGAAATTTGAAAAACAGTACCCCGTTTCTTGGGAAAATGATAAAATATCTTAACCCGGATGGAACTGAAAACCCCAGAGCCTGATTTAATAATAATAATAATAAAATTTGTGATTTAGGGAAATATTCTATCATTATTGGTGCCCTGATTTAGGACTAGCTGAATTTTTTATACCCTCATTTAGGGATGATGCAGAAGGAGGAGATTTGGAAAGGGGGATTGTGATCCCTGTTTTAGGGAGAAATTTGAAAAACAGTACCCTGTTTTAGGGAAAATGATAAAATATCTTAACCCGTCTTAGGGAAAATATCAGCGAAAAGGACCCTATTTAGCCCAGCTTCCCCGGTAACGCTGACTATGAGAGTAGCCCCCCCGGGGCTCAGTCCCTCCTATCAACCCATTAACTTCAGCTCAGCCCCTCCTGTCAACCCCTGATCTCAGCTCAGTCCTTCCTATCAACCCCTGATCTTAGCTCAGTCCCTCTTATCAAACTGATCTCAGCTCAGTCCCTCTTATCAAACTGATCTCAGCTCAGTCCCTCTTATCAAACTGATCTCAGCTCAGTCCCTCTTATCAAACTGATCTCAGCTCAGTCCCTCTTATCAAACTGATCTCAGCTCAGTCCTTCCTATCAAACTGATCTCAGCTCAGTCCCTCTTATCAAACTGATCTCAGCTCAGTCCCTCTTATCAAACTGATCTCAGCTCAGTCCTTCCTATCAAACTGATCTCAGCTCAGTCCCTCTTATCAAACTGATCTCAGCTCAGTCCCTCTTATCAAACTGATCTCAGCTCAGTCCCTCTTATCAAACTGATCTCAGCTCAGTCCCTCTTATCAAACTGATCTCAGCTCAGTCCCTCTTATCAAACTGATCTCAGCTCAGTCCTTTCTATCAAACTGATCTCAGCTCAGTCCTTCCTATCAAACTGATCTCAGCTCAGTCCTTCCTATCAAACTGATCTCAGCTCAGTCCCTCTTATCAAACTGATCTCAGCTCAGTCCTTCCTATCAAACTGATCTCAGCTCAGTCCTTCCTATCAAACTGATCTCAGCTCAGTCCCTCCTATCAACCCATTAACTTCAGCTCAGTCCCTTCCCTCGGTCCACTGACCTCATTACAGAACCCTTCCCTTCAACCTAAGTTCAGCCTAAGAGCAATGCTAAATATATTGCTCTTAAATTCAGCCCGTCTCATTTACTCTGACCTGAGATCTATCCTTCCCATCAGCCCATTGACCTCCGATCAATCCCTCCTCTCACCCCACTGACATCAGCTCAACTCATCACATTAATCCGCTGACCTCCGATCAATCCCTTTTCAGTTCCACCTGCAGAGGGACTGATCAAATATATTGCTCACGGGTTCAGTCGATTTCATTTACAACTGACCTCAGCTCAGTCCCATCCCTCAGCTATTTGACCTCAGCTTAACTCCTCCCATCTCAACCCCTTACCTCAGCTCAGTCCCTTTCCTCAGCTATTTGACCTCAGCTGAACTCATTCCATTCCCCTGACCTCAGCTCAGTCCATTCCCTCAGCTATTTGACCTCAGCTGAACTCATCCCACCCCCTGACCTCAGCTCAGTCCCTTCCCTCAGCTATTTGACCTCAGCTGAACTCATCCCATTCCCCTGACCTCAGCTCAGTCCCTTCCCTCAGGTATTTGACCTCAGCTTAACTCATCCCATCCCCCTGACCTCAGCTCAGTCCCTTCCCTCAGCTATTTGATCTCAGCTGAACTCATCCCATTCCCCTGACCTCAGCTCAGTCCCTTCACTCAGCTATTTGACCTCAGCTTAACTCATCCCATCTCAACCCCTGACCTCAGCTCTGTCCCTTCCCTCAGCTAGCTGACCTCAGCTGAACTCATCCCATCCCCCTGACCTCACCTCAGTCCCTTCTACATCTACATCTATAAGTTTACTCGGCAAAACCAATTGGCATCCCTTCCCTCAGCTATTTGACCTCAGCTTAACTCATCCCATCTCAACCCCTGACCTCAGCTCAGTCCCTTCCCTCAGCTAGTTGACCTCAGCTGAACTCATTCCATCCCCCTGACCTCAGCTCAGTCCCTTCCCTCAGCTAGTTGACCTCAGCTGAACTCATCCCATCCCCCTGACCTCAGCTCAGTCCCTTCCCTCAGCTATTTGACCTCAGCTGAATTCATCCCATCTCAACCCCTGACCTCAGCTCAGTCCCTCCCCTTAGCTAGTTGACCTCAGCTGAACTCATCCCATTCCCCTGACCTCAGCTCAGTCCCTTCCCTCAGCTATTTGACCTCAGCTGAACTCATCCCATCCTCCTGACCTCAGCAATGCTCCCCCTCAGCCGTATAACAGAAGCATCATTATTAAACCTCTTTAAAAATAATTTTAGTTTTGAAAATGCCTCAAATTGTTTTCATTGTATGAATGTATATTTTTATAATGTTTTTATTCTAAAATAAAGTATCTTATGGCAGTGGCAGAAACACCTACCTACCTACTGCCTACCGATATGGGTGTTGTTATTTGAAGTGATTGATTGCAGGTGACACTGAACAAAGACAGGTGGGAAGAACTCAACAAAGCTGTCTCTATGGTAGTGGTAACTCGTATGTCTACCAAACATTCCATATAGAAGAGTGGGCACCGCTAGGTACGTGTTGGGTGATGTACGTAGACAGTGCTAGCCCGGGAACAAGCACACCTACCCCGGGAACAAGCACCATCTGGCCGGGAGCAGTTGTATGGCATAAATACCCTTGATGGCAGTTTGATGGGCCCATCTTTACCTGTTGTGAGCTCACTCACGGATACTTTGTGTTTCAGCCCGGCCGTGCTGATAGAAATGTTATCTTTTCTGCCACTTCTGTTATTTCAAGGTGAGTGGTAGTCAAAAAAATAGTTTCCTTTTACCATTCTCTTGCTCCATGATATATAGAAAGAACATCTATATCTTTGTCAACTCCTAGACAAAATAAAATGATTCTAAACTTTGGATGTTCACTTTGAAATAGAAATAAGTATAATTTTTTTCTCATCAAGTTATTTCCTATTTATTTCAATTATGAATATGAGTCCAACACGCTTCTTGACTGAAAGTCCTTCGTAATTATAAGACAAATGGATTGATATTGTTTTATAGCTTCATTTTGATTTGTTCAAATGCTGTTAAGTCAAATTGTAAGAATGTAACGGCTTCTTCTGTAATGTTATGATCAAATTGTCAGTACACTCCTTGAGACAAGATTGAATATTTTAATCCAAAATCATTGTAAAGCGGCTGTTGAGTTATTAACGGCTTATAGCCTTTCTAAATGAGCGTTAAGTTATTTGATATTTGATATTTGGTGTTTTTTTTCAAAACGCGCCTACAAGTATATATATATATATATATATATATATATATATATATATATATATATATATATATATATATATATATATATATATATATATATATATATATATATATATATATATATATATATATATATATGCCAGTATACTCATTTGGGATATGAGGAAAAAGGGCACGTAAAAGGAAATACATCCTGTCAAAAACAGATGTATCCCTTTTCCCATGACAAACGAACTCTCAGCACAATGTATCTACCCCAATCTGATATTTGAATTATATATAACTCATGAAACCAGCTGCAGTTCATGTAGGCTTAATACATTGATTATGGAGCTAATATCATCTCGTTTGTTGTTTAATTTAATGGTAAATGACAATTCTGTGATTGATACCAATTATTAGACCAACAACACCAACAACATATCACAAAAGGTTGTACTGATAATATAACATACAGCATCTCTTAGAGGATTGTACTGATAATAAAACATACGGCATGTTATAAAGGATTGGATTGACAATAAAATGAACAGCATCTCAGAAATGATTGCCGTAATGATTCTAAAGCAAAGAGCAGCTTTGAAAGGATTGTACGTAGTCTTATTAACCCACAAGTTTACCCGTTCTCATTTTCAGAATGAGATGTGCGTTTTAGGTATGCTATAGGCCCCCTGCCAATCTCTCCGACCAATGATTAAATATAGTGGAGTTGTACAGTTCTGGTTCAGGTAAAGATTTAAGGTTCCGGTGTGTACTTTTCAATGGGAGGAAAACAATAACATGGAGATCGGCTATCCGCCTTATATTATAATCTCAATTGAGATTATATCAGATTTTACTCAGTAAATAAAATGATACAATTTATAAAAAGCGCGATTAGATGTGCAAGAGAGTACCAATACAGACACATCGTCAAAGCAATTGAAATATTAAAAAAGCTTAAACCACACGCTTTAAACAAACAATGAGTAAATTTTGAAAAATCTTGCCAACCAGCGAGTCAATCTTTAAAGCATAGTACCGGGCTTTTAAGCTGATTTATCACTGACATGATACATAACAAGCTTATCTCTCAGAAATATCTATGTTTGCTGCACAATAATTTAAACACTTTCTGTATCGTGACAGATCTCCCCATCAAATACTGAGCTACATTGTCTGTTGCCTAATACATTGCATTAGTGACAGTAGTGTATAAACTATGTCTGGGCAATGGAAACTTTCAACAGTGTCACCAGTTTGATTTAGAATCTCTGTTAGTTTTTAATTTTGTGCATATGTCTCTTTCTTGTAAACATAACCATTTTTATGAAAAGGAATTCTATAAGGTAAGTATTGTGTACATTACTGTGACAGTTATGAAAGTGATTGATATAAAGCTGATACAAAAGATACACAATCAAATGAAACATACATGTTTGCAACAGGCACAATAGATTGAATACTGATACATCTGGTATTCGTACAGGAAATGTATTAAATAAACTGAAAAAATATGGGTAATTTAAGTTCTCTCATGATTCTGAGCAATCCTTATACCGTAAACTGGATAATTAAATATTTGACATGATAGATATATTGACCGTGCCTGATACAACCTGGACTTGGACGTGGAAATATTTGCCATGATAGATATATTGACTGTGCCTGATACAACCTGGACTTGGACGTGGAAATATTTGACATGATAGATATATTGACTGTGCCTGATACAACCTGGACTTGGACGTGGAAATATTTGACATGATAGATATATTGACTGTGCCTGATACAACCTGGACTTGGACGTGGAAATATTTGACATGATAGATATATTGACTGTGCCTGATACAACCTGGACTTGTACTTGGACGTGGAAATATTTGACATGATAGATATATTGACTGTGCCTGATACAACCTGGACTTGTACTTGGACGTGGAAATATTTGACATGATAGATATATTGACTGTGCCTGATACAACCTGGACTTGACGTGGAAATATTTGACATGGTAGATATATTGACCTTGCCTGATACAACCTGGGTTTGCCGTGGAAATATTTGACATGATAGATATATTGACTGTGCCTGATACAACCTGGGTTTGCCGTGAAAATATTTGATATGATAGATATATTGACTGTGCCTGATACAACCTGGACTTGACGTGGAAATATTTGACATGGTAGATATATTGACTGTGCCTGATACAACCTGGGTTTGCCGTGGAAATATTTGCCATGATAGATATATTGACTGTGCCTGATACAACCTGGACTTGGACATGGAAATATTTGACATGATAGATATATTGACTGTGCCTGATACAACCTGGACTTGGACGTGGAAATATTTGACATGATAGATATATTGACTGTGCCTGATACTGTTATTAATTAGACTGAAAAATCCACAAGATGTTAAAACACAACACAAGAACACTTCTTCACTGTATGAACACTATTGCACCACTAGTTTATTTTTGCTACATCATACTCAAGCCCCTATTTTAGCTCCCTTTCCCAGTTACCACCCTGCAACACCCTACCCTCACAGTCCAATCAAATCTTATAACCTGGACTTGGACGTGGAAATATTTGACATGATAGATATATTGACCTTGCCTGATACAACCTGGACTTGGACTTGGACGTGGAAATATTTGACATGATAGATATATTGACTGTGCCTGATACAACCTGGACTTGGACGTGGAAATATTTGACATGATAGATATATTGACCTTGCCTGATACAACCTGGACTTGGACTTGGACGTGGAAATATTTGACATGATAGATATATTGACTGTGCCTGATACAACCTGGACTTGACGTGGACATATTTGACATGATAGATATATTAACTGTGCCTGATACAACCTGGACTTGGACTTGGAAATATTTGACATGATAGATATATTGACTGTGCCTGATACAACCTGGACTTGACGTGGAAATATTTGACATGATAGATATATTGACTGAGCCTGATACAACCATGACTTGGACTTGGAAATATTTGACATAATAGATATATTGACTGTGCCTGATACAACCTGGACTTGACGTGGAAATATTTGACATGATAGATATATTAACTGTGCCTGATACAACCTGGAATTGGACTTGGACTATCTAAAATCTGCCGGAAGCAATGATCCCAATATCAAATAGGTTTTGAAATCATCTTTAATCAGCATCATGTTCACTGGACCCATACAGCATGTCCACTCTGCTATACACGCTATAGTATTATAAAGCATTGATTGCTCAGATCTGAGCTTTGTAATTTCCGATTTCACCTTTACTTCATCATGAATAAAACGTGTGTATTCATCAAACTACCGTTTACACTGCAAAAGATGATATCTTACATATATATCAGATTCCTATCTTTTGAGAGAAAATTTACAATGGTTCAGATCTTGTGAAATCCGATGCTTGAAATACGGTGATGAATGCCTCGCGACACATTCCAGACATATATATGCGCGGAGATGTAAGGGGCGATCCATTTGATTTTTGTGGGGTGGGGTGGGACAGCAGTACTGGATGAATAAATTTTTTTTCTTTGGTAGGGTGGATGAATAAATTTTTTTTCTTTGGTAGGGTGAATGAATAAATTTTTTTTCTGGGATGGGGTGGGTGAATAAATTTTTTTTCATAAATCTCCCACCCCACCCCACAAAAATCAAATGGATCGCCCCTAAGGTGAGGGGAGGCAACATGTCTTCCTACCGTCAGGACCTGTGGTAAATCGCTTCACAGATTTCACCCCTCACCTGTAACTAACGGGATTACACTAAGTGAATGTCCGGGGTAGCTAGTTAAAGACAAACCTAATTCTACAAAAAAATTTGTGATCAATATATACATACATAGGCGAAATATAAATGAAAATTAAGATTCAAGGAAACAAAATGTGGGGGATTAACCCACTGGCAGGTGAACTCGAACTTTAAATGGATTTTCCATCTGTTTAAAGCATTCAGGGAATTACAGGGGTCACAGACAACTTTAAAGAGGTTTTGGGCATGCCTAAATGATATATGGCCATGGAACTGTGATACAAGCAAGCCATCTCACTAAAATCAACCAAAATACACCAACCATGGTTAACGTGTTTTGCTGAGTACCAAGTACTGACTGTACTCTTTTGACCACCAGGTGGTCACATGTATACAAGCATGTAACCTCTATTGTTGTCTGTCTGGGTGTTAGGCCTGTACCAATGGACAAACATTAATAGATAAACAAGCCTCTGTAAGCCAAATCTTCATTGTCCCAATCTGAAGGTGCCCATTGTTATCAAAACTTTATTAAGTAGGTGCTTGCAAGAGGTCACTGGTCAGTTAAACAGAGCTTTTTGACAAAGTGTCCAATGGATGATTTGGATTTTAACAGAAGACTCATCTACTTTCAAATGGCACAGAACTTAATGTACTAATGGAGAAACATTAATAGACAAACAAAGCTCTGTAAGCCAAATCACTCCATTTCCCCAATCTGAAGGTGTCCCATAGTTTGCAAAACTTTACTAACCAGTTAGATCACTGGTCAGCTTAAAAAATTTGGTGACAAAGTATCCAATGAATAATATGGATTTTAGCAAGAGACTCATTCACTTTCAAATGGCACAAAAATCTATGTAGGGGAAATATGATGGGTGATATGATAAATATGATAAACATTTATATTTATGCAAAAGTGTTTGAAAACCTCATTTCATGAATTGATATAACATCCCTTTTTAATATAAAATGGTTCATCCACAAATATATTACTATAATAAAATAGAATCTATAATATATTACTATATTACTATAATAAAATAGGTGCTTCACTTCTTCTTATATGAAGGTGTGCACCTTGTCCAGGGAGAGTATGATTATCGGAGGTTAGTCAGAGACCTGACGGCAGACTATGAGCCCAGGGCCAGACCAGTCAGATACACAAACACCACATCACACGTGAAAATATTCCCTTTCCTGGAACAAGTCATTAGCTTGGTAAGTGCCCATTTTATACTCTCACAGCTCTGTCTAATGCAAATTTTAGAATAAGTATATATTAATATATGATTTAATAATTTCATCGTGAAAAATAAGTTAATCTTATCAATAATATGAGTGTATTGAACATCGTTTTAAACAGAACAGTATTGTTTCTTTTTCAACGAAATCGCCCTTTTTATGATATGAGCATATAGTACAGGGGTGAAATAGGTCAAATTGAATCAAATACACTTCTTGTCAATTGAGAGAAAGTAAATACACAGCCTCTCAGTGAGAAATTGAAAATAAATATATCACACACAATATAGAATCCCTATTATAAAATATAAAACTCAGATAGTATAGAAGATAGAAGGCCTGTGCAAGATTCCACCTTACTTTTTAGTTTAAGTAGTTACTATGGATACTGGGTCCACTCAGATAGTATAGAAGATAGAAGGCCTGTGCAAGATTCCACCTTACTTGTTAGTTTAAGTATTTACTATGGATACTGGGTCCACTCAGATAGTATAGAAAATAGAAGGCCTGTGCAAGATTCCACCTTACTTGTTAGTTTAAGTATTTACTATGGATACTGGGTCCACTCAGATAGTATAGAAGATAGAAGGCCTGTGCAAGATTCCACCTTACCTGTTAGCTTAAGTAGGTACTATGGATACTGGGTCCACTCAGATAGTATAGAAGATAGAAGGCCTGTGCAAGATTCCACCTTACTTGTTAGCTTAAGTATTTACTATGGATACTGGGTCCACTCAGATAGTATAGAAGATAGAAGGCCTGTGCAAGATTCCACCTTACTTGTTAGCTTAAGTATTTACTATGGATACTGGGTCCACTCAGATTGTATAGAAGATAGAAGGCCCGTGCAAGATTCCACCTTACTTGTTAGCTTAAGTATTTACTATGGATACTGGGTCCATTCAGATCGTATAGAAGATAGAAGGCCTGTGCAAGATTCCACCTTACTTGTTAGTTTAAGTATTTACTATGGATACTGGGTCCACTCAGATCGTATAGAAGATAGAAGGCCTGTGCAAGATTCCACCTTACTTGTTAGTTTAAGTATTTACTATGGATACTGGGTCCACTCAGATTGTATAGAAGATAGAAGGCCTGTGCAAGATTCCACCTTACTTGTTAGCTTAAGTATTTACTATGGATACTGGGTCCATTCAGATCGTATAGAAGATAGAAGGCCTGTGCAAGATTCCACCTTACTTGTTAGTTTAAGTATTTACTATGGATACTGGGTCCACTCAGATCGTATAGAAGATAGAAGGCCTGTGCAAGATTCCACCTTACTTGTTAGTTTAAGTATTTACTATGGATACTGGGTCCACTCAGATAGTATAGAAGATAGAAGGCCTGTGCAAGATTCCACCTTACTTGTTAGCTTAAGTATTTACTATGGATACTGGGTCCACTCAGATAGTATAGAAGATAGAAGGCCTGTGCAAGATTCGACCTAACTTGTTAGTTTAAGTATTTACTATGGATACTGGGTCCACTCAGATAGTATAGAAGATAGAAGGCCTGTGCAAGATTCCACCTTACCTGTTAGCTTAAGTAGGTACTATGGATACTGGGTCCACTCAGATCGTATAGAAGATAGAAGGCCTGTGCAAGATTCCACCTTACTTGTTAGCTTAAGTATTTACTATGGATACTGGGTCCACTCAGATCGTATAGAAGATAGAAGGCCTGTGCAAGATTCCACCTTACTTGTTAGCTTAAGTATTTACTATGGATACTGGGTCCACTCAGATTGTATAGAAGATAGAAGGCCTGTGCAAGATTCCACCTTACTTGTTAGCTTAAGTATTTACTATGGATACTGGGTCCATTCAGATCGTATAGAAGATAGAAGGCCTGTGCAAGATTCCACCTTACTTGTTAGTTTAAGTATTTACTATGGATACTGGGTCCACTCAGATCGTATAGAAGATAGAAGGCCTGTGCAAGATTCCACCTTACTTGTTAGCTTAAGTATTTACTATGGATACTGGGTCCATTCAGATCGTATAGAAGATAGAAGGCCTGTGCAAGATTCCACCTTACTTGTTAGTTTAAGTATTTACTATGGATACTGGGTCCACTCAGATCGTATAGAAGATAGAAGGCCTGTGCAAGATTCCACCTTACTTGTTAGCTTAAGTATTTACTATGGATACTGGGTCCATTCAGATCGTATAGAAGATAGAAGGCCTGTGCAAGATTCCACCTTACTTGTTAGTTTAAGTATTTACTGTCTGGACCATATTGAAAATCAATGTTTAAATATGTTGAATATGCTATCCCGGTAAAATAAAGGTATCTTATCTTATCTTATCTATGGATACTGGGTCCACTCAGATCGTATAGAAGATAGAAGGCCTGTGAAAGATTCCACCTTACTTGTTAGCTTAAGTATTTACTATGGATACTGGGTCCACTCAGATCGTATAGAAGATAGAAGGCCTGTGCAAGATTCCACCTTACTTGTTAGCTTAAGTATTTACTATGGATACTGGGTCCATTCAGATCGTATAGAAGATAGAAGGCCTGCGCAAGATTCCACCTTACTTGTTAGTTTAAGTATTTACTATGGATACTGGGTCCACTCAGATAGTATAGAAGATAGAAGGCCTGTGCAAGATTCCACCTTACTTGTTAGTTTAAGTAGTTACTATGGATACTGGGTCCACTCAGATCGTATAGAAGATAGAAGGCCTGTGCAAGATTCCACCTTACTTGTTAGCTTAAGTAGTTACTATGGATACTGGGTCCACTCAGATCGTATAGAAGATAGAAGGCCTGTGCAAGATTCCACCTTACTTGTTAGTTTAAGTAGTTACTATGGATACTGGGTCCACTCAGATCGTATAGAAGATAGAAGGCCTGTGCAAGATTCCACCTTACTTGTTAGTTTAAGTAGTTACTATGGATACTGGGTCCACTCAGATCGTATAGAAGATAGAAGGCCTGTGCAAGATTCAACCTTACTTGTTAGCTTAAGTAGGTACTATGGATACTGGGTCCATTCAGATCGTATAGAAGATAGAAGGCCTGTGCAAGATTCCACCTTACTTGTTAGTTTAAGTAGTTACTATGGATACTGGGTCCACTCAGATCGTATAGAAGATAGAAGGCCTGTGCAAGATTCCACCTTACTTGTTAGTTTAAGTAGTTACTATGGATACTGGGTCCACTTCTATATCTATTGGCCCCGTGGACATGAAAATTGTATTTTTCTCAGTATAAATAGTGTCATGTGTATCAAGACAATGTCAAATTGATTGAACTTGAGCTCTGGTGATTCATTGTTTTCCTAAGAAATAAATTGGTTCACGGGTACATAGTTCATAATGAATCGATCCCAGAATGCAATACGAAATGTTGCTATGTAAGATTCATGTCACAGGACCTGTCAAGAATACAATCTCACAGTATATATCTGTATTTTCAATCAAATAAATCTTGGTGATGAGTCGAACTCCAAAATAAATTTGAAAGAAGTTTGTGAAGGAAAGTTTTTTTGGAAGTAAATTTTTATGTATGATGTTATGATTCTGTTTTTGAAGATTAAAAAAATGGTTAATTTATATTTACAGGACACACGTGACCAGATACTCACCACCCAAGTCATCATCCTGATGGTGAGCTATGATTGAAAAAAAATATGAAAGAACTAAACTGTGAAAAGATGCTTCAAGTCCCATATACTAATATTAACCCATGTAGAACTGGTGATGATGCCGACAGTAGATGTCGCTCTGGCATGACCTTGAGCTATGATTCTTTCAAAAACCTTGTTATTTCAATAAAACAAATTATATATATTCTTTCAAAAATTACCTTAAACATATTTTGGCTTAAGGCACATTAGCTGTGCCGACCGTTGGTTTTCGTAATATCTCTGACAATTTCATGGAAACTATATGTTTATCTGGCCGATTCTTGTGGCTTTCCATTGTAAATTATTGGCGTGAAAAAGGTTTTGTGCCGAAAAAAGGATTGATTTAATCTCTTATATTTAACAAACTTAATTTCTGTTATTCACATGCTCCATTTCTTTTTCAAACACTGTATTTCAACTAGGAACTAGAAACTAGGAACTAGGAAATCCATTTATTTAGACCCTGAGCATATATACATACATATCAATGTGTGTGTACATGAGGCAGTTAAACATACATAAAACACTATAAATCAAAATAATTTATCAAAATTGCTTGTAAGTAATAATAATAACGGGCCAGGGAGACCACTTGAAATTTGAGGTGTGATATTTCATTGTTCAGCAATGGATAGACGAGTTGATGCAATGGAATGCCAGTGATTATGATGCGATCCTGAGCCTGGAGTTACCCGGCGAGGATGTCTGGAAACCGGAAGTGGTCATCTCCAACAGGTAAGATACAAAAGCACTACTCTCTGTATAAAATGAACTTTAAAAAAATAAGGACATGAGTGTTGGATACAGACAGAGAGACCTTTAGTTCCATAAATGTAAATTTTGTTTGTGGTAACATGCACCCAACATTAAACTGAACCAGAATGTTGCTATGCCCAATGATACTAATGTTTGTCTTCTATACATAATAGTTTACCCTCTCTTCTTGCTTTCAGTGTTTCAGATGAAAATGGCCATTACGGATATGAACGCTCCAGTAAAGTGACAATCGGAAATACTGGAATCGTGACATGGAGTCCACTGGCCATACTGAAAACCACGTGTGCTGTCAACGTGAACCTCTTCCCTTTTGACCACCAGATATGTGAAATTAACTTTGAAATCATGCATGCCTTTGCTGATGAGATCAATATCACGGTACCGGATATCCGGGCTAGTCAGTACAACATGGATATCAATTATGTGGAAAGCAGTGAATGGCAATTAGAGAACTTTAGATGCTTCTGGAGTACTTCCGCCACCTCCTATTTCCGGTTCCACAATAACGTCACGTGCCATGTTGGTCTTCACCGCAGGAGTCTCTTCTATATTTTCAACCTTGTTATGCCTTGTCTGCTGCTCCTCTTTGTGGGTATGCTTTCCTTCTTTCTGCCCATAGAATCCTCTTCTGATAGGATATCCTTGACTGTCACCTTGTTGCTGGCGATGATGGTATTCTTGTTGGTTCTACTGGAGAGCATGCCCCCAACCTCCACCGTCATACCTCTCATGGGTGAGTCATACTTGGCAGTTTCTGACACATGGCCAAAATGCTCGGTCACACACTACAACTATAAGTCACTTTTCACCCTTTTGAATCTTTATACAAAAGCGCCATCAAGTGGCAGAATAGCCTCAAGATGGCCGCTAAACAGGGCGACAATACATGTATGCTACATTTAATAGGAGGGGGCGGCTGTCAACATGGAGATGAGCAATCAACCTATAGACTTGCAACCTTATCAAGTTGCAAGCAAACTAATATTGACTACAAACCAATTTTCAAATTTAATTTTTTTTCTGCTTCTTCACTGAAGAGGAGTTTGTAGGTGGCTGTACTATCTGTCTGGGTCTGATAACAGCCGTTGCCATAGCGATGGGCTATGTCACTTCAAGTGAACTCAGAAATTCAAGGCCTCCATTGTGGCTGAGAGTGATCTTCATCAGGAAATTATCCAAACATGTTAGTATGCCATTATTATTTAATCGGAATGTAATACGAACAAATGCTTTTCACCCCTGGTGCACTTTTACAATTGTAAAAAAGGATTTGATACTGAACATATTAAGAATTGAAGTTGCAAAATATGTGCCAGAAATTCGTTTAAAGCACTCTCTCTCTCAGCATTATTTCAAGATAAACAAGTTTTTTCTCTAATTCTGAAACATCTATGTAGTTGTGATGCTTATCTTTTATGCCATAATAGGGGAGGTAGGATTACTCAATAATATGACCATAAGTTTCAGAATACGATAGTTGATAATATCTCCTCGGACAAGTAAATTCCAGGAAATAGCTATATGACATTAAATGGAGTCTTGTAAATGACGATTTATTTCTGTTTTGTTCTATAAGATGTGTGGAGGGGTGAATAAAAGACTGGAAGAGAAGTGTCTAGAACTGCAGGCACTCAGTACACCGGAAGGAGAGTATTCTGTGACGTCACACAAACACGTGTACACCACGCACCCAGATGAGGATGTTGCGCACGAGGAATGGCGTGTCATCCTCACTGTGGCCGACAGGTGCTGCCTTCTAGCGTATATTATTGTGGTCATATCCTTAATTGCTCATTTCTTCTCACATGCATAAAACTGAGTGAGATGTGGCAATTGTTCACTTTCTGGGTCCTGGGAACCAAATGCACCACAAGCTTATGATAAAACAGATATTGTCTTTAATAAGTTCTCAAAATGTATTTGATAATTTAGAGGTTTGTCATATAAAACATCAGAATCCAGACTAATAGAACTTAGAAATATAGAATGGAAACAATTATTACCAACTGAGCCTAAGCTGTGAACATATATGAAATTTAAAGATGAAATATGTACAGAACCATATGTAAAATATTGTGTATCTAGGAGGAAAAGGTCATTGTTAGCTCAACTAAGGATAGGAATATTGCCAATTCATATTGAAACTGGTAGATTCAGAGGGAAAGCACTTGAAGAAAGAGTTTGTTTAATATGCAACAATGGTGACATTGAAAATGAAAAACATTTTGTGTGTGTTTGTAATGCATATGATAATATCAGACGTGTGCTGTTTTCAAAAGTGAATGACCGTGCATTTCACGAAATGTCAAATGATGACAAGCTTAACTATCTTGTACAAAATAAGTGGAAAGAGCTTAGTATTTATTTGGAAAATGCATGGGATAAAAGAATTGAAATAATGTATGTATAATAAGTGCCATGCGGGCATGTAAAATGATAGTAATTGTGTTTGAAGTGGTTGATAAGCCCTTAGGGGCTGGATAAACTCCAATTTGTGTGACAATGAAATGAATGTATATAATTGTTATACCAGCCACTATAAAGAAATAAAAACATTCAAACAACATTCAACATTCGATATACCTGCAAGTCCTCAAACTGGAGAGATCCCCACATTATCTTCAGAAAGACTGTAGGCAATGCTATCAAAGCCCTGATAGAAGAAAATGGCCCAGTTAAAGGCTGCCATTCAGCTGAATGCTTAAACATTTGTTACCTAGATAGTTTAGGTTCAAAAGATGTTTGGAAACTAATTGAAAACTTGCAGCAATCCTCAAATGGAAAGAAAAGTGAACCAAATGATGTTGCCCCGAGCGAGTGGATTGCCCACTTCAAAAATTTAATGTGTAAAACACAAGACAGTGAAGATCCACGTCACAGAGCAGTAAATGATTTTGTAAATGATTAAAAAAAATGGAAAATATTTAATGGACTCAATTACAACATCTCCGAATGGGAAATCATCAATTCAGGCAAATTGTTGAAAAAAAGAAAAGCTTGTGGCATGGATCTGATCTCAAATGAAATTTTGAAGACAGGTTGCTTTATTTTAACTAAGCCGATGTGTTAATGATTTAATATTGTATTGAACACTGGCAAATTTCCAAGTGATTGGAGTAAGAGCTGGCTCAAAACCCTACACAAGGGAGGGGATCTAAGGACCCAAATAGGTACAGAGGAATTTTCATAATGAGTTCTCTGGGCAAACTTTTCACTACTGTAGTAAATAACAGACTTGTTCAGTTCTTATCCAATAACAACACTAAGTACCAAATTAGCTTTGCAGCAGATTGTCGCACCTCTGATCATATATTAACCATCAAAACCCTGGTAGATAAGTACAACCAGAATGGAAAAAAACTGTTCACTTGTTTTATTGACTTTCGTAAAGCTTTTGACACTGTAATGCACTATTTTATAATCTATTGAAAAATGATAATGGTGGGAATTTTACAAAATTAATCAAGAATATATATGACAAGGCAGAAATAGCCATCAAAATAAACAGAGGTGTGACAGAAACTTTAATACCTCCATAGGATTGAAGCAGGGTTGTGTATTGAGTCCAACCCTATTTAAACTCTATACCAATATGCCAAGTCATCCAGCCACTCTTTTTCATGAAAATTGTCTTTTATTTGCTGATGACGTAGTACTAGTCTCTGAATCAGCAGAGGGACTACAAACAGCCCTCAATAAATTAAATGAATATTGTACAAAATGGTTGCTCCAGATCAATCCGGAGAAAACCAAGGTTTTGATTTTAACAAGAACGGTTATTCTCCTGGAGAATATCAAATATAGAATATCCTGCCAACTTCACGACTTTTTTATAATATTCAATATAGAATATACTGCCAACTTCACGAATTTGATAGAATATTCAATAATATAGAATATAGAATATCCTGCCAACTTCACGGACGTCTGCCGCAGTTCTCTGGTGTATTAAAATCTGTCACGCATGGCGGAACTTTGGAGACATGCGAGCTTAACTCATAATAGTAACATATGTCGATTCATATATCATTTAATTTTAATCAATTCAGAAAAACCTGCAACAGTATATTCTTTAAAAGATTCCCAAACTGATTTTATTCTGTATGTAAAATTACTGTCAATATTACGATGTATTCCCTTCACAACATACAGAATAGCAGTCATCAAATCAACTTTCATGTTTACAAGCCTACCATGCATTATATTTGACACAAGAGACACCTGGTGAAATGTTGAAGCTCAAGCAGTGAACATTGGTAATAATCAAACTTTAGAAAAAAACAGAGGTACAGTTATCAAAAATGTTAAAGCCGACGACAACAGAGCTGTGTATGACAACAGAGCTGCATTTCAGTTTAGCAATTAATTACCGATGTTTTATCACACCATTTGTCGTTGTTGCCACATTTATGTTTCTGACAACAGACTGAAAACAATTTATTTGAAAGTGCAGATGCACTTAAGAGGGTTTCTTTGAAAATGGAACCGCAGCTCTGTTGTCGCCCGCTGCTCTCTTGTCGCCCGCTGCTCTCTTGCCGTCTGCTGTATGCCATTTGTTAATTCATATCTAATTATCTATCATTTCTGATTTATGGATGAGAGATTTATGGATAAATTGTATATAATATTTTACTGCATACATGCTATTTGAGAAATAAATCTTAACATTAAGATGCATCATTTGAACAGATCATTGTTCAAACCAAATAAGTACCTAAACTAACCAACAGTTATATGTAAATAGATAATTTGTCCCATTATAAGCACATATCCCTTCAATGAACTTTGACTCTAACATGACGATTAACGTCTGCAATAGAATACAAGCCAGTCAGAATCAAAGCGGCATACCTATATAATATTGTCTGAATATGTGTGTCCAGTCATGCTGGTCGAGTTAAACTTTAATATATATTTTATATAGTTTCTTATCATCAACATCAGCTCTTTGTATCAACACAATAATGAACGTCCCAAATGTTCAACCACATCATCGTCGTTATGGAATTGAATAAATCATAGATACAATTACAATTCATGTTGATACAGATCTCCATAATTTGAATAGCAACCTGATACCGGAAGCATGGGCCACAGAGCTATGTTCAATACTGGACACTTTATATTTCAGCTGCCTTACTGACTTCAGTGAGTTCATACAAGCTTTCACTCAATGTTTGGTTCGCCCAACATGGCAGACTTTTGGTGCTGATTCACAAGTTCCAGTGAGTTCATACAAGCTTTCAGTCAATGTTTGGTGCGCCCAACATGGCAGACTTTTGGTGCTGATTCACAAGCTCCAGTGAGTTCATACAAGCTTTCACTCAACGTTTGGTGCGCCCAACATGGCAGACATTTGGGGCTGATTCACAAGCTCCAGTGAGTTCATACAAGCTTTCAGTCAATTTCCCAAAAGTGTCACACTCTACAAGTTAGATTTGATGAAAATATCAGCATATTGATATTCTCCATATTTATTAAATCTGTAAATTTATTCTATAATTCTTGTGAAATACTAATTCTATATATTGAATTATGTGGTTTAAACAATTTTTTCACAATTAAGCAACAGCTATTTAAAGTTCCTTTGCAAATACATATATTATCTACTAGCTTACAAAGTTCTTATGGATTTAGGTGTCTGACAACTTTACATAACGACAATAGAACTGCGGTTCCATTTTAAGTCTTTCAAGTGGATCTGCACTTTCAAAAGTAAATCTGAGTTCTTCGAATTGGTGCTGTGTGACCTTCGGGAACATAAATTTATAATTAAAACATAAATCATAGATTATAAATTTTTATGGCAGCGAAAGCTTCACATAAGAGCTAATTTAAACCTTTATATAAATGTCTGACTATAATACATCAATTTTCACAACAATTGACCTAAATAAATCTTCCCTTGCATTTGTCCCTTAGCCATCACATTATTTCTGACATACAACTTCATCTGTCTTAATCTTCTTTTACTCAATCCCAGTTTTATATAAAACTTCAAATAAGATTACTCATTTACTCCAACTGATACCCATTAACTTACATTTCCTTGATTTAAGCCCATTTTCTTCTTAATTTCCATTTAATACATTAATCCCACCTAATTTAAGTCTATCAATTTCATTCAACTATTTCTATCTTGCAATCACCATTAATTCCAACCTATTTTAAGTGCTCTTTCAATTTACCTAACCTGACCTAATTTTCGCTCGCATTTGTTTTGACTTTAGGTCTGAATGTTTGAGGTTTTGATATGATTAATCTGTAAGTCTATGGAGCTTACCCCGATTATTGGTCCATGGCGGCCATGTTTTGGCTCAATAATTCTGCTTACACTGTCAGATGTCGCTTTTGTTTGAGAAGTGATTTGTGAGTGTGTGGTAGAGTAAGAAGATTTTGCCTTGGGTTTTATTGCTTTGGGATTTTGCAAACTTTCGCGAGCTTGATTTTTTTAAAATCAACACTTGTTACCCAATCTTTTGACGCAGTAATAGGCTTAGGTCTATTTCTTAGCAGTCTGGTGGTGGGAAGCTATTCTCTACCTTCTGAACTGGAGGTGGAGGGGCTGGTGGTGGATTTTGCGACGTAGTTTGATTTCTCTCTGGGGTTTCCTTAGCAACAATAATCTACGCAATTCTATTCCTTCTATACTGATCAAAATTACAACAGCGCGCATGAGGCCCCCTGCCAATCTCTCCGACCAATGATTAAATATAGTGGAGTTGTACAGTTCTGGTTCCGGTAAAGTTGTACAGTTCCGGTGTGTACTTTTCAATGGGGAAATAAAAACAACATGGAGATCGGCAATCGGCCTATGCACTTTTGAACTCGCTCAGTTTCACGGTATTTAACTATATTTAGCCATTCCAAGTTGGCAACAATTTGGTCGTTCGCTTGTGACAAAATGATTTTGTCTGGTTTGCCCCCAAAATCTATGTGGTCAATATGGTCCAAGCAACGGCATTGTACGCCCCGACTCCTCGATCGACAGCCTGGTGATTGACTTCCTCAGCGCCCTGTGGAGCGTTTGTCCGTGTGCATGTAATAGATTCTTATATGCATGGAATTGTGATAGATTTGGGTGTAAATCGGATAATTAGAAGAGAAATGAAAATCAAAATTCTCGATGAATTGCACTAGCGCCTGAGCGATATTTGAAGAACTTATATAATCAAGACAGGCACATATTTGCATACAGTTGTGTTAAAAAAAATTTGCATATACCAAATTAAATGTTTTTAAAATATATTTTCAGCAACCCCAGAAGTTTGCAATGATTATTTCATAAAACATCGGATGAGTGTATATTGTGTTTTGCAATTCTGTGTACATGAACATGTTGTAGTGTACATATACATGCTATCAATGAATTTGTAAAATTCAGAACAACACATTTTTGGCTAAATTTAAGACCATTTTAAAGGCTTGGTCTCACTGTAGCGAACAGGCCAAACGGAATAGTTGAGTAGTGAAAAAATCGAAAATTTGGCTTGTCCGCTTTTATCCGCTAAAAGCAGTTTTGTCTGCTTTGATAGAGCACATGAGACACAGATATACAATGAATGTTGTGCGCATGATTTGCAAGAAATGAGAGGAAGAGGACAGAGCGGAGAGGATCCCCTGCAAAAGGGAGAGGCTGTGCCACAGGGAGAGGCCAAGGGAAACGTGGTATCCCATGGCCCAAAGTTGGTTGCATTGGAGCAGGAGGAGACAAGAAACACATCAAGAGTCATTTTCAGGAAGTGAAGCGGAACTTTTTGTAGTTGTAGTATGTGGAACCAGAACCAGGTGGGCATTTACAGGCGATGTGTTACACATCTATGGCACCAAGTGTATGTGGAAAGTTCCATTTCTCCCCAAATCAATCAGCTATGTCCTGCTACTCTTGTGTTGTTACAGGCATTGTCAGTTCCCCCTTGTATTCGTAACTGATGGCTTGACACACCTAAAGAGACAAAATGGAAAACATTTATAAGTTTATGACAGTAATAAACAATACAGTTTTGTCTCATGAAAGCTGCAAAGAACATAAATTAAATTCAATTGGTTTTCATATTTACCTCTGACAACCACGGAGATGGTGTTGTGGGCTACTCTCCAACCATATCGCATACATCTGTACTTGGTCTCCAAGGCAAGGTGTCTGAGTGTAGTGGCAGGTCTCATCCCAGGGTCCAAGGGGTCTCTGAACCATGTTGTATTCTTGTAAATTCTGTGGCAAATTCTGGTCAGAATCTCATCAAATATTTTGGAGGCATCCTCAGGAACTTGGTAAAAGAAGTTGGGTCCTCACTTATCAGTTCTTGCATGAGTTGGTCATATAACCCAAACTCTCTCCTCCTCTGAGCAGGAAGCCAAGGTCGGGTCGAAAACCTTCTTCTTCTGGCCCTTCTTCTTCAGTTGGCAATAACATGTAATTGAAGTTGTGCAAATTGTAACCCAAACTGTGCCCTAATTATGGCATTTCTGTATTCAACTCCAGGTCTGACAGCACACTGCATCTTTCTGCTTGAGAGGACCTCGTGCAAATGATGGCAAAGGTGCTTGAGGGCCTTTTTGTATCTCATCTATGACATCAGCGCCAGTGTTCGCTCTTCTCCTCAGTACCTCCTTTCCTTTTGCTGATGTTGGCTGCAATGATCCTTCCATGCGCTCTCCGTCCATTTACTCCGTGCCTGACCGTTAACTGTTCTCAACTCGTCTGCATGTCATTAACTTTATATTCGTTTTCATTCATTCTGGTTTGGATTACTGTTCACATTCAATCCACTTTGATACCACATGGCGGAAAACAACGCACACCCTCCGAACCCATTCAGCATGAGATACTAACAAAGCATTTGCATTCCTGACACAATCAGCATGTACAATGAAGCCAGTGCAAACTGGCTATTTGCATCTCTTCCACACAAAAATTTCAACATGTTGAAAAAGTTCTGCGGACCAAGGCATACATACTGCTCTGAACTCTAAACGCATGACTTTAGAAGGAGATACGGAGAAAGCGTTCGAGTTACATAGACTTCTAAACTCATTCCGAACACCAAAATTTTCCAGTCCGCTTTCATCCGCCTATCCGCTACAGTGAGATCATGGCTGAAACATTGAATTAGCAGATGCCAAAAGATAATTTTCTTACCTTTCTTTTGGTGGTAAAATTGATTTTGATATATATTGCTTAACATTTTGTTTGTATTTTGTTTCATTCTTTGTTTTTGGTTATTTCTTTTCATAGTTTGGTTTATTTTTAATCAAGTATTTTGTTGTTTTGAAATCTTTTGTTCTGTTCAGTTTGGTTTCGTTCTGTTTTTGTTTTTTGTTGTTTTTTTTTGCCATCCGTATTACACGTGGAGCACTTTGTCTTGTTCAAAGATTTTTTAATACCTTTCTGTTCCATTGAATGCACAAATGTCGATCCTACCCAATATATCTTCCTAATTATACAACAGACCCGCAACGTAAATACACCCACAAGATAATCAAATAGTTTGTCTCCTGTCTTGGTTTGACTTCCGACAGCTTCTTCCAAGTTATATCACAGCTTCTTCTCACATAGAAATATTCGTTTCCCGTCTCTTAAACCACATGCTTTGGAGGTCCACCACAATATATCGCCACTATGATCGAATCTGTTGTTGGATTTATCCCAGGATGTCGCAATCGCACACTCTTTGCCTGGAATAGAATTTTAAAGAATATAAAGGGATTTATTTTTGACAGGAATGTTTGGTCTGTGTGGCAGTAGTGTTGGTCTTCCTGCGGACCTGATATAGGGCTGTTGCCACTTCCTCTCTCTCTCTCCCGGCCAGAAGACCCTAATCAGACTGAAGACAACAATATCTTCCACAGGTGATCTCGAAAGTGGATTAAGGTCAAAGTCAATGAAATTAGTGCAAGGTTAGGGTCACTGACATTTCAAATCTTTGACATTCAGGAAGAAGTATGAAAAGGGGTAACACCCTGTGTGACAAGAGGTGATACACTGTATGACAAGGGGTAACACCCTGTGTGACGAGGTAATACACTGTATGACAAGGGGTAACACCCTGTGTGACGAGGTAATACACTGTATGACAAGGGGTAACACCCTGTGTGACAAGAGGTGATACACAGTATGACAAGGGGTAACACCCTGTGTGACAAGGGGAAACACTGTAGGGGTAACACACTGTATGACAAGGGGTAACACCCTGTATGACAAGGGGTAACACAGTGTATTAAAAGTGGTAACACCATGCTTTATATCATTAGAAGTGCAGTTTTCCTGTGAAGCAGCAATGACGCATTGAAACTTATGACCATATGTATATTTTTTAATATAAAGAAATAATCACAGGTGTGGATGTCTTCTAGTTCCTGTTTATTCTTATTTGAAAGACATTTAAGGTCCGATTTATCAAGAGAGTATATTTCTGAAGTAAATTAAAATAATAAAAATTTGATTTGATATCAAAGATGGCATAAAAATGATTGGAAAACAGCATAATTTGAAATCTAGCACAAGATATCATCCATTATTATACACTAGGTCGTTTATGACTGATTTTACGGCATGACATTTTTGGGGCATACATTATGAAAAGAAAATACTTTGACTGAGTTGCAACCCCTTCGTTATAGACCTTCACAGCATAAAACTGGTTCATAAAGGATGGTAACAGTCAAAAAGCTACTAATTAATAAATAGATGAAGAATTAAAATTCAGTAATTACCATTATCTCCAACGGTGAAATGAAATTTGCCTTCATGAATGTCAACTTTTTTCACATACATCTCCAGCAATGGGACCCCTGGTGTCATGCTTTGACACCATTTTTTGTATTCCTGATGCAGGGCCTCAAATTGAGCAGAGGAATTAATTATCAACAGATCCCCGAGATTCTCGCTCTGGCATTTAGTAGCTGCCTCGCTTGAACTGAACACAGGGGTTGTATTCAAAATTATCACAGATCTATCATAGATAAAATGAGGATATGCTGTACCTGAAATAAATTGTAAGACATTTAGAAATAAGAAATAAGTTAAGTCGTCATTGAAATCCTTGTTTTGTTTTTTTCTTGAAATATTGAATGTTGTTATTTCAAGAAAAACACTTAGAGAGGTCTACATTTAAGAGCACCGCTTGAAACAAATTGACATTTTTTTATTAATTCATTTTTGGGAGGCGGATAAGGTTTTCAATGTCTGTCTTCAATATCACCTTTATGCTTGGTGTATTCCAATGATTATGTAAACATTAAATATAGTTATGCTTTTGTGGTTTTCTTTGCAGAAAGTGGTTGGATATTACAGTACCAGATTATGACAAAGAATTCAGATTCCCAGTTATGACAATTTTCAATTTGACCTTTCTGAAACAAGTGAATTTAAATATATTATTTTTAGCTATGTGTGACATAGCTTATGCAGTGATGGGGGAAATTTAGTGTTCTCCAAGCACCAATCAGCAAAGCCCAGATAGGTGATCTGGAGGGTTTGTGTTTTTATGACAAATGCCGTATGCATGAGATTTTTTAAATACCCAACTTTTTCAATGATAAATCATATTTTATGTATGTACAGCTTATTCATTCTATAGATGACATTAACTAAAGAAAAAAATTAACTCTTAATATCAGTCACCAGCTGCAAAAACTGAGTCAAACCCGTTTAAACGGAACTGAAATGGGTTCAATTTGCTCAACTCAGCTTTTGCAGCTGTTGACTATCACCTCCACTAGAGCTCTATCAACCTAACCAAACTTTTCTTTGGTAGAAATAGAAGAGACCCTGCATGCTCAACTAACCCCTCCAGATCACCTATCTGGGCTTTGCTGATTTGTGTTTGGAGAACACATTGGGAAATTAAATTTCTGTTGTTTTTTTCCATTAGGCATAGAACTTTTGTCTCCATTTTGTTAACAAATATTCCAAAACATTAATAGGAACCACTGAGTTGTCAGGCAGGCTGTCATTTTGAATAATATGAAAAATATTAACCAATGAGAATCGGGATAACAAGTTGGGGCCAATATGTAATGACAAGCAAAACTGCCTATGTAATGCAGAGTAACATTTAGTTGAATGTACTGCATCATGTGATTAATTTTAAAACAATAGAGTACTCACTAAAGGCCGGTTTCAGTGCACCCTTTACAGCTTGAATCTCCGGTGGTGCCACCTTCACAGCTTGAACCTCCGGTGGTGCTGCCTTCACAGAAGGTGGTGCTGCTTTCACAGCTTGAATCTCCGGTGGTGCCGCCTTCACAGCTTGAACCTCTGGTGGTGCCACCTTCACAGCTTGAACCTCTGGTGGTGCCGCCTTCACAGCTTGAACCTTAGGTGGTGCTGCCTTCACAGCTTGAACCTCTGGTGGTGACGCCTTCACAGCTTGAATCTCCGGTGGTGCCGCCTTCACAGCTTGAACCTCTGGTGGTGCTGCTTTCACAGCTTGAACCTCCGGTGGAGCCGCCTTCACAGCTTGAACCTCTGGTGGTGCCGCCTTCACAGCTTGAACCTCTGGTGGTGCCGCCTTCACAGCTTGAATCTCCGGTGGTGCCGCCTTCACAGCTTGAATCTCCTGTGGTGCTGCTTTCACAGCTTGAACCTCCGGTGGAGCCGCCTTCACAGCTTGAACCTCCGGTGGTGCTGCTTTCACAGCTTGAACCTCCGGTGGTGCCGCCTTCACAGCTTGAATCTCCGGTGGTGCTGCTTTCACAGCTTGAACCTCCGGTGGAGCCGCCTTCACAGCTTGAACCTCTGGTGGTGCCGCCTTCACAGCTTGAACCTCCGGTGGTGCCGCCTTCACAGCTTGAACCTCCGGTGGTGCTGCTTTCACAGCTTGAACCTCCGGTGGAGCCGCCTTCACAGCTTGAACCTCCGGTGGTGCCGCCTTCACAGCTTGAACCTCTGGTGGTGCCGCCTTCACAGCTTGAACTTCCGGTGGTGCTGCCTTCACAGCTTGAACCTCTGGTGGTGCCGCCTTCACAGCTTGAACCTCCGGTGGTGACTCCTTCACAGCTTGAACCTCTGGTGGTGCCGCCTTCACAGCTTGAACCTCCGGTGGAGCCGCCTTCACAGCTTGAACCTCCGGTGGTGACTCCTTCACAGCTTGAACCTCCGGTGGAGCCGCCTTCACAGCTTGAACCTCTGGTGGTGCCGCCTTCACAGCTTGAACCTCCGGTGGTGACTCCTTCACAGCTTGAACCTCCGGTGGTGCCGCCTTCACAGCTTGAACCTCCGGTGGTGACGCCTTCACAGCTTGAACCTCCGGTGGTGCCGCCTTCACAGCTTGAACCTCCGGTGGTGACGCCTTCACAGCTTGAACCTCCGGTGGTGACGCCTTCACAGCTTGAACCTCCGCTGGTGCTGGTCCGGTTATAACATTCTCCCTTTCATCATTATCAAATTTCGTAGACCTTTGTATAAGCAGGACAAGTCTAAAACTGAGAACTACTATTGCCACGAATAAGATCCAGTTGAAGAGGGTGATCCCTAACCTTTTCATTTTCAGCTGGAAACCTATAAACAAATAGATAATTTCTCTGTCAGAATTTGAAATAAAATTAATTGGTAGACCTTTAATAAATGCATTTTTAGATATGCTGTAATATCAACCTAGAACATCCAGTTCTTATTATCTTAATATGACTTAAGATTGAGATTTTCAGAAAAGAGAAGGTGGTGGTAACTGAGTAGTGGCCGTCATATTGGATAGAAAATAGTTTTTTTATATAAAGACACCTCTGCTATTTCAGCTTCCATTGTCTGGGAAAGAGGAAAATGTTCACAGCCATTGTCCTATGTTTTATTCACAGCAAGTTGACACACTAAGATAGGGCTTGATTAAGGCCAGGTGTTGCATCGCTGCATTTTCTTCTTTCTCATCTGATTCAATTCTGTACATATATGGATGGTACATCATATGTAAATACCTTTAGAATACAATTTGAAATCTAACATTTTTTTGACACAATGTTGTAACAGAACATATACTGAAATGAAAATCATTATCCACACAAATGAAATGAAACATAATTTACATTTAGCTGGAATATATATGGATTCCTTATGGAACGAATTATGTATTTAAGTTAAAATACAATATGCTGTCAAAAAAGTGTGCTCTACTTAGTTACAATAAAATATTTAACGTTAAGGGGAACAGTGCCTTCTAAAGTTCTTTTTTCCCGCCAAAATATTTTTTATCAGTGGGCAGTGATGAGGTCTTATGCAGCAGCTATTGGCTAAAAGATCACTAAATGATGTTTCCATGTGTATATAATCAATATTGATCCCCTCTGAACAGAAATATGTTACCTATTTGACTTACTTTGGTATGTTACAAAGGTGCACTATTTCACCAAGTTCAAGGAGTAATGATATCATAATGATGCGGTGGCTATTTATCAATGAAATAGTGACGTCATTCCTTTTGGTAAATGAGCAACAATCAGCAACACATTTCATACAGCTGTGATCCTCTGCTCTGTTAACGTTAAGTACAATGAAATTTGACAAAGTAATGAAAAGTAATGGGACTAAATGCCATTGGTTATCAGAATATCAACATGAGCAGAACTTGAATCTCACCAAGGTAATGGTGCCATGGCACAGTTGGTTCAAGGGCAAGCTTAATAACACAACGTCCCCTGTGAAAAGTCAATGGTTATGGATTAGATTCCCGACCATGCTGAAATAACATTCATGTTATACCCGTTACACCCCGGGGGGGGGGGGGGGGGGGGGTACTCTCATAGTCAGCGTTACCGGGGAAGCTGGGCTAAATAGGGTACTTTTCGCTGATATTTTCCCTAAAACAGGTTAAGATATTTCATCATTTCCCCTAAAACAGGGTACTAATTTTCAAATTTCTCCCTAAAACAGGGATCACCATCCCCCTTTCCAAATCTCCCCCTTCTGCATCATCCCTAAATGAGGGAATAAAAAATTCAGCTAGTCCTAAATCAGGGTACCAATAATGATAGAATATTTCCCTAAATCAGGCTCTGGGGCTTTCAGTTCCATCCGGGTTAAAATATTTTATCATTTTCCCTAAAACAGGGTACTGTTTTTCAAATTTCTCCCTAAAACAGGGATCACAATCTCCTTTTCCAAATCTCCTCCTTCTGCATCATCCCTAAATGAGGGTATCAAAAATTCAGCTAGTCCTAAATCAGGGTACCAATAATGATAGAATATTTCCCTAATTCAGGCTCTGGGGTTTTCAGTTCCATCCCAGCCTCCGCGGGTTAAAATCATGAGAGTACCCCCCCCCCCCGGGCGTTACACCTCGGTGGTAACTCATAGAAATGAACATTTCAACTGAATGTGCTCTTCTCTTTTCCCTGGAACAGCCGACGACAACTGACCCGCGGACAACAACAGAGCTGCGTTTCAGTTTATCAAATGATTATCGATGTTTTTCACACCATTTGACCTTGTTGGCACATGCAGGTGTCAGAGAATGACATGATGTGAATATTTTCGAAAGTATAGATGTACTTTCAAGGCTTTGAAAATGTAACCGCAGGTCTGTTGTCGTCCGCACGTCAGTTGTCGTCGGCTGTACCATGTCGGAGGCACGAGTAGCCGAGCTGCAGCTTGAGAAAGAAGTGATCGATGCCGACAATCAAATCCTTACCGATGACGCTCTGACAGCCATCCGTGAGAGGCATTTGTTCCTAACCCTCAAGATGAACCTTCCTTTCCCCCCGCAGGGATGCATTCTTTCCTTGTTTCGCTGTTGAAAGCAGAGCGGATCCAGGATTTTTTAACCCGGGGGGCTCAAATATGCTAAAGTAAGGGGCTCCAGTCCCATAAAGCAAGGGGCTCCAGTTTCCAAGAGCCCCCTAGCCACAGACCCCCGGGGGGCTTCAGCCCCAAAGCCTCCTCCTGGATCCGCCACTGGAAAGATGGCATCTCGGCGGGGATTGATAGGCCTGACTTCAACATTAAGTCGACCGCTGAGAATCTACACTTCCTGTCTCACCGCTCGAACCACTTCCCTGCAGCGGACATCTTGCCCGACATCTTGGAGATCGTGAAGGCAGGAAATGTGGAGTAGTTCTTTAACAAGTTCAAGGCATATGTCTAGCTCATCCGTTCTAAGGGCCCCACCTTAGCTGTTATGACTCCACCTCCGCTAATTGATGCAAAGGTTCAAAGACATTGGTTGATCTCCAAGCTGAAGATGAGTGACTACTGCTGTATTGAAATCTCGGTGTTTGATATTGGTTCCACTAATGCCTCCCTTACATCAGATAGGGCCCTACTTGAGAAGTCTGTGATGTTCATCTCGGAGACCATCAATGCTGCCCCAATGCCCGAGAAGATGGAGCCGATTGTAGTATGTCACAAGAAGATGAAGACGATTTGCTCACCACCCGAATGGTCAATGACCACTGCCCTTGTGCCGGTAACACCCGAACACGCCCACACATGCTAGTCGGAGATAACTTGGAGTTGGTAGCTTGGACTTGGAGATGTTCGTGCAAAGTCCAAAGCATCTCAAGGTACTGGAGGTGAGGGATTATTTATTTTCAAAAATAACCTTGATACTTTATTCATGACTGAAATATGGATGCATGAATCAGGTGATGAGAGGATAACATATAAACTTGAGCAGGGTTTCCTCAAACTGCACTCTTTCCCCAGGATTGGATGTATAGGGGGGTGGAATGGGGCTATTACACAGGCGTGAATTTCGTTGAAATCACTGTTAACACTGTGGAGATCATGGAGGCCTCCATACTAATCAAGGGCAAAAAGATAGCCTTTGAGGTCATTTATAGACCTGAACCATCAGGCGTTAAATTCGCTCATTTGGTAGCTCACTACTCTGCTTTCACTCATGAGGTCATTTTTCTGGGTGACTATAATTTTCATGTCAATAAACCAACCACTACCAACTATCCACATTTGACATGACTCAATGGATTAGGGAACCAACTCACAGGCTTGGAAATACCATTGATCTAATAATGACATTTAAGATAAACTAGGTGTTTTTTAACCATCTAGTGGATGAATATATATCTGACCATAAATTGATTAGACTAGGTTAATCTGTTTGTTTGTTATCAATAATGTTTGTTTGTTAGGGGTTTTACATCACTTTCAACATTATTTCAGTAATTTCGTGATGAGACCTACTTGTAGCAGATATAGTGCTGCCTCACTGAATTGTCATGTCACAGGTCATTGACATGACAACCCACTTGGTCACAGATTTACAATGACAATGGGTCAACCCTTTAGGCATGGGCCTTAGCTCATATGGGAAATTGTATGAGTTCAATACCGGCATGGTCAGGGTTCGAACCCACGACCTTTGGATCACCACAGAGGAGTGGTTCTAATAAGCTGGCGCTCTAACCAACTGCGCCACGGCCCATGGCCTAGGTTAATCTGTCAAGTATGGTGATTCTATGGGCCTAAACACGAACTCCCTTAGGGATGACCTTAAATCCATGACACATGATGCTTCCAGATGGGAGCATTTTTCCATGTCTGACATGGTGGATTACTATGAAAAGGAGTTCACATTCCTAATGGATAAGCATTCCTCCCAAGAAAGGCAAATGTTTCCTTATGTAAGCCAGTGCCTTGGATGAATGATCAAATAAAGCAAGAAAGGTCTCTCAAGAGGAGGTTTGAAAGAAAAATAATTAAAACAAATCTCCACATTGACAAGGAATTATAAAACATTCAAAGAAATAAATATAATTCCCTGCTAAAGTCATCTCAATCTAAATATTTTTAAAATTTGGTTGAAGAACACCAGCATGACCAGAAAAAACCTTTTAGGATCACTGATACAGTCATGCATAAGTTTAAGGTCACACCAATGCCCCAGTTAGAAAGTGAGACTTCTCAATCAGAGAAGTTCAAAGACTTTTTTTTGGAAAAAATAGAAAAAATATATAAGGATATGGATAATATACCAATAAGTACAATTCCTCCACCAGATGGCATGACAAACAATGACAATAGTTCTCTGCCTACCACTGTACTGCTTGATAAGTTTGTGGCCTTGCCAACTGAGGATGTTCCTAAACTGGTGAAGAAGGCAGCAAAAAGTCATGTGAGCTAGACCTAATTTCTACATGGCCATTAAATAACCTCATTGATGACCTCCCTTATACAGCAGAATTGTTACAGTGGTTTTGTACTCCTGCCATAATCTGGCTTATGGGGGGCATGGATGGGGATCAGGAACTGTACTCGCTGGCGACTGTGAGCTGGGACCTTAACCTAGCTACCTAATCTACCTATGTGATTTGGGAGGTAACAAGGACTGCAGACAGCGTATACAATGCACAATAGTCGTCTTTATTCGGTGCTGTATACACTAGAGTATGGCTAGGAAGGCATGGCAAGAGCGTGATATATAAAATATCCAAATGCTAACACTAATACTGAGGCTGGATAAAACACTCAAGTCTATACAAGTGGCTATCATGTGACAGAGTGTCGTGGATCTTCTAGGCAAGTGGTTTCTGCTCCCCGAGTAGCGATTTCGGGGCCTTTTTAACTGGATCCGAGTGCATACTAATAAGCGTCTGCCTGCGTGGCTCCTCAGCAGCGCCTTGGCGTAGTTCCGGCTTGGAGCATCACGTCATCGTGCTGACGGGTGAGTAATGCATCTCATCAGCCTGCACTTGTTGGCCTTCACGTTGCACTCTGTAACCTCTGTGATCTCTTGCCAAATATCATGATTGTCTATACTTGTATATAAGAGTCTATGGATGGGTAATCTATATCCTACAGTATCAGTTAAATATGAAAATTGCTATCATGGCACCCCTCCTGTGGAAACCAGGTCTAGGACTCATTGAGAAAAATTACAGACCAGTCTCAAACCTGACCTACATTTCACTGAGAGGACAATTGCTGATCAGCTGGTTCCTCATCCTGTAAGAACTTGACTGACAAATTTCAATAAGCCTACAAGGAGCATCACGGCACTGAGACTGCCTTACTGAGACCACCTTACAGAGACTGCCTTACTGAGACCACCTTACTGAGACTGCCTTACTGTGCAAAATGACATCCTGCATGATCTTAACAACAAACAGTTGCATTGATCATCAAATACTGTTTGATAGATTGGAATCAAGATGCAAGGTCAGCGGCCATGCTCTTGCCTGGATCGGGTCATACCTAATGGACAGAAAGCAATGTGTCAAGATGGGATGTTGTTGATCCTCCCTTAAATCCATTAAGTTTGGGGTCCCACAATGATCTGTCCTAGGCACCATTCTGTTCACAATCTATATGTCCCCATTGGCTGATATCCTGGGTTCAGTTTTCATATATATGCAGATGATACTCAAATCTAAATCCCTATTGACCACACCTCTGGTCAACAAGTAGACATTAGTAGACACAAACTGGAAAAATGTGTCAGTGAAGTTAGAACATTTCTAACATCTAATAAGATGAAAATTGATGAGGGAAAAGCTGAAATGCTCATCTGCACTGACAGATATGGTACTGCTGTGCTAACCATACTATTACCACTGTCAGGATAGTTGATACTAATATCACACCTAGTGAGTCTGTGGCATCACATTTGACTCTAAAATGGTCATGAAGGCTCAAATTTGGAAAATGTGTAAGGACATTATCACATTAGGAATCTGGCAGTGTCTAGACGATAAAACAGCTATGACATTAACTCAATGCTTTTGATACATCTACCCTAGACTATAAAAATGGTCTCCTTGCTGGTCCCCCACAATCAAATATTAAAAAAATTGTAATACCTGCAGCATGTGTAGTGAGAAGGATCAGGAAGTTTGATCATATATCAGAAACTGAAGGAATTGCACTGGCTCCCTGTGTGTGCTAGAATTGACTTGGAAGGCCTTAAATGGTAAGGCACCTCCTTACTCGCATGATCTACTACTAGTTAGACAGAATGAGAGGGACTTGAGATCTAAAGATAGTAGTTACCTATCTGTTCTAAAACCTGCCTAAAATGGTAGTAGATCGTTCCTTTTCTTCTATTACCCCTAGACTATTGAATTCCCTTCCTACTCACATTAGTAGTCCTTCAGTCAGCACTTTCAAAAGTAGACTGAAGACACACCTTTTTAAAAGGTGTTTTCTGTCTGATATCAGCACTTTACACATTTTATTATTATTATTATTGTTATTATTATTATTATTATTATTATTATTATTATTATTATTATTATTATTATTATTATTATTATTATTATTATTATTATTATTATTATTATTATTATTATTATTATCATTATTTGTTCGTTCGTTTTAGATGTTTATTCATTTCGGTGACCTTCAGTAGATGTTTGTTTGGCTCGTTATTCATTTGTTGAATGTTCATTCACAATTCGTTAGCTTTCGGTCACCTATTCTCTCCTTGGTCATTCCTTGGACGTTCATAGTTCGTTTAACGTTCGTTACCCACCCGTTTATATTCGGTTGAAATGTTCATTTCTACAAATCACAACTCACCACCAATTTTTTTTTAGTAAGGCAGGCCTATCAATCAGCCAAGTGTGAACTGAGGCCCGTGCCTGAAAGATTATCCCATTGTCTTTGTTAGTCTGTGATTGGTTGTCATGTCTGAGCTGCGAGATGACAAGTGAGGCCGCCCTCCATCTGTAAGAGCTAACACTTTTTTTTTCAATGATTATGGAATACACCATGGCACGGACAGTTGATTATATGTGCTAAGGTGGGCTTATTCATCAATAACACTTTAACATCTTAAAAAGCCATGAAAATAAGTTAGTTATGACTTTGATTAACAGAGTCAGGATCACATCTTGAGTCAGGATCACATCTTGGCAATACACCCTGAACATCATTTTCTAAACATTTTCTTTCAAAAACAAATTAACAAGCTAAACAACGTCTTACCTTTGACTTCTCTCTTAGACATGCATGAAAGCCAATGGCCTATATATTCATGTTGCAAGAGGTTGTGCTATTCATGCATCGATAGTCGGTCGTCATATTTTAAAACCAGATACATCAAATAGACAAGTACATAGATTTTCAGCGCTATGAACAGACTTGTCTGGTATCAGCGCTATACAAATTTTATTATTATTATTATTATAGATTAAATACGCCATATGCTCACATCTGTTGACTGTCCTCCCATTTTATTCAGGCGTAAGTATTGTCACCCTCCAAATTTTAACATTCATAACAATATCCTCATGTTATCATTCTCCACATTTATTAACACAGTAATATTAATTTATAATTCTTGTCAGAAACTTATTCTACATATAATTAACTTTAAGTTTCCCATCGTTTTATTCTAATGAATTAACCTTATTAATTACATCACTAGAAATGGCAGACATAGGGATATAACTTTTTTACTACTCAGAATACATCTACAAATGATATGTGATCGAATGTCAACCTTCTCAGGCTATTTTGATCAAATATTGCCAGTGACCTTGAAGTGACCTTTCAATGACCTTGAAAATAGAAAGCCTATTTCCACGAATTTATCTACATGTTTTATTATCCTATCATATACATCTTTCAAATACGAGCTTGTAGGGTCCTTATTCATCAAAATCTGTTCATAATTAACAATTTGAGAGCAATTTATAGTTTTGTGGTCAATCAATAAGGGAAAACAGAGGAAAATACTATAATACTAAGTCTTTTTTAAATAATATAAAAATGCCAGCTTATTGGGGGTTAGTTTATGAAAATATATAGAATACTGCACAGAACAAACACATTAATACTAAAAAGAAATTGAAAAAAAGTCCGTCAATTTCAAGATTTATTATGAAGCTAAAATGATTAAAAATAGCTTAAATTGGTAGGGTTACAAAAGTGACAAATTGACGGACTTTAATTTGACCTCACATTTATTTTTGAGATATTAGATAAATTAAATATTAATCTAATTTCAGAAAATAATCAGCAATAAGTTGCTCTTATCATAATAATACCTAAAAAAGAAGAAATATTCCCTGAAAAATATGAGAAAATTAGTCATGAATAGAAATGATTAGAAAAAATATAATAAAAAATATATTGAATGTAGAGTCAATTGGGTTATAACATTTTGATGATTTTTGAAAAATTCTCGCTGATGATGGGTAAAAAGCCATTAATATAGTTGTTTACCACAACTCTGACAGTTTGAAATGTGTTTGGGAGTCATGGAATGTGTTGACTGGGCAAAATGTTCAGCTCTGCTCCCCTATCAACCTATTCCCAAATAAGGTCCCAGGTTCTCACAGCTGCTAAATTTAGTCCCTCATTAACATGATCCCTAGGTTCACAGCAGCCTATTTGCATGCCATTGGATTATAATTATTTAACTATTTATAATTATTTAATTATTTAACATAGCTAAACTTTCAGCTGAGTTTAGCTATGCTCAAGGGGAGTTTAAAACCCCGTGCAGCAGAACTTGGGCTCAGAAAAACCTTGGAAGCTGTTCTCACAATACAACATTTGTATTGAGAATAAAAAACTAAGTTTTCTCCACATTATGATGGTCTTAGAGTTATTATGCTGAAGAAGAAAATCTAGAAGTAAAGAACCTATGGGCCCAGAAGTTGTGACAACCAGTTTACTTCAGTATCACTCTCCTTTATCATGGACTCTTTCACCATGTAACAAAAAAGTCTTTAAAAAAGTCTTTAAAAAATATTTATATTTTCTCATCATTTTGAAGTTGCGGTTAATCATAGACGTCATTGACTAACACGTACAAACCCGCACGGAAACTAAGATCACGAGAGTACAAATCAGTTTCATCTACATAACTGGCGTATACAAATTAGCCCTCGTCGTCTCTGATCAATATAGTATGCAGTCTATATTATAACATATATCTATTACTGCTCTAAGAGCTGTATACAAAAAACTTAAAAACAGAAAAAATATGATTAAAGTCTATAATCCACAATGAAAAACTGGGACAGACTTATGTTTTTTTGGCTTAAATGTGTTCAAAGTAATGTTATTTGTTAATTTAGCACAGAAAAAGTAAACTTAACCAGCTAGTCTTATTTTTTTATTATTTAGATTGAACCCGTTTTAACTGTAGTTTTTGCAGCTGGCGACTTATATCACCTATCTGGGCTTTGCCGATGGTTGGAGAACATTTCTTATCAATTGAAGAAAGTTGCATAATATTCAGTCTGAATTCATTGACAGAGTTTATATACTGTGCTAGCAGGATGTTGCATAATTTTGACATTATATTTAGCATTTTAACAATATATGACAGAGAAGACCACCTGCCTCTGTTATCGTTTGGTTTGTCCGCCATGTGTGCTGAATGGGAAATACCCCCCACTGGCGTCATAGCCTCACTCTCATCCTGGAATCCCCCAGAGCCGAAGGCAGTTACGGAAATATACGAGACCACACGAAGTTCTCCCCAGATGCTTAAGACTGATTGTGGATTATAGACTTTAATACATTAACCACATGTTAACAGGAGTGGGAGACCTCTTAATGATTTTTGACTGTAAACCTGAACTATTTTGTACATTTCAAGCCCAGGGATGTTTTGAACGATGTCAGATTGTAATCACAGTATAGCCGAGTGGCATGTGGTCATACCATTGTTCTACACCAATTCGTATTAAAATTGACGTGGAAAGCTCTGAGCTGTGTGGTGGACTGTAAATCTGAACTAATCCATACAATTCAAGTCATTTCCGGTCACTAATCACATCATTCCAGACACTCTCAACATATCCGAACACTAAATATCAACATAGCTGGGTGGAATATGAACAGTGCCATTTCGTGAACAATGGCCAAATTCAAAAATATTTGTATAGCGCCATTTCAGACTAGGTCTGCTCATGGCATGAGTAGACGTAGTCTGGAATGGTGCTTTTGCAGGTAATGCTTTCTATATAAGTAGGTCTTTAATTGGGTTTGAAGCTATCAATTGTTTTACAATTTTTCACTTCAAAAGCATTCCAATGTTTTGCCTCATATGCTACAAAAACCCTTACACCATATGTTCTCAATTTACTCATTGTTTTCATTGGACCTTAGAGATCTGGTCTCATTTTAGGTATTATTATTTGAGACAAATATTTAGGGGATACATATATTCACACATTGTGAAAGTTAACAGAGTTATCTTAAAATCAATTCTGGCCTCAACTGATAGCCAGTGTAGATCCATCAGAGATTTTTTGCATGAAAAAAAGCCATTTTTGCACATTTCTTTGACTTGTTGTTCATAATAATAATAATAATAATAAAATTTATATAGCGCTGAATACCAGATAAAATCTGTTCATAGCGCTTTATTCAAAACGTGTGTTCTGAAAAGATGCGTTTTCAGCTTCCTTTTGAAGAGGTCAGCTGTCATGCAAGTCCTTAGGTCAGTGGGAAGGTCATTCCATAGCTTAGGACCTACAGACGAGAAAGCCCGATCCCCAATCGTCCTCAGGCGGGTGTTGGGAACACAAAGGTAGGTTCCAATGTTTGATCTAAGGCATCTTTCATCCGTCTTAACCTGTAATAGGTCTTTTATGTAAGTCGGCGCCTTACCATTTAATGCCTTCCACACAGTCAAAATGACCTTGAATTTTATTCTAGCATGTATGGGCAGCCAATGTAATTCCTTTAGCTTCTCTGATATATGATCAAATTTTTCCCACCACTCTGGCAGCTGAGTTTTGTAGATATTGTAGTTTTTTAATTTCAATATTTGGTAGGCCCGCCAGTAGGCCAGAGTTGAGGTTACAAAAGCATGTGTTAAGGTTTTCGCTGTTTTCTCGTCTAGACATTGTCTGATTGATGACAGATTTCTAATATGATAGTATCCTTTTTTACACATTTTCCCTATTTGAGCCTTCATATCCATTTTCCCATCAAAAATAATGCCTAGATTGTTAATTGTTAATTCTTGATCTAGGCTTACACCTAAATCTTTTATTTTACTAGATCTTGGGATTCTTGATTCACCCACCATAATTTCAGCTGGTATTTCCCCATTTTTCAGAGTTTTTGCCACAAATAGGAATTTCTGCCATCTTCATGTTGGCCACCTAACCATATGCATACCAACTAGCTGGGCTGGACAGACAACAAACACTTCTACATTGGATCAGACACGATACTGGAAGCTAGAGGTAGTCTTTATTGAGGGTATATATATGACACTATTTTGGTGTAGCTAGGGACTGTGACGATTTCTCACTTGTTACACTCCACCCCCACCAAGAATAAACAGAGCATGACCAATAATACACATGACCATAACATACAATTTTGTATGATAAAATATATTTTGAACCAGCTAGAACCAGCCAGTGTATATTTTGTAATGATATGTAAACCTTGAATTTAATCATTGGTAATTTGTTTCACAATGTGTGATATATGTATCCAAATGAATACTAGATTTTGGTTCATAAAGATGTCCAAATAACTGGTGACGCCATAGGGAGTCTGAAAAGCTAAGACAGTGGGTGGTTAAATATCTGACATACAGTGGGTGGTTAAATATCTGACATACAGTATGTGCCATTTCAAATCTCTATGTATACACCTAAAGGGATGAAAGCTTGAATCACAACATTAGAACATTGCTGCAGAAATGTCTGATTAAAGTCTCTAAAGGTAGTTTAATATGACAACTGTAATCCCATAACTGTGCTGTCCTGTCTATTCCATGATTTCCATTGGTGAAAACGTACCCAAACATTGCATGCATTGATATTTTTCACCAAATGTCAGTCCTCTTGCACAAAAACAGTGAAAGCCTGTGATCCAATGGAGGGAAATTCTATTTATAGTAAACAATGAACCCAAATAAAAATATCCCTTGTGAAGTTCTTTAACTGAATGCCAGGTGTCTCTGCATGTTTAGTACAAGTGTTCTTGAAGGTCTGTTGACATTGGGTTTCACTGCCAATTTGGTAAGTATTACAATATCCAAGCAATACTTTGCACTCAACTTTTAAAAGATGAAGAGTGGCGAAATAATCATTATGCTGTTTGATAGGTGTGATAAAAGTTCATTACTTATGCTGTTGTAATCATAAAAATTGAATAAAAACTCAACAAACAGAAAGGAACAAGTGATCTCACCAGACATGTTGATTTCATTGATTTCAACTTTCAAATCTGTATATTGATATTAATTTTGCAAAGCAATCTATTTTGTTCTGTTTACCTGAGATGATATACTCTTCATAGCAGAGCCCGGATTTATACCTAGCTCTGCAAGTATTGACCATAATCAGTGAGTACTAAGAGGCCACACCCATAACAAGCTTCTTTTAGCAGCCAATAGACACAGATTAAAATATGTTGTCACATGTAATAACAGAGCCAATCAGTGTCCTAGTTTTGGTTAGGAATTGAATACAACAACAAATACATGTGCAAGTCAACTGGTGTCATTGTTTTGGTTAGAAAGTGAGTGCAACTGATGTGTGTGCGAGTATAATTCAGCCAATTGGGGTCATTGCTTTGGTTTGAAAATGGGCGGGCATTGTGAGAGTGCATGTGCACAGCCCACCAATTGCCCACCTATCTGTGGATTATGCAATCGACCTTGCGGACTAGATTGAAACATTTCATCCGTATTGTGGCAGAGGTAGTATGTGACTCTACCTCGCCATGCAGAGTAGAGATGATATTAACCAAACTATACTGATACATTACACCAGTTATGTGTGATAATATGTGACCATTGAAACAAATGATCATCTATAAACAATTTATCTTCTCACCAAATATAGAACGCGAGCTTTATCTATTAGTCAAAATAAATGCCAAACAAATACAAATGATTTTTACTTGTGATAGTGATGGACAGACAGATGGACAGTGATACCTTAATGTGCGCTATCACAAGTGAGACAAACATCTGGTATTAATTGAAATAGCAAGTTTTATTTCTTGACCATGATAGGTGGCAAGTGCTTGAAAACTTTTACACTGTGCATTTTAGAAAAAAAATAGAAAAGTGTGTAATGCCTCTTCATGAAATATCTAATATTTACCCTGTTTTTACCCCCAATACATCTTTGGACAAATTCAATATTACTGGCATAGTTTTATTACATATCTGTCTATAACGATACATCTTTGGGCAAATTCAATATTACTGTCTTTTAATTTGACTCGCATATCTGTTGTTGTAAATTACGGATTAGTTAACTGGTTTCCTTGTGATCTTTTTGTCTTTTTTATCCACATTTAAAAAAAGGCTGTACCATTATGATGCAATAGATGTTATGTATATCCAATATATACATATTCCAAGATCATTGCATTATGTTAAACATATCCTCATAGATATGGCTGTTGCCAAAGTGTAAACACAAATAATTGTCTGACATACCAATTTGTTGTTTTCAAAGGCAGATCTTGCAGTTGATTCCAGTATAGTTGCTGTTAGTTGATACATGATTACCGTCGGATGATACACAGTTACTGTCAGTTGATACAAGGTTACTCTTGCTTGATACAAGGTTACTCTTGCTTGATATGATTGCTATTTATACTTTTTGTTGATATTGTTTGAAACATAGGTACTGTTTGTTGATACATGGTAACTGTTGGATAATAAATAGGTTACTGTTGGTTGATGGTAGATGCTTACTTTTCATTCACACATAGTTGCTGTTGGTTGATAAATGGTTGGTGTTCATTGAGATATGGTTCCTGTTCATTCACACATAGGTGCTGTTGGCTGATACACATTGCTGTTTATTCACACATAGTTGCTGTTGGCTGATACATGTTGCTGTTTATTCACACATAGTTGCTGTTGGCTGATACACGTTGCTGTTTATTCACACATAGTTGCTGTTGGCTGATACATGTTGCTGTTTATTCACACATAGTTGCTGTTGGCTGATATATGGTTGCTATTCATTCAGTTGATTTATACATGGTAAGCACATCAGTCTGAAATATAATTAAACAAAACATTCAATATATTTTAAATTACACCAACATGTACCAAGCATAACATTTCTTTCACAAAGAATGCAAGATGACCTAATAATGAGATATTATGAGATATGTTTTACAATTTACAGTATGCTCCAGTAAAGATGGAATATAAATGCTTAGAGAAACGGATGAAGGCCACAGAATGGTATGTTTCTATGGCATTGTACATTTTAAGCATGACATTTGTTTGGAAAATGCAGAAAAAATACACTGTTTGATAACCTAATATCATAAAATAAGTTCTATCCTTTTCTATTACCTTCACAGGAGCACTCTAGTGTGACATGCACTGGCACCAAATTGAAAGTATCCACTTGCAGCATAATTTCCTTCAAGATGAATGGGACACTACCATGGTGGTCAAGTACTGGAGACTGGAAATGAGAGAAAACATAATAAATCCTTCCGAAATAAAATATCACACAAGAAAAGGAATGACATTCAATTCCACATTCAATAATTTCACAGATTTCTACGAAGTGTTATTGTGTCAAGATTATATTGGTGTATTTAGGTTTTCTGTTTAATACATTTGAGTTTTATAAAAAAAATCCTTCATATTGTAATCAGGTTGAGGTGATGGGGAAACTGCTGTAATAATTGTACTATTGGGAATTCATTAAAGTGAATAAAGATTCTGCAAAGATTACAAAACTATTAATCAGAGTTTATGAATATATCAAGTGTTTATTTATAATAACCAGAATGTCAGGATGGTCTTGACATAATTATAAAACCTTGTTTTTCAAAATAACCCAAGGTGACCTAATCTGGAATAGGGCTGATTTATTTTGTAATTATTATTATTTGGCAGTGAAGTATTCATTATAAATTGCAATATAGATCATTAAAACACTCAGTTGATGTTGTCAAATCTGGGGCTTTTGTGAAATTGAAGAGATTTATAAGCCTGTGACATGGAGAAAATCAGTCAAATATAAATTAAAGACAAATTAGAGATGGATATAATCTGATCTGAATTAGGAGTTATGGGAAAATATTTTACTTAAAAGAAAGATTGGCACATTATTGCATGGGCAGACAGAAAGATAGAACCTTATAAAATAACTAGCATGCTGTCCAGGTGTTTGATCTAATAATAAATATATAGCATTAAGTATCTGATTTCATAATAATATTTTCAAACAAATTTCAAATGAGGCTGACTTTGACCTTGACATACTTTGTAAATCTGAGGATACATGCATCTTTATTGCCTATTTGTTACTGTTGTAAATTTCATAAATATGCTTTAAAAATATTCTCATGTTTTAAACATTCTTTTTCACAAATCAAATCTTTCTGGTTTCACAAACAATGCCTCTTGGCCTTCTTGTAATAGGCTAGCTGAAAAGAAAAAATGGTTATTCAACATTTGTCAATTGATTACCCCATAGCTTCTTTTCCTCAATAATTCATAGACTTCAATTTATATATGTTTTTAGTACAAGGCAATATATTCATACTTTTATAATGATATCTATTGAGAAAAATTAAGATTGTGTAATTATACTTTGTAGGTTACTTCAAAATGTGAAACAAGAGGACAATGAAGTCACATTTATTGGTGATTTATACACAGCATACAGTTCATTATGCAAGGAGCAAAATGAAGAACCACTTCCAAAAAGTTGCATTTCAAAATTGATCAAAAAAATGTGGATGAGAATTGAAATAATTGATAAACATAGGAACTACTCCAAGCAGCGTGCTTATAAAGGAATTAAAATGGAAAAACAAGACATTTCTCACAAGATTTCCCATTTTGAGATGAAAGATATAATCAGAACAGACAAAGATTTTGTAGTTTTGAAAGACACTCCTAATATGTTTTCTGCAGGAATAATGAGTGACTATGTCCTTAATGATATGAATGTTTTAAAAAAAATAACAATAACAGAAGACAGTGTGGAAATACAAATTGGAGAGAAAAGTGTGAAATCTGAGGTTTTAGGCTTGTCATTAACTAACATCTGTAGTGTATCTGTTGAACCCATGATAAATTTATTCAAAAACTGTGATATTTGTATTGGAAGAGAGGCATTTCGTAGAACAATTGGCTCTGAAAAATGGACAGATACATCAGGCAACCATCAGTACCGGAAGCGTGCAGGAGCATGTTTAGGCTTATTGCCACCATTCAGCCAAGGAAAAACCTGTCCTGCTTGCTTTGACCACAGATTGCGAACATTAAATGAAACAGAGCACACTCTGGAATCTTTTTTCGAGATGTATTTTCCGAATGCAAGTCCTAAACTGAGAGATGTTTTAAGGACGCAAAGTAAGCATCATATTTTATTACAGGAAGGAAAAGACACACGTGCACGCATGTATGACCAAGAAACAATTTCATTAGCTCTTTCTATTTATATCTCTTCACCTGTTTCATACAGAATACTGGCTACATTTTTAATTTTACCATCTGAAAGGCTTTTAAAACTATACAAAAACATATTGGCACAGGATGAGGGATTTAATGAAAAAACTCTCCTTTGGATGTACAATGAGGCAAAGAGACTTAATGTAGACTTTGAAGGATTCATTGGCATTGATGAAATGCACATACAAAAAGATATTATATTAGAGCCCAGTGAAGATGGATTGAAGTTAGTTGGACTTGTTGGGATGGGCAATCATTTAGATGATATTGATGTTTTGAATCATGGTACAGAAAGTCTTAGAATTGCTTCTCAAATTTTACAGCTAGTTTTTGTTAGTTTTGATGGTTTTAGATTTCCATTTGCTTTTTTTCCAACCAATTCAGTTACTGGACCTGAATTACAAATTACAGCACTTACAGCTGTCAATAGACTAAAAGCCTTTGGATTTACTGTTTTAGCATTTTGTTTTGATGGTGGGGCATCTAATAGAAACATCGTAAAATACATGGAAACAGAATCAGGTAGTGGTATTATGCCAAACCTATCTTGTACAAATGAAGACAAAATTGCAGCTCTGTTTGATTTTAGTCACAATATAAAAAGAATAAGAAATTGTGTATATTCATCTGGCACTTCTATTTCTCACAAACGACTTTTAGAGAAAGACAATGGTACAATAACTTGGGCAATGTTACAAGATGCACATCAGTGGGATATTAAACACAATCCTATGAGAATTCACAGAAAATTAAGCCATGAACATTTTAAATTAGATACAAATTTGAAAATGAGGAACCATTTGGCAGAAGATGTTTTGGATACAAACATGCTAAATTTGATAAAACAATTCCAAACTTCTTTACAAAATCCACTATCACTTGATCCATTGATTAGTCTACTCACCCAAACAAGCATTTTGATTTCCATCTTTAGAGACCACAGATCAATAGTGAGTACAGATGATATTCGTTTGAAACATTTAAGTGATGTTCTGAGTTGGTTGGAGGAATGGGAGGTGGAAGCTGAAGCGAACAATCAGTCACCTGGAAGGAAGCATAATAAGTCATTTTTAACCAATGAAACCATATCAGATACAAAAAACATGATTAAAGCATTAATTCATATTTGTAATGTAAGAATTTCACACGGCAAGTTTGTCATTCCAGCTATTATGAATTCTGATGTGGTAGAAAATATCTTTTGTTGAACAAATATGTCAATTTCTCTTGGAAATCTTTACTTTTAACAAATATAACAAGATAACCTGTCAGTATTTTGGACCACTGAAGATTGCATGTGGTTTTCCCTTCCTGCACTTTATTCATCAAGGCATATTCATGTAGTCTACAATACAAGTACTTCAACCATCGATGGGATTTTTCTTCATTTTCTGATATATAATCACATAATTTATTAAAGTTCTCAATAAACTTTGTTGGTGTCATTTTGTATTTCATATTACTCATGAATACATCAAAAAGTGGGGTGGTCAGAGATGAATCTTCCTCTACGTCTAAATCTAGTTCTTATATAGGAAAGAGACATGGCGGACAGGCTGACGTGAGTGGCGGACAGGCTGACGTGAGTGTCATCACCATTTGGTTTGCAGAGAGCTCGTGGTCAGTTATATTAAAATGCAGGTGTAGGCTTTACTGCAATATGAGCCTCCTATATTTGTATCATGTTTAAGTATACTTGGGGTGTGATGCAGTCAGCAGATAGGTTGCTGCAGGTATAATTAGTTATAAAGGTTGCATGGGAGTAGTGCTGCTGATTCTAACAGAAATAGGTGTTCAAATGCATGCTTAAATAATAAATTGGATACTGGTTATTGAGGAAAGCTATTGCAATAGTACCTAGGCAAAATTAAGAAGGGGCCAAGGTTATAGGCATAGTTATAGATGTTTGCACAGTTATAAAAGTTTGCAATATAGGTGATATTGCACATGACATTACTGATGTGACGCATCAGTGTTTATCAATGTTATATGTTTTTAATGTTTAATGTTGATATGTGGTCTTCCTCTACATAATGGGATGAAGAGAGATCGTTTGTGATGTCATAAATTAAAACGATATTTTATCTATTTTATTGCAATTGCATATTTTGCAACTCCATGTAATATTTTATGGATGATTTACCAAATTGATGAACTGTATATTGTTGTAATTGTAATCGGACATCAGAGAAATCAGAGACTGCAACCAATAAGTAATGGTGAAGTTTTTATCTGTGGTTAACACCACTTGGGCCAAATATTTTAAATGTAGATTCCTTGGTACCATTTGGACAACCAAGAGATACTGTTGTGTAAAATTGTAATCGGAGTAATCTATTTTGCATTTAAATATATTGTGAAGCTATTGTAACACCAGTATTATTATAAAGTTATTATAACATCAGTTTAAATTATGTGCACATTTATATGGGCTAACACATAATTCTGTGAGTGTTTTGTGGAATACTTCAGTGTTTAATTGTTGTGATGATTTGTATTAATTGGACTATAGATTTTGAAAAAAAAGAAACTGCTTATTGAAAATAAATTAGTAGATTTTGAGCAGTCTTACTTTTGTACATTATGAAAGTGAGTATGTATACAAGTAATTTGGGTAATTTGGAAATTATTTGGTAATTTGGAAATTATTTCAACAGTATTTTGTGTTATGAGATACATATGAATTATATGTAAAAGGTTGAATTAAATGCCATGCCAAGGTCAATCAATAATTATGTAATTGGAAAAACCAATAAGACAATAAATCAAGTATAAAGTATGAAATATTTCTGAATATAAAATATATTTATATGATAGAAAATGTTTGAAAAAAAGGTACCACCACAGAACATGGAAACAATTAATACAACAGACAACAGATAACTAGACCTTAAGTGATACACCTAAATTTGAGATCAACAAATCACAGCTTATCAAATTTTTTGTCATTTGTCATCACAATGACAACATTTTAGGAAAATTGATATTTTTAATTTTCTTTCAGAAAAGTGTAGTTTTGTCCCAACATGTATATAGCCAACAGTGAACAAATGGTTGAAAAATTATACCCAAAGAAAACATAGTTTTTGAAATATTCATCCTTGAAAATTTTGTTTTGCAAAATGTTTTTGGTTATGCAAAATGTTTTTGGTTATGCAAAATGTTTTTGGTTATGCAAAATGTTTTTGGTTATGCAAAATGTTTTTGGTTATGCAAAATGTTTTTGGTTATGCAAAATGTTTTGCAAAATGTTTTGCAAAATGTTTTGCAAAATGTTTTGCAAAATATTTTCTGTTTTGCAAAATGTTTTCTGTTTTGCAAAATGTTTTCTGTTTTGCAAAATATTTGGCAAAATATTTTCAGTTTTGCAAAATGTTTTGCAAAATGTGCTTTCTGTTTTGCAAAGTGTTTTACCGAATATTTGTCCAATCCTTTTGCAATATAGGTTGACAGTGCACACTCAAATACATTAATGTATGAGTAACGTGTTTTCATATCGCAAAATGTTCAAGATGTTTTGTAAAATGTTTAGAAACTCAACATGTTTTGCAATTTTAAAGCGTTTTATAGACAAAACAAAGCCTTTAACTTGAAACCCCGCAAAACCATAATAATACTAGTGATCAGTGTGTATGTGACAACTTAGTACAGTTGTCAGCACACTTGACTCATAAATTGGATGGCATGAGTTCAAACCCCAAGCGAAGGATGGTTTAATTTTATATGCATAATATTTTATAAATTATTTCTTTTTTTTGTCTCTAAAAGAACCTTTAATTTTGGTGCAACTTATTTATTATGTATCCTCTGCACTTGAGAGACAAACATACGATCATGGTTGAAAAGCATGTTAATGACATATGGCCATGAAACTGTGATACAATTAAGCTATCTCACTAAAATCAACCAAAATACACTGACCATGGTTATTGTGTTTGGTGAAAGTGCTGTATGTACTCTTTTGACCAACAGGTGGCCACATGTATACAATCATGTGACCTCTTTTGTGGTCTGTCAGGGTGTTAGGCCTGTACCATTGGATAACCATTAATGGACAAACAGGGCTCTGTAAGCCAAATCACTTCATTGTCCCAATTTAAGGTGCCCCACTGTTAGAAAGACTTTACAAAGCAGGTGTTTGCACAAAATCACTGGTCAGCTAAACAAAGTTGACAAAGTGTCTAATGGATAATTTTGGTTTTTAGCAGAAGACTCGTCCACTTTCAAATGACACAGAAATATATGTAGGGGAAATGGGTAATAACTTTTGATCGCAAAGTTTTGGGGTATAAATATATATATTATGTAGGGAAAATGTGCTTGAAAACCTGATTTCATGAATGCTTTAAACACCTCCCTGACCAAACACTTGGGCATTTTTTAGATATTTTAAATAAAATGTGGGAAAGTGGTGATTTTCCTCCTTCATGGAGTAAAGCCACTATTATTCCCATTTCTAAGCCTGGCAAAGACTCGTCAGACTCAAATAATTATCGTCCCATTGCTTCAACCAATTGTTTCTGTAAAACAATGGAATGAATGATTAACAAGCGTTAATTTGATTTTTGGAAAAAATATAATATAATTCTGTTGCAACTACTATTGACCATCCAGTACATTTAGAAACATTTATATGCGAGGGTTTTATTAAAGGCAAACATGTCGTTAGTATTTTTTTTGATTTAGAGAAAGCGTACGATACAACATGGAAATTTGGGATAATGAGCGATTAATATATGGGATTAAGTGGTCATCTACCCTTTTTATAAAATATTCTTGTCAATAGACAATTCAGGGTCCGAGTTGGTTCAGCACTTTCCGATGCATTTGATCAGGAAATCGGTGTTTCACAAGGTAGTATATTGTCTGTAACCCTATTTATGATAAAAATCAATAGCATTGTAAATTGTGTGAGACCTGGAACATTTGATGATGACAAGGCTGCTGTAGCTGCTGTTAAGGGCAATCATATTTATTCAGAACGTCTACCTAATAAATCGTCAATTTATTCTGCAGAACTTCATGCTTTATACCTAGCTTTAGATCATGTGGAGACTTCTCCACATCGGACATTTGTAATATTTTCAGATACTTTGTCTTTTTTACAAGCATCGAAAGCAAAGGATTGGAAAAATCCTTTTATTTACAATATCCTTGAGTGCCATCATAGACTCTGTACTGAAGAAAATAAAGAAGTTTGTTTTTATTGGATATCCAGTCACATTGGTATCCAAGAAATGAGGCTGCTGACCAAGCTGCCAAAGCAGCATTGGATAAATGTCCAATTGACAAAGTTATTCCATAGACAGAGTTTAAGACACTGTTTTTGTGCATTCTAAATAGCAACTACACTGGGATCAAAAGATTTTCAATAAATTACATTAAATCAAGACTATTCTTGGTCAAACTAAAGGTGATTGTGAAAAGAACCGAAGAGAAGAGTCTGTTTTAAATCATATAAGAATAGGACATAGTCGAAGATCAGCCTCAATATATTGGTGTGCCAAAGAGCTATGACTGTTTAAGGCCATGGGCCGTGGCGCAGTTGTTTAGAGTGCCAGCATATTAGCACCAGTTCCTCTGTGGTGATCCAAAGGTTGTGGGTTCGAACCCCGGCCATGCCAGGATTGGACTCATGATACAATTTCCCACATGAGCATAGGCCCGTGCCTAAAGGGTTAACCCATTGTCCTTGTAAATCTGTGACTAGGTGGTTGTCATGTCAAGGACCTGCGACATGACAATTCAGTGAGGCAGCACTCTATCTGCTACAAGTAGGTCTCATTACAAAATGACTGAAATAATGTTAAAAGTGATGTAAAACAAACAAACAAAGATCAGCCTCAATATATTGGTTGGCAAAGAGCTATGACTGTTTAAGGCCACGGGCCGTGGCACAGTTGGTTAGAGCGTCAGCTTATTAGCACCAGTTCCTCTGTGGTGATCCAAAGGTCGTGGGTTCGAACTCTGACTGTGCCAAGATTGAATTTTGATTTAATTAATATATTAATATTAATGTCCAAGATTTACATTCGTTATTTGATATGTAGATACTTCTGTGATAGTATCGTTCTTAAACCAAATAGGACTTTATAACCAATTTAAAGGGTGGAACACTTGTTTACTTAGGTCATTGACCTTTTTATCAAGAAAAACATAATATCAAATGGTATTTAGAGTCTTTAATATTTTATACATATCTATTATATACATTTTTAGGCACTAAATGACCTTAGTGGTTCATGCGCCTTTAAACCACCATTCATTCATTCATTGGAGCACACACATGTAATCAGTCCATAATCAGCTATGTTTTTGACCCATAATTTCTGTTTACAGTGTCAGATGGTGTTTTCTTGAGTTTGAAGTGATTTTTGCTTGCAGAGTACCATGATTTCCATGGTAATATATCCAACGTTTATTTTGCAGATCCTTGAGCTTGATTTTTTTACCATGAAAAAATCTTTTACATGTTTTTACCACATAGAGCAAATCTCTCTTCAAATATCTTGAATTCAACAGATATTTTTACAGGTTTTTGGCACACATTACAAATCTTCCCCCTTCTGAGCAAGGCCTATGATCTATATAAAGTGTTGCACCTGAAGGGTCAAAACATTCGATCATTTTATTCCAGTGGGTGAGTACTGCACAATCTTTTCCTGAAATACAAAAATGATAAAAATGTAAAAGGTCTTCAAACTCTGAAAGGTATGTAACAGAATACCCTCAAAACGGGACTTCTTTATCATATCAGTCCCTGCTACCAACAATAAAAACAGTGAAATATATACCAAAATAGATGGACAAAAAGAGTCAGGCGATGGACCATTATTTTTCAAGGTGGGTGGGGGGGGGGGGGGGGGGGGGTGGTTGACGAAAGAAAAATCATGACTTTCTCTTCTCATGTCAGGTCTCATAATGAAACGGCCATGGGTCATGGCACAGTTGGTTAGAGTGCAAACACCAGTTCCTCTGTGGTGATCCAAAGGTTGTAGATTCAATCCCCGGACATGCAGAGATTGAAATCCTGCTACAATTTTTCATATGAGCTGAGGCCTGTGCCTGAAGGGTTAACCCATTGCCCTTGTAAATCTGTAATTGGGTGAGTTTTCAAGTCAAGGACCTGTGACACTGCAGTGAGGTAGCATTAAATCTGCCACACGTAGTCTCATCACGGAATGACTGAAATAATGTTGAAAGTGACGATAACCTTAAACAAACTAACAAACAAATTTATAATGAAATAACTGAAATAGTGTTGAAAGAGATGTAAAAAACCCCATAAAACTAAAATACCAACACTGATACTAGAGAAATCTGTTCATAGCACTGTAAATTATAAATAACCCATTCTAAATTAAATTTGAGCATTTGAAATGGGCCTGTACACATGCACGGTAACCGTTGTGGTATCGTGCATTAGCATGTACAACCAATTGCACAGCTAGATGGTAATTACCTGATAATGTGTGGAATAACTTAACACTAAGAACAGCGTAAATTGGCAAAGGTAGCATGTGACTTACTCTCCATAGCAGAGCCGGCATTTATACCTAGCTCTGCAATAATTGACCATAATCAGTGAGTACTGAGAGGTCACGCCCATAACAAGCTTCTTTTAGAAGCCAATCGACACCAAGTAAAAAAATTGTCGCATGTAATACCACAGCCAATCAGTGTCCTTGTTTTGGTAAGAAAGTGACTACAACAACAAATAAATCAGCACATATGTGACACAAGTAGATAACACTAGCACAAGTCAATTCCAATGTCACCAAATTTTGTATGAGGGTTGGAGGGTGTCCAAATAAGCTAGCAATGAAATATTTTCCTGGAAAAATGAATGGTTACAAGATGGCGCTACAAACAACTTTTAAATTTTCGTAGTAAAAAAAACCCTGAGATTCTAATATTCAAAGCTAGATAAAACTAGTGCAGGCAAATTCAAAGGTCACCAAATTGTGTTTGACTGTTAAGAGGTGTCCAAATATTTGAGACCGTTGAATTGATCTGTGCTAGTTTTTTTATATTATGAGCTAAGTTTGATTAATAATGATCATTTTAAAATTGTATGTGGCACCATCTTGTATCTATCCATTGTGCCGGGAAAATATTTTATGGCTAGCATTTTTGGACACCCCTCAACCCTCATGCAAAATTTGGTGACCTTAGAGTTGACCTGTACTGGTTTTTCCCCTTATTTCATATAATGTGTTGACAATTTAATTTTTTAGGATTTTCATTAATATAAAGTGCTACAAAATACATCCCAGTGATATTTTGAAAAGAATATTGCAAATATGACATGTTTACAACCTCATCTATCGATTTTGAAAAAATCTGAATAATGAACTGTGAAAAGTGAATATGTAACAAACTTTACACACGTTTGTTTGAGCAGAAAGTGAGTGCGCCTGATGTGTGTGCGAGTTTAAGCAACTTGTCTGTGGATTATGAAATCGACCTTGCGGAATAGGTTGATACAGTGTCATGCCTATTGTGGCAGAGGTAGTATATGACTTTACCTCACCATGCAGAGTACATGTGACTCGACCTCACCATGCAAAGTAAAATTATAAAAGTTAACTTATAACAAATCAGGCGATATGTGGGTCATCGCTCAGGTGGCCATGCAGTGCCCATATCTGTGACCACACTCATGGCAAATAGGAAAGAACTTCCTGGCACCCAGGATTTTACAGGCAGGTGAAGTTTACTTCAATAAATGACTACTTGAAATAGTTGTATTAACTATGTACTAGACTTTAAGTGTAAATAATGTTTTTTTAATCAGGAAATTCCCTCTCCCCCACTGAATGAATAATGGTCCATCCCTAATATTCACAATATGGGTCAAATTGAACAACCTCCTTTTCAAATGTCAAACCAAAAAGATTTACCAGAATAAATTTATCCTTAAATTGGGTTTTCAATCTATGTTGCAAGCAGAAATAATTCATTTCAATATTTTTATATTGAAAAGCTATTTTATCTTGTAACTTTTTTATAGGTTAATACTAAGCATGCTAAGAGAGTGGTTGGGACATTCTCTTGTGCATGAAAACAAATAAACACATTTAACATTTTGAAAGACAGTGGAATTACAAGATGACATTTGAGACACAACATTCAGCTCAATTGCGATTAGTGGTGGGTATTATAATACAGAATTTTGGAGCGATATGTACTTCTGAGGGGCCTGCAGATCACAGACCTGCCTGTCAGTGTCACAGACTGGCGGACACCTCAACTGCATAAATAAACATAGAATTTGAATATTTTTCTGCAAATGTAGAATATATGAAAATTAGTAACTTTATGCACAAAAGAAAGGTATGCTATTTGTTTGACTGTGTTAAAAATGTCTGAGTTTCAACTGCCAGTTTCAGAGAGTTGCCAGTCACTGTACTCTACATTTACGGCAACTTCCAAATGATGAGAAAATATAAATATCATTTTCAAAAAGGAAACTGTATACAAATTCTTTTTTTTTGTAACACGGATGGTTCCTTTTTTGACAACCATTGCCGACAGGCAATGGTTGTCAAAAAAATGAAACTATCTGTGTTATTCTGTGATCGGTACGATCATGTGAAATAGGTAGTCATTTCCTGTGGGTTGTAATTCGGTTTTTTCTGTGGTCATAATTGTTAAAACAACTGACGCCACTGTGGAGTGTTCGTCGTGTGCATGCAATAGATTAGACTGGTGCTGCCCTCCATTCTTGACACGCGGTAGGGGACCAGTCTTATATTCGGCGTATGAATACAAAAGAAAAGAAGTGCGTGATGTAAACAAAGCAGAACATTCAAAACTATGTCATTGTTTTCGCCCATCGTTTCATAATATTATCTTTATAAATTGCTTAGAAATGATTCCCAATCGATAGAACAAGGAATTATCAGTAAGTTTAGTTCAAATTTGGTGTCAATCGGACAATTAGAAGTCAGATGACATGCAAAAGTCTGATCGATGATTTGCGGTTAGCGCCTGAGCGATGATAGAGCAACTTAAGTAATCGAGCCTGGTAAGGCACATCTTTGCACCCAGTTGTGCTAGAAAATTCGTTCATATACCAAATTAAATGTTTTTAATAGATGAATAAATATTTTTGATTTTTGTTTTGTTTGTTGTAATTTTTGTTTTGTTTATTTTAATTTTTGTTTTGTTTATTTTAATCTTTGTTTTGTTTGTTGCAAGTTTTGTTTTGTTTGTTTTTTCCCATTCGTGTTACATGTGGAGCACCACTTTTTCTTGTTATACTAACCGTCACCTCCGATTGTCAGATTGGTCGTTCCTTCATGGATATTCACTTTTCCTAAGTACATTTCAACTGGGGTAACCTTGCCAGAGTTAACCCATATTTTCCACGCTTCATGAATGGCCTTGACTTGGCCATTGGATGTAATGTTTAACATACTGCCAATATTCTCGGCCTCACATTTTTGTTCACCATCATCTGCACTGAACACTTTGCCTGTGTACAATATCATATTCATGCCATCTAGGACAATGCGTGGTAATCTGAGACCTGAAATCATTTAAAAGAAACAAGTTGTAACTTCAGTGCTACCCCACTTTGAGCCTCCATTAACGGTCAAACAAAGTTCACGCTACACGTGTTACCCATTACGTGCAGCTTATGGCTGAGACAGAATCAGTTGAATGTATAGCCATTGAATATCAGCTATCAGTAAAATGTTTATTGTAGTAAACAAGCTTATCCAAGCATCTATATTGGTGTATTTTCCTGGTGATTTACATAAATAAACAGTTTGCTTATAGGAGGATATTCGCAGTGTTAATTGTGACTTATGGGTGTCACATTTATGGTTGTCATATATTTGGTTGTTGTTTTGCCCAATCTCTGTCATGTCTGAAATGCGTCATGGCGAATATCCAATCGGATCACGAAATATCCAAGATCAAAGTGTAAATTGATGGAAATTATATTTGTTGGTACCTCATCCATATATCAAACTGGAAATACTGATTGACATTTCTCATTTCCCATCAACTTTTATGTTGGAGCTATTCTGTTTCATCGCCACTTCAGATCATCCCAATTTTGTATTTATTGACATTTGACACAGCCCATGTCTACGTGTGGTCTCATGATGCCAAACATATTTATATAATTCTGTATGCGTGTAAAAAGCAGAGATATTAATGTTATATTTTCAGACCTACCATTTTAATATTTCGCAATTACAGGAGTTATTTACAGAGCCAAAACTCAGGAACATCTATTTGTTCCAAAAATAAATGGCTTTTCTTTCAACCTCCCGCTGGAGTGAAGGTCATATTAATCGGTGCCAATTGTCAATCTGCTAGATGTCATGGCTGAAAAAAGTCAGTCATTATCCAGTGGAAATTTGCATGATGGCCCAGGAACTGTCAATAGTTTCCCCAAAGCTGTCACATGCCCAATCTCCATCAAAAGTTGTGGACAGCTTTCGGACCATAAATATATGTATGTATGTATATATATATATATATATATATATATATATATATATATATATATATATATATATATATATATATATATATATATATATATATATATATATATATATATATATATATATACATACATATATTTATGGTCCGAAATATATATATATTTATGGTTGTCACAATTGTCGTATATATACAGTTATGTTTGTTTTTATGCCTTTGATAATGTCTTTAATATGTAATTCATTAGATTTTTGACACGAAAAACCACCTCTGTTCTTATAACTCAATTCATCCGTCTATCAATGAAGATCTCATATTCAAGACATTTAATATATCATATGTCAATAGTCTTCTTGTTAATAACATAGAATTCATGGTTTTATGTCCACTGCTTGCCACTATACAATGCATTATTGGTGTATGATCCAAAAGTCGTGGAGAACTCAGTTTCCGAGAAGGCAACTTACCAATGGCGGACGGCGCCGATCCTGTAGTGTGTCGCTTCTCCTTGGCTGGTTCCACGGCTCTTGATAAAGGAATAGCGATTTTATCATCCTGATCATAGGCAGATTCCTTAGTGTGAATATACTGCTGGCTTACAGGATTGACCGTATTGATGTGGACACATTGTACTATCACATAGACAATAGCCACAACTAATACCACATTTAAACCTTTGATAATATTGTCCCACATCATTCAGATATCTGCAAGTAAAAAAAGCATGATGTTACATTAATGAATAAAAAATGAGAAAAAAACAGCATAGGGAAATGAGAAGGCTTCACTTTCCAAAAAGGAAAAAAAATAGAAAAGAGAAAAATCCTGAGTAAACGGCAGTTTATAATAATGATAATAATAATAATAAAATTTCTATAGCGCTAATACCAGACAGTGTCTGCTCATAGTGCTGTATCCAGGAGGTTTATCCGGAATAGGTTCGTCTTCAATCTATACTTGAAGGCATCAACTAAGAGACTACTCCGAACGGAAGGGAGCTCCATAGTCTTGGAGCTACCGTCTTTAGGCAATGTCTTCGGAACCCAGAGGTGAATGCCGTGTTTAGATCTGAGTTTTTTCTCTTTTTTTCTTATTATCAAGAGTATATTATGCAGGGAGGTGATACCTCCTTGTTCAAAGTGTACAGATTATATTAAATTACCCACCTACAACTGCAATGTGAATACTTGATGACAAGGGAGAATGATTTGTCCTTGGGCCAATACAGATTACTTGAAGCATTCATGCATGGGCCTGTACCTCAACCATACAAATCAACAACCAATAGAGGTCAAACTCCACGCTTCAAGCATTCTGTGTTGGTGACGTGGTGAACTATGATAGTGAGCCAATATGTATCACAGTTTGCATGCGCCTCTGATGGCCGGTATCTTTCTAATAATAATAATAATAATAATAAAACTTATATAGCGCTGGTACCAGACAAGTCTGTTCATAGCGCTTCGTGCAGGACATATTTCTTGAAGAGGTGAGTCTTCAATCCACTCTTAAAGCCTGTGAGAGTGGTCATAGTCCTAATATTATTAGGCAACTCATTCCATAACTTTGGCCCAATAGAGGCAAAAGCCCTACCACCTATTCTATCTTTCAAAGACATAGTATGTTAAACCATCAATGTTGGGTGTGGCAAAAAAACAAGAGACAAAGACTTGAAAGAGACAAAGTAACCGACTGGCATAACAAGAATTTGTATACAGTTTCCTTTTTGAAAATGATATTTATATTTTCTCTTATATTTTGAAGTTGCCGTAAATGTAGAGTACAGTGACTGGCAACTGTCTGAAACTGGCAGTTGAAACTCAGACATTTTTAACACAGTCAAACAAAGCATACCTTTCTTTTGTGCATAAAGTTTCTAATTTTCAAATATTCTACATTTGCAAAATATTCAAATTCTATGTTTATTTATGCAATTGAGGTGTCCGCCAGTCTGTGAAACTGAGAGGCAGGTTTGTGATCTGCAGGCCCCTCAGAAGTACATATCGCTCCAAAATTCTGTGTTATAATACCCACCGCTAATCGCAATTGAGCTGAATGTTGTGTCTCACATGTTATGATCTTGTAATTTCACTGTCTTTCTATTTGTTTTCACGGCATAAGTGATGTGCCGGAAACCATGATGACTAAGGTAGTTATTATCACAGGTTGCCAGAGAGTGAAAGTCCCAAGCCCCTCTCTGTCTCAGTCTTATATATTAACTATTAACCTATATAAAAATAGTGATGGAAGTAGAAATTGCCGTAAATGTAGACTACACTGACTGGAATATATTCTATGTTTGAAAAATTTCAATTCTATGTTTATTTATGCAGTTGAGATGTCTGAGATCTGCAGGCCCCTCAGAAGTACATATCCTCCAAAATTCTGTGTTGTAATACCCACCACTAATTGCAATTGAGCTGAATGTTGTGTCTCACATGTTATCTTGTAATCCCACCGTCTTTCAAAATGTTAAAAGTGTTTATTTGTTACAAAGTATGAACCTACCGTTATATATAAAAGTAGTGATTTTGCTTTGGCTGCCTGTGGTGGAGGTCGAGACATGTGTGACCTGAACCCTGGATCTACACCCTACAGTGTTGAAATTCAACACTGCTATAAATTTCTCACATGTGTACATCGGCTGGACTGGCTGACCGTGGGGGTTACTATCATAGAACTAAAAAAAAACAGTGTATCATATTCTTATTGCATCACCCCACAGTCAGGGTATCATTTTTTAAACTTTGTGTCATCCCTAAATCAGGATATCAAAATTTAAGTCAGTCATAAACCAGGTTCTGGGTTTTTCAATTCCATCCCAGCCTCCATGGGTTAAAATTATGAAAGTATCCCCCTTGGGTGATGTGTGGATTTGCTCTGGTCGTCTCCGTTCGCTTATAGTATACAAGGTCTCTCAGAACAGAGCCTTCCTTATGACATAGACTTCATTCTTGGTCTTAAACCCTGTATACAAAAAAACTACTAGTTAAATGCAATATAAAGGGAGCTACAAACACAACAATGCCACGTTTGCACTTGCTATTCAAGGATGATATTAGTGAGAATCACCAAACCTGACCTAATGAAAGTGATTTTTATTTGTTTATACATCATCTCTTTAGTGGGTGCCTTTCACGTTTTGACATTGTTGTATTTTCTTCAGGCATGATTAGAAATAATTATACTTTTGGAAGACGAACATTGACATTAAGGAGAACACTATCTTGATAGGTTGTTCATGATTTTGAAATAAGTCAATGGAAATTTTGGTGAAGATTTCCCTTATTTGCTGTTCATGCCTGTTTCTCAGAGCATAGAGACATTAATTATCATACACTTTCTCTTTGCCCTGAGCCAATATCAGACATGGGGGTCCGGGTAATCATTTACCACCTCTACAGGCTGTTCTGTAGTATATAGATTACCTATCTACAGACTCTTATAAACATATATAGACAATCATAGACAATCATGATCTTTGGCAAGATGCGATAAGGGTTACTGAGTGCTACGTGAGGCCAACAAGTGCAGGCTGATGCAATGCCCCACTCTCCGCAAATAGACGATGACGTTGTCCTCCTAGCTACGCAGGCAGGACATGCGCAGCCCCGAAGCAGGAGAAGATGCCACATAGGAAACCCCTCACACAGATGCTCAGTTTTCCTTTAAAAGGCCCCGCAACTGCTACTCGAGAGCCAGAGAGAGAGAAGACCAGCGGCCACTTGCCTAGAAGATCCACGACACTCAGCTTCGTGACCGCATAGACTTGGGTGTTTTATGCATCCTTAGGACTTTGTGAGTATCATGCATTCAGGTATTTCATATGCCTCTTTCTTTGCAATGCCGACCTAGCCAGACTAGTGTATACAGCACCGAATAAAGGAGACCCTTGTGCATTGTATACTCTGTGTCTGCAGTCCTTATTACCTCCCAACTCACAAAGGTAGATAGGATAGCTAGGTTAAGAGCCCCGTTCACAGCCAGCGAGTACAGCAAGTATAGTGAGTAGAGTATCATATCTGAGATCCCCGTCCACGTTCCCCAACGACGGATGTCCCATGCACCCACTCAGTACTCACAAGTAGTACGTAACAGTTCCTAAGGATTCGTTTCCTTGGCAACAGATTAGATTCTTTGGGATTCTTTGGCATTTAGTGCCACAGATTCAAAGGGGGGGAAACAATAAACGGAGAAGGACTGAAGCCCATCAAATATGTCTTGGGAATCTGAACAACTACAGCTCAGCCAATAAAAAGTAAACAATATTCAATATATATTTAGCATTTTCTTACAAAAAAGCATGAAACTTACAATACAGTATGACTATAAGCGCTACATTATATTTCCATATGATATCTGAATCTTTGATATTAAGGTCCCCTTAAACATCAAAAGGAATCTGATATGACAGATTGGTGTCAGGTTGATGTGATAGGCCTGTCTTTGTTCTGATCATTTACGATTAAAAAACATTTAAGTTTTATAAACAAATGAACGTCCTGTCGCATGTGATTAACTAAACTGGAATGGTGGAATCGTCCTCATTTATCGCTCTGCCTCGTCTGATACACCAACCATTTCCTAGATGTATAATTTGAAGACAGGCCTTTATAATATAATATATATATAATGTCAGGCAAAATCAGAATATATTTGGGTCAATGGGAGGGCATGCAAGCAGTTATGAGGTTTTAACTCTTTGTCACCACAGACTTTGTTGGATTACTTTCATCACCATTACACTGTATACAGCTACCTTTTTGGATGAAATATATCCTCAATATGTTTTCTCAGACCTTGATGGAAAAGGGAATCTGATTTATTGTGCTTTTAAATATGTTTTGATAAGTTTTATAACTAAAGGTAGTTAAAGGTAGGGGATAAAACCACAATCGTGGTGCAACATGTCTAAACTGCATCCCGCACACATTTTAAACTGTTAGTCAAATTCAACATATTTAATATTTCAACGCTCTTGTTGCATTGATATCCTTCATATAAAAAAAATTGATTTTATAATGAAATATGTATACATGTTTTTAGGAAAAAAACAAATATATCATAGAATGTGTTTAATTTATGTTGGTTGGGCTCTGGGTGCTACCAAGACATGTTTAATGGCCTTCTTCCCTTTCACTTATACTTTACTCCCCTCTTTTGGATAAGATAGAACATACAACCAAACATCAGCCACATTTGTTGATGCCTCACCTTGTGCTAGCCCCCTTCTTTACCCCTGTGTGGCTGCTGACTACATTACCCACACAAGTATGACAAGTAGCCATGCGTGTTACACCCACTCACGTTATGCCTCAGTCACATTTGCGCCGATTTCAGTGAAGATGCCCGGCCGATGCGTATTTTTTACAAAATCGGCCTGCAGTTCAGGTTGCCGTACGGGCACCGGGAGATCATCGGCCACAATTGGGCATCTTTAAGACGTCGGGCGGGTCATCGGGAACTTTTAGCTGCAACATAAAAGTTGCCGGCGTTTCCCCAATGTCTTAATAGCAAATATCATCTTTAAGTGCACGGCAGGGTCCCGGCAGTGTCCCACAGGCACATCGGCAGATCATCTTAGGGCTGCCGGTGGCATCGTGTGGTGAAAATAGGATCAAATATTTTTTTAAGCCTACCCAGACGTCTTTAAGACATCCTACAGACGTCTGTAGACCTACCATGAAACAGACGTCGTAATAATAAATAATAATAATAATAAAATTTGTATAGCGCTGATACCAGACAAGGTCTGTTCATAGCGCTGTGTTCAAGACATGTGTCCTGAAGAGATGAGTTTTCAGTCTATTCTTGAATGAGGAGACTGAGGTACTTGTCCTAATTTCAGTAGGCAGGGAGTTCCAAAGTCTAGGGCCGGCAGATGAAAAGGCCCTGTCCTCTAATGTCCTTAGCCTTGTCTTAGGTACTTGTAGATGGGATCCATCGTTGGATCTTAGACATCGATCCCCATCTTTGATTTGGAGTAGATCACGTAAGTAAGGCGGAGCCTTACCATTTAGGGCCTTTCAGGTTAGGAGAAGGATTTTAAAGTCTATTCTCGCATGTACAGGGAGCCAGTGCAGTTCCCGTAGTTTTCCTGAAATGTGATCGAATTTCCTAATTTTTCCTACTACCCGTGCTGCGGAGGTATTGCAGCTTCCTAATGTCCGTTTTAGGAAGACCAGCCAGCAGGCCATTACCATAATCCAGGGTAGATGTAACAAAAGCATGGGTAAGGGTAACAGCCGTCTTCTCGTCTAGACAATGTCTAATGGCTGCCAGGTTCCTAATGTGATAATAGCCCTTCTGACACATTCTTCTGATCTGAGCTTTCATGTCCATGTTGGAGTCAAATGTGATACCTAGATCAACCACTGACTCACTAGGGGCAATATCAGAGCTACCCACTCTGATTGTGTCCGGGATACTACTGTGGGTTGCAGTATTGTACTTGTCAGTACATATGAGCATCTCTGTCTTTCCATCATTTATCTTCATCTTATTAGATATAAGGAAATTTCTGACCTCATAGACACATTCCTCAAGTTTGTGTCTGCTTATATCCCCCTGGTGCGGGGAAGTGTGATCAACAGGGATGTAGATCTGAGTATCATCTGCATAGATATGATAGCTCAGACCATATTTGGTCAGAATGTCCGAGAGGGGTGTCATGTAAATGGTGAATAGTATTGGACCCAAGACTGAGCCCTGTGGCACTCCATATTTTATGGACTTCAAACATGACCTATGAGTCCCCACTTTCACACATTGTTTCCTGTTTCCTAGATATGACCGGATCCAGGAGAGGGCATGACCTTTGACATTACATCTAGACTCCAGTCTGTCAAATAGGATTTGATGGTCAATAGTGTCAAAGGCAGCAGAGAGGTCCAGCAACAGCAAGATGACTGACTTCTTGCTGTCTAGTGCACACAATATATCATTTTGCACCTTTAGCAAAGCAGTTTCAGTGCTGTGATATTCCTTGTAGGCGGATTGGAACTTGTCAGTAAGGTCATTCCTTACTCGTAAAGACATCCTGCATACGTCTGCGCCATTCAGTCTTGCACGTGCCGTGCGATGCCCTTTAATAATGTGACCTCAGCTACGGCATATCTAAGATTGTTGCTGATAAACTCCCAGGTGCAAATGTGACTGAGGCATTACTCGCAAGGGAAAGGACCTAACCCAAGCTGGACCCGCTTTTTGAAACAATCTCAAGCGATAAAAATGTAAGTAAGATCTTGAAATATAATATTTACTTACGTAAGAATGGTCTTCAAATCTGAGATTATCCATATATGGGACTGATCTTATGAAAGCACAAACATCAAAATTGCATGTCTCATCCTTAACCGCATCAGTGTTGTTTTGTTGATTTGTATCATTTGTATGCTCTAAATATGTCTATTTTGTGTTCCTATAATATTTTTTTAAAGTAAAATACTATTTATCGTTTTTTGAAGCAATCTCAAGCAAGAAATGTATGCTAACAAGAATGTCTTGCTTATATTTCAAGTTTGTGCTTATTTGTCAAGCATTGTCCGTGAATGTAAATCCTGTCAGACCCCCAATATAACGAGTTCAGAAGAGTCAAATATCGGAGGTAATGTAAACAACGTGGTTATTCTTGCGTTTAGCATGAGTCATTCCTGCTCCTCATAGCGCTGTTTGAGTTCAGAAAAGTCTTTCTGAAAAAGCAAACGTAGACATTCACCACTGAACTCATGGCGGCAGCTGCAAAACATTTTTTTTAACCAACTAGACCTGACGGATTCTGAGATAAAGATATACATATAGAAATGGCGATAATTATACAGCTCTGACTCCTTGAAAACAGCCTTGACATTATCACAACGATTATATATATATATATATATATATATATATATATATATATATATATATATATATATATATATATATATATATATATATATATATATATATATATATCTGAATCTTTGATATTAAGGTCCCCTTAAACATCAAAAGGAATCTGATATGACAGATTGTTGTCAGGTTGATGTGATAGGCCTGTCTTTGTTCTGATCATTTACGATTAAAAAACATTTAAGTTTTATAAACAAATGAACGTCCTGTCGCATGTGATTAACTAAACTGGAATGGTGGAATCGTCCTCATTTATCGCTCTGCCTCGTCTGATACACCAACCATTTCCTAGATGTATAATTTGAAGACAGGCCTTTATAATATAATATATATATAATGTCAGGCAAAATCAGAATATATTTGGGTCAATGGGAGGGCATGCAAGCAGTTATGAGGTTTTAACTCTTTGTCACCACAGACTTTGTTGGATTACTTTCATCACCATTACACTGTATACAGCTACCTTTTTGGATGAGATATATCCTCAATATGTTTTCTCAGACCTTGATGGAAAAGGGAATCTGATTTATTGTGCTTTTAAATATGTTTTGATAAGTTTTATAACTAAAGGTAGGGGATAAAACCACAATCGTGGTGCAACATGTCTAAACTGCATCTCGCACACATTTTAAACTGTTAGTCAAATTCAACATATTTAATATTTCAACGCTCTCGTTGCATTGATATCCTTCATATAAAAAAAAAAAAGATTTTATAATGAAATATGTATACATGTTTTTAGGAAAACAACAAATATATTATAGAATGTGTTTAATTTATGTTGGTTGGGCTCTGGGTGTTACAATGACCAAGACATGTTTAATGGCCTTCTTCCCTTTAACTTATACTTTACTCCCCTCTTTTGGATAAGATAGAACATAAGATAGAACAACCAAACATCAGCCACATTTGTTGATGCCTCACCTTGTGCTAGCCCCCTTCTTTACCCCTGTGTGGCTGCTGACTACATTACCCACACAGGTATGACAAGTTGCCATGTGTGTTACACCCGCTCACGTTATGTCTCAGTCACATTTGCGCCGATTTCAGTAAAGATGCCCGGCCGATGCGTATTTTTTACAAAATCGGCCGGCAGTTCAGGTTGCCGTACGGGCACTGGGAGATCATAGGCCACAATTGGGCATCTTTAAGGCGTCGAGCGGGTCATCGGGAACTTTTAGCTGCAACATAAAAGTTGCCGGCGTTTCCCCAATGTCTTAACAGCAAATATCATCTTTAAAGCATTCATGAAACCTGACTTTCAGACATATTTTCTTTACATAACATGAATGTTTATACCCTAAACAGTGCTTTTGTGTAGTAGTACCCAAAATATTCCCTGTTAACAACTTACTGTGGCACTTGAAAGTTGATCAGTTGTCTGCTGAAACCTACATCAGCAATTGAACACTTTGTCAACAAGCTTTGTTTAGCTGGTCTGTGATCTTGTGTAAACACCTAATGAGTTACCAGTTGTGCACCTGTCCAGCTTGGGAAACGGGGTTGAGATGTTTTGTACAATTTTTCAATTTATTGCCAGGAGTATACTTCAGAACAACATAAGATTATTTTAATATTATTTGAATCAATGAAATAACTCATGGTTGTGAAAAATATTTTAGGATTGTGACAAATATCTTATGGTTGTGAAAGATATATCATTATGGGAAAAGTATACTATTTATTTGAAAAGTAGCTTATGCATGTGAAAACCTTTCTGTCAAAAAGGGTAGACATGACTCAAAGGCTGCATGGAATCCCCCTTAACTTAAAGGCCGTGATATTGAAAAAGTGACATTAAACCCTTTGATCACTGGTTTGGCCTTAAATCACAATGACTTTGAATGGCAAAACTGTGAATGCTGATAATTGGTATCAGTAAAATTTATGATTTGACCCGCTTTGATGAAATTTGGGGTTTTTCACACCACTGAATGGGAAGACATCAAAGGCTGCATGGATTCCACCTTAAAAGCTGGGCTGTATAGAATTTAAAAAAAAATTTTTTTTTGCAAACATATATAATATAAAAAATAATGATTTTTCTTCATTTATAACTTCATAAATATTCATCCGTTTTTCTTAATTTTACCACCAAAAGAAAGCCAAGAAAAGGCACTATCATCATGATAAGTGTTATCTTCCAATTCATTCTCTAAATAGTGGAAAAAAATGGCCAAATATGTGTTGCTCCAATTTTGACAATAGGTAAACAACACCTCCTGTGACCTACGGAGCCCCCTGACAGTTCAAAGTTCAAGGTCACAGAACACACTTCCTGTTTAGTACTGGCAGTACTTGGTGGTCACAAAAAATCATAATTCGCAGGGCAGATGTTCTTTAGTGGATTTTAGACAGATAGCCTGTATGTATGTCAATTTTAAGATCATATATTGTTTTCAGATATCTTAAACCACTGTAAAATCGACTGGAACCTTCCAGGTTTCATGAATGCTTTAAGTGCACGGCAGGGTCCCGGCAGTGTCCCACAAGCACATCGGCAGATCATCTTAGGGCTACCGGTGGCATCGTGTGGTGAAAATAGGATTAAATATTTTTTTTAAGCCTACAGACGTCTGCGCCATTCAGTTTTGCACGTGCCGCGCGATGCCCTTTAATAATGTGACCTCAGCTACGGCATATCTAAGATTGTTGCTGATAAACTCCTCGGTGCAAATGTGACTGAGGCATTACTCGCAAGGGAAAGAACCTAACCGAAGCTGGACCCGCTTTTTGAAACAATCTCAAGCGATAAAATGTAAGTTAGATCTTGAAATATAATATTTACTTACGTAAGAATGGTCTTCAAATCTGAGATTATCCATATTTGGGACTGATCTTACGAAAGCACAAACATCAAAATTGCACTTAACCGCATCAGTTTTGTTGATTTGTATCATTTCTATGCTCTAAATATGTCTATTTTGTGTTCCTATAATATTTTTTAAATGTAAAATACTATTTATCGCTTTTTGAAGCAATCTCAAGCAAGAATTTTGTGCTAACAAGAATGTCTTGCTTATATTTCAAGTTTGTGCTTATTTGTCAAGCATTGTCCGTGAATGTAAATCCTGTCAGACCCCCAATATAACGAGTACAGAGTCAGTCAAATATCGGAGGTCATGCAAACAACCTGGTTATTCTTGCGTTTAGCATGAGTCATTGCTGCTTACTTCAAATCCTGTCAGACCCCCAATATAACGAGTTCAGAAGAGTCAAATATCGGAGGTAATGCAAACAACCTGTTTGAGTTCAGAAAAGTCTTTCTGAAAAAGCAAACTGAACTCATGGCGGCAGCTGCAAAAAAAATTTTTTTAACCAACTGACGGATTCTGAGATAAAGAATAAATATATATATAATCGACAACAATTTCCCAAGGGTGGTTTTTTCCAAGGATATTTTCCAAAATGTGATATTTTCCAAGGGCTAAAATTTCCCAAGGGCTCAATTTTCCAAGGGCTCAATTTTCCAAGGGCTAAAATTTCCCAAGGGCTCAATTTTCCTAGGGGTCAATTTTCCAAGAGGTCAATTTTCCAAGGGATCAATTTTCCAAGGGGTCAATTTTCCAAGGGCTATGATTTCCCAAGGGCTATGAATTCTCAAGGGTGGTTTTTTCCAAGGGCTAAAATCTTCCAGGGGCTAAAATTTCCCAAGGATGATTATTTTCGAAGGGCTAAAATATTCCAAGGGTTACACTCCAAGGGCTAAAATTTTCCAAGGGCTAAAAGTTTCCAAGGGCTAACATTTTCCAAGGCTAGATTTTTCCAAGGATGATAATTTTCCAAGGGCTAAAATTTTTCCAAGGGCTAAAAATTTCCAAGGGTGATACTCTTCCAAGGCTGACATTTTCTGAGAGTGATAATTTTGCTAACAGCCCCTCACTGTGGATAAATGCCTAACCTACCTTTGTGATGAAATAGAAAGTCCATGTATTTGAACTTATTTGAACATTTATTTTGCTTTTATATGATACATATGTGTATGCCAGTATACAAAAACCTATCAGTATGCTACTCACCTCCTATTGAGTGACCAGAACCAGAGTCATGCTCATCATGCCAAAGCTGCTTCCAAGCTGAGCTTGAATGCTAAGTCAAACAGTTTTTGTGGCTCTAGGTTTGATCACTAATAAGGACCTGGCTTCCTGATCCTCTCAGGGTGTCCAATCAGACAGGGCCACGAATGCTACCTGATATCAGATGAGCTTGACCAGTCTGTCTGGGAACCCTGCATGGGAGCGAGAAACAGGTAGGCTCAGAGAAACAGGTAGGCGATCAAATCTCTCCTGCAAGATGCTTGGGGAAAGCACTAATTGACCCGGGAATCTATAACCAAAATGTATGAAATCTAATAAAATCAATATGAGATAATAATCCAATGTTGAATATGATAATTTGGAAAACTTAAAATATATGTCTTTGATGTGGGATATGGCTGGTTGCAATATACCACATAAAAATACTGACAGGAAACGTGCAATAACAGTTACACAGAGTAATCATTTTACAAAGTTTCCCAGCCACTAAGGACTTATCTGTCAGTTTGAACCTATTACATTCATAATTTTTACCTTTTAATACACATGTGTGCAATACTCACATTTAAAAAAGGTATAAAAAATATCGGTAACATTTAACTTTGAAAATAACACCTTAATTAATGTGTGAACTCCAATGACTTTTACATTGTTTACATCATATATAAATATTTTATGAGTCAATCTATTGCTATCCATATTCTTTCACTAATCAGTTGACAGCCAGAATTTTCTGAATACTGATGACTTGCCCGCATATTTATAGCTTATTTATAGCTTATTTATAGCTCGCGGGGACTGATATCCACAGGCCCAATGCATGTTTATATTCCACTTTCATGTCAGGCCATGCCGATCATCAGTCTCATGTATTGCACGAGGGAAAGGTATTTAACACATTTTTGACAATGCCCTGATTTTGACATTACAATTTGATTTATTTGCTTTTTTGACCAAACTGACCATTCAACTTGCCTTTGTCTTCAAACTGTTCTCCACCCACCTTGTTGTGAATCACACACCACTTGACATCTGGGTTTAAACACACATGAAAACGAACAAACAAACAAGCAAACAAACAAACAAGAAAGCAAACAAATACCTTGACTATATCCCGCCAGTGATGTGATACCCTTAATACTTGATGTTCATACCCAAAGTAAAAGGTATACTATATAATCATTTGAAAACATGACCTCGCATGAGGTCTCTAGTTGCTTCTCTCAACCATAAAATATCACGTGGATTTCAGCATGATGAGAGCTCCTGAAAGGTTAGAAATAGTGCTGCCTCACTGAAGTATCAGGTCATGGACCTGACAATGCCCACAGCCACAAATTTATAAGGTCAAAGGGTGAGCCCCTTTCTGGGGTTCAGGCACAGCCCTAGTGAGAACTTGTAACAAGCAATGCCGACTGTAACCTGCAACGTGTGCATGGTGTGGGTCAACAAAGAGGATTCGTGGAATGAGTCTCGCCAATCGCGCATTGCCATTGTCCTTGAAACAGGCGCAATATTTTATATTCATAATAGAGAACGGGATACTTTTCCTTTTTTATCACCGTTTACAAAGGACTCTATATATTTGCTGTCCATCATCACAAACTAAGAGAAAAAAACAAATATTGCTTTAAACTGTTTGTGTTTTAACCCTCGCACGATCGTATTTAATCAATAAAAAATCTTGAATAAAATAAATTGTCAACATAATTTAAAGTATGATTTACAAGGACATTGATAACCTAAAACATTTGGGCATTATCATTTGACAGGCTGGTACATCCACTGCGCTAGATGTTTCATTAAGCAGTTTAGTATGTAGGAGACATATAGAGAATAACTTGGTTCTCCGTGACAATCAGGAGACATCGAGTAGGTCAATTATACAGGACTCCATGATGCTTAAAACTTTATCTGCCTGGTTATTCACTTCGGATATGAATTTGTTAACCATTGCCAATAGCTCTTAATCTCTTACTTTACACCAGAGGTTTTACACCAGAGATTATAAACCAGAGTATTAACACCAGAGGATTTACACCAAAGATTATTTTACACTAGACATTTCACAGCAACGTTTTTACACTCAAGATTTTACACCATAGGGTACATACCGTACCTGCACTATTGTTACCCAACAAATATTTAATATTATCAAGGTGAAAACATCTCACTTTACACTTGTCTTGTTTCATGCTAAGAAAAAACTTTTTGATTACTTACTTAGTTTATAGACATCCTATAGTTTAATCCATTTGATTTTACATTTACATTTTACATTAAGTCCCCACACTATGTATCCATCTATAATACTCCTAGGGTTTTCAGTATTTGTGTCCTGTATTTCTCACCCAATAATATAATAAACTAGGTCGTGAGGACGCCCCATCCCAGATTTACAGTGTTACAATGATTGACAACAAATGATGTTGCTGTTTAGCAAGTTCTTACCCTGTATATATTATAATCCTCTGAGGGTATGAAAGGGGACTTTCATTTGTGGGTGATATTGTAACCCAACAAATATTTAATATTATCAAGGTGAAAACAATTATAAATAAAATCAAAGTTAAAACAATTATAAATAAAATCAAAGTTAAAACAATAAAAATAAAATCTCATATTAATTAAGTTTGATCCCCGGGAGAATGGTTGAACCTTGGAGTAATAATGAATGGAGGCGCAACGGCGCAAGATCAAAAGGGACATATCATAGTTGCCGCCATGGCCATTGTTATGATGACGCCATATAGGTGCAAGTTATGAAAGTTTTGATGTTATTTTTTTTCTGAGCTATTTTAAGTTATCTAAACCATGATTTAGAGTTAAACATATCGCAAATGAAATATTTGATTTTTCATACAGATTATGGGGATATAAATTTTATTTCTCTGCTCCAAGTTTGGACGATTTTATGATAAGATTTGTACATTCATATCAAAGTTATGAAAATGTATCAAAAATTGTTATTACAACCTCAGATACTGAGGAAACCACATGTTTTATTGTCATGTTTTCTTTCCAGTTTATTTTTAGTTATTGGTGCATAAATTGGCAGCTTAGAAAAATAAACCATGTTGTTCAGTGAAAAAATTACTATCAGAAAATGCAATTTATATTCCTGCCAATATATACGCTGACATAGATACTTTGCCATATGAAATGTTATGTCATCATTTAAAATAAATGAAATATGAACAATAAAAAACTGCATCAGGAATTTCTAAATGCTATATCATAAACAATATTTTGTTTTAAAAGTTTCAAAAAAGTAATATGGATAGAAAAATATTTTTTTAAAACATGTAAAAAAAAATAAAGATTTGGAATATTTTTTTCTTTTTTTTTCGAACAATTGTAATTACAGCAATCATACCAGAAATTAGCAGATCTTTTTTCAAGTTAATTTGAGTGAATGGTTTGTAACCCTCAAAAGAACAATTATTCCGACTTTTTCTGTGAAAAAAAAGAATTCAGGGTGTGTTATGAAACACCATTAAACTATTGGTTAGTTTAATATTTAAAAATATAGATATTAAATTTTCCATCATTCTGAAGTCGGCAGCTATGATAGGATCAAAGGATTTTAAATCCATTGTGTAAAACAATGCGTTGCCATGACGCCATAACTCATATAACGGCCGTCACGCCTCCATTCATTATTAGGTCTACTCCAAGGTTGAACTTAGTGCACACGTAGGCCCAGGTGATTAACACCATTCCAAGATTTAGACGCCCAGGATTGAGTACTTTTTGTGTAAGTCTGTCGGCCAACCATCTAGGGCCTGGGGTATATAAGAGGTCCTCTCTGGTTGACCGGCAGGCCAGCCTGGAACAGCATTGTATAATGAGAAAATAAAGCAAAGACTGTGTCAATTGTGTGGCGTGTCTAATAGAGTGCAAAAACGTGACCCGCTTTCAAAGAGTTCAAGTATCTCTGCAAAAACCTTCCACATTGCAGCTGACCAGTTGTGCTATTTAAAGATGGAAACACAGTTAGCATCAATGTACATTTATGTTTCAAAGAACTATGAGGGAATAGCATACAAGTACTTATAACTGGATAGCACTAAAATAATAATACTGTTAGGGAAGGCAACAGTCTATGCGAGCAAGGTAAACACAGTTGCGTGCGCCCGGTAGGAATAGCCAAGTAGCAATTCCTACATAGCACAAATAAGCAGGAATTGTCTTTTCAGAGATTTTGTTTTTAAATCCTGATAGGACCAATAGAGCTTGTCAAATTGAACTCCAATCTGAACATTTTCATCTTTAAATTCAGCATCTTTTTTTATATATATTCTACGTATGAAAAAAAACCCATTTAATTCTTTATGTTCTGATGTGAATATGACTCAAATTGAACCCCAATATGACGATTTCACTTTTGTTTTCTGTATAAAGTTATTATTCTTAATATTTTCTGTGATTGCCAAAAAATAATTCAATTCTATATGTTCTGAGGTACAATTTATATATGTTTGCAATGTAGGAATAACACATGCCAACATGAAAGAATGACCAAAATGATGTCAAATATCTGTCACGTGATGGTTCTGACCTTTTCTTTGAAAAATATAATCAGAGTGTGTTGTGAAACACCATTAAAATATTAGTTAGTTTAATATTCAAAAATATAGATATTAAATTTTCCATCATTCTGGAGTAATTATGAATGGCGGCACAACGGCTGTTATTTGAGCTTTGGCGTCATAGCAACGCATTGTTTCACACAATGGATTCAAAATCCTTTGATCCTATCTTGGAGTAATAATGAATGGAGGCGTGACGGCCGTTATATGAGATATGGCGTCATGGTAACGCATTGTTTTACACAATGGATTCAAAATCCTTTGATCCTATCATAGTTGCTGACTTTGGAATAGGAATAGTGGAAAATTGAAGATTCATATTTAAAAAAAATTAATTGGCCTGTGTTTTAATGAAACATTATACCACATGTTGGTTTATTCTTTTTAAAGAAAAAATCAGAACAGTAGCTCTTTTGAGGCTTACAATACCATCCACTCAAAATTACTTCAAATAAATCTGTTCATTTCTGTTCTGATTGTTTCAATGATAAATATTATGAAAAAAAGAAAAATGCATATTCCAAACCTTTTATTTCTTTATACAAGTTTATAAAAATTGTGTCTCTATTCGTGTAACTTTGTAAAAAAATTTAAAACAAAATATTTTTTATGATACAAGATTTATAAATTCCTGCTACAGTTTTTTATTTTTCATTTTTTATTGATTTTAAATTATGACATAACATTGCATAAGACAAAGTATCTATGATGGCGCAGAAATTGGCAGGGTTATAAATTGCATGTTCTGATAGTATTTTTTTTCTAGAAAAACATTGTATATTTTTCTAGTCTGCCAATATATGCGCCAATAATTAAAAATAAACTGGAAAGACAAAAATAGCAATAAAGTACATAATTTCCTGATAATCTGAGAGGAAAACGGAAATTTTGACTCATTTTTATAAATATGATATGGATTTGAAAGTCTCTTCATAAAATCGTCTAAACTTGGAGCAGAGAAATATAATTTATATCCCCATAATCTGTATGAAAAAACAAACATTTCATTCGAGATATGTTTAACTCTAAATCGTGGTTTTGATGACTTCTGAAAAAAGAATTACGTCAAAACTTTCATATCTTGCACCTGTATGGCGTCATCATAACAATGGGTATGGCGGCAACTATGATGTCCCTTTTGATCTTGCGACGTTGCGCCTCCATTCATAATTACTCCAAGATCCTATCATAGTTGCTGACTTCAGAACAGTAAAAAATTGAATTTTATTGAAGTATTATACCACATCTTGGTTTATTTTTTAAAAATAAAAATTCAGAATAGTTGCTCTTTTGAAGCTTACAATACCATCAACCCAAAATTACTTTAAATGAATCTGTTCATTTCTGTTCTGATTTCTTCAATAATAGATATTATGAAAAAAAGAAAAAAATGCATAATCCAAACCTTTTATTTTTTATACATGTTTTTAAAAAAATGTGTCACTTTTCATATTATGATGTAAAAACATTTAAAACAAAATATTTTTTATGATATAGCATTAAAATAATTCCTGTTGCATTTTTTGTTGACTTTGAATGATAATATAATATTTTGTAAGTCAATGTCTTTCTGGTGGCGCAATATTGTCAGGGCTATAAATTACATTTTCTGATAGTATTTTTTTCACTAAAACAACATGGTATATTTTTCTAAGCTGACAAATAGGTTACTTAATAATTTAATTTTAAATCACATGAATCTAATTCAGTGTCACTGGTTACTGGTGGTGTTATTGTTTTCTGGAGGGAATATAGTTTGTAATAACAGGATTCACACAAAGGGGACTTATCCGTTAAATTTTCATGTGATTGAAATTTTTCTGAAGTATTGAAATGATAATTTATCGATCTACAATATTCCATTTTTAAATATCGAATTCTGCTTTTGATAGTGTGACCACAATCCGATACTGAACATCTTATATGTATCCTTTTTTTCTCTTCTTTTTCTATGTCTGTGTCCTCTTTATTTTCCCCTTGCTGCCTTTTCAATGGTAAAAAGGAATCTTTCAATGATTTTGCAATTAAAAGATTGCAATTATTACAAATGCAATCTGTCCGTTTGAGAGTATTCTCAAGCCAAAACAAATACTCAGGTAGCTCATTGATTTTATGATAAAATCGTATTGAGGTTGTTTCGTGGCATCTGGCACACTCTTTACAGACCATTCCTGGGTTAGCAATTTCATGTGATGGTCGAGTCCCTCCCTTGAGTAAAAATATACATTCTATACTTTTAATGAATTTTGGACTGTTTTGACCAACATCGATTAGATATTTTCCGCGATGTGAAAGGCGGAAATCTTTGACTGAAATATTAAGGAACTTGGACATGACTGAATGCAGATTTTTTATGCTTGAACTTGTTAGATTGATTTCTACTGGTTTTTCTGATATGAACACAGTAATGTTTGTGGAAACCTTTGTTCCAAATTTCCTTCTGCAGCGTTTTTGTGTTTTCTTCTGTTGCACAATGTCATTGAGTTTAGCTATTTTAGGTCTTCATGAAACTTGACACACATAAGCATCTGGTGAATACCTCGGACGAGTTTGATGGATGGCGACCTTGACCTATTTTTCAAGGTTACAAGGACAATTATGTGAAATCCCAAGAATCGCAATAACTCAAGAACGAATGATGGCAGCTTTATGAGATTTGACACACATAAGCATCTTATCCAATTCAGGCAATTTGCATCAAGTATCATACAAAGGAAGTTTCATGTTACAAAATTGAGCAACATGTACAGGACCCAAGATCCCAAGCTTAAATACGCAAATGATTTGAGCAGTGCAAAGGCACTTATTCATGAAATAGCTAGATCTCCGCCAAAGTGTTTTGCTTTAAGATATACTGATTTTCTGTTTTCAGTTGCATTTCTATATATATCCGTCAAATACAAATCCTCTTTTTCAGTTCCTTTTTGCATGCATTTTTAACTTCACACAATTCATTTGGTTTCAAACTAATCCCATTGGAAATATTAAAAATATGCAAAAGGCATACTTTACTCCCTTTAGATAGACATGAGAAAAATCTAATGTTAGATTCCATTGTTGTTCCAATATTCTAATATTTTATTTATAAAATACTCATCAAATTCAGATATCAAATGTTTATACCAAACCTGCTGTTTGTGCTGAAAATAGAATAAAATAATAAGTATTTCATGCCAGCAGCTCTGCAAATCTAAATAAATGTTTTGCAATTAAAATTAGAGGGGGGACATACTCTAGGTTTTGTGAAAATGCAGTTTGATATGATAATAAACGTAAATGAATAATGTCTGAATGTTGTGCTATTTATATTTATGGATTGTGTACAAAATGCATCTTATCAACATGCATCTTATCAACAACTGATGATATCATGGTAATAATCAATTATTGATCTGGTGAGTCATCAAGCCACTAAATTAATCATCAACCTCTTCATAGTTTTATATTTAAAATGTTTGCATATGTTTTGTATATATTTTCCTCATCTTTATGTCTTTGTGTGTAAAATCACTCACACAGTTCTCACCAAAACGTCCTCGCTTTCAGAGAACTCTGGTCTACGCCTTTGTGCCATATCGTTTTCTGAGTAAATTTGGTTGTAGGTGATGGTACATGGTTTTCATCCGTTTTAAGTGCTAATATTATTGGTTATTTAATGTTGATAAGAAGGAAATATGTGAGAAACATGCACGACATCAACAGTGACAACACAAATGCTTAATGTAAATCTCTATGAAGAAAGACAGAGTTGAGATTAAGACTCCAGTGCACAGTGCCACGAATGGTCCGGAAACATCTGTTAGTGCCATGGGTGCAGCTTCTCTGTGAATCTTCTTTAAATCACAATGCTCATCTTTTGACCAGAATTTATTTTCCAATCGTTCCACCAGGCCTCCCTCAAACATTTGAATAAGTCTATAAAAGATAATACTTTTGTTATTTTTGTTCAAATGAAATTGTTTTGGCCAAAACGTTGAAAGTTAAAATGTAATTTATGTGAAGATTGCCGACCGAAAAAAAAGGAACAAGAAAAAAACAACAAAAAAAACAAAAAAACAAAAAAACAAAAAAACAAAAAAACAAAAAACAAAAACAAAAAACAAACCAAACTGCTTGCTTTTTCTATTCCATAATGCGTTTTATGTAATTAGACATTATTTCTTCAGAGTTTATGATTCATTTTTAGAATCTACATCGAAAACGTCCTTTATTCTATATAACCACTATTTATAATCACCCTCACCTTTTATTGAACGTATCAATGTATGGGAAATCTTTTCTCATTGGAAATGCTACAAGATTAGAGTGGAAGCCATTCTTGGAGACATAGACATCACACTCATGGTATGTGGCCATCATGAGGTAGGCCTGACTTCCCAGGAATGCATACATCCCCTGCTTCACTCTGTCCACATGGTGATCAAAGGAAGGGGAAGGACCTTCTGGGTTGTCCTTGGAAACACGTTCCCATATCTCTTTATATATCCCTCCTGGCGCGTTCTGGAAATATAAACACAAGTCTGAATTATAAACATCTTAACATATGTCTCAATTATAAAAATATAAACACATCTCCGAAATATAAAAAATATGAATATACGTCTGAATTATAAACATCTTAACATATGTCTCAATTATAAAAATATAAACACATCTCCGAAATATAAAAATATAAATATATGTCTGAATTATGAACATCTTAACATACAATTTTTTTAACAAACAAATTACACTCAGAGTAAGCGTGTTTTATAAAATCTTACTTTGAATAAGTCATGCCAAGGACCTGCGTCATGACAATTCAGTGAGGCAGCACTATATTTGCTACAAGTAGGTCTCATCACGAAATGACTGAAATAATGTTGAAAGTGATGTAAAACCCCAAAGAAACCAACCTACTTTGAATAAATCCTCCTTGGAGGTTCCACCGAGGAGGCCTATCTGGAATTCGTGGTGGTCCAGAAGCTCATGGAGACCATCGATGGGGGCCTGTGGGGTGAATACAGATAGGAAGGAGACCAGCTTGGCTGAGTACATGCCAGTCACGATCAGACCAAACACACACCAGAACCACAGGAATATCCTAAATGCTAAGCTCTGGGGAGACGAGGCCACACCTGAAAACAAAAACAAAACGTTATCTCATATTGTATTGCACAGGGTTTTTTCTTAACTCGATGTATGTTAATGATTGGTTTTGTCAATTCCAGATCATATCAGCCATATCATGACGAGACCTTGATATGACACCCCACCATTGTCTCAAGACAATGGTTTAACCCTTCAGGCATGGGACCCAGACGAGAAATTATAACTTGAATGCAATGCTACCATGGGCTGAACATTGATATCATTTCTGAAATATCATTTTTGAGTATTACAAAAAAAATCAACATAACAATTATACAAACTAATTACCAAACACTCTTTGCATTTAAGTAAATCTACACAACTATGAACTGGGTTCGAAATGGCTGGCACAAAATGTACTTAATAACCTTTGGTGCTAATGTCGCTGATGAATGATTAAATATAGAGAAGTTTACAGTTCTGGTAAAGTTGTGCAGTTCCCGTTTGTACCTTTTAATTAAAAACAAAACAATATGAAGATCGGCAATCGGCCTTTGGTGAATTAGAATCCCATGAATGCCCAACATTTGGAATTGGCGCTGTCCTGAGGGAGAGATGTGATGCTGCCAGATTCAGATTACTCTGGTCACATTTCGTGATGAGACCTACTTGTAGCAGATATACGCTGCCTCACTGAATTGTCATGTTGCAGGTCTATAACATGACAACTCACCCGGTCACAGATTTACAAGGGCAATGGGTTAACCCTTTAGGCACGGGCCTCAGCTCATATGAGATATTGTGTCATGATTTTAATCACGAGACGGCCGGGGATCGAACCCACGATCTGGATCACCACAGAGGAACTGGTGCTATTAAACCGGCGCTCTAACCAACTGCGCCATGGCCCATAGCCTCTTACTCAACATAAGCCAATAAAAGGATGTACATAAAACAACAATGCAGACTTTGTGAATATCTACATTTAGTTTGACGTTTTGCAACAAGGCCATACAATTGAATGCATATGGATATGTTCTGATAAGCAACATTTAATGTGTATCTTTCCCTGATGTACAAACAGCTCATTTTGCTTTAGAATACTTGGGGACGTCCAAACTGACTGAGGCAATGAATGATTTAAAATGCAATTCTGCTGGAAATATCCTGTTACATTGCAACTGAATATTTAATGTTAAGTAAATTTGTGATGAAATCTGAATTTGTAAGGCAGCCTGACACACACACACAAACACATAAATATGTATATATATATATATATATATATATATATATATATATATATATATATATATATATATATATATATATATATATATATATATATATATATATATATATATATACATATTTATGTGTTTGTGTGTGTGTGTATATATATATATATATATATATATATATATATATATATATATATATATATATATATATATATATATATATATGTTTGAGATAATATGTTTGAGATAAAAATAAAAAACTGTGAGCATGGTATATTTTGGGGCGGGAGTGTCCAGTGTGAAATAAATCGAATTTACTGACCAATCACCTCTCTATCTTCGCCACCCAGCTGGGTATTATTTTAATCATTTGAGGACATGGTCTCAGAACTTTAAATTTTGAGTATCTCAACAAATTATATCAGCTGAAATGCAAGGCCAGAGGAAAAATAATAATGAAAATTTATGCTGAAAGTGATGCCGTAGTTTAAAATTGTTCAACAATATCATTATCATTTGTTGCAGACACCTACCTTGTCTCCAAAATGTCTGATAAAATATCTGTAAGAATGTCCCAAATTGTCTGACATATTGGAACCAATCAGGATGCGTGTGGTTGAAGAATTTTTGAAGTATGATGATGAGGATTGGGTAGAGAAGAAGGCTAAGAGCCACAGTGACCCACACCGCATGCGTCAGAGGGTCCAGGAAGTTACTCAGCATCGTCAATTTTGATTGGTCCAATCTAACGAGCGTGCTGATAGGCTCAGTGCGGAAGGGGTAGGTGAAGTTCACCGCTTCATTGCGGCTTTCAGTCACAGTGTAAAAATTGATTGCAAAGTCTGCCTCCTGTTAAATAACAAAATATGTTGAATGACCAGGTAAATCTATGACAATATGTATTGCTTACGGCACATATATTTGTCTCCCTGGTTCCTGTGAACGATCACCTGTTGGTTTCTTTGTAAGGATGTACAGAATGGTGTGTTTATTCCCCAGTATTAATTAGACTTGTGCAAATATAATTCATTATGTTTGAGAGTGGCAGTGTTTCTCAGGAGGGCTCTCATTTATTAATCAGATTGTGTACTTTTACACTGCACGGTCAAAACAGTCCAAATTATGATGTTTTTTAACAATTGTCTTTGGCTTTCTGAGAAAACTCAATAACATGTGAAATCAAATAGAGTTTGATTTAAATTTGTAATGTAACGTCATATAATTGCTATGTAACGTCATATGGAAGCGAATGGAGAACCGGGACGCATTGCCCTACTTATTCCGAAGAATAACTGGGGATCTCTCGTTTGCATTACCACATAGACATACCACAACCACAGCCTTTGGAAGCCAGTCACAAAGCACCGGCTGGAATGACAAACCAGACCACCACAGCCACATCCCAACCCCCACATTGAAATATAGAATCCCTTGCGCTGTTTTAATTGATTACCTTTCTGTGCAAAAGGCCAATAGTTCCAGACCATGATCCATCGCTCTGCAGTGAACCCCACTTGCCGTCGTCAGGGTGAACAAACTCATATCTACAATGCAAATATCCAATTTGTACCGCCACAAAAAAATAAGCACACATTCAATACATACTCATCTAGAAACATAAATCAGTGTATATGTTATATATATTCTTCCATAAATCAAAGGTCAGCACATTTTCAATACATATTCCTCCAGAAACAAAAATAAGGACATGTTTAGAATATATTCTCCCCAAACTTAAAGCAAGCATATATCTAATACATATTTTCCCTAAATTAAAGTGGGCACATTTTCAATACACATATGTTATTTCATTTTGAAAGGTTGGCACATCATTAGTTCTTCCAGAAATAAAGTCAAGCAAATATCCAATATCAACTTTTTCAAAGTTAGCAAATATCCAATGTGGAATAAAATGATTATTTTTTCGAGACCATTTCGGATTGTGTTCTTCCAGAAATGAATTGTAAGCATGTATCCACTATCATTTCCTCGAGAAATGAAAGAGAGCAATTAATCAAATTCAATATAATTATCTCAAAAATAAAAGTAAATCAAAATAATGAATTTCAATTTTCTCGCAAATACTGTATACAAATGTATGAGGAGCAAAGCAAAAGCCCATTGCGGGTTGCCGTACTGCCCCATTGAATACAACACACCGGAAGTGCACAAACAAATTCAGAAGTGCACAACACACCTGACGTGCACAACACACCGGAAGTGCACGACACACCGGAAGTGCACGACACACCGGAAGTGCACAACACACCGGAAGTGCACAACACATTGGAAGTGCACAACACACTGGAAGTGCACAACACATTGGAAGTGCACAACACACCAGAAGTGCACAACACACCGGAAGTGCGCAAACAAAATCGGAAATGTACAAAAAACTATCCGAAATTCAATCATTAAAAAAACAAGGTGGTAACTCACTATCGCACTAGTACAGACACTCACATAGGAAAAAGGAAAATACCTACGTAAAGTTGAGACTTTCTGCCAGTGTTTTGAATAGCTCCCCACAAAATCCCCCTATAGAGGTCACATTGAACTCATCTTTTCCCAGGTGAACACATTTGTCGTCCTGAAAGAACATTTTTCCTGTATATTCATATGTGTACAAAAATAAAAAATTCTATCTAATTTACTGTCCAAATGTTACTGGAAACTCATTAATATTAATAGCGTTTAGTACTAATTATCTCATACTTGGTGCTTCAAGAGGGTGTTCTGCACCTATGAGATATTCTTTTGCAGATCACCCCTCTGCCGAACTACTTTCGCAGATCACCCCTCTGCCGAACTACTTTCGCAGATCACCCATGTGCCGAACTACTTTTGCAGATCATCCTTGGTCCAATTGACAAGTGAGATCCTTCCACCAGAATCAACAAAAGAGATCTGTCAGGCTGAACACTGCATGAACCCATGCTCTTGACTTTATCTCATATTTATCTACCGCAGATGGTTTATATACCAGACCAGTGTTAACATTGTAAAAAGTACAGATCTTAAGAAAAGAACATGTAAGTGCAGTGTTCAGGCTGACAGATATCTCTCAAGTTGGTTCTGGTGGAAGGATCTCAATGCCCACCTCTCAATGACGTCATTACATAGTAAAATATATGTTGCAATGACGTCATTGAGTGTGACGTCATTAAAAAGGGGGCGTGGCATTGTTTATGTTGTTTGACACACACAACATAGGTCCACACATGCTGCAATGTTTTCCTCTCTGTTTTGCTTTAAATAGATTGGACATCAAACCAAAACTTTATCTCATACCTATCTGCAGGAGGTAAGTATGAGATAAAGTCAAGAACATAGGTTTGTGCAGTGTTCAGGCTGACAGATTTCTCACGTTGGTTCTGGTGGAAGGATCTCACAATATAGAGTGGCACTATGCCCACCTCTCAATGGCGTCATAACATAATAAATTATATGTTGTAATGACGTCATTGAGTGTGCCGTCCTTCGGACTCTTGAGATCCTTCCACCAGAACCAACGAGAGAGATCTGTCAGCCTGAACACTGCACGAACCTATGTTCTTGACTTTATCTCATACTTAACTCCTACAGATAGGTATGAGATAAAGGTTTTGGTTTGATGTCCAATCTATTTAAAGCAAAACAGAGAGGAAAACATTGCAGCATGTTGGGACCTATGTTGTGTGTGTCAAACAACATAAACAATGCCACGCCCCCTTTTTAATGACGTCACACTGACGTCACAATGACGTCATTATAACATATAATTTATTATGTTATGACGCCATTGAGAGGTGGGCATAGTGCCACTCTATATTGTGAGATCCTTCCACCAGAACCAACGTGAGAGATCTGTCAGTTCTTGACTTTATCTCACACTTAACTCCTGCAGATAGGTATGAGATAAAGTTTTGGTTTGATGTCCAATCTATTTAAAGCAAAACTGTGTGGAAAATATTGCAGCCTGCATGGACCTATGTACCGACCTATGTTGTGTGTGTCAAACAACATAAACAATGCCACGCCCCCTTTTTAATGACGTCACACTCAATGACGTCATTGCCACATATATTTTACTATGTAATGACGTCATTGAGAGGTGGGCATTGAGATCCTTCCACCAGAACCAACTTGAGAGATCTGTCAGCCTGAACACTGCACTCACATGTTCATTTCTTAAGATCTGTACTTTTTACAATGTACAGTGACCGGCAACTGTCCGAAACCGGCAGATTAAACTCGGACATTTTTAACACACTCAAACATCAAACAAACCTTGCTGTACTAATTGCAATTGAGCTGAATGTCAGGTCTCACACGTCACCTTGCAATTCCTATACCTTTCAAAACGTTAAAAGTGTTTATTTGTTTTCACGGCACGACTGATTGAGTCACTGTCAAATGACGTCAGAAATGGTGACGTAGCCAACTTCTCCGTATATGTCAATGGAAACTCGGACAATCTGCAGGTTTCCTGAATGCGTGAATTTCCCGATAACTCTGTACATATTGAACATGTACCAATTTTATTATACACGCATATGTAGTTAACGATCTACTATCGATGGGAGTAGTTTTTACTCAGTTTTGAAAGATTTTGTGAAAATCAGGAGTGAAAAACATGAAAGTGTCCGGATTTGTCTGCCGGTCACTGTAAACACTGGTCTGGTATGTAAACCATCTGCGGTAGATAAATATGAGATAAAGTCAAGAGCATGGGTTCATGCAGTGTTCAGCCTGACAGATCTCTTTTGTTGGTTCTGGTGGAAGGATCTCAGTCGTCATTTGGACCAAGGATGATTTGCAAAAGTAGTTCGGCAGAGGGGTGATCTGCGAAAGTAGTTTGGCAGAGGGGTGATCTGCGAAAGTAGTTCGGCAGAGGGGTGATCTGCAAAAGAATATCTCATAGGTGCAGAACACTCTCTTGAAGCACCAAGTATGAGATAATGCTACTATAACGCTACAATGACTAACATTATTTGTCAAGACGTCAACAAGCTAGATAACTATTTATAGCTTTCTGCAAACAACACATTAAACAAGAAAAAGTGGTGATCCACATGTAACACGGATGGGAAAAAAATTAACAAACAAAACAAAAATTACAACAAACAAAACAAAAATTACAACAAACAAAACAAAAATTACAACAAACAAAACAAAAGTTACAACAAACAAAACAAAAATTTAAATGAACAACAAAATATATTTAAACACAATCATTGCAAACTGATGGGGTAGTTGAAATTGTTTTTATTCATCTTTTGAAAACATTTAATTTGGTATCTGAACGATTTTTGTAGCACAACTGTATGCAAAGATGTGTCTTTTCAGGCCCGATTATGTAAGTTGCTCTATTATCGCTCAGGCGTTATCGCAAATCATCGATCAGACTTTTGCATATAATTTCTGTTCTAATTGTCCGATTTACACCAAATTTGAACTAAACTTACTGAAAATTCCTTGTTCTAGCGATTGGGAAGCATTTCCAAGCAATTTAAAGGGATAATTTTGTGCAGCGATGAGCGATGACGATGTTGTCATTTCGGCGGGATGCCTATTGGCTTTGCCGAGCAGGTAAACTTCATAGGGTACCGCATTATTTTGTACCGCATTAGCTTCCAGCACACGTCACATGCATCAATGCACATGCCAGTGACATGCACGGATACCTATTTGGTGTTTACCATGTGAAGTACATATTTGCGTTACGTAATCGCCTCGTGCACGTGCCAACCATTGACATGACGTCAGTGACCAGCACGTGCAGTGAGAAACTGTATATTCATATGCCGAATACTAGACTGGCCCCCTACCGATTGTCAAGAAATGAGGGTGGCACCAGTCGAATCTATCGCATGCACACGGCGAACACTCCAAAGTGGCGTCAGTTGCTTTAACAATAATGACCACAGAAAAAACCGAATCACAAACCACAGGAAATGAATACGCATTTCCCATGATCGTACCGATCACAGAATAACACAGATAGTTCCTTTTTTTGACAAGCATTGCCTGTCGGCAATGCTTGTCAAAAAAGGAACCATCCGTGTTACAAAAATCGAAGTGTGAAAAAGAAAAAATATCAGATACGAACTTTAAAGTGTTTTTTATGTATTATTGTTTTCTTGGAGAGCTTATACCATTTTAGTTTTGAAAGTACCGACATGCTACACAGTATTTAATGTTTTTTTTAGCATCTTTGATAATTTGAATAACCCTGTGCAATCACCTCCATATCAAGACAACTTAACAACTCACTGTGATGATGATATAGCCAAATCAAACGTGTCACTATTTACTTGTATACCTATAATAGATATTTATTTCATAACCATCTTAAAACTCTCCAAGTTTAGATAAAAATACTCAAGGCCAAGTGATATATTAATGGGTATTTCAATGATGAGAAGTACTGTCTATTTCTTTTTTGAAAAACAAATCTTACCTTGTTAATCACTACTGAGAACTTTTCTCCCATAAGGTCCTCATTAGTTTTCATCATTTAATCTGGTTATTTCCCCCAGACACCCAGAAACCCAGACACCCAGACGCCTGCAATGTCAAGGTAAATACATATATCTGATGACGGGCTGTACGCATGACATGATGTCTAGCCTAGAGACAGAACACGTCTCCAAAAACATCACCGTGCTGATATTATGCCATCACCGTGCTGATATTATGCCAGCCTATTCATCAAAACAACACTGAGATTGCTTCACAATAGGAGCATCAGACTAATACATGATTGGGCAAACTGGATAAATGGTTACACCACATGCAACACAAATACATGCATTAGGATGTATGCTTGGAAACCCATTTATCCAGATTTATGTTTCATAGCCGTTGATTGCATGTGCTGGTCTTCTCAAACACTATATCAGTACAAAGGTATATTTGAAAGACGTATTTTGTCTATGTGCCTGACATTACATTGGCCACATTATATGTGAAAGAAATGATTGGTGATTGGGGTGGTTACCTTACTTTTAGAGTTTTCCTATTCACATCCAGGCAGTGATTCAAATGTGTACCCAATTCCCAAGCACTTATCGCCTGTGATTATATGATAACCCGATGTCTTGTTGCACTCCCTGGTAAAATTTACTACCTGATCTGAAAGTATCATTGACAGAGAGTTAGATGAGAACAGTTCACACAATACACCAAAACTATTGCTCATATGTGAACATGTTGAGTATACATAATGCATGCCCGTGAATAGAAAACAGCTTCCTTTGAGATATGTCCAACTGATGTGCTGCCGTAAAGTATCTATATATTCCCTAATCTTCAAGGGTTGACATAGTAAATGGAAATATTGCGTTGTGCATATTTGAGCATATTACACAACTGTTCAGCACACACCACAAATACCCCTCCATATATCTCAGTGGGTCCTGAAAGAATCTAATTTAAGTTACCCCTAGTGTAATAAATCTCAGATTCATTTGTTGAACATAAAATATTAAACAAGTGTAAAATACGATTACAGAAGTCTAACATACGATTAAAAAGTGCAAAATACTAAAGGTTAATGCCCCTTATTCTTACACTGATCATTACACTGATCCTGATTCTGTCCCTGATTCCTTAACTGATCATTACACTGACCAAGATACTGTCCCTGATCCCTTCACTGATCACGATCCTGTCCCTAATACCTTCACTGATCATTACACTGATCCTGATCCTGTCCCTGATCCCTTCACTGATCACTACACTGATCCTGTCCCTGATTCCTTCACTGATCATTACACTGACCATTATCCTATCCCTGATCCCTTCACTGATCATTACACTGACCATTATCCTATCCCTGATCCCTTCACTGATCATTACACTGATCCTGATCCTGTCCCTGATTCCTTCACTGATCATTACACTCATCCTGATCCTGTCCCTGATTCCTTCACTGATCATTACACTGACCAAGATACTGTCCCTGATCCCTTCACTGATCATTACACTGATCCTTATCCTGTCCCTGATCCCTTCACTGATCACTACACTGATCCTGTCCCTGCTTCCTTGACTGATCATTACACTCATCCTGATCCTGTCCCTGATTCCTTAACTGATCATTACACTGACCAAGATACTGTCCCTGATTCCTTCACTGATCACTACACTGATCCTGTCCCTGATTCCTTCACTGATCATTACACTGACCATGATCCTATCCCTGATCCCTTCACTGATCATTACACTGACCAAGATACTGTCCCTGATTCCTTCACTGATCACTACACTGGTCCTGTCCCTGATTCCTTAACTGATCATTACACTGACCAAGATACTGTCCCCGATCCCTTCACTGATCATTACACTGATCCTGATCCTGTCCCTGATCCCTTCACTGATCACTACACTGATCCTGTCCCTGATTCCTTCACTGATCATTACACTCATCCTGATCCTGTCCCTGATTCCTTAACTGATCATTACACTGACCAAGATACTGTCCCTGATCCCTTCACTGATCATTACACTGACCAAGATACTGTCCCTGATTCCTTCACTGATCACTACACTGATCCTGTCCCTGATTCCTTCACTAATCATTACACTGACCATGATCCTATCCCTGATCCCTTCACTGATCATTACACTGATCCTGATCCTGTCCCTGATCCCTTCACTGATCATTACACTGACCATGATCCTATCCCTGATCCCTTCACTGATCATTACACTGATCCTGATCCTGTCCCTGATTCCTTCACTGACCATAACACTGACCATGATCCTATCCCTGATCCCTTCACTGATCATTACACTGATCCTGATTCTGTCCCTGATTCATTCACGGATCATTACACTGACCATGATCCTATCCCTGATCCCTTCACTGATCACTACACTGACCCTGTCCCTGATTCCTTCACTGATCATTACACTGACCATGATCCTCTCCCTGATTCCTTCACTGATCACTACACTGATCCTGTCCCTGATCCCTTCACTGATCATTACACTGACCATGATCCTATCCCTGATCCCTTCACTGATCATTACACTGACCATGATCCTGTCCCTGATTCCTTCACCGATCATTACGCTCATCCTGAACCTGTCCCTGATTCCTTCACTGATCATTACACTGACCATGATCCTGTCCCTGATTCCTTCACTGATCATTACACTGACCATGATCCTATCCCTGATCCCTGCACTGATCATTACACTGACCATGATCCTGTCCCTGATTCCTTCACTGATCATTACACTGACCATGATCCTATCCCTGATCCCTTCACTGATCATTACACTGACCATGATCCTATCCCTGATCCCTTCACTGATCATTACACTGATCCTGATTCTGTCCCTGATTCCTTCACTGATCATTACACTGACCATGATCCTATCCCTGATCCCTTCACTGATCACTACACTGATCCTGATTCTGTCCCTGATTCCTTCACTGATCATTACAGTGACCATGATCCTATCCCTGATCCCTTCACTGATCATTACACTGACCATGATCCTATCCCTGTTCCCTTCACTGATCACTACACTGATCCTGTCCCTGATTCCTTCACTGATCATTACACTGACCATGATCCTGTCCCTGATCCCTTCACTGATCACTACACTGATCCTGTCCCTGATCCCTTCACTGATCATTACACTGACCATGATCCTATCCCTGATCCCTTCACTGATCATTACACTGATCCTGATTCTGTCCCTGATTCATTCATGGATCATTACACTGACCATGATCCTATCCCTGATCCCTTCACTGATCACTACACTGATCCTGTCCCTGATTCCTTCACTGATCATTACACTGACCATGATCCTATCCCTGATCCCTTCACTGATCACTACACTGACCCTATCGCTGATTCCTTCACTGATCATTACACTCATCCTGATCCTGTCCCTGATACCGCCACTGATCATAACACTGACCATTATCCTGTCCCTGATTAATTCAGTGATCTTTAATCAAACTCACCTGATTCTGTCCCTGATTCTGTGCAGTGGTGTCCATGATCAATGCACTTATCCTATACAGGCATATGTACATCTCATAGTTTATATTGTTTTCAGCATTTGATTCCCCAAAAAACAGGTGTAAAATATGGCAGTAAAAATCATTCTTTGTAAGCTTATATAATTTCCTGTGATCTTTTCCCCAAAACTTACTTTTCTTGGTTTTAATATTGGAGTACTTCACTTACCTCTTTCCTCATCCTATTTTATCATTTCTCACTACCTATCTCAAATTCTTCTTCCTCTTCAGGAAAAAAATTGATTGAAGCTGCAACGATGAGATGGACAAATACTGCAGTATTGATTATGGTTTGAGTGTCCGTAATAGGCACCGTCCATTCATGGCCCCTCATGCGTGATGCTCCAATCAGCTGGCTTGAATTATGATTTCGTGTGAGTTCCCATTTATCTACTAGATTTGTTTCTCAGGTGACAGAGATATGTGTGCCTTCCCAGGTATTATACATGCTCTACGATATGGCCCCAATGTTGCCAAGGGCCGAGGACCGTGGCGATTGAATATTGAAATTTATAATAAAATCCATGGAAATATGAGTTTCATTTTCAAAGTCATTCAAAGGTCACTTCAATGTCAATATATTATACAAATAGCTTACAAAGGTCCATGGCCACATTCAGTCATATATCATTTTTAGATGTGTCCAACACAGCAAAAACGTTATATGCCTATGTCTGTCATTTCTGCTGATGGTGCATATTTTCGACAGACAACTGCCGACATAAAATACAACTTTCATTCATTCATTCATTCATTCATTTTTGCAAGTTTTGGGATATTTCTTTTATGGCAATGTAAATTTATTTTCAAATTGTTATTCTTACATATTGAAAAGAGTGAATTATTAATTCTTTCTACTTTCCATTACCAGTATTGCACCCAGATATTATAAAAAAATAAGTTGAAATATCAAAATTGAATGAAATAAACTTAATATAATAGATTAGTAATGTATTGATTCAATTCCTCTTCTAAGAGGACATTTATAATTCCAACAGGAACCATGTGCCATGTGCGCACAAAAATGGCCAAAGAATCTTGTAACCTGCTGACTGGTCCTAGTCCTAATAATAATAATAATAATAATAATAATAACAATAATGATTTATATAGCGCTATATCAGACTAAGTCTGCTCTAAGCGCTTCTCGAGATAATGCTTCCTGAATAAAAACGTCTTTAGTTTTGTCTTTAAAGTATCCACTGTTTTACAGTTTTTCACCTCAAGGGGCAGGGCATTCCAATTTCTTGGAGCATATACCATGAAGGCCCTGTCACCATATGTTTTCATATTAGTCTTGGGCACTGTATATTCATTTTTTTCATTAGATCTCAGTCCCAAATAAGATTTTTTACAATTTAATAATTGAGAAAGGTATATTGGGGCAAAGCCATTCTGTACCTTCCACGTTAATAGAGATATTTTAAAGTCAATCCTCGCCTCTACAGGCAACCAGTGAAGGTCCATAAGTTTTTGCTTAATATGATCCCTCTTTTTAAGTTTACCTACCACTCTTGCTGCAGCATTCTGCAATTTCTGCAATTTGGCTAATTCACACCTTGGTGATTCAGCAGCAATGACAATGCCAACCATAAAGCATCTACATGAAACCAGACTATAGACAATGCCAACCATAACGCATCCACATGAAACCAGACGATAGACAATGCCAACCATAAAGCATCTACATGAAACCAGACGATAGACAATGCCAACCATAACGCATCCACATGAAACCAGACGATAGACAATGCCAACCATAACGCATCCACATGAAACCAGACGATAGACAATGCCAACCATAATGCATCCACATGAAACCAGACGATAGACAATGCCAACCATAACGCATCCACATGAAACCAGACGATAGACAATGCCAACCATAACACATCCACATGAAACCAGACGATAGACAATGCCAACCATAACACATCCACATGAAACCAGACGATATAGACAATGCCAACCATAACACATCCACATGAAACCAGACGATAGACAATGCCAACCATAACGCATCCACATGAAACCAGACGATAGACAATGCCAACCATAACACATCCACATGAAACCAGACGATAGACAATGCCAACCATAACACATCCACATGAAACCAGACGATAGACAATGCCAACCATAACGCATCCACATGAAACCAGACGATAGACAATGCCAACCATAACACATCCACATGAAACCAGACGATGTACACTGCCTCATGAAAGTTAAAGATAATTTTGGACATTGCGAGCAGGGTAAACACAGCTGTGTGAGACTACGAGATGCACATTTCTTTAAACACTAAATATTGTATATACACCACAGTTTTGTCAATAATTGGAGTAGGGCTGTCAACCTAAAAATCAAACTGCATAGATTGCCATTGTCTAGATCATGTAAAAACAATTCAAATTAAAAAAAAGTTTATGTCTCTATCTTAATTTGGAAAAAAGTTATGGAGATTTTTGTCATCGAAAATGTGAACTTTTTCCCGAGGGCCGAGCAACAATATGACTCTTTGGGTTCATCGATTGGTCACAGTTAGTGTAAAATACCAGTTATAATGTTTTTCTCTTGTATAATTATAATATCACATTCCTTGGACTGGTAAAACTGTTAAAACAAGCTAAATTGAAAATATTCTTTGCATAAATGAAGGCTGAATTTCAGATTTTAGCTGTTGGATTTCAGTGTGTCACGTGCGATTTTATGCACGAAAAGCAATTCTGCAATAAATATAACAAAAAATTTCTCTAAAACACAGCATTTATTCTTGATATTTTATGGAGTTATGCACAAAATGAACACAATAGATTAATTATCTGCCTGTATATGGCAATTATTGGATAATTATGTACAGTTGAAATCCAGATTTCGTTTAATTTTTACTTTGTCTTTGATTTTAGAGCATAATAGGAAGCTTTTATATTTTTCAGATTCAAATTGACGTCAAATGTGAACTACCAGGGGTAGAGTTACAATCAATGGCTCATTTTAAAGGTCCGGATAGGGACTATGTGATTATAGTATAAATTAATTTAATTAAATAAAATAGATTTCAGTTAAGGAAGGTTTTGTGGTACAATGTCATAGCAATTTTACAAAAAATATGAATTTCTGATATCTAAATTTGATTTGAAAAAAAAAATGTAAGATCATGAAGTTGACATGTACTAAAATGACAGTTATCACTCAGTGATAATTCCACTTATATTTAACATAACAAAAGCTAAATAAATCATATGGTGGGATTCAAAAACCATATCAGATTACAATGGTCATATGGTGGGATTCAAAAACCATATCAGATTACAATGGCCTGCAGGACGATGGCATTTGAAATTATTCATATTTGTGATTTTTTGTGCAGAGCACAGTTTGTATCTCACACTTTGGTAACAATATTTGAAATCTGCAGAGCACCCCAAAATATTACTTTTCTTAGGAATTATTTAATCAAATATGATAACACATACAATACAATATTTTAGGGTGGTGGCATGTTAAATTATTTATAATTGGTGATAATTAGCAAATATTATAAAATCAAATAATATATGAGGTAGATCAATAAACTTCAAATGAGAAGAGGCCAAATGTGAGCATGTTTTTAGCCCCTTTGCTCTCTTTTTTTCTGATCTTGAACAAAGTATTTTTTCTCAAAGAAAAGAAGTATGAAATAGTATACTCAGAGGTAAAAATGGTTCATTAGACTGTTTCCATGTCAGTTCACTTTATTTCTGTAAATATTGGTGAGGAATGTGTTTAAAGGACTAAAATCAGAGGTCTGATATGAAGACAAAGTGCAGTGCCCCCTGTCATTTCAATTGGAAAATGAAGATATTCAGTGGTGACACCTAGTGGCGATAATTGGCAAGCAATCTCCAAGTGAAACAACTTCGCCACACAAAATGGAGTTGCGCTCAAGTATGATGAATTATTTTTGTCAAGATATGATTAAAAGTTGTAAATAACATATTGTGGATTAAGTTTAAGGGTATGTCCTCCATTTTGTTTTTCCATAGTAAGTTAATGGCAGGTCTCAAATGTCTCAAAATTTTTTTCAGTACTCTTCTGTATTAAAAATAATTGCGCTCACCTCTCCTTTGTTTTTTTGGAAAATTAAGTAGTCAGGGTTGTAGATAAATAAATTCTACTCAGTTTAGAAGATGTTACCAAATAATTCCATGGTGTTATCATACTTTAATGAATGGCCGAAAATTGGCAAAGTTTAAGAGTTTTTCTTACAGAGAAATAAATATTCATCCAAATGTAAAATAAATAGGAATCATATTATGCACACATGAAATGACATTATGTGAAAACTTGAGAAGGAAATATTAAAAATTGCAAAAGTTATAAACTGTTGAAGTTGCAGTGTCAATTGGATCAGATTTTGACTGAGGTGACACTGAAAATGGCATTTCCAAATCTTAGTGCAGTCCGTTTTTATTGCCGATTATTGTGCATTATTGTTTTATTTTCCAAAAATTATTGACATAAATGTGCACTCCTATATGCTAATATTCATATCCCAAAAGGAAATATTATTTTGACATTTTTTGATAAGGTGACAATGATGTAAACATGGCCCATATTTAGTGTAGAGGTTCCAGTCAGAATCCCGTGCAATCTCAACCTCGACCTCCCTACATGTATTGACAAAGAAGCATTACATATGTATATGAATATTACATAATATAAAAGACCTTCGTCAATAATTGGAGTAGAAAGTTGCGAGAGGCTACGAGATGCACATGTCTTACACAAAAGACCATGTGTACTAATTGTAGAAAGGTCTCTTGACATTTCGAGCAAGATAAACACAGTTGTGTGAGCCTACAAGATGCACATTTCTTTCCACTGAATAACGTATATACAAATGACCACAGTTTCATAAATAATTGGAGTAGAAAGGTGGTTTTTCGTGCTCAAAAACTGTGTTGACGTTGCAAGCAAGATAAGCATAGTGATGTCAGACAGGAATGTGTCATAATGAAGTCAGACAGACTGAAGTCAAACATGGAAGTGACAACATAGTAACGTCATGGTAACATCACAAATTATGTTAATATGATCATGTAGACTACTGCTGTTACCTTTTTGTAAGCCCCTCCCTCTGTACTGCTTGAAATATCAGTTTTTGGCTATTTTGACTTATAATAAAAGGAATTTATGTTGTGTCCCCTCTACTTTTCTTAACCCCTAATGGACTAGCCTATCTAAATTTTAGACTAACCAATTTGTTTCTGGACTTATGTATCTACATACTAAATTAATAAAATTTATAACCATGGTTATTCAATATGTTTAATGAAGTGGTGGGGTCAAAAATTCATGATTAAGGCAGTCTAACGTCATTATCATGAGTACATTGTAACAAGTGGCAGCCCTTCAGAATGTTACAAATGATGTCATCAAGCTAGAACAATGAGGACGTCAACGTCCCTCCCGTCCGTTGCCGGTGGTGGGAGTTGCCGTCCTTCCCATCCGTTTGGGGTTGATATTTCATCTTTTTCTTTCCAATGAGCCCAAGATCAAGCCAATCGGTGCAGCAGATGTCACGTATGAATTAATTAATGACTTAATTAATAACGTGCTCACAATATGCTAGAAAAGTGATGAGCAGGTGCTCACAACATTGTACCACAACATTTTCACAATGTTATAGTTTTAAAAAAATATTCCATCCAATTTAACAGCTTTAGGGTGAGGTTTTTGTTAGAAAATTTGGTCCTCCCAAAAACACACCTAACCACCTCACTGTTTAGGGTCATTGACCGAGTCATGCACAAGACTAAAGACACACCAATGCCCCAATCTGATTGCGACATCTGTCAAGCTGAGAAATACAACAGTTTTTTTCTTGAAAAAAGGACAAAATCTGCCAAGTCATGGTTAATGCACCAACTTGTGCAAACCTGTCACCAGGTGACACTACGAACAATGGTTCAAGGCCCCTACCTGTCCCATAAGGACGTCCATCGTCACGGATTTGTGCCCTTGACGATGGACGATGTGAGCAATTTGGTGAAGAAGGCAGCTAAGAAGTCATGTGAGCTTGAACCCATCCCTACCTGGCTCTTTACCTCATAGATGACCTCTTATCCATCATTACTGCTATCATAAACAAATCACTGACTGATTCAGAAGTATCAGAAAATATGAAAATCACTATCATAGCACCCCTATTGTAGATAAATGAGAGGGTAGGTACTAACCAATTGATCCCTCACTTATTTAAAAAAATGTCCTTACTGAGAAATTACTGAAACTGCCTTAGGGTGCAAACTGATATCCTGCATGATCTTGACAATAGAAGGTGAGTAATCTTACTATTGCTTGACCTCTCTGCTGCCTGCGATACCATTGACCATCAAATACTATTTGATAGATTGGAATTAAGATGCAATGTTAGAGGTCACACTCTAGTCTGGATTTGGTCAAATCTATGACAGGAAACAATGTGTCAAGGTGGGATCTCAAAGGTCCTCTCTCAAACCCATATAGTATGGGGTCCCACAAGGATCGGTCCTTGGCAGCAAACTTTTTACAATTTACATGTCCCCCTTGGCTGAAATCCTAGCTAAATATGGCTTCAATTACCACATTTATACAGACGATACCCAGATCTACATCTCTGTTGCTCCCCTGTGGGTGCAGGGATTAAAGAATAGCCCCACTGCCCCCCAGCTTGTCGTAAAAGGCGACTAAAGGGGCATCCTGTTTCCCATGGGATGCGACCTGTGTCGGGAGGATATGAAATCCTGACGGGCTGAGCACTGGGCTGGTTTGGCAGTAATACCGGTCCAGTTGCAACACGCCTGTCTTGGATCCAGATGTTCACCAGACGGGCAGATCAGATGAGGCCTCGGTCTGATTTAACCGGCTTGTAGTATATTTCCTTTAAAATATTCTGGATATTTGATTATTTTAATAATGATAATTTCAATGTTTGAAATTTAGGAATAATTTTAAAATTTTAGATAAATATTTGCTGAAAGTAGATTACTGCTGATTGGGTCAATCGAGGGATATAAATAAAATCCGAAAGGGTGGAGTTTTTATTCTAAGAGTATGGGCTTGGAGTTACTGGCCCAGAAAGGCATCCCCTTGTTGGGCTTGGAGTTACTGGCCCAGAAAGGCATCCCCTTGTTGGGCTCCGTGGTGGGTAGGGGACCTAACTGATGAAATATAAAATAACACACATGGCGCAAAAATATAAAATAACACGCAGAAATATAAAATAACACACATGGCGCAAAACAAACAAAAACGACCTAGGAATGACAAAGACAGTGATGACGATTCAAATAAACCAGAAAAATGCCCTAGATTTTTAATTGCAGAAAGTTTCGATGCTGAACATACCCTGGCAAAAACATCCCCCTTTGCAATTGTAAAGGGGATTCAAGGCATTGCCGGGGTGCCGAAAACAGTTTTAAAAATGGGAACACGTTTATTAATTGAAGTTGAGCGGAAAAGCCATGCGGACAATCTTTTAAGATGCCGAATGTTGGCCACAGTTCCAATTTTGATAACGGCTCAATAATAAAAAAAGGAGTGACAAAAAAGGTATGTTTTAAGTGGACAGGTGTAAAATGTATATCGGAAGGATCACCTGTGTCCATCCTTTCTAAGGATTTAGTTCTATTTATTTTAGTTTTGCTTTGATCTTTAATTTCTTTTTTGTCTGATTTCTTAACTGGTCTATTGCTATTAACATCTTTATTACTGGATGATGTGGAGGGAGTTTGTGAAGAGGTTTTAGTGGATTGAACTGTTGGTGCATTTATTACTGGGGTAGTGGGTGTTTGGGTTTGAGTGGATGTTCCTGAAGATTTGGAGGTATTTGAAAAATAGGAATAATTCTTTTCATTGAATGGCCAGGTTATTTCTGTCTGTATTGCTATTGTTTTTGTCTCTTTGGTTTTTAAGGTGGTAGCATAGGATGTTTTGGAATTGTTAAAACTTTCTACACGTTTACGTGCCTCAGGAAAAGAAATGTTTTCAGTGTGACGTATTCGCTGAATTTCCTTTTCTTTTAAAAAGGAAGGACAATTCCGCGAATGAATGAATGAATGAATGGTTTCTTTACGGCACATCGACACAATGAGGTCATTCAGTGCCAAAATAGTAAAAACAAAAATGTTATATTGACTAGAAACAAAATGTAAATATTAATACAATATGTAGATAACACAAGAATTTAACAACAGCATTTATATAACACCAATCAAATATAATAAATATGTATAATTTGTTTAAAAGACTTTATCAGTATGATGTTTTGCAGTTCTTGATAAATAAGTCAATGACATAAATAAACAAAAACTCTGCCCTTAAAACTGATTATAAAGTCCTATGTGAGTTAAAAACGATACTATCACAGAAGTATCTACAGTATCAAATAACGTATGTAAATCTTGTACATTAAAATATTGAGTTCGTATAATATCAAAATCGATACACTCAATTAAAATATGTTTAATAGTCAAAGCCCTTTGACAACCAATACATTCTGGTTGATCTTCACCTTTAAGCAGATAACAGTGCGTCAAATGACTATGTCCTATTCTTATACAGGTTAAAACAGACTCTTCTCTACGGTTAATTCTAATAGCACCTTTAGTTTTGCCTAGAACGGGCTTAATTTCATGTAATTTATTAAAAATAGCTTCGTTCCAGCGCAACTGCCATTTAGAACGTAAACAAACAGTAATATATTTCTTAAACTCTGTATATGGAATAAGTAAATCTATTGGGCGTTTGTCCAATGCTGCTTTGGCAGCTTGGTCAGCGGCCTCATTTCCATGGATTCCAATGTGACTGGGGATCCAATAAAAACGTATTTCTTTATTTTCATCTGTACAGAGTCTATGATACCTTTCGAGAATTTTGTAAATAAAGGGAGTTTTCCAATCCTTTGCTTTCAATGCTTGTTAACAAGACAAAGAATCAGAAAAAATTAAAAATGTTTGATGTGGAGAAGTCTCCACATGATCCAAAGCAAGGTACAAAGCATGTAGTTCTGCAGAAAAAATCGATGATTTAGCAGCTGCAGCAGCCTTCTCATCGTCAAATGATCCATCAGTGTATAAACACTGATATCCAGTGAAAAAAGATTTAATTTCTTTATATCTATTTATATAAAGGGATGGATCTGTTGAGCATTTCTTTAATTCTGACATGGCTAGATTAATATTTAAAGTTGCACAGGTCCATGGAGGTGTTTCTGGATATTGAAATTTAGCTATGTGATTCGGATTTAAATTTAAAGATTGTGAAGTTTCTTTAATGCGAATGCCAAAAGTCTGTATTGTATTTGGTTAATTTTCAAAAAGATCAACATAATTTGGATTGAATATAGCATCATGTACAGGATTGTCTGGACAAGCAGCAATTTTTGCAGCATACTGAAGGGCAAGCTTTTCTCTTCTTAAATCAAGAGGCAGTTCATCTGCCTCTACTGCCAAGCTATCTGCAGGGGAGGTACGAAATGCACCAAGGCATAGTCTTAACCCTTGATTTTGTACAGGATCGAGCATTTTAATATACGATGGACGTGCTGATCCATATACCATACACCCATAATCAAGTTTGGAACGTACCAGCGATCTATGTAATAAAACATTACGGTCCCCTCCCCAATCGGTATGGGCGAGAACCCGTAATAAATCTAATGCCTTCTGGCATTTCTTTTTTATATATTTAATATGAGGGATAAAAGATAGTTTTCTATCAAATATAAGTCCAAGAAACTTGGTTTCTTCGACAACAGGGATTCGAGTTTGGCCAAGGTGTAGTCTTCCACTTTTTACAAAAGTGCATACATACTGTCTTTTTCAAAGAAAACTTAAATCCATTGTTGTCAGCCCATTCTTGTAATCTATTTAGGTGTTGTTGGAGCTGTCGTTCTATTGTATGCATGCTTGCTGACCTGTAGCTTAAGTTGAAATCATCAACAAAAAGTGAGCAATCTGCTCCAGGCCTCATACAATCAATAATGCTGTTAATTTTAATAACAAAAAGGGTGACTGATAATATACTACCCTGTGGAACACCCATTTCCTGATCAAAAGCATCAGAAAGTGATGCACCCACTCGAACTTTGAAATGTCTGTTTGATAGAAAATTTTGAATAAAAAGGGGTAAACGACCCCTTAAACCCATATCATATAAATCACTCATTATTCCATATTTCCATGTGGTGTCGTATGCTTTCTCTAAATCAAAAAATATACTAACCACATGTTCGCCTTTTATAAAACCCTCTCGTATAAACGTTTCTAAACGTACCAGATGGTCAACAGTACTTCACGTTTTTCTAAAGCCACTCTGTGCAACAGAAATATATCCTCAGTTTCTAAAAACCAAACTAAACGCTCGTTAATCATTCGTTCCATTGATTTACAAATACAACTTGTTAATGCAATGGGACGATAATTATTTGAATCTGACGAGTCTTTGCCAGGTTTGGGAATAGGAATGATAATGGCTTCACTCCATGAAGGAGGAAAATTACCACTTTCCCAAATATTATTAAAAATATCCAAAAGATGCCCAAGTGTTTGGTCAGGGAGGTGTTTGAGGATTTGATAGTGTATATGATCAGGTCCAGGAGCGGTATCATGGGATTTATCAAAAGCAAGTTTTAAATCTGATATTGTGAATGGCTTATTATACTGTTCCAAGTTATTAGATATGAAATTTAGTTGGTTTCTTTCTTTTCTATTTTTTATTTGTTGGAATTTTGTAGAATAATTATCAGATGAGGAATTCTTGGAAATGGTTTCAAGAGGCAGCTCATCTGCCTCAACTGCCAAGCTATCTGCAGGCGATGTTCGAAATGCACCAAGGCATAATCTTAGACCTTGATCTTATAGGATCAAGCATTTTAATATAAGATGGACGTGCTGTTACAAAATGATGTTGTTAAGTCTGAACAATTTGGACGTCAATGTCCTTCCCATCCGTTGCCGGTGGTGGAAGTTCCCGTCCATTAGGGGTTAGACCTGTGATCTGGTGAGACCTGGAATTCCAGAGAGGTACAGTGTTATCACCGTTTTGCTTCCCCCACAAGAAAATCACTTTTTTCAGATATATTCAGAACTACACCATTCATCAATAAACTGAAAAACAATAAACAGAAGGATATTTACCTCCACATTGTCCTAACTTAATGACATTATGTTTTGATCCATCTTGGTTGAAATTATGCTGAAGGTGTCAATGGTGATTGCATTAAAACTTGCATTCATGCACATGAAGGTCAGCCCTTTTTTGTTGCATGGTACAATCAATGTTAAAATTTTCATTATGTTTTCAGAGTAGCATCATTTTTTTCTAATATTTTTAATAGTATCTTGTAATCACTAAATGTTATTTCTGTTTCAGAAAGCATTATGCCCATTTAAGTGTAGAACAGCATCTTAATCAAGGTTTCCGTGATATTGTGACACAATGGAAAGTACAGGAGTCCCCCACGGAAAAGCCTCTACGTCATGCACCGAAACGTGATGTATATGGTGTGCAGTGCACAACTAGCCACCCAAGAAGAAGAGAAATAAGAAGTAAAAAAAATGAGGCCAAAGCAGCTGCATCTAGTAAGTGTGATCAAATTAGGTTTGAGGAAAACTCAGATCAAATTACGATAGTTATATAGCAAATCCATTTACATATGTAATATAGCAATTTTTTATTTTCTTCCCAAGCAACCTCAATGCGGACAGAATCAATAGGTGATCATAACAACCATCCACAATTTATTCCAGATGACAGAGGTATGTAATTTATAAGTTTATGTTGTATAAAGTAATATTTCTAGAATGTTTGCATAAACAGTGAGCACATTTGGTTTACTTTGTTCTTTGCAGTGTGATTAGAATTTTAATATTTGCAGCTCCATCTCTACTGAAAAATCTCAAAGATTTGCTTCAACAGTATGATGGACTGAAGCCAAAGAGAACGCGGAATGACTGGATCCTGAGACGGCATACAGTAGAAAGCAACTGGGAAAATGTCAGGGAAGAGCTTTTTAAGATATATCTTAAATGTGAAACCCCTGATTTAGGACTCTGTCAAAGTTGTGACACACACATTGGAAAGGTTTTGTGAGTGTTGAGTAAACTATGGCTTGAGATTATATTACATTTGTGATATTTAACTTTGAGCTTTACTCTTTGAAAGTTAACTCTCCTAAGAACTGTTATTGATAAAATCTGTTTGCCCTTTTCAGATGCAGGTCATGTTCTGGTTTAAGATTTTGTGAGACATGTGATTATGAAAGACACCAGCTTAAACCAGAGCATGAAAGACTTCATATCAAGCCATTCTATTTAGAACCATTGCCACCTTGTCAACTTGTAGATCCAGATGATGACATTGTTCACAGAGGTTTGTATTGTTAAATGAATAATTTTGATTGAGGATGTTACCTATTGTAACAAACTTTTTATCACAAGATGAATGAAAATTATTTTGTGGTTTTGTGTAACCTTTTAATGTTAACCTTTTAATTGTGTAACCTTTTAATGTTAAATGATTTTGGTATTTTTTCAGTATAATTAATAACCTTATATCTTGACATGATTGTTGATTATTTTGACAGAAGTAAAAAGTTTATTTAATCCCTTTTGATTTAAATTCCAGAATTTTACATTCCGATACTTACTGCTCGATCTTGTTTATGTGGAAAGGACATGCAATTTACCAGTTTTGGAAAATGCATTCTTGTCACAGTCAAAGGTAATTGTGCAAAATTCGTTTAATACTTAATTGCCAGCAATATAAAATGTTATATTTTCTGTTGATAATGCTGTTATTGAAAATTGTTCTGTAGGTCGTTTTGACATTTACCTCCCAAAACTTGTATGTGGCCATTGTCTAGAAATGTGTGTGGAGCCAACATTTGAGGATATAATATCTGCTCGGTTTTGGCCAGGAAGCTCAAAGGTTACATCTGGTATGTGTTAATTTGATAATTCCCTAATCTAGTAAAAGAATAATACTTAGATAAAACCAAAATGTAGTCCCATTTGACGGTAAATGCTCCACATATTGCACTGCTTTGTAAATTGAATTCAATTAAGAACCTTTAACAGATGTCAGTGAGACTAACACAGTCTTTTTCTTTAGAGATGCATTCCAGAATTACTCTGTTTAATATAGGTAATGAGCAAAATGAGGCAACAGGAGAGATCCTACTGTGTATCTGGTTGCAAAGAAATTCTTTAATTTCAGGTATGTACATATTTTCAATGGATGCCCTTGAGATGTTTGATGTACTTAAAAAGGAAAAACCTACTATGTCCATGCGTGCATATCTCAGTACACTTGAGCAGTTGTCTTCTCGGGTAAATAGGGTAAGTAGACAAGTTGGAAGTATTTTAGAACAGAAAGTCTTCTTTATGTAGATGGTTTGTTATTTTCTATTTGATATTAAAGGAAAAAATTGTTTAAATTTTAGTACTACTATTACATGATATTTATTGAAGCATGATGTCATCAACCCAACAGTCTTTTCAACGGCTCTGAAAGAGTGGCGACAAGTTCAGTTTAAGGCTGACCACATTGCTGGTGCTGATTATATGCTTTGCCCAGTATGTGGAAAAACTCCACATGCAGTTGAAGAAGATGGAAATAAGAAAATGTATCGATTTAAGAGAGACCATTAGTATGTACTTTGTTTTATTGTGAGGAGAAAGTTTATAAGTTAAATTGATTCAAGAATTAGATTATTGTGTTACAATGTGATGCAATTTAATTAATAAAACTACAGTTTTAATCATATCTTGATTTGATAGTTTTAAAAATGGAAACTGATATTTGTTTTCTTAAAGTTATGAACCTGATGCCAACTATGCCAAGGGTGTATTTTTATGTGAGGATGATGCTGTAAATACCTTCGTTAATTACATTAAAGACACTGGTGTGAAGGTAAGTCCAGTTGTTGAATATTTGCATTTGCAGTCAAACATCTCTTCAGGCATGACTCACTTGGAACATTTAATTTATATTTTTTTAATCATTCAACAGTCTATTTTGATAATCTCACTGTTTAATTACAATATTATGACAAATTATGGATATGGCATGTTTAACATATAACTATATTTTCTAGACATCTGGAGACAATTGCGGACAGAGTCATTTTCAGGCTGCACGTGTGACAGGAAAATCATTCAAAAGTCTTGATGAGACAGGGGTGTGTGTTGCATGTTGTCGTCACTGTGTCATCTTGAGGGGCCTCAATATGTACCAGGGAGAGATATTTGCATATCCACTTCACTTATTGGTTGATCTGATTAGCAGTGGGTATAAGATGAATTTCATTGCCCAGGATGTGATATGTAGATTTTTTCCTTGGCTATATAAAGTTTTAGAAACCAAACAAGATGATACAAGTTTACAAGCATTGAGGGATGTAAAGCCTTATCTTGGAGTCATGCACGCCAAAGCTCACAGTTGGGCTTGTCAGGTAAGGTTAGAACGAAATATTTCGAAATAAGTCCAACTTGTCATTTATTTTACTGTTTTGAATAAGAAACAAAATTAATGGATTTGAATTTTAGGTGAAGTGGGGAGGACGAATGCAGACTGGAGCAGGATTCATGTCAGGAGAAGAAACTGAATTGTGCAACTCCTACTTGTCACTTGGTGGTCATTGCACTAAAAATATGTCCAAAACAGGTGAGGTCAAATTAATTAATTGATACACTTTCACATTAAATATTATGATACATTTCTAATAAACATCAATGAAAATTAGGTTTTATTACAACTGTGATACCATTATAACTCATCCCTTACTGTATTGACTTTTTCATATTCATTGCAACAATCAATGGTTATCATTAAGTGGTTCACTAAAGCATTTCATACATTTTTTTTTTGAAGCTCGTGAGATAGAATTGACAGAAATGGTGATATACTGGAATAAAAAAAAAATTAAGAAAATGGCAACCACCCTTGGCATGAAATATGAAAAGGTAAGAATTTTAGCTGTGCTGACTATGTCAGCTCAGCTTTAGTAATATGAGAGGAAACCCTTTTGTCTGTCAAGCAAGATTTTCTGCAAATATATTCAGATATTCAAAGTATTGTGGTGAGATGAATCTGAATATTTTCCATGAAGCTCAGATTGTTCCAGCTATGCTCAGGAAAGGTTTTCTGTCTGTCAAATTTGGATTTCTCAAATTTAGTACTGGTCAGCAGAACTCTTGGCAATAAGTTGGTAAGATGTATATTCAGGGGTTAAATCAGTCGATACAAACTGAAAGGGGCTTGAATAATTTTCATATTGGGTCACCTTGATCACAGGAGCAGATTTTCATAAAAGGATATTTGTGATATTTTGCACAACACAGCAAATAGCATTTATTCCCACTACATTTAGATTAGATCTTGACTTTATTTGAATATTGGTAAATATCCATTATAATTTATTATGGTGCACCTTTTATGACCTTGGGCAGGCCTTGACATACACACTGGCCCGGTGGCCCAGGACCACTTTTGACATTTGTGAGTTGGATAGTGCATGACAGTGTATGCATTAAATACTGTGCTGACTTCAGTTTTGTGCCACTCATATTTTGAAGACACAATATCTTGCCATCACAGTGTTAAAGAATCACTAAGCTTGCTGTTTTAAAGATATATTCAATGTATTCCCTCATGTGTAACCTTGGCATCAAATTCGTAGGCCAATGTTGAATACTTACAACAAGGCTTAGGATACATTCCTCTGTGATGCCAATATATTAAATCTATAGTTGATATGGTTGATATTAAATGATAAAAGAAATTGTCAGAATTGATTAAAATCTACTTCTAGTGTGTAAAGAACCTACAAATGGAACAACATAAAATGGATAGGGAGAATCATAATGAAGAATCCATTGCTTGTTGGAAGCAAACTATTGTAAATTTAGCAACAAGTAAGTATACTTCTTTTGCAGATAAGAAGAAATAAGGATTTGTTCTCATTATTCTTGACTGTACTATTTTCAAATCAATATTATGAATAAGCAATTTAATTTCAATGTTAAAAAATTAAAGCTGTGTATATATTTTCTTTATGTAAGGAAAATAAAAGATGTGAAAGCTTTTGTCATGTCCTAAAAATTCTACAGCATTAAAAATTTTTTTTTTTGAGTTTCAAAAGTTAGGTCGGGCACACACTAGACCATATCGAGGGGAAATGACACATGTTTTCATTGGTCCAGAACATGGCAGAACATGGCCAAGTCACCAAGTGGCCCTTTTGTGCATATGAAAAGTGGCAAGTCTCGTCTAAAAGGCTACCTCGGGCTAGCGGAGGCACTAGGTCGGGCTAGCGCTAGTCACTGCACACCAGTTTCAGCACAGCCTTTTTGGGTGAAATGGTACTATTCACCCTACGTCGGGCTAACGGGCATTTACAACATTTTGAGTTCACACCACACGAAAGTGGCACTTGGTGTCTTATTTCCAGATGAGATTGACAATGGTGTATACCATTAGAGCCACTTTGGAGTCCATTGAAGTGCCCCATATGGTTCTATTTTTTATCACACAGAGTGGGGTTTAGACATGCTCATTAGATGGTATATGGTCTTATCACTTATACCATGAGTGCCAGTTTGGAGCAACCAGAAGATCCCTGTATGAGTCTATCTCTTATCACTTTGATTGGTGTTCAGACATGTTAATTTGGTGACATGTGGTCTTATCACTTAGACCATGACTGTTAGTTTGGAGCTCTCATAAGATCTCTGTATGGTTCTATTTCTTATCGTTTTGAGTGGTGTTTAGACATGTTAATTGAGTAACATGTGGTCCTATCAATTATACTATGAGTGCCAGTTTGAAGCTCTAAGAAGATCCCTGTATGGTTCTATTTCTTATCATCTTGATTGGTGTTTACATATGATCAATAGATTGTATGTGGTCTTATCAATAATACAAAGAGTGCCAGTTTAGAGTTCACTAAAATTACTTCTATGGTTCTATTTCTTAAGACTTTGATTGATGTTTAGACATGATCAATACATGGTTTGTGGTCTTGTACTCTTTACCAAGAGTGCCAGTTTAGAGTTCATTAAAGTTACTTCTATGGCTCATTTTTTTATCACCTTGAGCAGTGTTTAAACATCTTCATTCAATGGTATGTGGTCTTATCAATTATACAAAGAGTACCAGTTTAGAGTCCATTAAAGTTACTTCTATGGTTCTATTTATTAACACTTTGATTGATGTTTAGACATGATCAATACATGGTTTGTGGTCTATGTAGATAGCATATGGTCTTATCAATTATGCAAAGAGTGCCAGTTTAGAGTTCTCTAAGATTACTTCTATGGTTCTATTTATTAAAACTTTGAATGATGTTTAGACATGATCAATACATGGTTTGTTGTCTTATACGTTTTACTAAGAGTGCCAGTTTAGAGTTCATTAAAGTTACTTCTATGGCTCAATTTCTTATCACTTTGAGCAGTGCTTAGACATCTTCATTCAATGGTATGTGGTCTTGTCAATTATACAAAGAGTGCCAGTTTAGAGTTCTCTAAAATTACTTCTATGGTTCTATTTCTTAACACATTGATTGATGTTTAGACATGATCAATACATTGTTTGTGGTCTATGTAGATAGCATATGGGTCTGATTACTCAAACCATAATGGCCAGTTTAGAGTTCACTACAGTTCTATATATTGTTTTATCTCTTATCTCTTTGATTTGTGTTTAGACAATGCTTAGAAGTAGAGAGGATATGTTCAAGTACAATTTTTAATATCATAGAAATTACCTTTTTGGATCTATTTCCTTTTGTTGCAATGACATTATTAAATGTAGTGCCTAGATAATGAGCTGTGCCTACTTAATGAGCTGTGCCTACCTAATGAGCTGTGCCTACCTAATGAGCCAGCTATGAATATTCAAATATGTGCTGTATTCATTCAAAGAGCTTACCTAATGAACTGTGCATACTTAATGAGATGCCCACCCTTCATTTGCTGTGCATATTTAATTAGCTCCACTGAAACCTCATTCTGATTGGTCTAACCCCAAAAAGATCACCTCTTTTCAAAAGGCATGTGTGACTAGATAATGAGACTTAAATGGTATAAAAGTGCTTCTTTTGGAAATTATCCTCATTCAATCTCCAACATGGGTTCCTGCTTATCATTCTCTCGCCGATGGCCATCTCTGGAAAGTATTTCTCCTCCAAAGGTTCATCCTACCAGACAAGTCCATCGCTCCTGTCCAAAGGATACCACGTTGATCCCTCTCGAGCCAACCACACCTCTCGAGGTTGAGGAGTGCTCTATCTGCATGGAGGATTTGGGTGCAAGAGACACTTGTGTACTTTTATGGCCATGCACACATGTCTTCCATGCTATACGGTGGGGAAATTCCAGGTGTCTTTGGAGACCATCCTCATTTTGAAAAAGAAAGACTTTGAACAACGCTATATCCATGTCAAGGAATGGATGGATGGTTCATGCTCGGTTTGTCAGTCGTCCATATTGAACGATCAACAACTTTTCATCTTGACAAGATGTTGCCATATCTTCCACCAAGACTGTTTGCGGTGGTCTTTGGAGTTTTACTCCAAACATAGACCACGATGCCCACATTGCTTGGCAGGCATATGCGAAGAAGGAGGAATGGACATTGTTGATTTCAATCATTACACAAAACTACAAAAGATGAGTCAATCAGAACAGAGAAAGTACGTGCATGGGTGTATGCACATGTGCTGAAAAAAAAAAAAAAAAATGAACATGACAAATTATAATCTCCTCTTTGACTTATTCCTTCTTAATTTGATTAATTCAATGCAATTCAGATTGATTAAATTTTGATGCTTCATGATCGGTTGGAGCTTAGTGGAGTCAAAACATGTGAGACATTCGTACGTAGCACAAAAGGGCCACTTAGTGACTTAGCCATGTTCTGCCATGTTCTGGACCCATGAAAACATGTGTCATTTCCCCTCGATATGGTCTAGTGTGTGCCCGACCTAACTTTTGAAACTCAAAAAAAAAATATTTTTAATGCTATTGATTTATATCTGCTTGTGATCTTCAAGTACGAATGCATGTCTTGTAATTTGTCTGATGTTGTAGGCATTTGACTGACATAAGCATCAAGGGAAACAAATATATCACAAACATATTTTCGGTCCTCCGAAAGGGTATGAGGTCTCGTATCATGCTACAGTCCAAACTCAATTTAAATATGCAATTATACAAGCTAAATATATAACTCAAGTCCAACTTATTGTTATTGTCTGTTATTTATTCAATTGATTTTTATAGATCCTTTGCATGTAAGAAGCCTCAATGGGAGATTTAACATCTTCGTTAATTGAACCAAATGGTATAGACTCTTTTGACCTGATGTGATCAGTTGGATGGGATAACCCTGCTCAAGCTGGACGTATCACAAAAGTCCAATTTCTTTTTGTTGTCTATAATCAATAGATTTCATGACACATAGCTTCACCTAGAGATATATTACATATTACATAATTTATAATCCAACCAAAGGGTATGACCTCTCATGACCCAATGTGGACTGTTTTGGGTGGGATGATCCTGCACAAGCTGAACATATAACAAAAGTCCAATTTCTTTTTATTGTCCATTACCTAATCAATAGATTTCAGGACACATAGCTTCACTGAGAGATATATTACATATTACATAATTTATAATCCAACCAAAGGGTATGAACTCTCATGACCTAATGTGGACTGTTGGGTGGGATGATCCTGCACAAGCTGAACATATAATACAAGTCCAATTTCTTGTTATTGTCTGTTATTTATTCGACAGATTTCACGCGACAAAGCTTCACTGAGAGATTTATTACATAATTTATATTCTAACCAAAGGGTATGAGTTCTCATGACCTAATGTGGACTGTTTGGGTGGGATAATCCTGCTCAAGCTAAACATATAATACAAGTCCAATTTCTTGTTATTGTCTGTTATTTATTCGATAGACCTTTGAACAACAATACACCTTCTTACCACGTTTGTACCATATCAAGATCCATATCAAAGCAATACATAAAATGAGAGAGCAAAGACCTATAATTGAATATAGATATGGTGACCAAATGTTACCAACCACAATGGCTGGTCTTTCATTGCCCAAGAGATTGGTTGTGGCATTCAGCAAGTGTGATGCCACAATGCCAGCTGACTGTCCAGCTCTTCCTATCCCTTCACTGCTGCCATTTGCTTGATAGATGACATCAGTCTGATAACCCTTCCTTTGAACACGACCCTCCTTTGTCATGACATCAGTGGATGTCTTTTCAGTATCTACAGTATCTAAACCAGACCATGTCCTGTTGCATCTGAATGGACCACTCCCTGTGATGGCAGCCTCACATGAATGGGTGCATTCACCCTTACAGTGTGTACTCTTCTCTATGTTACACTCATGGGGGGACCTCACCCACTCAACAAAATCAGCAGCATCTTCTCTCCTCATGGGTACAATTACCTTGCGATTGTAAGATTTTCCTTGTGGGGTCCATGTTGTGTATGTCAAAGTAGGCTTTTCAGTGACATTGAAATGAGTGTAAGTTGGGAATTGTTTATCTAACCACACACAGAGGTACTTTGACTCCTTGTGACGGAAGCGGCGAGAGCTTGTGCTTATGCATCGGTCTGTGTCTCTTACAGTCCGGTGGATAAATGTGGAGTCTCCCCCACTTCTGAAATGAACTCTTAGACGCGCTGACATTAAAACATAAGCGGCATCAGCATTGTGTATATCAGATACTACCTCTATACACACGCTGCTCCACTTTGGTATGACAAAAATTCTTCTAACATGAAAGTCAATGCCACTTGTCCAAGCTTCTCTGTCAGTGATTGTGTGTGAGCACATCTCATCATTTCTTTTGTCTAACATGAGAGATTCACAGGTTGGTCGACAGTGAGGCTCATGACATCTGCTTACACGTCTGTCCTTGCAAACAACTTTCTCCTCTACTGAAGGAATTCTCCCCTCAATGGAGGAAGCAATGTCACATTTCACAGTGGTGTTGTCTTCCTTTCTGACTGTAAATTTGATTTCATCTGGAAGGATGTTGAGTCTCTGTTTCATGTGAGACTTGTCTAACACTGTATTGCAGAGAGAGAAGGATCCATTGGCCACATCTTCAGCAATGCAAACTTGCTCTGATAGTTCGAGTGTGTGGTGTGAGTAATCACTGTCCAGTTCATACTTGAATGAGAAACTTCTCTTGGCAAATGTCATTGAGGCAGCAACCTCTTCTAGATGGAAAGATGCACATATCATTTCCATATCCTTCAACTTTTTGATAGCCTTGATTGATATTTGACATGGCGGCCGTATAGTCGCTGCCATACATTGTGCCATGAAAATAAAGAGTAGATATGATATCACAATATACTTCATGATGTTGAGGTTGATATTTTTAACTTCATTCTTCCAAATAATGCAAATTATATGAACATTTATGTTGGGATGTAAAAACCAATTTTCATCCATTTATCCCTTGTTGAGATTTCATGTTAGAGTAACAACAAGCGGCATCACTTGTATGACCACAAAAAATAAAGGACATAGTATGTTTGGTTATTTATTTCACTGCACAAAATTAACAAATATTCAGATGCACAAAAAAAACACATTCTCTAATTTTAACAAATAACAATGACATGAGCGATAGTTTTGTCATATTCTGCCTTTTATTGGAATAATTGGTGTGCTCAAAGAGCTACAAATAACATTCCCAACCATTGGGTGTAATTGTTGGTAAAAAGTCACCTGAATTGCTTCATGTGTTATACCCAGTATCATTTTTATACTCCTCCATGGCTTGTTTAGATGTCACTATGCACACTATGTATTGGCAATTATGTTATAATTAATCCATTTGAAACAGAATGTAACACCCCTCTTGTGTTCAGTCTGAATTGGTTTACTCTCACTTTGTAAATGTTGCCTTCCTTGCCACTTTTTCATATGATGCCAACAAGACAGCCCCTGGCCGTGATTCTTTTACTCTTACAAATGCTTGGTCAAATGTAAGTGACTTGTTTTGCATGGCCAAAAAACATGCCACTACTACTGGAGCTCTGTGCAGTCCTGCCAGACAGCTTACTACAATGGTTTGCTTGCCAGGTTTTCTTGACCATGTCTGTAGTAGTGTAACAGCTTTTAGTAGACTGTTGCTAGAGAAGTGACTCCACTCAAATTGGGAACATTGAACCCCTAGCATTGGTTCATCAATTGGGATGAGGGATAACCACGAAAATTGACCTAGCTCAGAGCTCCTGATGGTGGACAGAAATGTCCATGCCTCCTGCTTGGACAAGACCAGTATGTGTTTTTCATTACCAATGTTGATTGAGGAGGTCATTTTTTTATTAGGATGGTCCCAGGTGTACACAAATGATAATCTTCATAAGATAGCAGAATCATTTAATAGTCATGTTAGCAAAGGAAGTTAGAACATCCATTTTTTTATACACTGTGTCTTTTTTTCTCTGTTGAATGAGGTGTCGACGTGAAACGGCTACTACATTTTTCCATGCCTGTGGACCCAAATAAATGGAGGCAAAAGAACCTATCAAAGCAAAAGTGTTCCTCTTACTTTTAACTGCACGAAGTGTCAGAGAAGAGTTTTTCACTTTTGTGGTCACCGTTTCTTCTTTTGATAATCTGGTGAGCTTTCGATTTACACCACACACAATCAAACACAAGTCGTGCCACAAGAGATGATTGAGGCTTATTTCACTTTGCCCCTTTTGTTCAACTAAAGTTATACCCCATTGATCACTTATAATGAATACACCTTCTCCCAAATAAGACATCATCATGACTGATTAACCGAATACTTTTCTTGAATTTGAATTCTAAAGGTTGTGCATAGATAATTAATCGTACTCACTTTGATTGGTTAGTGATCAAGAAATGAATACATAATTAGTCTTCCTACAATTTCATTGGTAAGTGATCAAGAAATGAATACATAATTAGTCATCCAAGAATAAGGCTAGTGATCAAGAAATGAATACATATTTAGTCATCCAAGAATTAGGTTAGTGATCAAGAAATGAATACATATTTAGTCATCCAAGAATTAGGCTAGTGATCAAGAAATGAATATATAATTAGTCTTCCTACAATTTGATTGGTTAGTGATCAAGAAATGAATACATAATTAGTCATCCTTGAATTTGATTGGTTAGTGATCAAGATGTGAATAAATAATTAGTCATCCAAGAATTAGGCTAGTGATCAAGAAATGAATACATAATTAGTCTTCCTGGAATTTGATTGGTTGATTCACTACAATGTCACTCGTGTGAAAAGTATAAAGCCTCCAGACAACTTCAAACTCATCATTCCAAGAAAAAAAGTATTATCATTACCACCACAAACAATTTGTGATAATGAATCAAAACATGAAAGCAGACAGTTCTTCTAAGATCAAGAGGGCAAAGAAGAGAAAGGCTTGCCAGACTAAAGAAAATACTTCAAAGCATTTTAAGAGAGCACTAGAGGAGACACCTGATGAAACCAAGTTGCCCACCAAAAGGATTTGTAGGGAACAGCAGGCAGATACCCGAGGGGAACAGTCATGCAATGCCAGTTCTGTCACTGATGAATTCAATGGATTGAGCGCTTCTTTGGATTCAAACATTGCTTGCCTGCAACCAACAACCCACGCTCCTGAATCTTGTGTGACAACTCCATCATCTAGTACTGCAGTGAATGGCACAGAGCAAAACACAGAACCTATGAATATTGAACACTCTTGCATCATTCCCCAAACAACATCTGATAACATCATTGCTCAAGCCCACAAAGGAAAATTGAAGATATCTAAGAGGGCCATGCAGGCACTTGAAAGGGGTAAGCTTGTGGCTACCATACCAAAGTACAATTGTGACACGATCATCTTCAATGACAGGAATGATGAACACTTGAGTCCCATGACACCAATATATCGAAGGAGTAACCTAGAGGAGCTTGCGTGGCACCAAACCAGTGACAATCTAAACCTGAGAATGAAGTTGATGGATATAGAGTGGCATGAACTTGCCAAGATGGACTGCAAGACACTTTGGTTTTTGTCCTTCTTGGAGCAACCACACATGTGGCTGGACACGTGTAAAGATGAAGAATGGGCTGAAACCACTACAGACGAGCCCAGTGGCGAAGATATGGCTGATTTGATGTTTGCAGGTCAGAAATTAGTTGAAGGAAATACGAGAGTTGTGGATCAAGATACTAGTTGTCCCGACATTCAAAAAGATGTCAGCTGTGTGGTGGTTGGTGACCCTAACTGGATAGCGAGCACATTTGATGGGTCATTGTCATATTCTGATGCCTGCGACCGAACATACAGAAAGGTGTTTAGTTTGAAACCAGAAGTGGACATCAAGTCGATTGGCAAGGCTTTGAAGCGGAGCAATGATTTTCCAGTGATGTGTGCACTAGAGAGTAGCAGAACTGTACTGTACGAAGACACCCATCATTTGATTGACTTCACAGAGAAGACAAGAATGATGGGCTGTGCTCTCAAACCAATGCTGCTGACAAGCTCAACTGAGATTTCTCTTAGGATCCAGGCCTTCTATCTTGAAGAGCTGTATCAGTGTGGTGCTCTTCAACTCAATGAAAAACCTGCTGACAGCACAGGGGTTTTCTATAAAGTAAGTGACGAAGACCAAGCCACACGCATTATGGCACTTGGCAGGTCAGACACCATCTTGTATCAAGTATATGTTGCCTGCAGTATTTGTCACTGGGAGCACAACCACCTCTGGAAGCCAAATGATGAAGATCAAACGAGGGAAGCAGTCATGAATACTCTCTGCTCAAACTGTGGTAACAATACGTTACAAAATCTTTCAAGCTTTGTCCTAAGGGAGGCTAATAATCGTCAGACGATGGACTTGGGTTGCTCAAGAACTGTCCATTATGAAGTCCCAAAATCAAAAAAGGAGACCTTTCTCCCAATAGGTGTGACTTCTGTGGGCGACCTACCGAAATATGAGCGAGTCTGGCCCTCGTCTAGTGCAAAGCAATTGAAGTTGGACTTGGAGGTAGTGTCACAGCGCAAGAACCAACACACAAAATGTATTGCAGTGACATTGTTCATTCCCACCACATTTGACAAGACAAAGACGCTTGATAGCATCAGAGATAGTGTAGCAGGACTTGGTATCGATGTGGAGGATGGTATTGAGCCCGACAATGCACATCTGACAGAACTCTTTGTGTACAACAATGGGCAAGAGCACAGGATAAAAGCTGTTGCTACCAGAGTTAAGATGTCACTATCCCTGAACAAGAAGTTGAACTTCATCACCACTGAAGTCCAAGCAAAGAATATGAAAAGAAATTTAAGAGGACTGGAGGACACCTTTAGCATGACAAAGAGTGGAGGAGGATTGACAAAGGTGACCATAGACCTGCCATCCTCTCATACCACAAGAAAGTTTGGTGTTCAGACAGTGGATGAAGAGGTACAAGTGCTTATCCACAAGTCACAGGTTTTGGTTTCACCATCCACAAGATTGGATGGGAAGAGACAAGAACCAATGCGTCTTACTGAAGGGGGTGGCATGTACACAGCTGGAAACACGTGGTGCCACCCAAACTGGGAAGAGAAGGAGAATTTTAGACGGTATGGTCTGTCTGTTGTGGCAGGCATTGTAAGCAACTTGCTAGCAAAGGGAACAAAGACCATGAAAGGTAAAAAGATCCACTTGTTAAAAAGGGGAGATCACTTGTGGAATTCCCTTGATGAGGTCAATGGTATGGTGCAGACACAGGTATCAAAAGATTTGCTGAATAGGGCTGTACTGAATTCAAAACAAGTCAAGGAAGCTTTGAAGGCCAAAGAGAAGGAGATCGAGACCATGAGGAGAGAGATAGATGCATTGAAATTGAAGGAAACGAAAAAAACTGAAAAGAAAAATTCACAATTAGAAGCAAGAATAGAGGAGTTGACTGCTCTGTTAGAGGTTGTCACTCAGGAGAGAGACATTCTCAGAGAGGAGAATAAATGTCTGAAGAGGGATGTGAGGGCATTACAACGAGCCCAAGACAACCTTATGTCAGACCTCAAATCGATGAAAAAGGAATATTCTGAACAAAAGGGCCAGTTGAGTGTCATGCAGCAACAGCTAACAATGCTGATGGATGAAAGGAAGGAGAAACAAGAGGTCAAAGAATGTGATGAGACAACAGATGAGCGAGATCTAATGTTCATGGACTCTGAATTGGTGGATGAACTGTGGGATTGTTTTTGTGACAAAGAAAACCTTATTGCCTGTTAGCTTCATAGTTTCTTTTTCAAAATAAAGAGATAAAAAACATATATATCGCGTGTCTTGTGTCTTTCTATATGAATCATGTTACATCACATGGAACGGATTTGTTTATAAGGATTATTTATGTTGATATGCTATTGAAAAGGAATAATGTAACATGGAAATTTGGCTGTTCTTTCTCTTATGGATCGTGTCCTGTATAGTTCTTGTCAAGGGGGTTTCTCCATGTCGAATGCGTCTTCAGAACATCAAGGTGGTGCCTAGGGACAAACTCTTGTGTGGGGAATTTGTCATTACCACACCAATGTTCACACAGAGTGTGATTATGGACAACATCACTTTCACAGTTGAGGCCTCATCCAGATCATTGAATCCTGAAAATAGTTTCAATGTGTTGCTTTCGAACCAAGTCTGTTATGAGTTTGGAAAGTTCAACATAGGAATTGAACGCAGTCAAATGGATTCAAAGATGTCAGTGCACCTTTGTGGTTCCCTACCAGCAAGATTGCAGGAGATGGATGGAATCATATTTAGGACATTGGCTGAGACAAAAACACCAGTGCTTTTTAGTAATAGTGGACAAAAAGAGCAGAGAGGGGTCTGTCATCTTGACTACTATGACAGAGGATATATGATTCCTACAAATCAAGTCATGGAGACTTTGCCAGACAGGGCAAAAGAAGGGTCTGCATTTCACTGTAAGCCATGGTGTGCTTCCATGTCAATAGGTGATGGGATGGAATATGGCTGTGCTAATTTAACGAATGTTGTAAACAATAGAGATTTTGGAGTAGCTCGCCACATAAAAGTGTACGACACACGAATGCTTACTGTAGAAAGCAACAATGTTGTGTGCATCCAATTGTTTGTGGAACTTTCTCAAGACATAAAATTTATCAAACTTAATGAGACCAGCGAAATCTATGTTAACATTTTCTCAGGACACAGAGTCAAACACAACGTCAGATCAACATTGAGTGTAAACAATATATGCCTTGGCAGCCAGTCACCTTGGATGAGACCTTCAGAGCTGGAATTGATGCAGCCCATAATGTTTTGTACATCTGTACCAATTAGGAACCCCAATAGACGTTTGTCAGACAATGATTCTTTCCGCTTTTATGGATTCTTGAGATACACAATAGTAACAGTGTCTGGGAATAAGTTTGACATGACACTGGACATAACTAACATGCACAAGATGTACTTTTCTACGGTTAAACATACAATGAAAAGGCCAATTACCAGTTGCAATGGTGCTACTTTGGGACAAAAGTGCACCAAATGCAAGGAGTCGTGTTCTGCTATGTTTCGTGGGAGAGGTTATGTATCATGTAATGATGAATGGTATTGGTATGGAGGGAGAGAGATCAGACACACGGGTCAAAACAAACAGCATATTGAAACGCAAAAGAATTACACACATCATGCTTTGAGAGGATCTGCTGCAAGACATTTATCGTCCTTATCAGTCATGGTATTCCTACTTGTATTTGCATTATGATAATAAAAATGATGACAAAAATAGTATATTGTTTTTCGTTGTGAATTTTATTTGATCAAAATCACATCAAAGAGCACTGTCTTCTGTTTTGAGAATTTTCTCCAAAAGCCTCCCACCCACCATGTCCCCGAATCCAATCAGCAAATCTATGGTGCACTTGCCTTCCTGCAATTTCTCCTATCATGTCCGGTGTGTTTATTGGCATTTGATACTCTTTCACACATACCTCACCAAAAATCCCACAGAAAGAGTAAAGAGTAGCAATCCGGCTCCAACTGCATATATTGTCATCAAACATTCCAGCCATGATTTGCATAACCGTCTCGCTCACGTTTGTTTTTGGTAGCTGTTGGATAGTACTCTTCCAGTTTGAATGGTGCCTCTCAGATATAACTCTGCACATTTGCCGAATCTTCCTTGCTGTTTCGTTTGGGCAAGCCATATCCCTTGGATAGCCTATTGATACATACTTTATTGCATCAACAGCTAGACTGACACTGACACATTCCATCTCTGTTACTTTCTTTTCCTCTTTTGGGTCTGTATCCATCACCAAATAATATGTTAGTAAGTAATGTAAGTGAAAAATTGGATTTTCTAGATAGTACTCTCTTTTGCTCTTTTGAGTCTCTATCGCAATATATTATTTTTGCATGTGGTGTAAGGGATAAAAATGAATTATTTTCTGTGTGATCACTTGGATCCAACTAACATGTCCATATCAAAACACCATCATCACTAGATGGTCAATACGTTACTTGGGAAGAGGACCACAAAATTAGTCAGTAGGAGTATTGCTTGTATGTTACACTATTCTATTTAAGCTCATACACACTTAAATCAAACAAACGGATAGATTAAAATAAAATAATACAAAAAGATGAAGCATTGTTGGTTTTGTTTATTTCAATTTGATAAATCATTGTGCAACAGCTGTTTCTCAATTAGTTAAGGCCCAAATGTGACTTGATCCTTCATCATTTTAATAGTGTCATAGGACAATAATCCAGTCACTGGCATATCCTCTGGGTAATCACAGGTATATGTGTAATGTCTTCTATATACGTTGGCAAGTTCTTTATAGCTTCTTTTCTTGCAGAGACCAAATTTGCCTTGCCAGAGTGAATCTGCCATTGGTACAGCCTGTCGAAGGGAAGTTATCTCTGGATCCAAGATCTTGATGTCCCTAAGGAGTAGGAAAAATCCTGATACTCTATTCTTTTTCTTGCCCATGCTTATATATCAACCCACAGTTTGATTGTGGTACTTATTTGAATTAGTTTGGCTAAACTAAATTCAATTTTGCACACAGACAAATAATCTACTTATGCATATTATTAGCATGAGGACAACACATAAAAGCAAACAACGGAAAACATGTATCAAAACTCTCAAATTCAAAGGATGCTGAAAGGTGTTCCAGACATTCATATTCATTCAATCAGTGGCCACGAGAACAAGGTCGCCGTTCAGTTTCCAACGGTTGCCCTCGTGCTCTTCTCGGAGACTGCACAGACAGCGCTCTATGCATGCTACCTCGTTCCAAAGAAAGGTGTGGCATTTTTTGGAAAGGATGAAAAGGCAGAGTTTGCCGACTATGCTGCGATGTTCACCGAGGGGACAGAATATGCTATGCGACACATCAACTTCTCACCACTTGGCATGGCGTTGGACATGAAAGCAAACGATAGATCGACACGTTTGAATAGCGTGAACGTGATGAGGCCCCATTCAACACACCTCATGAAGGAGGACCATTCAAACGGGGCAGTTCATTTGTCTGTGGCAGAAATGGACAAGACATTCGATCAGATCCAAAAGACTGGATCAAACACGAGGGGTTTGCTACAGTTTGGACTCATGGTACATCGAGCAGACTATCCTGACGAGGTGGTGCTTAAAGACCACATAGACACATTCAATCCACGTCACGCCAAGTGGGTCCTCACTCGTCTGACTGTGGTCGATGCAAGGGTTGAAAGTCCCATGCTTCGGCAACTTCAACCAGTCTGTGACCAGTGGGAGTGTGATGGACCAGACATTGACGAGACTGATAGTGACAGCGTGCCTGATGGGATTTTGGACAGAAGCATAGTTGCCTGTAGGGATCCTACTGCCAGCAGACAAGTGGATTCGTGTGTTCCTGTGTCAGTCAAAATGTGCACATACGACAGGTCAAATCTAATCAAGATTGTTCTTGGTATCACAAAATGCGAGGTGATTAAAGATAGTGCCAAAGAGGTGTACGAGAGGGCAATACACATCTTGAATGACGTTCCCCGGAGAGTGATTCACATCTAACCAATCAAATCAAGCTTGTGCTGCATTTTAGTTGAACATACTAGTGTCATGTGTACTACAAGTTAGAAAAAGAGAGAGGAAGTCATGTCCACACACAAGATTGCAACTTGCCTAATATTATCCAACGCATTTCTAACCATCTTAGCGATGTCAGTAAATTCAGATCATGGCATAAAGAAAATGAACACTAATGTATTTTCAAATGACATGGAATTGGCCACCAGAAAAGCTCTCCAACTTCCAGATGGGGATTACTCTACAATCAAAGGTGATAATAGGAAACCAGAAGAATTTGAACGCATTTTGAACAACGATCCAATTTTCAGTGATGAAGATGATGCGGATGGCAGTGGGGATGATGATGGGGACGACGATGGGCATGTCAAAGCAGAAGAAAATGTCTCTGTTCATAATGAGTTGAACCAATGTGAAAAAACATTAGCTCTTTTCAAAGAATCTCTAAAATTCAATGTTAATCGTGTGTCAAAGTTGTCAAAAAGGTTAAGGAATCAATCTAAGACCCTGTTGAGGACAGTGAAACTGATGTGAATAAGATGTTGATGTTGAAATAAAAAATGACTTTATTTTTTTGTTCAGAGAAGATTGCGTTCTTGGTACTTGTGGTGAAAAAATAAAACCTATATATTTTAATTACATGGATGAAACAAAGATGAAACACCTGTACAAGGTATCTCTGAAGATCCTTGATCAAGCACTTACCATGGAGGAAAAAATGACAGAATTAACAGGAGAAGAGAAACACCAATTAGCACTCTACTCTAATAAGGAGGATAAGGAAGCCATCATCTGCAAGTACCACAAAGCTTTGGCTTTGATGAAGTACATTATGCGACAAAGTGCCACATGCGATAATGATCGATCAATACAGGTCCATGCTAAGAAACTGATACATTCTGCAAATTATAGAGTGGGCCAGCTGAAAGATGCAGATAGGGATCAGCCAGAGACAGATCAATTTAAACATATAGATGAGGCACTGGCACACACCATCTTGAACGAGTTGGTTACTTCCAACGATGGAACGATGTTTAGAGACATCATAGGCCAAGCAGAAGCTAAGCAGGCACTTAGAGACACTGTGATCATGCCCTCTATGCGTCCAGAGATATACACTGGTCTTAGAGCACCCGTTCAAGGGATACTACTGCATGGTCCTCCAGGAAATGGAAAGACTCTCTTGGCCAAGGCTGCAGCCAATGAGTCAGGTTACAAGATGTTTAATGTCTCATCTTCTACAATCACATCCAAGTGGGTTGGAGAGAGCGAGAAGACTGTCAAGACACTCTTTGCTCTTGCACGTCTTTTGCAACCTTGCATCATATTCATTGATGAAGTAGACTCACTTCTCAGTATGAGGAGGGATGGTGAAAATGAGGTGAACCGGCGTATTAAGACCGAATTCATGACTGAATTGGATGGAGTTCTGAAACAGAAAGACGATAAAATTGTGGTGATAGCAGCAACAAACAGGCCTAGTGATCTTGACGATGCCATACACAGAAGATTTCCAATGCAGATCCATGTTGCAATGCCAAACCACCAAGAGCGTGTACAATTACTGAGAACATTAACTCGAGGGGATCAATGTGGACTGACAGACCAAGACTTTGAAAAAATAGCCAATTTGACCCATGGGTATGCAGCATGGGAATTGACGACTCTTTGTAAGGAAGCTGCTTTAAAAATTGTTGGTGATATGACAGAAGAGGAACTTCTTTGCATAAAAACAGAAGACATAAGGCCACTCATGTATTGTGACCTAAAGTGCATGGTGAGAGAGAGAGATGCAAAGAGGTTGTCTTCACGTAGTCGCAGCGTAGTTAAAAAGAGACCTTAACCACTTAGCCATGATGGACAAGAATGTTGGTTTGACACTTTTGACACACCACAAAAGTGACAGGTTGACTAGTCATCTTGAAAGACCATATGATCAACAGACATACAATGAATGAGAGTACACCATCCAAAACTGTGCATAGATAATTTTTTTTCGAAGCTGTAGCATAACTTGATTGGACAAGTTTGGAATGGTGCCTAAGTAATTAAAATATCAGAGTAGACATTTAAAAATGTGCATAATTAATTAAATAATCCTTTGGTATAAAAGGAGTTGTTCTTCTATGATAATCAAACCATTCAAAACAGCAGTCATGACCACAAAGCAAGAGAAGAAATTCATAATGATGATGGACAATCTCCCAGAGGTCAAGAACTCAGCACTCGAGTTTGATCTTCTCGTGGGGGCAAACACGCAGGAAAACATTTCCAATCTATCTTTGGAAGATTTGGACAGAGTTAGAGGAAAGAGAGTTTCCCGTGAAAAGTCATGTCATTGTCTGACAGAGTGTGTGACAAAGACAGGAAATATGGTGAAGAAATAAATTATGAGAGTGAATGACCATTGTTTGAGTTGATCTTTCTGGTGTGTTTATCTAAAAGCTTGAAATAATTATTTTGGTATAATAATCAATCTCACATATGACTTTATCATTTTCATTGAGATTATACATTGTATCAAAAAACAACTATGAAATTGTTTTTTTTTGTTTAAGATTTTATTTGGATGTGAACATTTAAAAAAACATCCATGAGTGATGAATAAGTTCAACAAGATTGGCTCTCTTCTTTGCATTTTTCTCTAAACATTTTGTCAATATATCATGCAACTCACTGGATACATCTCTTTCAATCGTGATTGGATTGATAGACTTAATTTCACTTATGTCAAATGGAAAGTCACCATGCACCATCTGATATAAAAAGGCTCCAAGACACCACACGCTATTAGATTCCCACATATATGGTTCTTTGCGTAACATCTCCGGGGAGGCATAACTGACCGTTCCTTGGAACTTGGTCAGTGGCTTTGCAGATATCCTACCTGCGAGGCCAAAGTCAATCAACAAGGCTTTTTTGCTATCCATGTCTATCACAACATTCTCAGATTTGATGTCACCATGATAGAAACCCATCTCAGCCATGTTGAGCACAGTGTGAACTACCTGTGTAAAGATCCCTCTTGCTTGGGATTCTGTAAGACAGTTGAATGGGATGTCATCCAACATGTCAAATGCATCCTTACTGTTTGTCGGCCTATTCATGACAATGATCCACTTGCCATTCCCAACATCAAAGAACTCGAGCAGGCGAATGACTCCAATCACTGGTTGGCATTGTGACAATATACAGATTTCGCTTGGTACCTTTCCCTTACAACATTCTTCATTACACAATGGGGGATTTTCAACGACCTTGATGGCCACCGGTTTTCCATCTGAGTTTCTCTTTCCTGCATACACTGCTGAGATACCACTTTGGATAGCACTACCAAAACTATAGAGGTTTTGTATCGTTTCCATTTTGAACTGAGCAATTGGTTCATGGCCACTAAACATAGATGCTGGTTCACTTTTACTCCTTGCAAATTTTTTTTCATTTAGTCCTGTGCGTCTTTGAAGCAATTTTGTCAGAAAATCATCAAACTCACACAGTCTCCCATCCAATGATTGTTCTTTAGAATTGTGCACCACAATCTGACTCTGATTTTCTTTCATCGTCCTGGCATAGGTTACTTGTAGAAGCTTCATGTAGTCTTCCATGGTCTCGAATTGTGTCTCCATCTTTCTGTTTCTTTTTCCCATTCTCTCCAAACAAACCTCTACATCTGTGTCCAAGAAGAAGATAGCATCTGGTATGGCATGCTTGTACCCTCTAGCCAGCCTACCATACTTTGACATGAAATATTCCCAGCTGAATTCTGCCATGTGTCCCTGGAGTCGAAGTACACGAGAAAAGACATTACAAGCCAGCATACACCTGTCACCAATAATCACATCTTCTTCAGATGTATTCTCAAGTTGACGTAAACTTTCTTCAAAAATATCAAGTATGTACAATTGTGTGCTGCTGCCATTCCTCGGATCTTCATAGAACAGTTCTAGAGGACTGATGTACCTACCATCCTCCGTGGAATAGTGACAGAATTTATCTAGCGGTTCATCAAGAAAGGTATAATTTGGATACTTGTCTTTGAGTTTTGCCAACAGAGTTGATTTGCCTGAAGCAATCAGACCTTCCAATGCAATGAACATGTTTTCGGTGGGTTTTGACTACATCAGATTGTAATACATCCGCTTATACAATAACAAATGGTTGAAGTGCTAAAATGGATTTTCATATTGAAAAGGAAATATTAACAAATCATGACATTTATGCAATGAGATGCATTGTATACGGCTAATAGAAGATGTCTCACCAGCTGACAATAACACATGAATGGAGAATTCCAGAAGTCAAACAGTATGCACTGGATAAACATATTGCCTTTGCAGAGGATGTCTTGAATCACACTCTACATATTTCATCAAGGACAGATTTGCTGGAGATTGCTCGTTCAGGGGCCCACCACTACCAACTTCGTTACAAAATGAGATAGAGATGTGAAACTTGGGCAGAGTATGTAATAGAATGTTGTGAACAACATATCACTCAGCTAAAAAAAAAATTTCCAATATGCTTTTTTAGTATTTTCTAGAAGGAAATATTTAAAAAAAATACCAGCCAGCTACACTTTGGGATTTTGGCTGTCAGCTGTTATTTTTTACCAGCTGGGAAAGTTACCAGCTCAGAATTTGTATGGAATTAACAGCTGTTAACTTTGTTCGTGGATGTTTGTCAATGCCAATTTTTTTTAAAACTTATAATTACAGTAGAAATATCATTAGGCTTGAACAATCTTTGTCAAATAGTGTTCATACAATATAATTTATATTTTGCAGTTTTCAATGGCGAAATTGCTAGTTGGTGTCAAAATCTCAATACTTAACCAGCCAGCCAATTAAATTCATCAGTCTGTCAGCTAGGCCATTTTGAAATGTCAAATGTATTTTGAGCCAGCTGATTCATACCAAAAAAAAGTTCCCAGCTGGTAAACATACCAGCTGGAAATGAAATGCTTTAGTTACAAGCTGCCAGCCAGAAAAGTGTGCATATTGGCTCTTTTTGCATATCATATAGTGGTGGGCCCCTGCTCGTTTTTGTCATGGAAAAAGCATATCTCATCGCATAATTTATGGGTTTGTAAAATCTGCTTCTATTGCATCGTTGAGTACTTCTGATTGCTATCTCAAAATAACCAAATAGTTTGTTTCTACTTTATGTGTTTTTACAGAACAGATATCAGACATCCTCCAGTGCCTTACAACAAAAAGTGGTGTTCAGATGGTCATTGGGTGCCGAAGAAATCGGATATGATTCAAATGCGTTGTGTCCACAGAATGATTTGTCATGACTGTGCGAGACGACATATGAACTGCAAAGGCTACCCGTCAATTGCCTACATGAGAAGTCGAGATGGAATATGTTCAGTTTGTGATACAAAAATAAAAAAGTAGAAAGGGCAACTGCAAGTGTTTTTTCATTCTATGCTTTTATTTTAATCCAAGAACAACAGTCACAAGATCCATTCTTAGAACAAATCATACTGAAACATATTATCATTAGAATAGGTATAGATACCAGTGCTAAAGTACTGTATAACACGGGCGATAGTTGCCCGCCTACATATGTGGGTCTTCCCTGGAGTGATGGCTTGTCGGTGATGTGTTCTACACTGTGATTCATTTTTAGTGTAGATTTATCAATATTATGATCATCATTACCATCTTTTTCACTCCCTTGTATAAAGTCACTCTTTGTGTCTTCATGTTTGCTTATAACTGTTTTTTCATTCACTACATGTCCTTCATCATCTCTAGAATGAATCACAGAGGCATCCGTCATGGATGTAGTGGCCTTAGACTCATTATGTATAGGTTCAAATCTATGGTCTTCCTCAAATGTTATGTCAACAACTGCATTCTGTTGAATTGTATTGAATGCATCTTTTTTTATATTTGATCTTGCAAGCTCCTCGTCATCTCCAGAATTGGAGGGGATAGTGTCAGATATCATATCTGTTGCATTCCTGTTTGCCTTCTCCTGCACATCTGTTTTAAAAACATCCACATCATCTCTGGGTATTTCATTGTCTTTGTCATATTTCTCAGTTGCCTCAACTGGGTGTGTTTCCAAAGTCAGATTTGTATATTGAGATGTAATGTTTGCTGTATCAAATGTTTCAGTTGTGTTCACAGTTCCTCTATTTGTTTGTGAATCAAACTTAGCCTTTACATCTCCGGTTGTTATGTTTGCAGCATAAGATGTTTTGGTTATATTTTCAGTTTTACTACCTCTGTGTGAATCAAACTGAACCTCATGGTCACTGACTGTCACATCTCCAACATCAAATGGCTCAGTTGTATTCTCAGTCTCAGAAGCTGTGTGGGAGTTTTTAGTTGTAATGTTGACGTCAGACATTTTAGTCTCATTGTCCGAGCGTATCTCAATGTCCTTCAACTTGGTTTGCATGGAATGGGGTATATTGGTAGTGCTGTTGATTTGAATCCCTCTCTGTAAACCCTTTTCATGAGACTTGATGCCTGAAGCAGCAACAAGCTGTGATGCATTATCCCTTCTGTGGTCTCTATGTCTCACCCTGCTTTCATCATCTGGCTTGTTAAGAGATGTTTCATTGCCTCCATCTACCAATTTCAAACCTTGTCTTAAAACTCTATCTTCCACATGTGATTCAATTTCTGGAGTTGGTGTTGTGCCTGTGTTTAGTATGGGTGTCACATGTGTCCAGGAATCATTGCATTTAACTGGTCCATATCTCATGATTACAGCTTCACAAGAGCTGATGCATCCTCCACTACACTGATCTCTCATCTGTCCAATGCAAATGGCTGGAGACTTTATCTTCTCAACAGCAGATTGGCCTGAATTCTTTTTCATGCGAAGTGGTACTGTGCGTGTATATGTTTGACCTGTCATTGTTTCTGTCTCATATGTAAGTGTGGCTTCTCTATTGACAGTGATTCTAGAACCTCTTGGAATTCGCTCACTGAATCGGGCACAAAAATATTTTCCCTACTTATTTTGGAAAGGATGTGAGTCCGTGTTGATACATCCCTTCGTGTCCTTCACATTTTCTTTGATGAAATGTGGCCTTTTTGTTATGCTGTGCTGTAGAAGAAGACCCTGTGTTGATGATAATCTGTACGTTGCATTTGCATTTGATATGTCAGAAATCACCTCCATGCAAATACTCCTCCACTTTGGAATAGCAAAGAGTCTATTGACATAGACATGGATGCCACTTGTCCATGCCTCCTCTTCTGACATTGGACTTGAACAAGTAATTTCTTTGCCACTCCCTACCATGATGGACTGACAATTGGGTCTGCACATAGACTCTGCGCACCTGTTTCTGAAAATGTTCCTGCATGTATCTGTCTCATCTACTCTGTGACTCCCAATTTGGCTTTGGGGCGTTGGCTAAGTTACCTTACACTTGGCTTCTGTCTCACCTGCTGCCCTGCCAATAAAATATGTTTCTTCGTTGATAACTGCATGGAGTTGTTCCATCACATGGGATTGATCATTCAATGTTCCACAAAGAGAAAATGAAACACTCTCCTTTTCACTGATAGCACAATGTCTGTCTGACATTTGAACCACGTGTGTAGAGTTGTCGCTGGCTCGTTGATAAACAAGGGAAAACATTTTATGCTCAAAGGTGATTGAGGCCCTCACCTCTACAATTTGGAAGGATGCACAAATCATTCCCATGTTCTCCACCTTCGTGATGTTTTGAATTTCAATCTGACAAGGAGGCCGGATGGTCTTAGCCATACCTTGCACCATGAACATGAAAAATATTATGACCAATAACTGCATCTTTGAAATGTTTTGTTTTGTGCTTTGTATATGTTTCACTGCATCAATATAAAACTCCTCAATATATAACTCATGTAGGTACAGTGTAAAATTGAATTTTCATGACACACCCACAATAGGCAAGTCATTTGTGCCCCAACAAGAAAGCATGTAAACAACAGTGATCAATATGTATTTGTATGGGAAGTGTCACCTGACCCATCACAACTTTATGCTGGATGAGGTGAAGTCATTGCTGCAAAAGTCACTGAGACGAAAGGAACCAAAACTGGTAGTTCAAAGTGCTCTTGAACTCCAATGTGGAAAAATAGACCACCTTTCGTGGGACAAACTCCTCGTATTTCTCTTCGAGGACCATTCACTGATGTCTTTGGATACCATTATGCAGATGTATCATCACTACCAGAAGAGAGACAAACACAATTTCATACAGACAATGATTAGGCTCTCTACTTGTCGAATATCTGCTTGCTTGCCTGTGTTTGCTATGCATGAAACAATGTTGACTGTCTTTGAAAAGATTGCACAAACATCAGTCATTCCATCGCACTTGGATAACTTATTGGAAAATGCTGATTCAGTCACAGGTTTGAGTGCATCAAAAATATTTGCTAGCTTGGAAATGGCTTGGAGCGAAGGAGACTTCAACTTACTCATTGGTAGCATGAAGTTAGCATCTATGTTCCTAGATGTGGAATCAACAAGATGCCCATCAGAGAAGGGTGTGTCATTGGTGACCAAGATGTTTAGGCCCTGGGAAATGGAAACAAAACCACAAAAGTGCTATTCCACAGCACAATTGATCCTCGCCATTCTGCATAATGCTACAAGTAAAGAGGATTTAATCACGACGAAATATCTTTTCCTATGTGCAAAATTTGCATGTGCAATGCCACATCGTTTGATGTTGTTTTCACCCGTCACACAATTGATCTTTAGGTCTCATCTCAGCAAAGAAAAGGAGTCGTTGCCCATAACAGTCCACTGGTCTGAGTCTCAACCCTTGAATGAGATGCCACATTATGCAGTTGATAAGCACACATACAGGGGAAAATATGGAAGAAGCTCTCCTCTTGTTGAAAGACCAGTATCTCTGAGCGAGGACATGTTTCATGAGTTTCATGGAATTAGAAAGAAACAAACTATGGAAGATTTCTTTGTTGATGGTACAAAAGAGGCTGTGTCCTATACTGAGAACCCATATTGGGAAATGACCAAGGAGGTGTACAGAGGTGCCACACGACAAAAGACTGCAGACATGACAAGAGAATTCTACGAAGTGTTGATGGACAGGTTCCCATCTCTCTTCACAAAGAATGATAGATCTCTCCCTTTGTTGCAAGTGCCTACTTCGTCCTCCAAAGTGTACACGAGAGTAGACTTGAATGCATTGGAAGTGATCAAGGGTCCTTACAAGCCAAAGTCAAGAAAGTATAGTAATGTAGTGAAGCATCACAATACCATGCTCAACGTGTTCCAGGACCAGCACACATTGAGGGTTGTAGAAAGGAAAAAGGGTGACAAGAAATACCTTGTATTCCCCCTTGTCACAAAAGGAGATGGTTCTCAGGTGGAGCCACAGGTGAGATGTATCAAGGATGCCATTCAAAAAGGAGCCCTGAGTAAAGTGACATTTGTGTCCAGAGAACAACTGGGACTGGTACAAGTGCATAAGTTGAGTGAAAGAGAGATTGCCTCGTTACCATTGACACTGTGGCTGCATTTCATTTTTCGATGGATATTGGGTATTGGAGACTCAGGTTTGTACAACACCATCAGCAATGGATCAAGTGTGTATGGGATAGACATGGAAGAAGATAGAAAGGATATAATTCCAACATCCCTATGTGATGCGCTCTTTTCTAAAAAACCAAGACGAGAAATATGTCATCAAATTGAGCATCTTATAGGGGAGAACAAAAGCTTTTTTACCAAAAGACTTCAGGAGGTTTTATCCAACAATCAAATGCAGCTTGGAGAGAGATGTATACACAGATTAGAACAATTGCTTTCACTCCTTTGACATGTTGGCTCAAGTGTCAATTTCTTAATTATATTTTAAAGATAATGAAATAAAAACACATTACAAAAAAAGTTATTTTGTATCTTTATTCATTGAACCATTACAATGCCTTTAACATCTGAGCATGACATTTGTAGGTCTGAGAGAGATTCTCTCAATCTTCTGAATGCAAGATGTTGCATAGAATTCATCCTTTGGTATTTCATGCATCTTTCCACATATGTGATAATGTCATCAAGTCTTGTGGCAGCTACCTCGGTGTGCACTCCATGTAAATCCTCAACAAGGGATTGGTGAAAGTTATTTCCATGAAATATACCATTCAATGAACATTCCACTTCAACAACTGAAGCACTGTGGTCTGCCCCTAATTCTTCAATAGTAAATGAGATACACATCTTTCTATAATGTTGGTGCTCTTTTATGTAAATAACCACAATCACAAATAATAGGTGAGGAGCTGAAGATTTAATCATTCTTTAAAGAGAATGTATCCAAGCTTCTTGATTGAGGCTGGTCCCAGAAAATATTCTTTGATGTTTCTATTCCACATTTCAATGCCCCCATCCACTTCAAATTTGTGTGACTTTACAGCTTCTCGGTAGTCTATGATTTTCTCTGAGTCATCATTCTCATCATCCTGAACTAGATCTTCATTTGATCCTTCAACACAAGACATGCAACATCCACTCTCAATTGAAGTCCCCACAAGAACCTTCAGTTGGGTGACAAACGTAAGCTCACCTCTCGCTGCAGGGACCAGAATTTTGCCCAAAATTGGCTTAATCTCACCACCACCATTCGAATACATGTAGTTGTTTACTTCCAATTCTTGACATGTGGCTAATATTTTACGAATAGCTGGTAAAGGAAACAGAATGTGTTTTTTATTGTATTGATACAAATTATCCTCATTTTGTTCCAGCTTGATGCCAAATTCCTTTATCTGTTGAATATATGGCTGTTGTAATTGTAGATATGACTGTAACAAGTGGTCACAACTGAACAAGTCAACCATGAACTGCATGATAACATTGTTTTCTTGACACTTCCCATGTTTACCACTGTCCACCAAATTCATTCCTTCCATATCATCATCGCTTATGTCACTCTCATCATTATCTTCAAAATTGTCAATGGCTCGCATTGCCAAACACTCTACTTTTTCATGTTCTTCTGTGCGAAACACCTTTCTCATTTCTTTGGGCACCAAGTCAAAGAGTTCTGCATATTGATTCTCTGTTCCTCTTCGCAACAGTGCATTCATCAGTTTCATGTAGGACATATGCAAATCGGACAAGAAAAATTCCCATACATTATGGTCTAGAATAGGATCAATTGCCTCTCTTCTATCCCATGACCCACCATGTCCACTTCCTTCAGTCACCCCATGTACATAACCCATTTTTTGGGGTTCTTCCGATGTGATTTCGTTGTAGGCAATAGTCTTCTTTACCAAATCCCGACCTGACCAGGTCACCAGGAAAGGGCACCATACATGAGGATGCGAACACCGAATGGAGAACGAGTCTACTCCCAACACCTTATCCTTCAGAGGGACCAGGTCATTCACACTTGCAAGGACCACAGACACCCAAGTATCCTTCTCCATATTTGGCACTTTGCACATTGAACGAAATGTGGTTGTGGCTGACTTGGAAAAGAACTTAGGCATATCAGAGATTTATTTACTGCATGTGCATAAAAATGTGTAAATAACAAATATGTCTTATACGAGCATGAATGTGTGTTCTGGTAGTCTTGCCCATGCAACTGCAATCACTACAGCCATCACCATGTCATCCACTTTGGATTGGTTCTTTCTACTCCTCTTTCCTGAATAGATGATGCTTTGGCCCCTCCTGTAACACCTGAAGTTGCCAGCTTGTTCAAGGAAAGTCTTTACCATGACTTCACAATCTTCTGTCATTGGAATCATTGTTCCCATTCCAAATGACATGGAGCCTTTTTGATTTGACAATTGGGATTCGTCATCATACTTCAGAGTGAGTAAAGTGGAAACGGTACTGATCTGAGATGCCATGTACACTACCCCCTCATCTAGTGCTCTTTTAAAGTAGGAGACCATATTTTCTTTGTGTCGGGTGAGTACACCAGGTAAAGGATGTCCTTTGCTATCATGTTGTTGTGCAAATCTGATGCGAAGGGTGGTACTGCGGAAGTAGTTGTGTAATGCATGCTGCACATAGGCAGATAGGTCATGAGAAAGGTTAGCTTCCACAAAAACCCTCACTTCTTTCTTACAAAGTAAGGGGTATAGGAGGAAGAGTGTTTTCAGATTTGTAATCAAGAGATCAGCATGAATCTCATTCAGCTTACCAAGGTGACTTGGTTTGGAATAGAACTGTTCCAGACCAATTATCTGAAAAAAAATAGCAAAAAAGAGATATGAGAAAGATACATTCGGAAAAAAAAACACGATCTGTAAAAACCAATTTTACATCATAAAAAATATTTGAATAGTACAATACACATCACGGATGCTGTTACTGTACAAAAACAAAATGACATTTCAAATTGATGACTGGTTACTCTTGTCTTTTCATCCAATGATACAGAAGCGTGAATGGTTACTGAAAAGATTTACAACATTCTGTCTCAACAAGGGACATATAGATATGAGAAATAACACAAGGAGATTGAAGCATTGCAGTATGCATCCAAAGATTATCCATAAGATATTTGGTAGGCATCACCCCACCAGCGCTGTCTTACTGCACCAGGATGAAGACACATTCAAAGCATATATGGAGCTGTCTACTGGTATGATCATGGGTGAACAAAAATGGGAAAAGACAAAGACTCCTTTGGAACGTACAGCTCTGGCAGCTGTGCACCACAGACCCCTTAAAGATGCTAGATGTCTCGTTGAGAGTGTGTTGCACAGCAATGAATTTGCAATTGAAGTGTTGACATTATTTGAATTGTGCAACATGACTCTCTTTTGCAAAGAAGATTATCTGACAAACACAGACAAGTCTCGCCACTGGATCATTCACTATTTGACTTCCATGGTGCTGGGTGTATTGCAAGGAGCAGATGCCTCTTTCATTCTTGCGAATAATGGATCTCAAACTATGTCATTGTTAAAACATACAGCCACCATAGTAGGCACAAGCGTACACATACAAAGAAGTCATCTTTCACACGATTGTACCTCATCAGAAATGAATATAACAGGGACAGAAGTGGCACTATATTACAAGATGAAAGGTCGAACCATGTTGGGTAAAAAGAGTTCAACCATCAATGTGATGGACCTGTTGTAATCAAAATTACACTTACCACAAACACTTGTCCTATACAAAGAGCAACAGCTAGTCCTATCCCAGATACACTGCTTCCAGCTTGCACTGGATCAAGACTAACGTATATGGCATCAGCAGACCTCTGATCTTCTACAGTTAGGGTGATGGTGTTTTCATTCACAAGCCTCTTCAGTGCTACCTGAGAGAAGACCTCTGCATCTCTCTCTCTGGTATGGTCATTGAACCCACATATTTCTTGTTGATATGTTCCAGGAGCTACAAGCTCCATGACCTGTCTGACTGGATCTTCACTGAAAAAAATTATAATAATCAGCTTTTTGTAATATTTTTAGTCATGGTCATGACTAGCACAAGAGCAGCTTCACTTGTGAATGATCTATTTTTTTCAAGATTGCAGCAACATCAATATGATTTGGCAGATGTGATGGAGGGCTTGGATATGTTGGATAATATCAAGGGGTGAAGCAACAACTTTTTACCCTCAGCCCCTGATGTAATCAGGCTGAGGGTATTGCAGTACTCCTGGCATGGGTATGTATATGTGTGTGTGTGTGTGTGTGTGTGTGTGTGTGTGTGGCAGCTTTATGAGATTTGATACACTTAAGCATCTGGTGAAGACCTCCGACTTTTTCTGGGAAACATGACCTTCACCTACTTTTCAAGGTCAAGGGGACAAATATGTGAAATCCCCATCATTGCTATAAATCGAGACAAAATGTTGTCAGCTTTATGAGACTTGACACACATAAGCATCTGGTAAAGACCTCAGGCTTTTTCTGATGGAGTATGACCTTCACCTAATTTTCAAGGTCATGGAAAATTGTATCATGAAATCCTCATCATTGCAATAACCCGAGAACAAATGATGGCAGCTTTATGAGACTTGACACACGCAACTGGTGAAAACCCCAGATGAGTATGATCGAGTATGACGTTCACTTACTTTTCAAGGTCACAGGGACAATTATGTGAAATCGCCATCTTTGCGATAACTCCAGAACAAATGATGGGAGCTTCATGAAACACACATAAGCATCTGGTGAAAACTTCAAACAATTTTGAAGGACAGTGACCTTCACCTATTTTTCAAGGTCACAGGCCCATCATCTCAGTAATTCTAGAGTAAATGATGACAGTTTCATGATACTTGACACACATAAGCTTTTAAAGGAAGCAGATGTACACTTTTATGGGTTTTTTTACCCCTGCATCAATTTTGCTTGGTGCAGTAATGTTTTGTTCACAAATATTGTTTGGAGCGAAAGTTGTACAGTAAGTTACCATGGCTGAGGGTTGATGCATCTCTGATGCATATGTCTTACCATCTGTGCAGCTTGTTCCTGATTTATAGTATCATCATCACACAGTGTTTGCTAAAACTTTTTGACCCACATCAGACAATATGTCTGATGTTCAGTCAGCCAACATCAGACATTTGACTTCAACATCAGACATTTCAATGCATATTTTGTCTTTTTAGTTTCGTGGTGTTTTCGTGCTTGTGACAGATATTCAGCTTATCAAACCTTCATACCAATCTACATACCTACCTCAGGGCTTGACATTAACTATTTTGACTCACTTACCCACAGGGTAAGTGACAGTCAAAATCTACTTACTTGCTTAGATAATTTAATATTGGATGACCTTGAGCAAGTTTCAAGGTCAAAGGAGAAAATTATAATAATCAGCTTTTTGTAATATTTTTAGTCATGGTCATGACTAGCACAAGAGCAGCTTCACTTGTGAATGATCTATTTTTTTCAAGATTGCAGCAACATCAATATGATTTGGCAGATGTGATGGAGGGCTTGGATATGTTGGATAATATCAAGGGGTGAAGCAACAACTTTTTACCCTCAGCCCCTGATGTAATCAGGCTGAGGGTATTGCAGTACTCCTGGCATGGGTATGTATATGTGTGTGTGTGTGTGTGTGTGTGTGTGTGTGGCAGCTTTATGAGATTTGATACACTTAAGCATCTGGTGAAGACCTCCGACTTTTTCTGGGAAACATGACCTTCACCTACTTTTCAAGGTCAAGGGGACAAATATGTGAAATCCCCATCATTGCTATAAATCGAGACAAAATGTTGTCAGCTTTATGAGACTTGACACACATAAGCATCTGGTAAAGACCTCAGGCTTTTTCTGATGGAGTATGACCTTCACCTAATTTTCAAGGTCATGGAAAATTGTATCATGAAATCCTCATCATTGCAATAACCCGAGAACAAATGATGGCAGCTTTATGAGACTTGACACACGCAACTGGTGAAAACCCCAGATGAGTATGATTGAGTATGACGTTCACTTACTTTTCAAGGTCACAGGGACAATTATGTGAAATCGCCATCTTTGCGATAACTCGAGAACAAATGATGGGAGCTTCATGAAACACACATAAGCATCTGGTGAAATCTTCAAACAATTTTGAAGGACAGTGACCTTCACCGATTTTTCAAGGTCACAGGCCCATCATCTCAGTAATTCTAGAGTAAATGATGACAGTTTCATGATACTTGACACACATAAGCTATTAAAGGAAGCAGATGTACACTTTTATGGGTTTTTTTACCCCTGCATCAATTTTGCTTGGTGCAGTAATGTTTTGTTCACAAATATTGTTTGGAGCGAAAGTTGTACAGTAAGTTACCATGGCTGAGGGTTGATGCATCTCTGATGCATATGTCTTACCATCTGTGCAGCTTGTTCCTGATTTATAGTATCATCATCACACAGTGTTTGCTAAAACTTTTTGACCCACATCAGACAATATGTCTGATGTTCAGTCAGCCAACATCAGACATTTGACTTCAACATCAGACATTTCAATGCATATTTTGTCTTTTTAGTTTTGTGGTGTTTTCGTGCTTGTGACAGATATTCAGCTTATCAAACCTTCATACCAATCTACATACCTACCTCAGGGCTTGACAATAACTATTTTGACTCACTTACCTTCAGGGTAAGTGACAGTCAAAATCTACTTACCCTGAATTGTATTCTACTTACCCGGAAAGCAGCGGGTTTTTTGGCAGCGGGTTTTAGGCACGCCTATGCAAAGCAGCAGTGCTTTGCATCAGTATATATATATATATATATATATATATATATATATATATATATATATATATATATATATATATGAGTGGATATATATATATATATCCACGCAGCGGGTTTTAGGCACGCCTATGCAAAGCAGCAGTGCTTTGCATCAGTATATATATATATATATATATATATATATATATATATATATATATATATATATATATATATATATATATATATATATGAGTGGATATATATATATATATATATATATATATATATATATATATATATATATATATATATATATGAGTGGATATATATATATATATATATATATATATATATATATATATATATATATATATGAGTGGATATATATATATATATATATATATATATATTTAGAAGCTGGTACAGATATGAGGTACTGGAGGTATTTTTGTCAGACCTCATTATGGGGTACCATCTCATACCTTAATGTGTGTAACAGAAGAGTGCCATCTGGTGTTAATAATGAAATTATTTTACATACCTCACAAATCTAACCTTCATATCAATGGCGCTAATGCCATTATCCACCACCAGGGCAATTATTACTACCTGTGACACTAGATGGCAGTGTTTTATATAGATATTGCCTGGTTGTATAAATATGCTTCTCAGACATGTTAGTTCAAAAAGGCCTTGTACAGGTTACTTATGTAACTGTGACTACGCAGCTACACTATGAAGAGTGGGGTATTTTATATGCCTCACAGTACGTCAATGCCCCGCAAGACAGGTCTGAGATTGGTAAAAACCCCATATCTGATACAATCTCTTTCTATATATATATATATATATATATATATATATATATATGAGTGGATATATATATATATATATATATATATATATATATATATATATATATATATATATATATATATATATATATATATATATATATATATATATATATATATATATATATATATATATATATATATATATATATATATATATATATATATATATATATATATATATATATATATATATATATATCCACTCATATATATATATATATATATATATATATATATATATCTCTTTCTCCACATGTTCTGTAACCATGGTAACAGCTTCCACCCTCCTCTTCCAATCCATCCATCTGTTATGACAAGCGAGACAAGATTGCCTTGTAACTGACATAGAGATGTCTGAATAGTAGTGTAGCACCTGCACCACTTTTGGTCATGCGGTCAAGCAACTGTTCATCACTGTGGAATGGCGCCAATTAACGTTCCAAATGTCTCAGCAGCCAGTGCGAAACGAGCCGAGCATATCCGAAGATGTACGAAGTTTTTGACTGGTACCCCATCTTTTTTTCATTAAATTTATAAAGAAATCACGATAGGGGACCAGGCGAATGGGTGCATTTGATAATTAAAATGTGCGCCGCGCACACGTGATCAAAATCAATCGCTTTGCGGGCTTTAAAAGGTATCTTGTACTCGACTTTCCACGAATTGAACCCCCGCCGGGCGGAATCAAATGCGCACAACAATGGCGGATTTTACGTTTCGCTACGGGCCTTCACATTGAGGTAAATTATTCGTTGAATAAGTCACTTACCCGGCGGGCAAGCATATGAGAAATCTGTGGTTGCCCGGACTTGCCCGGTCACCACAAAAATAGCGCCGGGCAAGCGGTTAATGTCGAGCCCTGTACCTACATATCTACCTACATATCTATCTACATACCTACCTACATACCTACCTACATACCTACCTACATACCAACCTACATACCAACCTACATATCTACCTGCATACCTACCTGCATACCAACCTACATATCTACCTACATACCAACCTCCATACCTACCTATATATCTACCTACATACCTACCTACATACGTACTGTACATACACACATATTTCTGATCATTTCTCAATCGAATATTAATCAAATATTCATATAAAAGAGCTAATACCCCAAATTGTAAAATTGTTGTCTGCTCTTCTCAGCCTTTTTGACTGGTGCGTGACGATTTTTAATATGTATTTGAACTAGAAATAATGATAGGAGACCAGATTACGAACCACATTTGATTTATTATGCCCTCCTCCTCCGATGGAGGGCATATAGTAATCACTTTTCCGTCCGTGCGTCCGTGTGTCCTTGTGCCCGTGAGTCCGTGTGTCCGTGTGTCCGTGCGTCCGTCACAATATTTGGAATGGCCAACACTCGAAAGTGGCTGGACCACAGGGATGATACTACATATGCCTACAACAATATAGTCCAAGTTAATATTTTCCATGAAAGTTTGGTGACCTAGGTCAAAGGTCAAGGTCGCAGTAACCATCGGGTCAACTTTGGCCGTGAGCACTCTTACTTCCATAAAAATGTTTCAATTTTGACACAAGTTGGTGTACAGGTGTATTTTATGAGGGGCTAGGCTAAGTTCGATGATGGGCGATACTGACCAAATTTTGAAGTCATGGCGGCCATTTTTCAAAATGGCTGACGTGCTGATTTTGTGATTTCTTTTGAGAATACACTTATATCAAACATTATTACTTATTATCAATTGGTATAAGCTGCAAAAATGATAATTTATGTAATTGGGTCAGTGTGACCTACTTTTCAGGTGAAAATCGACATCCCCATTAGTATTTAGAGTGGCCCTCATTTCAATGCTGCAGGACATTGGGGTTTGATTCTACATAATGTTTGTAAAACTTAAGACCCCATAAAAAGATTCCATGGAATTTTTCCAACCAAGGTCAAAGGTCAAGGTCGCAGTGACCATCGGGTCAACTTTGGCCGTGAGCGCTCTATCTTCTGTATAAATGTTTCAATTTTGACACAAGTTGGTGTACAGGTGTATTTTATGAGGGGCTAGGATAAGTTCGATGATGGATAATACTGACCAAATTTTGAAGCCACAGCAGCCATTTTTCAAAATGGCCGACATGCCGATTTTGTTAATTCTTTGCAGAATACACATATATCAAACATTATTACTTATTATCAATTGGTATAAGCTGCAAAAATGTTAATTTATGTAATTGAGTCAGTGTGACCTACTTTTCAGGTGAAAATCGACATCCCCATTAGTATTTAGAGTGGCCCTCATTTCAATGCTCCAGAACATTGGGGTTTGATTCTACATAATGGATGCTGATTCTGTGAATTTGAGGTGCGGGGCAAACTGGCCACTAGGCGGCACTGGCCATAGGGGTATGCAGGAGGAGGGCATTGTTCTGCGTTCTCTGAGCGCATTTTAATTATTTTTTATTGTTAAATGAGTATGAATCCTGAAAATGTGCTCGACTTTTAAACAGGAGTGCACACTGCGTAAATAATCAGGCAGGGACAAACATAATGACCAGGATATAGCTCAAACTTTACCAAATGGCTGCAATCAAAAATCTACAAAAACAAACCAATAAAACGTATTTGTGATGATTACAATGAGAAACTGCACAGGTAGAGAATGGCAGACAATTTGGCCACTGTCTTCAGTCATTATCGGTGGACAATGTGATATAACGGCCAGCTTCGTCCGACGGGCTGACGACTTTTTGCGAACACTGATCACATATACCCCAGAAACCATCACAATGTTTAAAAGGGAAGGAAAACTGCACAAGTTGTGGATTAGCAATTTAAATTTCTTTGATATGAACACATATATAACATAGAAAAAGATCTGAGATATCATTTTAGTAATTTTACTGTTGTCAAATTTTCAGAACTTGTAATTATTTTTTGCCAATGGCAATCATCTTGCCAAGGGGATTATAGTAGTATAAGCCAATTCAGAATTTAAGGAAATGTTTGGGTGATTTCTTGTTGACTTTGGGTCAAGGTCAAGGTTAAGACCAGCCATATTATTACTTTTATTTTTATGCTCTCTTTACTGTAAGAATATAGCAATATGCTATTTGGCATATGTGATTGGACTAATGTTGGTTCGGCAATGCCAATATCCATAGTTAACATTTGCACAAAAAAAACTTTTTCACCACATCTTGAAGAACTTCCCTGATAATATTTGTCATCAGGTTGGTTTTGGTACATGTAAATATGAGTCAATCATTGGACCCATGCTTTAATTCTATGGTAATCTTTTCTTTTTCAGAAAACGTTACGGGTGTCAATTTGTCACAGGGTGATATTATCAGCAACTGGACATGTTATTTGTGCCAGCGACAACCAAGTTATGAGGAAGCAATAGAGCTCCGGTCTCAATATCTTGAAAACGAGGATTATGTCATCATAACACCAAATTATGACGTTCTGATTAAATGCACATTCTGTGGCACAGTTTATCATGCAAGCTGTTTGAAAGTGGATGTCAGGGATATCACATTAATGTGCCATAAATACATTTGTCGAGACTGCATTCTTTAAAGTTAAACTTAATGGCTATAAATATCCAACATAGGATAATCAGTAATTGGATGAAGATTGAAAAATGACAATGCGTCAGGATATTTTCTCAATATTATCGAAAGTTCTTTTTTACAACTCAGCAAATTTTGCCAAAGAGGCATTGTTGGAGCCTCTGCTGGAACAAGGATATTTTAGTGTCTAATTCGCTTTATAAATTGAGAATGTAGTGTAAGGACATTTTGGTGTCTAATTCGCTTTATAAATTGAGAATGTAGTGTAAGGATATTTTAGTGTCTAACTCGCTTTATAAATTGAGAATGTAGTGTAAGGACATTTTAGTGTCTAACTCGCTTTATAAATTGAGAATGTAGTGTAAGGATATTTTAGTGTCTAACTCGCTTTATAAATTGAGAATGTAGTGTAAGGACATTTTGGTGTCTAATTCGCTTTATAAATTGAGAATGTAGTGTAAGGATATTTTAGTGTCTAACTCGCTTTATAAATTGAGAATGTAGTGTAAGGACATTTTAGTGTCTAACTCGCTTTATAAATTGAGAATGTAGTGTAAGGACATTTTGGTGCCTAACTCGCTTTATAAATTGAGAATGTAGTGTTTCGTTCTGAAAGTTAAGCCAAACATCCTAAACTATTCAATGACATTGACATACATTTTATACAATGTATTTATGCAAATTTTGCCAAAGAGGCATTGTTGGAGCCTCTGCTGGAACAAAGATATTTTAGTGTCTAATTCGCTTTATAAATTGATAATGTAGTGTAAGGATATTTTAGTGTCTAACTCGCTTTATAAATTGAGAATGTAGTGTAAGGATATTTTAGTGTCTAACTCGCTTTATAAATTGAGAATGTAGTGTAAGGACATTTTAGTGTCTAATTCGCTTTATAAATTGAGAATCTAGTGTAAGGACATTTTGGTGTCTAACTTGAGAATGTAGTGTTTCGTTCTGAAAGTTAAGCCACACATCCTAGACTATTCAATGACATTGACATACATTTTATACAAGTTATGTGACCTTATCTTGAAAAACCATGTGAATGCGATGCATTTATAACAAATAAAAGATCATTACCTTACTTAAACCATGGATGTATCTTATCAATGTCTTGAAATAATGCCCTTGTTAGTGACCTTGACCTTCACTCTATGGCCACCTGATCTCTAAAATTGTGTAAAATGTACAACAAATGATTAGATGTTTTAAGCCTTGGAAATGTGACATTCCTAATCCCCCTATCACACCAGAACTACATCGGAATTGTCTCCTTGGTGTTGAATATTTGACAAAAATCTCAAAGTTGATATGTTGTTCTCACAACATGCACAGCATTCCCATGGTACTCTCACTGCATTATTAGTTTTCACATATGAATAAGAATATTCCACTGTGGTCCCATGGCAACATTGCAATGGATGCAGTGAGAAATCAGTACAGACCTCAGGATAGACAGGTTGAACATAGTGAAGCTCACACTGTTTGCTCATTGGGTATCACGGAACATGTGGTTGCTGTCAAGCACTTCGATTATGACAACATAATAATAATAACATATTGGCACAAAAGAGGAATGTTGTCAAATTATTGATATTCACACATAAATGCACATGTAAGCCTGATATTTTAATGTTTTCATCACCTTACACATGATACATATGTGGTCCGGTGGCAGCATATCATGTCACATGAAATGTGACCAAGGCCTCATTTAAATGAATGTTAGATTTTATCATTGTGAGACACAGTTCTTATGAATAAATAAGCAAATGGGTGTTTATAGATTATTAATTATATTTGATTAATTTATCAGACATGGTGCTGTCCATAACAAAAAGTAATTAATATTACTTTATAATTATTTTTCCAATTCACCAAAAATAATATTAATGGGCACAAAGGAAAAAGCTTTGTGAGATACACAATTGTATAAGGGCAAAAAAATAAACATGTTACAAGCGTAAGCTTAATTAGTTGACATGACAGAGGGAAAGGTAATTCATCAGCTCAATAGTTGTCACCTGAGCAGTATAATATACCAGTAGTCAGCTCCATAATGATAAACATGCAGGGTTTTTATGAGAAAAAAAATACATTTGTCAATGGAACAATCAGCACAATTAACAATTTGTTAAAACAAAGCACCCCTTTAAGATCCCCTTGGTCCAGCTCCCTCACTCCTCAGCTTTTCTCACTTTTTTCACTTATTGTGGAATTCTTTTATTCATTATGAAAGAACTATTCTTTAAAACAGAATGAATGTTATGTCAATGTGTAATCATGTCAAACAAAATCATTTTATTTCCAGATAACCAATGTCAAAATCTCCCGTTCAAACTTGGCAAAAGAGGGGATAACAAATTGAAATTTGGCAGGAAGGAGGGATCGACTAAGCCTGGACCAAGACCAGGGTGTATGGCAGGCCAGAAGATCTGTGTTTGTGGGCAAAGATGTCACAATGCAGTCCGAGTTTGTCCTGCCTGCAAAACCGACTTCAACAAGGAGAAAAGGGCCAAACTCAAAGCACAAATTGCCGGAAGAAAAGAAGCTGGGTGCAAGGTGGATACCCAGTATCATCTAAAAAAACTGCAGAACACGGTGAGAGACACAATTTCATGGCTTGATATTTAGGTCTTTGATAAATGGTCCCAAAGATCAAAGATATTCTAGGATCTATTGTAGATTTTCAAATCTACTGGTCAATAGGATATAACTATGAAAATATGTGTAGTTATATGACCAGAATTGTAAAATGAATGCTGTACAGGACGCTCATTTCAGGGCCATGGAGCCAGTACTTATTATCAAGTCCGATATCAAATCCTTAAATTATGTTTAACTGTTTTAACTAGATCTTGATAATTTAAAACAAGATATCTATCCTTTGAAGGAAATTGAAATTGCAATATATAGGCACCAACTATAATGTCTCATTTTATCTTACATCATGGATAACACATTCATAATTTCAAACTATTCCACATCACAATCTGAAGATAATTAAATAAACAAGAGTATATTGGTCAAAACAGGTTTGGATTGGTTACTGGTAAATTGAATCATATCTTTTCAGATGACTGTATTATCCTCTGCCAATTATCATATCATGGTGATTGGTCTCCGTGAAAATCAGAAAAATTGGACATGTCAACAGTATGCGAACACAGAAGCCAGTCGGTCATTTTTAGCCTCGGATGGATTTGTGCCTGCTCTGAAATTGTATGAAAATCATGTCAGGAGATCAGTGAAAGGTAATTTCACAATTTCTGATGTGTAATGCCATACTTTGATACCAAATAAATATCAGGGCCCAATTTTTAAAACAAATTCAAGCAAGACAATCTAATATCCAAATCACATTTGCCCCCATTATCTACCACAGATGGTTTAAATATAATATATAAAGCAGACCAGTGTTAACATTATAAGTACAGATCTATGTTGTTATGTGGCCTATATAGAGTGGCGCTATGCCCACTTTTCAATGACGTCATTACATTATAAAATATATGTTGTAATGATGTCATTGTGTGAGATGTCATTAGAAAGGTGGTGCACTTGCGCACATGCTGCAATGTTTTTCATACTGTTTTGCTTTAAATGGATTGGACATCCAACTAAAACTTTTCAGTCAAGAACATAGGTTTGTCCAGTGATCTGGCTGACAGATCTCTCATTGGTTCTGGTGGTTCTTCTTCTGGTGGTTCTCTCAAGTTGGTTCTTCCAGTCTGAACACTGCACTCACATGATTTAACTATTGGCTAGTTTTCTTCTTTGTGCTCATCACATTGTTAGCATGTAACAAAAATGTTGTAAAACAATGTCCTGACAATGTTTTCAGCACAGAAGAACAACGTTGTTATCAGGCCGGATCACAATGTTGTCTTACATGCTGATCATGTTGAAAAAACATAGACAACTAAACCGGATTGTGAGTGATCTCACATGAGCACAAAATGGCGCAATTCTCATCATGATTCACATCAGCTTTAACTATATTTTGTTAATTCATATTATCTTACACAATTTAACATTAAGTTTTTAATTCCTATAGATGCTGTTTTTTTAATGAAACAGGCAATGTTTAGGCAGTGATGTCTTTAGCTGAGGTGAAGTTGGGGAGTGCAAGCCTAATAGTACCAGTTTGTCTGTATCACTTTAAAGGCAGTGGATTCAATTTCTGGCTGTTTCATCACTGACTTCATGGTACAGTTTCTCATAGGAGATGAAGTCTGAGGTTTGAAGGGTTAAACTGTTGTCCTTGTAAATCATGTCAAGGACCTGCGACGTGGCAGTTCAGTGACAGTTCATGTCTGCAACTTGATATTTGCTACAAACAGGTCTAATAATTTTGAGAGTGAAACCCAGAAAACAAACAGAATGTATATTGGGCTCCAATCACCAATTTGCGAGTTTGTTTACTAACAATTGACTTTTCATTAAATCATTAGGGCTCTGATGGAATTTTGTGTGTAACGTTATTAAGTCACAAGGGGCTTTGGTAACCTATTTTGGGTATTTTTTGGGGGTATCAAAATGGGGTTTATATTCTCAAGCAGGAAATTTGTGCATACATATCAAGTTTTTGCTTTTATCTCAAGCAAGGCGTTTATCTTGCATTGATGCAAACATTGAAATAGAAAAAAACTGATTCAAATGTTTTAGAAAAATGCTTTATTGTGTCAAATGCATTACAATGCAACAAAATTATACCATAACACCGAAGCACTGGGTAAATGTTACAAAATGCTCCCTTGTGGCATCATGCCATTACAAAGTAAATCCTGTCAGAGCCCCACTGTAACAAGTTCAGGAAGGGTCAAATATTAGAGTGATGCATACAAACTTTAAATTCAGTGATTTGGGCCGATTTTGAGCAAACACAATACAAATCAAAACTGATGCGATTTACCATGAGAAGGGCTGTTTTGTGCTGAAGTAAGATCAGTTACAAACTTTGAGATTTCAAGTTCTTGCTTACAGTTTCTTGCTTGAGGTTTCAAAATGCCGACCCAGTTAATGACATCAATCCTGAAGATACCATCAATGTTGATACATGAGCAAGCATCTTTCACAGGATTGAACCTCTACGCCAATAAAAATGTTTTGAACCAGTGATATTAAACCTTAATGTTGAGGCCTAAATGGTATGAATACTTCTGATGTTACAGAGAAACAGACAGGTGAAGATGAAAGACGTGAATTGGGAGAGAGACAGGTGTTTGAAGCTGAGGGTCAGAATCAGGAGTTAGATGTTGATGTAGAGGAGAATGGGGAACAGAGGCAGATGCTGGTAGTTGAAAGACAAGAGATCGAGGGACAGGTTTTAGAGGCTATGGTGCATGACTTGACAGAAGAGACACAGATGCTGGGGATTGAGAGGCAGACGTTTGAAGGACAAGTAGAGGGACAACTTCGAGAGGAGCATGGACTTGAGGTAGTGGGCCAGGTGCAAACTGTAGAGGAGCAAGAGCTTGAGGTAGTGGGCCAGGTGCAAGCTGTAGAGGGGCAACGGTTGGAAGAAGGGGTCCAGGTGCAAGCTGTAGAGGGGCAAGGGTTGGAAGGGGTCCAGATGCAAGCTGTAGAGGAACAGGGGTTGGAAGAAGGGGTCCAGGTGCAAGCTTTAGAGGAACAAGGGTTGGAAGAAGGAGTCCAGGTGCAAGCTTTAGAGGAACAAGGGTTGGAAGAAGGGGTCCAGGTGCTAGCTTTAGAGGAACAAGGGTTGGAAGAAGGGGGCCAGGCGCAAGCTGTAGAGGAGCAAGGAATTGGAATGGATATTGAACTGGAGGAAACAGAGGAAGGCACGTTCATGACCTTCAAACCAGCCAGCAAGACAAAAGGTGTACTATTACATTTGTAAACAATGTAAAAGTGTTATACCCAGCTCGGATAATCTTTGAGTATAATATATCACACTAAATTTCAAAACTTTGAGGAAACTATCAAATATACAAAATAAAAAGAAATCCAGAAAATGGAAACCATTGGAAATTGACTTGAGTCAATATATGCTGTTCCTTGAATTATTCTATTTAATGTTGATCCCCCCTAACATGATTGTGTCTATCTCTTTTTCAGGAAAACGGAAAAAGAAGAGGAGAGATGAATCAAAGCGTGAGGACAACATGTCCTTGTCACACTTAAGAAAAGGTAAATTAACCAACAAGAGAAAAGAAAGTTTTTGCTACAGCAATTTTTGCATAAATTGCATAGTTTGCATAACATGCCAAATATCACCCAATGAGAATCAAAATAACAAAAAAGATTGAGGCCAAAATTGATATGTAACATGCATTTTGATTTGCATTGACATTTAAATAGCAATATGGAGTCAGCTGTAATATTGGTTTCAATATTTTAAGTTGAGTAAATACTTCAAAGAATATTTCCAGAAAATGCTCACTAACATAACAAAAAACAGTGGTAAGCATATATCTAAGGTTATTGACCAATGTTTTAAATGAAGTATTTGGAACATAGACATGTTTAGATAAGGACTTTTTTTAAGGCAACTAAGTCACTACCAGGAAAGTCCAAGTTAAGACATTAAAACTGAGCTAGGAACAATTGGGAGATGGTATCTGTCATCTGATATTCCCATATCATCTTCAAATGTTGTAATGAGGTTTCCATGGTGGCTTCCATGGTGGTTTCCATGGTGGACAACTTCATCTCTATCTTGATGATGCCCTTATACACTTCATGCATATAATTCTGACCCAAAAAAATAACATGCCATGATTTTCACGATTGATATTTGCCATTCATTTATTCCATTCATTATTATTTCATTCATTAATTCATTCCTATAAGATCTAAGAATAATATATTTCTCTGAAAAATATATATATCAGTTCTAGAATTTCAATGACTTACTAAACTATAATTATTATCACCACCTTTAGCTTGATTCCTACTTATATATATTTTTCAATTTTCAGTAATGGAGGCAAAGAAAAGCAGACCACACGTCAGACTACAACGAAAAGCTGGACAAGATATTTGGAACTAAAGACTTGAATAATTGTTTTGTCAAATGCACAAAATCTAAAGCAAAATTTAGATTCATTATCAAATGCACTATGATGATATCAAATGAATGTTATAGTTATTGATAATTCTTGAAACAGTATTAGTTCCATTAAACTTTGTGATCTTGCAGTTAGATAAGAGTAAAAGTCCATCATGATATGCGCGAAGAATATATATATATATATATATATATATATATATATATATATATATATATATATATATATATATATATATATATATATATATATATATATATATTCTCATCATATCCTGTGATTATATATATATTTTGTTATTTAAATAGGCCTGAATAAGTGAAATATAAGTCTATATATGCATAATTGTTCACCCAATTTGGGAAGCAAAGACCATTTCATACACATATATAAGTATAATTGTTCACACTATTTCATACCTTATAAATATGATTATATATTTTATATAAATATGTATATTTTTATATATCTTTTGATACATTTAATATGAATAAAGGGATTAAGCACCAATGTTGCAAAAAATTTAAAATTTACATATTGGTGATAATAAATGTATTTGTCTTTCATATCTATTAACTTTTGTGTCTGTAAAAACTATTTTACAGGAACTTTCTTGTCATCATTTGTGGAGTGTTATAGAGGAACTGAAAGGTTAAATAACACCATAAAAGTATGGCAATATACTTATTACGTCATGAAAAGTTTTGAATAGTTCCAGAATTGAATTGTACCAGAATCACGTCAAACAGTGCTGACCTACTTTGAGCCTCAATTGAGGTCAAACAAATTTCACGCCATGACTCACACTATGGCTGAGACAGACTTCTGCTGGGAATGTACTCTCCTTTGCATCGGGCTCAGTATAACACCCTCTCCGATTATGCAATCAGATATGTTCAAATAGGCCCGTTCCATTAGCCCCAATTAGTATCCAACTGCACATGCACAATGCGATGACGTAATTATAGCCTTTCAGTAAGACAGCACGTGCACGATACAATGACGTAACTTGAATCTCATTAATATTCATGAGCGACCAGATAGTACGACAATTGTTAGCGTCATTGTTAGGCCTATATTGAAGAGGCTTAGTAAAGCTGGGTACTGGGAATGCAACTCTTATGTCTTACAGCAACTTATTTTTTTACTCTATTGTAATTTCAATTTGTCATGATGTTCATATGTGAATGAAATTGTGTTCTTTTAATAACTAAGAAACTACTGTTTACCATTAACAATCATGTTCATATAATACGAATAGTGTTATCAATGAAATAATCATGTACATATGTATGATAATTACAGCAAATAAACAATAATGTGTTCATACAGCCTCACATTTTAAACTGTCTATATCAATCTCCATTTTTATTATATTGTATTGATGCTATATCAGATCAGAATAAAGAATATTTTATGAAATGTTTTGCTTGAATGGGTTTTTTCAGTTTTAATAACAAAATAAGAAATCATCTAAAACAAAACTTTATCTTTCAAAAGATATAGATTGAAACTAAATATTTGAAGAATGACAGCTGATAATTAAAAACATTTATATTTAATCTTAAAAGATGACAATCTTCAAAACCAGATTTGGAAAATATCAAATTGACCACAAGGTGGAGCTTATCATAATGGTCCCCTGGTGGCCAAAATTAACTATAAATGCTTATTTATGTCACGATAAACTTCTAATATATGTTAACGTGTATTGGAGAGGCTAAATTCTAACCTAATCTTTATCAGTTTTAATTAAATTTCTTATTGATATTAAGAATATCAAAATAGTTCAAACTGTGTCTGGAATTGTGTAAAATTAGTATTTTAGTTTATCACGCTTCAATGATCCACATGAGGGAGCTGAATACTACCACCTGGTAAATACCATGATGCACCATGATGCCACCTAGTAGATGAAGCAATAAATGGTCTCAAAAATGGATAACGTGGTCCTTATTTGCAATATGTGCAAAAAGGAGGACGTTGTCTGTTTTTAGTGTGAGAATGGGCTGGTCTGATTTATGTCTATTGCTATTGATACTTGCATTGCTGGATGATGTGGAGGGAGTTTGTGAAGAGGGTTTAGTGGATGTTGCTGTTGGTGGAGTTATAACTGGGATAGTGGATGTTGTAGTCTGATTAGACGTTGCTGAAGATATAGAGGATTTTGTAAAAAAGGAATAATTTTTGTCATAGATTGGCCGTGTGATTTCGGTTTGAATCGCTATTGATTTGGTTTCTTTCGTTTTTACAGTGCTAGAATAGGATGTTTTAGTATTGTTCAAACTTTCTACACGTTACGATGGGTGATTGCCTTGGCAATTCACACATTTCATGACTTCCGAAGAACACTCTTCTCCACTATGCTGGGCTGTACATTTTGGGCAAGTTACATTTCCTTTGCATCGATCAGATCCATGTCCATACCTCTGACACTTGAAGCAGCGCAGAGGGTTTGGAATAAAAAGATCAACTGGGACGTTTAAATAGCCAACTTTAATAGATGTTGGAAACTGCCCTGCTTCAAACGTCAGGATGAATGTATTGAATGGAAATTTGATTCCATCATTCTTAATAAAAATTCGTTTGCATTGGACTATATCTGGATCTTTTAGTTCATCCACTATTCTCTCTTCAGAAACTCCCGCCAGATCTGGGCATCTTATCACCCCTTTTTTATTATTGAGGGTCTTATGAACTGTTATCAAAACTGGAACTGTGGCCAACATTTGGCATCTTGGGTGATTGTCCGCATGGTTTTTCCGCTCAACTTTAATTAATAAACGAGTTCCCATTTTTTAAACTATTTTCGGCACTCCGGCAATGCCTTGAATACCCTTTGCAATCTCAAAGGGGACATTTTTGCCAGGGTTTGTTCAGCATCGTAACTTTCCGCAATTAAATATCTAGGCCATTTTTCTCTTTTATTTGAATCATCATCACTGTCTATGTCATTCCTAGGTCGTTTTTGTTTGTTTTGCGCCATGTGTGTTATTTTATATTTTATCAGCAGGTCCCCTACCCACCACGGAGCCCAACAAGGGGACGCCTTTCTGGGTTGGTAACTCCAAGCCCTGACGCCGTGAGGATACCCAACATGACATACACTTAGGATGAAAACTCCACCCTTTCGGATCTTATTTATATCCCTCGATTGACCCAATCAGCAGTAATCTCCTTTCAGCAAATATTTATCAAAAATTTATCAATTGTTCCTAAATTTCAAACATTAAAATTGTCATTAATAAAAATCAAATAGCCATAATATATTAAAGGAAATATACCACAGGCCGGTTAAATCAGACCCAGGCATAATCTGATCTGCCTGTCTGGTGAACATTTGGATCCAAGACAGGCGTGTTGCAACTGGACCGGTATTACTGCCAAACCAGCCCAGTGCTCAGCCTGTCAGGATTCCATATCCTACCCTACACAGGTCGCATCCCACAGCAAACAGGACGCCCCTTTAGTCGCCTTTTACGACATGCTTGGGGGCAGCGGGGCTATTCTTTAATCCCCGCACCCACAGGTGAGATAATAAATGAAGAAATGTAAAAAAAAAAAAAAACAACAAATAAAACTTGTGTGAATGATACTGTACATAGAATCACGATGGCTAGTACAAAACCTACTGAGATCAGACGCATGTCACTCAGTCAGATTGACAATATGAAAGTCGGTGACATAAAGAGAGCTTTAAAAACAACAATCAAAAGATCCACTAGAAGCTAAACTTAGTGCCCTGTTGGAGGAAATCCAAGCAGACAGAAGAGAAAGAGCAGAAAGAGAAAAGGCTATAAAAGATGACATTGGAGCTCTAACCCAGACTGTCTCAGTCCTGGGTGAAGGTATGATGCAGCACCAGCGATATTTAGAAGGTCTTGAAGCCAAAAATCGGGCTGGAAATCTCATCATATCAGGTGTCCCAGAAGGTCCATTCACAACAGATGGAGCCACAGGACGAACTGATGAAGAGAAGTGCAAGATGATATTTACCAAATTAGGAAAGCCTGATGTACAAGTAACTAAAGTCGAGAGGCTGGGGGCAAGACAAGACAACAGGAGTAGAATCATGAGAGTTCAGCTAAGAGATCCAAGCACAAGGAAAGACATCCTGGAGCAAACAAGGTCTTGAAGTAAACTGGTGGAGCCTATGGAAGGATTTATATAAGGAATGGTGAACAAAGAATTCACAAGACTAAGAAAAATTGAGAAGGATGAAAAAGAGAAACCTTTTTTTAAAGTAAACACAGAGGATACTACCGCCTTCACAATAGATGATATCAAAATTAGCTACACTCAAGAATACACATACCTTGGATCACCAGTATCCAATCAGCCCATCAGGAAACAGATCGCTTCCCATATTGACAGCAAACAGTGTCATATGAGGAAATTCTCCTGCTTTCTAGCCAAAAACAACAATGCCCCTTTAATCATTAAGAGAACAGTGTGGGATAGTGCCCTGACCAGTGCACTATTACACAGCTGTGAAAAGCTGGATGTGTAAAGACCTTTCATCAGCTCATTTACCATATATGACATCAGCAAAGGAGTTACTCAGAGTAAGGTCCCAGACGCCTAATGACATAGTGTACATAGTAAGGCAAGAACATGTGAGTGCAGTCTTCAGGGAGACAGATCTCTCAAGTTGGTTCTGGTGGAAGGATCTCAAGAGTCCAAAGGATGAGTGAGATCCTTCCACCAGAACCAACGAGAGAGATCTGTCTCCCTAAACACTGCACGAACCCATGTTCTTGTCTTTATCCTATAATTATCCACTGCAGATAGATGGGGTTTGCAATAAACTTTATCCTCAAAGCAAAGCAGTGAAAACATGGTAATAAGTACAGAACTATGTTGTGTGTGGCTCATTTAAGTTTTCAGCTCATTTACATAATGTAATCAATTCATATATTGCTACATGCAGTGAACTAGGCCACCTATAAAGCACTATATGAAATGGGTGTAATTCTGTTTCAACTGCGTGAACAGTCATCAGTTTCGAGATTCCCACAAAAGGTTGCAGTCTCTGTCAACAGGGGTCCCACCTGTCTGTGTTTCAAGGTCCCCATGACCCAAATCTGAAATGTCGTCTGCTCCAGGTCAAAACAAACCTGGAAAGTCATCATGTTCATTTCATAGAAATCAACACATGATTTGTTGAAGAACTGGCCTAAGACATGATTACATTTACTTTATAATTGACAAATGTTATGACATTTGTGCACAAACATATTTATTTAACATTTTATTCATTTCAAAAGTATGTAAATATGAAAAGAATCTTTAAAAAAGATAAAAGGAAAGTAGTTCGGCAGAGGGATGATCTCTGAAAGTAGTTCGGCAGAGGGGTGATCTGCAAAAAATATCTCATAGGTGCAGAACACTCTCTTGAGGCACCAAGTATGAGATAAAACTCAATATTCCATCAGTTAAGGCATTGATTATGAATAGACAGATAAACTTCCTCACAAAGTACAAAAGACAAACCTTTTATGATGACAGTCCCTTAAAACAGGCTATAAACATGGCACAGAAGTGTAAAAGCCCTATGGGCTTGTATATTAAACATTTGGAGGAACTGACAGCAGACCCTGTGATTAAATTCACCAAAGACTTGCATATAGTAAGATAAGAACTACAGACTCATCAAAGATTCAAACATATTGTGAGATAAACGCCACCTTAGCTGTACATGCTATGTATTTATCAACACTTAGTGTGTCAAAAGCACACAGAATAGCTACATCCAGAATTTGGTTGAGTTCTCACCGATCAGGAATAGAGACAGTTCGATGGTCCAGAATACCCAGAGAGGACAGAATATGCCAATGTCGCAATGATGTTCAGAGAGAATCACATGTTCTGCTTGCTTATGAGGAATAACACAAATTGAGGCAAAGGTTCCCTCAAATCAAGTTTGACTCAATATCTCAATTGATGGATGATACACCAGTTACTTTGACCCTGTGAGAAGAATGTGATTGTATTATTGCAGATAATAAATGGATACGATGAGCATAAAAAGCAAAAAGTCAAATCAATTTGTAATTCAATACCCATTTAGTATTAATTAGAAATGCCGAAATATATTATCATAAATCTATGAACGTTTATTATTAAAATTAATGTCACACATATAAAAGTAGTATATTTCTGTAAGTGTTACAAATATATATCTTCTTTTAGTAAATAAGCTTTCGTAAATAAGTATTAGAAATAAGTATTATTTGCAATGGCTTTCGAAACAGAAACAGATAAAATGATATATGAACTTAACAGAGCAGAATGCTACCTTTACCCAATAATTTCAGTATTTGGCATCATGGGAAATATGATTTGTCTTTGCATCTTTCAACAGAAGAATTCTTCAGGTGTTGTTGCTAGAATATACTTCAGAGCATTGGCTGTAGTTGATATGTTATTTCTGCTTACAAATTTACCTCAAGATGTATATCTCTGTTTTATAGAACCCACATTACCAGATAAAGATATGCAAGCATTGTGTTTTATTTTCAGTGTTCTGCCAAGTTGGTTTTCAATTGTAAGTGCCTTTATTTTGTGTTCATTGGCAGTTGACAGAGTTATTGCTATTTCTATTCCTCACAAATATAAACTTATTTCAACTAGGAAAAGAGCGAAGCTTGTTTTGCTTATTATTTGCATTTCTGCTACAGTTCTAAAGACACTAAATACTCTTTTGTCCCTCACAAACAGCCATACTAGTGTAAATGAATATTTTCTCCTGTCTCCAATAAATGAAACAATGAATATAAGTTGTGTCTTGATTTCTGGAAATGTCACTAATGTTACTGATGTCATGGGTTTAAACAAATCAAACCTTACTGATGGTGACAATCCATTGATTTGTTCCTCTGACTATGAGATACTAGATGGAGATTACTGTCACCTAAAAGATTTTGTACCCGAAATTCTTGATCTTTTATTCTAGATCTACAGCTTCATTCCATCTGTGTTTATCTTAACATGTAATACGATTATTGCAATCAAATATATTAGTAATCTAAGGAATATTATGACAATTACTGCTAATGAAAACAAAAAGGAAACAAAACTACCTTTACTGCTCATTTGTATATCAATATTTTATTTTGTTACTACTTTACCAAGATCCATTGCTCAAACCATAAGAGAAGTGGAGAGTCTACTATTTTCTGATGAGCTAAGCAATCTCAACTCTTTAACTAAGAATTACAATGATTTACAAAATGAAGTATTAAACTTAACTAGAGTAAGGATTTCAGTTTATACATTACAGTACATAAATCATAGTTTCAATTTTGTTATTTATTTCTTAAGTGGAAAGCAATTCAGACAAACCACTTATTTGATGTTAAAAAAATACTTTAGCAGAAGGAAATGAATACATCAATTAAATTGGACATGCATATGGAATCTGATGTATTCCACTCCTAATCTGGGAATCTAGCCCTTCCCTCCATTTTCAGAAGACTAAAACAAATCTGTAATTTGGTGTACTCCTGCTCTTACAATCCTGCTCTTACAATATAAAATCCAGGAAAGGAATCGAATGAATGAATGAATGGTGGCTTAAAGGCACATGTGTAACATTAATATAACATATAAACAATCCTTTCTTCACAAAATTTTAAGAGAATCATTTTCAAGATTTCAGTTATGTATATAATAAATAATATATTATAAAGAATTTCATAGTACTGAAACTGCACTGCTTAGGGTTCAAAATGACATTCTAATGGATATTGATGACAGTAAAGTGGTAATGTTGGTAATGCTAGATTTATCAGCGGCAATTGATACCATTGATCACAATATACTTCTAAATAGACGGGAGAAAAGATGTGGTATCAGGGGCACTGCCCTAAAATGGTTCAAATCATACTTAACTAATAGGAAACAGTGTGTAACAATTGAGGGAAAAAGATCGGAAAATATGAATATTAATTATAGACGAGACTATCCAATAATAATGGTACTTTAATTGATAATTTTCTCTGTAAACTCACAGAATGTACATTAGATACAACATCAGGTGTTTTGATAGACAAGCTGTCAGAACATCAAACATATTTCACCATAATAAACAACATTAGTTCAATAGATCATTCAACCCGTTACATAAAAATAAATAACAATGATAAAGAGTCCATAGATAATTTTCACCAAGCTCTTGCCACTTCTCCCCAGCTTCATTCTTTAAATAATGACCTCAACCAAGACCCAAATATCAAGTATTCCTTTCTACATGAATCTTTGCAAACAGCGAAAGATATACATTTACAAAATTAAGAAATGCTTACAAAAAAGCTTACAAAATTAAGAAATGCAGATGGATCACACAGTCACTCATAAAATCTGTTACCTTCAGAGATAATTTGTACAAAAATTTTAGAAAAACAGACCAAATTTTCCCACAATACGAGATATTGAAAACCAACCTTAAAACATTTAATAACTTTTGGAAAAAAAATCTCCGACTATCTAAAAAGCATACTATGAAACACTTGTCAACAAATATAAGGGAGATATGAAAAGTACTTGGAAAACTATCAACATTATTCTCAGTAGAACAAAAAGAAAGAAAAAGTTCTTTAGGGATGGTAATAATGTAATAACTAGTAAACTAGCAATTGTAAATCATTTCAATTCATTTTTCACAAACATGGGCCCTAATCTGTCAGGCATAATAGATGCACCAATCAATAAATGTTTTCGAACCTTTCTAAATTTAAAAATAAATTTTGAATTTAACTTTCAAATCATTACTACTGAAGTTATAAATACAATCATTGACAATCTAGCACCTAAAACTAGCACAGGATATGATGGCATATCAACTAGACTCTTGAAAACAGTAAAACATGCCCTACTTAAACCGATTATGTTAATTATTAACCAAATGTTGACAACAGGCATATTCCCTGATAATCTCAAAATAGCTAGTTAATCCAGTCTTCAAAAAAGATGATGAAACATAATTTACTAACTATAGACCAATCTCATTACTACCAACCATCTCTAAAATCTTTGAAAAGGTTATTTTCAAACAATTATATAACTACTTTCAAGAAAATAAATTATTTTATAAAGCTCAATATGGTTTTAGAGAAAAACACAGAAATTGCAGCACTTGAACTTGTTGATAGGATTACGTTAGAATTGGATAGATTGAACACACCTATTAGTATATTTTTAGATCTTTCCAAAGCTTTCGATACACTGGACCATGAAATATTATTAACAAAGCTGGATTATTATGGTATTAAGGGTACTGCCTATAATTTGATGAAGAGCTACATAATGGGACGCACACAATTTGTGGAAATTGATAACACCAAATCAGACAGTCTTATGCTTACAACAGGTGTCCCTCGGGGCTCAATTCTTGGTCCTTTATTCTTCCTTATCTATATAAATGACATATCCTCAGCCAGCAAAATATTTCAATTTATTGTCTATGCAGACGATACAAATTTAAATACCACAATAGAATTGATTGCTAAACGATATCCCGCTATAGACGTTAGTGTCATAATTAATGAGGAACTAGCCAATATCAGTGACTGGCTTAAAACAAATAAGTTATCATTAAATGTGACAAAGTCTAAATATATGATATTCCACATGCCACAAAAGAAAATTAATGCATTACAGCTTGAGATGAATAACACTGAAATTGAAAGAGTGTCAAATTTTGATTTTCTGGGATTAACTATAACTGATAATCTTAGTTGGAAGCGCCACATTGACAAAATTTCAAATAAGATTTCACGGAGCATTGGTATCCTAAATAGGTTAAAACATTTTCTACCATTACAATCAAAACTCCTCATCTACTGTTCACTGATTTTATCCTACCTGAATTTTGGTATCCTTGCTTGGGGATACAAATTTGAGCGTATAGTTAGACTTCAGAAAAAAGACATCCGGATAATAAGCATCAGTAAATATAATGCACATACGGAACCAATATTTAAAACACTTTGCTTGTTAAGAGTTACTGACATTCTGAAGTTACAAAAACTTAAACTCTATTATAAATTTAAACATGGTAGCCTCTATTATAAATTTTAACAATAATTCAGAAACTCACAACTATAATACCAGACAACAACACAATATCCACCAACTATTTGCAAGACATGAATATGCAAAGAGAAGTTTGGGATTTGATCTGCCACAAATTATTAATGATACACCATCTCATATCCTAGATAAAGTAGAAACACACAGCCTAAGTGGTTTCTCATGGTATATTAAGCAGTCAATGATACCACAGCACACGGTCCCACAGCACACAGTCCCACAGCACAATGTACTACAGCACATGATCCCACAGCACAAGGTCCCACAGCACAAGGTCCCACAGCACAAGGTCCCACAGTGCAAGGTCCACAGTGCAAGGTCCACAGTGCAAGGGTCCACAGTGCAAGGTCCCATAACAACAATCACAATGTGACACAACAGATACACACACAGAGGTTTATTTTGCATTGTTGGGGCTCTACTATATTTCAGTGCCACCATTGTTTACAGTGTCCAGCTCACCACGTGGCGAGCAAGCCGGCTGAGGAGGGCAAACAATCAGAGTGACCAAAGAGAATACAGAATGTGTATTGGCATTGTTTTGAAACTTCGGCTGTTTCTGTCACCCGAGAGGGTGGGGCTTGCTGAACATTGTGGATCATCACACACATCATTGATGATTCTGTCCTATTAGCAGAGAAAAGCAATTTTTATATGAGCCATCATATAGTGGACAGCGATTGCCTCCAGATCGTTTCCTTCTGCTCTGAGCCCAAGATGTTCAGGTGTTTTCGGAAGATGGGGCATGGTCAACTCCAGCCATTGGCCAATCAGATGAGCGGAAGGAGCAGCTCTTCATCTTGTGACATATACAGAACCATGTGTTTTCACCACAAACTAGAGGAATAGAGCCGACTGACTGGTTAAATTACTATCCTCGTAAGGTGAGGGACCATCATTTTCATAGGTGGAGATATTGCCAGTCATGGTGTTCAAAATGTTTTTGGGTTGTGTTATTGGAAGATTTTTTGATGAGATAACTTTGCATCTTGAACCGCTGGTACCATGTGCTCAGAGCCGGGTATTTTCTTTGATATATTCACAGTTTTCAAGAGTGAACCTAAATTAGCTGGAAATAAATCGAGTTCTTGGTCACATTAATGTTTGTGAATGTATCTTTGATTTATCAACAAGTCAAGAAAATCATATGGGGCAATGTTGAAAATAATATTCTGTATGGACATGGACTTTTTAATATTCCCATTTCACATTATCATAAGAATTGTAGATGTCGTAATATAACATTTATTTACATATTTACAATCATAATCACATGCTACCGACCAAAAACGTCAATTAAAAGTCACTTTTTTTTTTTTTAATTGCTTTCTTTACAGCTTATTTGGAGCCTGAGATGTTTATGATACTAATGTGCTGGATGATGTTGCCCCGCTACTCGATAAGATTCCCAGTCACAGCAGACGTAAAATGTTGTAAATGTTGTCTGAATGAATGAATGGTTGCTTAGAGGCACATCAACCACTAAGGTCATTTAGTGCCTAAAAGTGGAAAAAACACAAAGGTTTGACAAGATAATAATGTATTACAAGTTAAGATATAAACAATCCTTACATCACAGAATTTTAACAAAATCAGTTATAACCTAAGAAACAAGAGCTCTACACTAAAATTCGGTTATAAAGTCCTATTTGGTTTAAAAATGATACTATCACAGAAGTATCTACAATATCAAATAATGAATGTAAATTTTGTACATTAAAATATTGAGTCTTAATTATATAAAAATCGATACATTCAATTAAAACATGTTTGATAGTCAAAGCCTTTTGACATCCAATACACTGAGGCTGATCTTCACCTTTAAGAAGATAGCAGTGAGTCAAATGACTATGTCCAATTCTTATATGCGTTAAAACAGACTCTTCTCTTCAGTTAATTCTACAAGCACCTTTGGTTTTCCCTAAAACAGGTTTAATTTCATGTAGTTTTAAGGCAAGAACATGCGAGTGCAGTGTTCAGGCTGGCAGATCTCTCAAGTTGGTTCTGGTGGAAGGATCTCAAGACAAAGAGAACCGCATCAGTTTTTTCTCACTGCACGTGCTAGTCAATGACGTCATGTCAATGGTTGGCACGTGCATGCACGAGGCGATTACGTAACGCAAATATGATGTACTTCAAGAGATGAAACAAGTTTTTCAGGAATCTCCCACCGTAGAGTATACAGAGCATTATGAATGGTGTGCTTTAGACAGCAGATGCAGAATACAAAGATAAAACAATTCCAGAGAAAAATATTCCAAAATATTAAATATATTCCATGTTTTTATCAACTTTCTTGGCTGCAGAAAATTAAGATCACTTTTGTGCCCGGAAGTCAGTCTTCTCACGTGCATGCTAAATCTTGATTGGTGAGTTGAAAACATTTGAATGTTGTGGGTATTGTTTTGATTGACCTCACGTGAAAATGTATTGTGACGTTATATAACTCCTTGAGCTACCAATTACTTCCGGGCACCAAAGTGATCTGAATTTTTTTCATAGCCCTTTTGTAGACTTTGAACCAGATTAAACAAACTTTTATAAAATCTTTTTAGGAAACTGCAAACATGGAACCAAAGATAATTCATTTTAGAAGATGGCCAGATACAAATTTGGATGCAAAGCAGTCGTTTGCACAGTTTACAACATCATCTGCCTCCAAAGGTTAGGAATTGCTGAGATTTTTGTTTCCTCTCTTGCTCCACCTCCCTTCCCAGTAATTTTACGCACCATAACCCAGCATTTTTTAATTGGTAAACATGTATTTAATTTATAAACGTAATCTTTCCAACTTTTCTTTTGCTTATTTTAATGATATAATGGGCTATAGCTCTTTTTACTCGAAATTGGTGCAAATTATATTGAGTTGGCTATCAATTTAATTTTTTTAAAGCTTTTTTTCGCTCTTGGACAGCTTTTTTGCACTCGTCATTAAACCAGGGTTTTTCTTTAATTTTAGAATTTGGCTTTGATTTGGGAATACACCCATCCGCAATATCATACAATGTATCCATAAAAACTTGAAGAGGATCATCTACATTGTTAAAAATTTCTGGAGTTATTTGATTAAAATAGGATGTCTGAAATTTTGCCCAATCGGCTTGATGAAATTTCCACTTCATGCATCTGGTGGGAATAGGAATGATAGTGGCTTCACTCCATGAAGGAGGAAAATTACCACTTTCCCAAATATTATTAAAAATATCCAAAAGATGCCCAAGTGTTTGGTCAGGTAGGTGTTTGAGGATTTGATAGTGTATATGATCAGGTCCAGGAGCGGTACCATTGGATTTATCTAAAGCAAGTTTTAAATCTGATATTGTGAATGGCTTATTATATTATTCCAAGTTATTAGATATGAAATTTAGTTGGTTTCTTTCTTTTCTATTTTTTATGTGTTGGAATTTTGTAGAATAATTATTGGATGAGGAATTCTTGGAAATTGTGTGACCTATTGTGTTACCTATTTCAGTGGGATTTGTAATTAATTGGCCATTATGAGTTAGATGTTTGATCCTTGCTCCACCTCCCTTCCCAGTAATTTTACGCACCATATCCCAGCATTTTTTAATCGGTGTACGCGTATTTAATTTGGAAACATAATCCTTCCAACTTTTTCTTTTGCTTATTTTAATAATATAACAGGCTTTAGCTCTTTTTACTCCAAATTGGTGCAAATTATATTGGATTGGCTGTCGATTTCATTTTTTTAGAGCTTTTTTGCGCTCCTTAACAGCTTTTTTGCACTCATCATTAAACCAGGGTTTTTATTTAATTTTAGAATTTGGCTTTGATTTGGGAATACACCCATCAGCAATATCATACAATGTATCTGTAAAAACTTGAAGAGGATCATCTACATTGTTAAAAAGTTTTGGAGTTATTCTATTGAAACAGGATGTTTGAAATTTTGCCCAATCGGCTTTATGAAATTTCCACTTAGGTATTCTTTCATCTGGTGGAGGAAAATGGTTATTTAAAATAATGGGGGTAATGATCACTACCCCATTGATCTTCCTCTTCATCCCAGGAATAGTCTAAAAATAAATTTGGAGTGCACATGGAGAAATCTTTTGATGTTAAAGACCCTGTAACAGGAGGTAAATATGTCGGAGAATCATCTTTCCAAAGGCACAAACTATTATTATTTAAAAAATCTTCTATTTTGTGTCCTTTGGCATCAGTATTATTTCTGCCACCCCAAAGATAGTTGTGGGCATTAAAGTCACCAAATAACATATATGGCTGTGGCAGCTGGGTAATCAAATTTTTTATATTTGTAATATTAACTGGCTCATTAGGTGGTAAATGTATTGAACATATAATAAATGTATTGTGCAGGGTAACCTTACAGCAGAAGCTTGTAAATCAGTATTTAATGTTACTTTACTTTGGGTATACAGGATTTAACAAAAAGAGAAACTCCGCCATGTGCTCGGTCCATAATGTCAAATGAACCGAGTTTATTATAAATAACATATCCCTTGAATGTTGTGGAATTATCTTTGAATTTAGTTTCTTGTAAAAAAATTACTGATGCATTATATTTTTGGGCTAATAGCTCCAGTCCTGGCCTGTTTGCCTCGAATCCTCTACAATTCCATTGTATGATATTGCCGATAGCCATATTAAGAATAATTAGAAAAAATATATGATTTAGCAAAATCACTTGTTGAGTTTACAATTATGCTTTGAGTGCACAGGAGTAAAATAAATATCTGGAGGATGACCTGTGTCCATCCTTTTTAAGGATTTAGTTCTATTTATTTTACTTTTAACTTGATTTTTGATTTCTTTTTTGTCTGATTTATGTACTGGTCTCTTACTATTGATACCTTTATTATTAGATGATGTAGAGGGAGTTTGTGAAGAGGGTTTAGTGGATGTTGCTGTTGGTTGAGTCATTACTGGAATAATGGATATCGTGGTATGAGTAGATGTTGCTGAGATTTTGAGGTTTTTGTAAAAAGGAATATTTTTTGTCATTGATTGGCCATGTAATTTCAGTCTGAATTGCTATTGATTTTGTTTCTTTAGTTTTTACAGAGGTGGCACAAGATGTCTTTGTTGTGTTCAAACTTTCTACTCGCTTGTGTGCCTCTGGAAAAGGTATATTTTCAGTGTGTCGTATTCGCTGAATTTATTTCCTTCTCTTTTAAAAGGAAGGACAATTCTGCGAATATGATATGTGATTGCCTTGGCAATTCACACATTTTATTATATTTGAAGAACAATCTTCTCCACTATACTGAGTGGTACATTTTGGGCATCTTACACTAGCTTTACATCAATCAGATCCATGTCCATACCTTTGTCACTTGAAGCAGCGCAGAGGGTTTGGAATAAATACATCAACTCCAACGTTCAAATATCCAACTTAAATAGATGTTGGAAGCTGTGCTGCTTCAAATGTCAGAATAAATGTATTGATAGGAATTTTGACACCATCCTTTTTTATAAATATCCGCCTGCATTGAAAAACATCCTGGTCTTTGAGCTCATCCACTATCTCCTCCTCAGAAACTCCCACTAAATCTGGGCATCTGATTACTCCTTTTTTATTGTTGAGAGTCTTGTGAGCTGTTATTAAAACTGGAACTGTGGCAGACATTCGGCATCGTAGTAGATTGTCCACATGGCTTTTCCGCTCAACCTCAATCAATAATTTACTTCTCATCTTTTTAACAGTTTTTGGTACCCTGGCAATGCCTTATGACATTTTTGCCAGGGTATGTTCAGCGTCAGAACTTTCTGCAATTAAAAATCTTGGCCATCTATTCTCATTCACGTTCAAATCATTGTCCGAGTCTGTTTCTGGATCTGCCCTTTGTCTTTTTTGTTTGTTAGATGCCATATGTGTTGTGTTTATTACTCATTGCTCATGTTCTTAAGCCTAACTCTGACTCCTATTTTAATAATAGGGAGTTGTAGATATGGGGCAGAGCGATCAGCACACCTATAAAACTTGGCTACATTACACAATATACTCAAGAATACATAAAATGTACCCCAGAATTCAGCAGTGAAGCTCCACACATCTGTCATGCTAAACTTCCCTAAAACCTGTTTTAGGGAAAACCAAAGGTGCTTGTAGAATTAACTGATTTTGTTTGTTTGTTTGGGGTTTTACATCACTTTCAACATTATTTCAGTCATTTCGTGATGAGACCTACTTGTAGCAGATATAGTGCTGCCTCACTGAATTGTCATGTCGCAGGTCTTTGACATGACAACCCACCCTGTCACAGATTTACAAGGACAACGGGTTAACCAATGCTTATAATTGAAAAATTTGTTTATGATACCATACATTTTGTCTTAAAAACATGTAGAATTTATCATTGATAATGTATATAAAATATAACATTCTAACCTTATCAAACTTGAGTTTTAGATATGGAGAAATGTGTGGAGCTATATTCCACAAGCCGGTTGGACAATATTGGGCCCAAAAGTCCTCACTGTCTGGGGTGAATATTTGGGTCCAAACAGGTGTGTTGCAACTGGACTGGTATTACTGCCAAACCAGTCCAGTGCTTAACCTGCAGAACTCCATATCCTCCCCTTACGTGTCGCACCTCACAGCAAACGAGGAGCCATGGTTTATTTTTTTGGTTCGCCTCTTACGAACTGACAAAAAAAACAGGGAATAAAAAAAAATCAGAGGTCCATTCTACTCCCAGGCCCACATGGGGGAATGTTGTCTGTTGTGGGCCGGGATTGTGGAGAGGAGGAAGGTTTTGGCTTGTTCCGGAATCTCTGTCTCATAGAGGAAGAAGATGGAAGAGTGTCATCATCCTCTTCGACCATCAAAATGCCTCCAAACTTAGATGAGGCAGTCGGCTCCATCTTCTCAGGGATCGGAGCTGCTGTATTGATGGTATCGGAAATGAGAGTTACTGTCTTCTCCAAGAGAGAGCCATTCGGAGCGAGGGAGACATTAGTGACTCCTGTGTTGAAAATGGGAATCTCAATGTAGGAGTTCCTTCTCATCTTCAGCTTGGAAAGCATGCCCTTGAACACCAACCAGTGCCTACGAACTTTGGCGTCAATGAGTGGAGGCAGGGTCATCACAGCAACAGTTAGGCCTTAAGAATGGATGAGCCGGATGCAAGACTTAAATTTGTTGGAGCTTCTCCCCATACCTTTCACTATCTTCAAAATGACAGAGATGTGATCCGAGCAGTGATGTAAAGCTCCAGAGAAACAAACAAAATTGTTGTGCATGTAATATATAATTGTTTTCTAGCATATTGAGGAAGGGCTGGCATAAAAGTAAAACTCCTCTGTCATTTTCTCAGGGTGCAGGATCAAGGGAGTTAGAAATGGTTCAGGAAATAAGTTTGAATGAATCTTTTCAAAGCACTTTTATAAAACAATCCATAGAAGACGCGGACAAATTACCATTACATAATGCATGTGAATTTGAAAATTCTACAAAATAATTTTTCTTTTTTTTTTAACAAAGATTTCTGAAATTCAGTCATATTTTTAAATCTTCGGTACTTTCCTCTTACCTTAACAATATTGCAAAAAACATTTGGTTTACATTGTATTGTAATAAAAGTGCATGCCAGGGTCATTTGGGTTATGGATTGGTATATTATTTTTGTCACCACTACATGTCTTCAGAGACCGCACCCAATAAAGCAAAGACTAATTGAAACACGAGATGACAAAAAAGCAACAATATTGTTTATTGCATGCTCAAGTTTATATCTACAACATGCTCAATGTGCATCTCTTTTCTCAAGTTTAACTGGGAATTCTTTTCAAATAAATGAAACATTTCAAAATATTATTTTGACACTTTTCACCATCAGCATACACATGACTGAGGTCACAGAGTTGGTTAGAGCATTTGATTAGAGCACCAGCTTATTAGCATCAGTTCCTCTGTGGTGATCCAAAGGTCATGGGTTTGATCCCCAGCAATACCGAGATGGAACTCATAATACAATTCCCCATACGAGCTGAGGTCCGTACCTAAAGGTTTAACCTTTTGTCCTTGTGGATCTGTTTGTTTTTTTGTTTGGGGTTTTATATCACTTTCAACATTATTTCAGTCATTTCATGATGAAACCTAATTGTAGCAGATATAGTGCTGCCTCACTGAATTGTCATGTTGCAAGTCCTTAACATGACAACCCACCCAGTCACACATTTACAAGGACAATGGGTTAACCCTTTGGCACGGGCCTCAGCTCATATGTGAAATTGTATCATGAATTCAATCTCAGCATGGCCGGGGATCGAACGCACAACATTTGGATCACCACAGAGGAAACTGGTGCTAATAAGCTGGTGCTCTAACCAACTGTTCCACCGCCAGTGGTCTCTTGTGGATCTGTGACTGGATGGTAAGTGATGTAAAATCCCAAACAAACAAACATACACATGTTTGACTTGTTAAAAAATGTCATTACCTTAATGGAGTGTGTACACAGCAACTTGAGATTTACTTTTGTTTTCTACACCAAGGGAAACATTTGAAATGAATTGAAATAGTATATGCCATATCTTTTTGCAAACTGCCCTGACAGATTAAGTAGATGTGTGTTTTAACAATATTTGCTCTAATTTGTCCATGTTAGCTTTATTGCAAAGGCATGATAAAAGAAAACATTGCCAATGGTAATCAGTTAAAATGCACTGGTTGATTAAAGGCATCTCATACCAGAAGCTACCTGCAAACCAAATGATAAAAGTACCTTAGCCATGTATTTATATTTTGCTTCATCTTGTGTGTTAACAAGACGGTCCTGTCATCATTAATACATTTTTCTAGTTCAATTCTGTTTAGATGACGAGTTTAGATGCTGTCTGCTCATAGATCTTAGTATCATTAGCATAGAAATGATAGCAAGATTGGACAGAAGACATTTGTACCAAAAGGTGCTAGCAACATCCTGAGTACGTGCTTACAACATTTTATCACAAAATGTTCACAACATTGTCTGGTGTTCATCAATCTAATTTCTTACAATGTCAGGTTACAACGTGTTTACGGCCATGGGCCGTGGCACAATTGATTAGAATGCCAGCTTATTAACACCAGTTCCTCTGTAATGAACCAAAGGTCGTGGGTTCAATCCCCGGCCATGCCAAGATTGAATTCATGATACAATTTCACACATGAGCTGAGGTCCATGCCAAAGGGTTAACCCATTGTCCTTGTAAATCTGTGACCGAGTCGGTTGTCATGTCAAGGACCTGTGACATGACAATTCAGTGAGGCAGCACTATATCTGTTACAAGTACGTCTCATCATGAAATGACTGAAATAATGTTGAAAGTGATGTAAAACCCACACAAACAAACAAACAAAACAAACAAACAACATTCCTATTCATATTATCGATAATTATTATTGTTATTGTTATTATCATAATATTGGCAGGTGAACAGGAACATTGGGGCTATATTGTTTAACTTTTTATTGTGGGGAGTTGTCCATATTTGATAATTATTATCAGCAATTGTTGATATTTGGTATTTGACAGATGATGTCACTGTGCTCTAAGACAAAAAAACAAAGCATTATGTATTCATTATATATATTTTTGTCAAAAAACAATCTTAACATAGGGAACCCAAAATGAAATATAATACCTTTCATAAATCCAATGGGAAAACTAGAACACTCGTAGATATATCAAGATGTATAGAGTAGTTGAACAAAATTAAAAGTAAAGATTATATCAGGCCACAGGCCTGTGAGACTCAAGGTCTGTGAGACTCAAGTTTTTGCAATTGTTTTTTTCTTCAGTTTGCTCAAACAAAGCATTTTTAATAATCCATGCTGGAGTCATCACACCAAGTGTAAAGAGCCTAACCTTAATAACAAGTGATAAAAAGTGATGAAGGTCCATGAAAATGTTTTCCTTGAAAGCTGATTTAGGTGATGTGTTCACTAAAGAATGTCATTGCTGATTGTCCATATTAGAATCTCCATACACAAAGTGACGAGCATGACCTTTTTTCTTGGGTGCTTATTCGTGCGTGACGTATTCACTCAAGCCTGATATTTTCATTTGTATTGCTATGCATTGTATTGTGTTGTGTGTTTTCGTGATTGTTTGCTCTCTCTTCTTGCATGGAGAATATATTATAGATGATAACAGAGGGCACCACGATGCACAGCCCAGCCAAATTATATGCTGTTTTCTCTGTGAACTCCGGGTCCCAGTGGAGATAAGGTTTGGGATTGAAAATTGACCACCAGATGGTGCCCATCGGCGTGACCAAACCCAGAACAATGGCTGTGAAGATGGCACCTTCAGCATATTCAGTAAGCATGAAAACACCTGAAAATATAGTGTAAGTATACATCACAACAGGAATGATTAAAAAAAGTGTACAGGTGACATTTATATAGCGCCGATTGAGCTATTATCGGTCAGTTACAAATTTCAGGACTAATGAACGAAATGGAGAAAAAAATTTGGAATGTAATTGACAAATTGAATGAATATTTTATAGGTATTGATTTTAAAGTGTAAACCAAAAAAAAAAAATAATAATAAGAAAAAAACAAACAAAGAAAACAATCCAGTTTGCTTATTGCTGCTGCCCATTAGTAGTAAACAATGATTAATATCAATGTAAGCTGCACTATTCATCACACACTGATTCATAGTATAAAAAATATACCGGAAGTGGAGGAAATGAAATCCCGGGAAGTGGAACATTTTTTTTTTCAGAACGATATTAAAGCAATTTTTATGCACTTTAAGACATCTCTTCATGTACATATGTATATCCTATTCATGACATAAACACAGCCCTTTAAAGGTATTAAGCATCAATTCTACAATTTGGTGTTTTTGAAAGCTTAACCACATTGAAACATAATGCCAGATTGAAATATAATAGAGTAATAAGATATGTTGATATGCAATATAGCAGTTGCACTCCCAGCAGAGGTCTGTCTGCGCCATAAGCTGCACGTGACGGGTAAACACGGGTAGTGTGAACTTTATTAGGGTAGCACTGTTTGACGTCATTATGGTACTATTCAAAGGACAATACATTTCATGACGTCATAAGCATACTCTTATGACGTCATTTTACCTTTCAGTGCCCCTATGATCACACTCCACATAAATTGACGCCAAGAAAGGAATGTGCTTTCATTAGGGGCCTATATATTATGGTCTTGTTCAAATAGGTTTTACAGACAATGATGGGGATGCATTTTTCAAAAAAATTATAGACATGAAAGACAAATACATTTATCACCAATATGCGAATTTAAACGTTTTTTTCAAAATCGGTGCTTAATCCCTTTAAGCTAAAAACTATGAAATTTGTATTAAGTGTTATACTCACATAAACAAGACATAAAATATAAACTTTCATACAAAAGCGACATTGTTTGAATATTGTAGCATTTCGATTCGTTCCAAAAATGACAACTCAGTGCAGTTTGAAGAGATTGAACAAAATCTGTCCAAGAATCTGTCTGAAAAATTAATCAAAGATTCATGTTACTGCAATTATGTTGTATATTACAATCCTGATATAAATGTAAAATGATGTCATTACTTTTGTGATATAAAATTTATAATGTCAAATATACTCACCATCCCAAAAAATGGAATAAAATCAATCCAAAATAAGAGCACACAACAAATGAAATTAACTGCACCCACCCAAGTCAGTAGAACTATTGATGATGCCTGCAAACAAAATATATCAATGGTTAGAAAAACAAATCTATCTCAATGAATTTAGCCTAAACTGTGTTGAAAAGTTCTTTAATCCAAGGGATAGCAATAGTAACTTGTAAGAGTGATGTTCTTTTGATAATCCAATACTTGTCAATCCCTGTCCTGATGTATATTAGTCAAGTAAATAATCTTGTCAATCCTTGTCCTGATATATGCTAGTGAAGTTAATAATCTTGTGAATCCCTGTCCTGATATATGTTCGTCAAGTTAATAATCTTGTCAATCCCTGTCCTGATATATGTTCGTCAATTTAATAATCTTGTCAATCCCTGTCCTGATATATGTTCGTCAAGTTAATAATCTTGTCAATCCCTGTCCTGATATATGTCAGTCAAGTTAATAATCTTGTCAATCACTGTCCTGATATATGCTAGTCAAGTTAATAATCTTGTCAATCCCTGTCCTGATATATGCTAGTCAAGTTAATAATCTTGTCAATCCCTGTCCTGATATATGCTAGTCAAGTTAATAATCTTGTCAATCACTGTCCTGATATATGTCAGTCAAGTTAATAATCTTGTCAATCCCTGTCCTGATATATGCTAGTCAAGTAAATAATCTTGTGAATCCCTGTCCTGATATATGCTAGTCAAGTAAATAATCTTGTGAATCCCTGTCCTTATATATGTTAGTCAAGTAAATAATCTTGTGAATCCCTGTCTTGATGTATGTTAGTCATGTTAATAATGTTGTGAATCCATGTCCTTATATATGTTAGTCAAGTAAATAATCTTGTGAATCCCTGTCTTGATGTATGTTAGTCATGCTAATAATCTTGTGAATCCCTGTCTTGATGTATGTTAGTTAAGTTAATAATCTGGTCAATCCCTGTCCTGATATATGTCAGTCAAGTTAATAATCTTGTCAATCCCTGTCCTGATATATGCTAGTCAAGTTAATAATCTTGTGAATCCCTGTCTTGATGTATGTTAGTCAAGTTAATAATCTTGTGAATTCCTGCCGGTTATGTGTTAATCAAAATAAAATCTTGTGAAAATCTGGCCTAAAGTGTTAGTTCAGTTTATGCGTGAACGTAGAAAAATTCAAATAATGAGTAACCTCTTTTTTTAATTCTCTTTCTATGAGGACATGTAGGATCCCGTGAGGAAGAAAGCCTAATGCAAACAAAACAGGCCAAATAATCCTGGCAGTTGCTGATTGGTCAGAATTGTAGCCATCGTCACCCTCTAAATTAAATGTAGTTGGTTCTGCAGCAATGAATAGACCAATCAAAACACATCCGCATGTAACCAGACGACGTACACCGACCCCTGCAAATATCATAATTGGCATTATCTATTCATTTTCTTGATCAAGTCAACAAGAATAGTCTGGAAACTGTATTTGTACAGAAAGGATTGTGAACAGAACAGGATACTAAGGGACGTGGTATCTGTTATCATATCTGTGGGATAATACAAAAGAAAGATTCCCAGTCACTCTTTGAAAGGAGTAATGCATTGAGTCCGGGTGACAGACATCTATCTGAATGAATATAGCCTAAACAGTGTACATGTTGAAAAGTTCCTTTATTCAAACAAATCAAATAAATGTCATTTCTGAGAGTGTAAACGTTTTGCCTTTATTATCTAGTGAATCCCTACCCTGATATATGTTAATCAAGTATATCTGAGAAATAGATTTGATTTGATTTGATTTGTGAAGTTGGCCATGCTACTTGTGTCTCGTTGGCACTCAGAAATCTGGAAACGTTAAATAATTACTTCGTGCTTCCATTACCCTTTAAAAATAACAATTAAACATTGATTAAGCAGCACAAAACCTACCTTTTTTCAGGATGATATACCTGAAGATGATTGTATAGGGGATAACTGTGGTACCCAGAATGACTTGGAGGTACGGTGGCGTCCTCTGTGATGGGGATGCATATATATCCAGAGCGCCATTGATTGACAGTAATACTCCTCCAATGACCGCTGTTTTCCAATATGATTTAGGCAGCACAGCAAAGCTACCATCTCCAAAACATTTACTCCAAATATAGGTCAAGAATAAAACACCAAAAGTAAAACAATTAAACCAGAAACTTCCAAACACCATGACCCCATAAGGGCTACTTCCGGCCTTTTGGAGGGCATCAGTATATAATGGAAGAGTGATGTTATCTCCTACTGTGGCAACCACAGTTAGTATAGCAAGTATGGCAGTGAATGGAACTCGTCGAATCATGACATTACAAATTCTAAGTTTTGTCGATTCTTCAGAATTGTTCCGATTGTTCTGCTCCAGGTTTTGCGTGTTAGCTACCGAAGTTCCTTCATCACGAGTTTCACCCTTTGACCCTGAATCAGGCATTGAGTTGTTGTCATTTGTTGTCCTCAGAAGGTCAAATATTGGTGACCAATTCCTCTCCGGGGATTTACTTCTGAGAAGGAGGTATTCATCTTCCATGATAAGCTGCATGCAAAAAAATTTATAAAAAAATACAAATATCATTCCATCAAACGTGAAATTTAACATCAGTGTTATCCTGAAAAGTATGGTTGTTAATTCTCCCCCAATTTAAAAATGCACTGATTTGCACAAACCTTTAACCAAAACTTTCTTCAAACTTTAGAATTTTTTGTGTGAGTTTACAAATAATTTGTTACCCTCGAACAAAAATGAAAACAAAAACTGTGAAACTAGATAATGTAACGTGACCATATTGGGTCAAATACATGCGTAACCCCATATATTGGGTCAAATACATGCGTAACCCCATATATTGGGTCAAATACATGCATGACCCCATATTGGGTCAAATACATGCGTGACCATATTGGGTCAAATACATGCGTGACCATATTGGGTCAAATACATGTGTGACCCCATATTGGGTCAAATACATGTGTGACAATATTGGGTCAAATCCATGTGTGACCATATTGGGTCAAATACATGCGTGACCATATTGGGTCAAATACATGTGTGACATGACCATATTGGGTCAAATACATGCGTGACCATATTGGATCAAATACATGCGTGACCATATTGGATCAAATACATGCGTGACCATATTGGGTCAAATACATGCGTGACCCCATATTGGGTCAAATACATGCGTGACCATATTGGGTCAAATACATGCGTGACCATATTGGATCAAATACATGCGTGACCATATTGGATCAAATACATGCGTGACCATATTGGATCAAATACATGCGTGACCATATTGGATCAAATACATGCGTGACCCCATATTGGGTCAAATACATGCGTGACCCCATATTGGGTCAAATACATGCGTGACCATTTTGGGTCAAATACATGCGTGACCATATTGGGTCAAATACATGCGTGACCATATTGGATCAAATACATGCGTGACCATATTGGATCAAATACATGCGTGACCATATTCGATCAAATACATGTGTGACCCCATATTGGATCAAATATATGCGTGATCATATTGAGTCAAATACATGCGTGACCCCATATTGGGTCGAATACATGCGTGACCATATTGGGTCAAATACATGCTTGACCCCATATTGGGTCAAATACATGCGTGACCATATTGGGTCAAATACATGCGTGACCATATTGGGTCAAATACATGTGTGACCCATATTGGGTCAAATACATGTGTGACCATATTGGGTCAAATCCATGTGTGACCATATTGGGTCAAATACATGCATGACCATATTGGGTCAAATACATGTGTGACATGACCATATTGAGTCAAATACATGCGTGACCATATTGGGTCAAATACATGCGTGACCATATTGGGTCAAATACATGTGTGACATGACCATATTGAGTCAAATACATGCGTGACCTTATTGGGTCAAATACATGCGTGATCGTATTGGGTCAAATACATGTGTGACCATATTGGGTCAAATACATGCGTGACCATATTGGGTCAAATACATGCGTGACCATATTGGGTCAAATACATGTGTGACATGACCATATTGAGTCAAATACATGCGTGACCTTATTGGGTCAAATACATGCGTGATCGTATTGGGTCAAATACATGTGTGACCATATTGGGTCAAATACATGCGTGACCCCATATTGGGTCAAATACATGCGTGACCCCATATTGGGTCAAATACATGCGTGATCATATTGGGTCAAATACATGCGTGATTGCATAGAGTATTGGCGGAAAATGATATACCCGAAGGAGGTAAAACACTGGAGTAAGGAATAGTGATGAGGGATTATAAGGTTGATTTTGTTTGTTTGTTTGAGGTTTTACATCACTTTCAACATTATTTCAGTCATTTCGTGATGGGACCTACTTGTAGCAGTGCTGCCTCATTGTATTGACATGACAACCCACCTGGTCACAGATTTACAAGGTTAACCCTTTAGGCATAGATATAAGGTTGGATAGGGGCGAGTATTCGGATCTATTATGTTACTGGGAAAGTCATTTGTGATGGAGGTCAGGCAAGGACTGGTATGATAGAGAAGTCCTGCTATGGAGGGTCGGCAGGGACTGATATGAGAGAGAAGTCCTGCTATGGAGGGTAGGCAGGGACTGATATGAAAGAGAAGTCCTGCTATGGAGGGTAGGCAGGGACTGATATGAGAGAGAAGTCCTGTTATGGAGGGTAGGCAGGAACTGATATGAGAGAGAAGTCCTGTTATGGAGGGCAGGGGGCAGTAAGTCGGTCGAATATTGCATCAAGATATCTTCAAAACCTTCCACATAATGCAGAAAGGTGAGGAAAACACATAGCTCAGTATAACTGTCACAATTCGACTTACCTTTCTGGTTCGTATAAAACACAAACAGGACAATATCAAAAACATCACAAGCCTCGCATCACAGGTATATTATTGGGTCCCTCTGCAACACACATGAAAACATAATAAGGTCAAAAACAGTGACGCGGATCGTCGTAGAAGTGCTGGTCTTCCCACAGGCATGGGACTTTATAAATGAACCGCCGATATGGCTCAATGATTTAGACCAATGTTTCTCCATTCCTATATGAATCTCGGCATGTGTGAGATTCGGCACTCATATTAAAGTGGTATTCATAAATAATCTTTTAGGGGCGATCCATTTGATTTTTGTGGGGTGGGGTGGGACAGCAGTACTGGATGAATAAATTTTTTTTCTTTGGTAGGGTGGATGAATAATTTTTTTTTCTGGTGTGGGGTGGGTGAATAATTTTTTTTTCTGGTGTGGGGTGGGTGAATAATTTTTTTTTCTTGTTAGGGGCGATCCATTTGATTTTTGTGGGGTCGGGTGGGACAGCAGTACTGGATGAATAAAATTTTTTTCTTTGGTAGGGTGGATGAATAATTTTTTTTTCTGGTGTGGGGTGGGTGAATAATTTTTTTTTCTGGGATGGGGTGGGTGAATAAATTTTTTTTCCAAAATCTCCCACCCCACTCCACAAAAATCAAATGGATCGCCCCTTATTGATTTGGGCTGATGAAACCAATAGAGTTGCAGTGTGCGGCATGGAGTTGTGAAAACGGGTTAATATTGTACATTTCTACAGAATATACCTCCAAGTAAATATCCGGATCCTTGTACACTTGAATGAATGAACATCGAAACTGGAGATATTCATTTTGCTGTAATAAAGCATATTTGTTGTAATAAAGCATATTTTCAAATTGTATATGGTCTGAAAGAATTTTGATTTTGAGTTAGTGATTCTTGAACGTTTGTCTCAGAGTCATTGAGATATGAGCAAATCAGCTGAGCTGCAGGCCGCCTGGGGTATAAAAATTGACCTGAAGCCTGTTGTCATCCCTGTCACCCCTGGTCGGCCGCATCAACATGCGAGCCCCTGTACCGGACACCAAAGTGGGATATCCCGTCATGCCTCACACTTAGCTTCCTGCAGATGAGCGCGGGAAGGCGGGCCATTCTCAAGCTTAATTGTGCATTCCAGTTCTGTATGAATAACATATTTATTACTGCTCTAAGAGCTATGTACAAAAAGCAGGAAAATCAAATTGATAGCAGAACAAGTGCCCAAGATTCACGCAATTCTAAGGACAGAGATGTAGAAGAGAAACATACTAAAAAAGATGATTTCTTCTGCAATGTTATAGTTCTGTTTGCAGATTTGGGGAATTATTTTTCAAAGGTGGGCTGGGCCTTTTCACATTCAAATGTTATCGCACCAGACCGACCATTATTCATTCAATGAAAAAATATGTTATATTCAATTCGCGATGGAGCCCTTGTGGTATGTATCGGCTCATGTAGGACTGATATCTATAATAAAACAGACGGCTGCATGAGCGGCCGTGTTTGGTTGCTGCAGGAAATGAATTTTTGGGATTTAATCCCACACATGAGAGGGAAAGACCATTATGAAAGCTCAATACATAGCCCAGATGGGTCAAGTATATACGAAGTACATCAGCCTGAGGCCACCCATTAATCAATCAAAATATTTTGATATACCTTTAAACCAGCAACTTACCTTTATTGGGAAAAAATCATAAAAAACGCTGTTCTTTCCAATTTTCAACTTGTTCAGGGGAAAAGCGCCATATCTTTGGAATAAGATTTACATCAGTTGAAAGTGTTATGTGGTATAATGCAACAATTCATATCCAACGCCAAAGACATATATGACATGTTTCCAAATCATCATATTTGAAAATAAATTATTAGTTCATATTGATACTGGTGGACATATTAAGATACATGTATCTTGATATACATTTGTAAAATGTCCTTGAATGCTCAATAAATGCATTATTGACTTCAATTCCGTAGAATTACTCATTTCATAAGCGTGATTTATTTATGTAAGGTACTTTTCAACCATGAGGGTCTTCATGCTGTCCCAGATTTTTTCTTGGAGGCCCAATTTCCCATGACACAATCCCTGGTGCAGGATTGTGATAAGCATGTTGTCCACAGATCAAGCAGTATGCCCCAGACATCTCACCTTAGAAAATGGAATTAAGACCACAAAGCACTAGAAATAAACTAGACATGACAACTAGGTATATCTAAACTGCCATGAGTAAATCAAAATTGTTGTTTTATATACAGAAGAGATATTTCCATTTTTGACAGGATATATATCCTTTTATATGCTTTATAGGCTTATTTTTTTATGAATATGGATACACTTGTATACATTGAAAAAACCGTCAAATGTTAAATAAACCTCATGGTTGTTTGAATTCATTGTTTTTCTTTTCATTTTTAATCTGTATAAACCTTATAGAGCAGTTGTTTTTTCTGTGTCATTCATTTGGTAAACTTTAATCTAATATTAGAGTTGTGTGTCCTCCTGATTGGTGGCCTTTTCTTCTTGCATTGAGAATATATTATAGACGACAACAGAGGGCACCATGATGCACAACCCGGCCAAAGTGAAGGCTGTCGTCGTGGTGAATTCGGGGTCCCAATGAAAATGAGGCTCTGATTTGAAAAATGACCACCAGAGGGCACCCATTGGCGTTACAAGACCAACGATGATTGCAGTATAAATAGCTCCTTCAGCGTATCTTGTCAAAAGGAGCAAACCTAAAAAAATATAAAAAATTGAATATTATAAGAATGATGTAATGAGAATTCCATTTGGGGACTGGATTTATGCAATATATGATATTCCTGTTAAAATGTATTTTTGGTTCTTTTTGGTTGTACAGTTGACAACAGGGCTGAGGACGGCAATAGAGCTGTGGTTCAGTTGTTAATTGATTGCCGATGTTAACCATACCACTTGACGTTGTTGGCACATTTACTCATCTGAAAACAACTTGATGACAATGTTTTTAGGTGCAGATTAAGTTAAAAGGCTTTGAAAATGGGACCGCAGCTGTGTTGTCATCTGCAGCTGTGTTATCGTCTACTGTACATATACATACATAAATTAGCTGAGCAGTAGAATGCTATAAAGATCCATGACAATCCCACAACATCATAGCAGCTCTCATCCACGCCATAATGACACCTTAATGCAATATGTAGACGGTCCACAAAATCCTGCCTAAAGGTGAAATATAGAGATGCATTATATGCTGGGTCCTTAAGGTGAAATATAGAGATGCGTTACATGCCGGGCCCTTAAGGTGAAATATAGAGATGCATTATATGCTGGGCCCTTAAGGTGAAATATAGAGATGCATTATTATAAATCATTTTATTCATTCACAAGAATTACAAAATATGCAATTATGGAATAGTGGTTTAAAAAATAACACAGTTAAATTAAGACTAGCTGGGTATAGCACCAATAAAATAAATATCTTATGAACAATTTAAAATCCCACGCAATCAGATAAAATCACAATGTTCAGTTAACACATATCTCAAATAAAATGGATTCTAATTCATCTTTGTTAAAACCTGTGATTTGTGAATCACCATTTAAGCAACACAGCACCTCATTGATCATACTCAGTGCCGTGAGATCCTGCTCCGTGGACTCATCAACATATGCATTTGTCAGTCTATGGCGGCCTTGTATCTTCGCATCCGATATTGAGAGGTCAAGCCTCTTTGCTATGGCATGTAGATTTCTCCCAATGATGCTCCTGGCAGACCTGCAGCCAGTCTGAGCAATGAATCGTACACGGCTGTTCTTGCTGCACTCCATTTTCCACAACATTTAGAGGAAGCGGCCATATATTTGATCTGTGGCATTTCCTGTACCAATGAGATGTGGAAGATACCTCCGGTGTGTCATGTAAGGCAGCCGAAGGACACGGCGGACACATCTGTTCCACATGGTCAAAAACTCGCTCACAGCTTTGTCCTCAAAATTCCAGGCCTGCCCACCATAGAAGTGAGCACACTGAGCATTAAAAACCTTGGCCTTGATGGCAGCACTGCTGTGGCCCAGCATCACAACAAGAGTGTTCACCCTCTGGACCATGTCACCCTTCTTTTTATTCACTTCTTTCTTCTCTGAGAGGTCAGTGCTAATATGGCTGCCCAGGTGTTTGAAGGACTCCACCCAGTCAAGCACAATACCATTCATCTTCACTATAGGTTTATCCTGTTTCTTTCTGCTAAAGAGAGCACACACAGTCTTCACAGGATTGTATTCCACAGAGTACTCGACTCCAAATTGCTCACATGTTCCTATCATTTGCCTCAGACCTGCCACAGATGGCACTAGCAGATACAGGTCATCGGCGTAGCCCTGGGATCCATAGAAGTGGTTACCAACCCAGCATCCAATGCCGTCACTCTCAAGCCTCTCATAGAGCTTGTCCATGTATATGCAAAAAAGCACAGGTGACAAGATGCCTCCCTGCCGTATGCCATTCTGAGTAGTGAACTGTCTGGAGTATGAGCCTTTCCACGTGGTACGTAGGACTTGGCGCTGGTACATGTCCAATAGGGCCCGTAAAGCAAGAGCCGGAACCCCCCGCTCCACAAGTGCTTGGAAAAGCTTGTCGTGCCGCACTCTATCAAACGCTTTGGAGGCATCGATGCAGCACACATATACATCAGACTGATTGTTCACATAGTATTGGATGACTTCTTTAAAAATCAATGTACTCATTATATGCTGGGCCCTTAAGGTGAAATATAGAGATGCATTATATGCCGGGCCCTTAAGGTGAAATATAGAGATGCATTATATGCCGGGCCCTTAAGGTGAAATATAGAGATGCATTATATGCTGGGCCCTTAAGGTGAAATATAGAGATGCATTATATGCTGGGCCTTTAATCATTCATGAAATGAGGTTTTCAAGCACATTTTCCTTGCATAATATAAATGATTATACCCCAAACTTTGCAATCACAAGTTATTACCCATCATATTTCCCCTACATATACTTCTGTGCCATTTGAAATTGGATATGTCTTCTGCTAAAATCCAAATCATCCATTGGACACTTTGTCAACAAACTTTGTTTAACTGACCAGTGATTTTGTGCAAACACCTGCTTAGTAGAGTCTTTCTAACAGCGAGGCAACCTAAATTGGAACAATGGAGTGATTTAGCTTACCGAGCCCTGTTTGTCCATTAATGTTTGTCCAATGATACAGGCCTAACACCCTGACAGACCACAATAGAGGTCACATGATTGTATACATGAAGCCACCTGGTGGTCAAAGGAGTACAGGCAGTTCTTGGCATTTCCAGCAAAACACAATAACCATGGTCAGTGTATTTTGGTTGATTTTAGTAAGCTTAATTGTATCACAGTTTCATGGCCACTTAAGCATACCCCAAACCTCTGTAAAATTGCCCATGACCTCTGTCGTCTCGTGAATGCTTTAAGGTGAAATATGGAGATGCATTACATGCTAGACCTTTAAGGTGAAATGGTGTTCTTGTGTTGACTGGCTGTTTTCATCGTTCCTATATTCGACCTTATTCGACCTGTGCCTGTTTGACTTTATTATACTTTTTTGGTTTTGAGCCATTACAAAGTGACTGCAGCTGAATTCGTGTGGGGTCAAGATGTTACAGAATTATTCAAGATACATTTGTTCCTTGTTAAAATTACATTAAAATCTACATTTTTATTGTTTAACGACAAAACGTATACTGCTGCAAATTTACCATTCCAAATCCTGGGACAAAATCTGTCCAAAAGAACAGGAGCAGGGAAACAAAATTGACAATCTGGGTCCAAGTCAGGAATGAGTATGACTCAACCTGTAAAGAAAGATCAGCAGGTCAGGTCATTATTATATCATTCAGGTCATATCATTATTATATCATTCAGGTCATGTCATTATTGCACCATGCAGGTTATGTCATTATTATATCACTCAGGTCATGTCATTATTGCATCATTCAGGTCATGTCATTATTGCATCATTCAGGTCATGTCATTATTATATCATTCAGGTCATGTCATTATTGCATTATGCAGGTCATGTCATTATTGCATCATACAGGTTATGTCATTATTGCATCATTCAGGTCATGTCATTATTGCATCATTTAGGCTCAAGATTGCAGGTTCAATGACTGATAAGAATAAGCAATGTCATAATTACCAATATTATTTATTCTAAAAATCATTTAAACTGCAAGTCAGTGGGGTTTTAGGTGTTTATTATTTCTTCATTTGAATGTCTTTACCTCACTTTTCTTCATTTCTTTTTCAATAAGAACATTCATAACACCAACAGGAACAAAACCAAGTGCGAAGACCATCGGCCACAGCAGTCTGGAGGCAGCTGACTGGCCGGAAGTGCTGCTGGTGCTGCCATCTAGACCAAATATTGTTGGCTCCACTGTGATGAAAAGTCCAACGAGGACGCATCCACATGTCACCAAGCGTCTCACACCGACTCCTGAGCAGTTGGATTAACAATAATCATAAGAACATATAGACTCCAACATTTATCATTATAACCACCCTTCTAAACACTATTCAATCTATATAAGGTAAGATAGTAGCTTAACACCGTGACTCAATGCCCTACTTTTTCGATGAGTGATTGGGATTTTTCTTTTGTATTACAACATAAAAATGATTACTCAAACCAAGATTTTTAAAGACCAGTCATAGAGCAATGGTTGTAATAAGAAACAATTCATAATTTTTCATTATTAAGAGCTTCTTGAAATATTTTATTCTCAGACTATTCTTTCAACAAATTTGACAAGCATACACATTTTCATTATTAAGAGCTTCTTGAAATAGTTAGTTCTTGGACACGATGATTTATTCTTTCAACAGATTTAACAAGAATATACCTTTTCTCAAGATGAGGTAGCGGAAGAAAATGGTGTACGGAATCATGGTGGTACTGAGGATTGCCTGAAGGTACGGTGGTGTCCTCTCTGGCAGAGAAGCGTACACAACAAATATGCCATTAAATGTTAAACAAACACCAATGATTGCTATCATCTTCCATGAAGCCTTTGGTAGAATGGTACTGCTACCATCTCCCCACACCCGGCTACACACATAAGTCAAGAGCTGAAAAAGGAGAAAGATCCACTGGAACCAGAATGCAGCAAAGAAGAGCACAGCGTAGGGGTCACTTCCGGCCTTCTGCACCGCGTCCGAGTACAGCGGCAAACTGACATTCATTCCAACATTGGTTACTATTGTTAGAATAGCAAGAACGGTAGTCAGTGGTAACCTTGGAATGCTTATATTGTATATGACCACACTTTTGTGATCAGCATGCTGGTTTGGAGTGTCACTTTGGAGTGCTACTGAATCATTTATTTCTGGAGTATCTTCCAAGACTGGCATCATGTGAGCTGCAAACTTCTCATTGTCCGCCTCTTGGGGGTGGGCTGTGCTTTGATTCCAGCGTTCATCACTTATATCCGGATCTGGGCTGCGGGCCAGTATTCCAGGTACCCCTGCCAACAAAGGGTGTCTGTCATCCATGGCGAGAACTCTGAAAGAAAACAACTGTATCGCTTAATACCTCCATGAAAACATTTATATCCCTTAATACCTCCATGATAACATCTATATCACTTAATACCTCCATGATAGCATCTATATCCCTTAAGATCTCCATTTAAACATCTATATCCCTTAAAACCTCCATGAAAACATCTAGAGCTAACGACCATAGGATTTGCGCAACCATAGGATTGGCTGATAATTATGAAATTGTATTGTTACATACATATATAAAAAAAAAACATGATCGTGATCAGAGAGGAAGGGTGACGAGATTTGAAAAAAAAAGTTGCTGTTTGAGGTATGGGCTGCAATAAAATTCTCCACTGAAAAGAGCGTGCGATCTTGCTGTTCCGTCACCACGTAGCCTGCCCTCTGGTGGAAGTGACGCTGAACTAATCTCCACTTCACTTTTGTTTTGAAAGTTTATGTGAAGGGTTGCGCTTTTAGCATATTATGAATGGCACAATTATCACTTATTTGTTGTCATAATTACATTAGAAATGAAATATTACCTCCAATATGCCTATATTTCTGTATTAGAGCTTTGTTTTCAACCATCGGTATATTGAACTATTTAATGACCTAATTATTGAGGCCCTGCTAGATTTTGTACAAAGGGGCCTATATGGGTGAAATGCAGATATTTTAGCTGCATAAATAAGAGATAGCTTCCTAAATAAGAGATAGCTGCATGAATAAGAGATAACTGCATAAATAAGAGATAACTGCATAAATAAGAGATAGCCGCATAACAGAGAGATAGCTGTATTGAGACATGAAAAATAGCTGCACAAATAAGAGATAGCTGCATAAATAAGAGATAGCTGCATAAATAAGAGATAGTTGCATAAATAAGTGATAACTGCATAAATAAGAGATAGCTGCATAAATAAGAGATAGCTGTATACATAAGAGATAGCTGTGCATAAATAAGAGATAGCTGCATTGAGACATGAAAAAGTGAGATAGTTACAACAAGTGAGAAATAGTTACAATAGTTGCAATATTGAGAGATAGCTGCAATAGTGAGACAGTTACAACAGGGAGAGATAGCTGCATAAATGAGAGACAGCTACATAAGTGAGATGACTGCAAAGTGAGAGATAGTTACAGCAGTGAGAGATAGTTAAAGCAGTGAGAGATAGTTACAGCAGTGAGAGATAGTTACAGCAGTGAGAGATAGCTGCGCAAATGAGAGAGTTACATAAGTGAGATAGCTGCACATGTAAGAGACATCTGCATCAGTGAGATAACTGCACAAGTGAGAGACAGCTGCATAAGTGAGAGATAGTTGTACAAGGGAGAGACAGCTGCATAGGTGCGAGATAGTTACAAAGGTGAGACAGTTATAACACAGATAGATAACTGAACAAGTGAGAGACAGCTGCATAATAGAGATAACTGCAAAGTGAGAGAGATAGTTACAACAGTGAGAGATAGCTGCACAAGTGAGGGGTAGTTACAGCAGAGATAGATAGCTGCACAAGTGAGAAACAGCTGCATAAGTGTGAGATAGCTGCACGTGTAAGAGACAGCTGCATCAGTGAGATAGCTGTACAAGGGAGAGACAGCTGCATAAGTGAGAGATAATTACAACAGTGAGAGACAGCTATAGCAGTGAGAGACAGCTGCATAAGAGAGAGACAGCATCAGAGACACAACAGAAAGAGACAGCATCCTTTCCCAGCCGAAGGCACTTGTATACATAAAAAAAATGGAACAATGGAACTTTTGACATTGAAAAGTTCATATGAATGGTTAAACTAAATTGTTATGAAAATTGCACCCATTGACCCCGATTGCGTCACAATGAACACGTGCTTCTAACAAAAAGTTTAACATTGGCGCTACTCTATCAATTCTTGACCGATATTCTTCATTAACAACTCAAAATTTAACTTTTGAGCTCTTCTCTTCAAATGTATAAGTCTGATGTACGATATATTAATTTTCGTCTTTCAGCATTGAAGAGAGATCAGTGCGCGAAGGCTATGGTTGTTCATGTCATTTGTTCATGCCAAGACGTGACTCTGACTTGTCAATCTTGTCAGAATATAAAATATGCACATCGCTTTATAAGATTAAGTAATGGCAAGTTTTTCTAATGGATTTACCCCACTACTGCACAAATCGGCGTTCGTTAGCCCATTAAGATCTCCATGAAAACATCTATATCACTTGATACCTCCATGAAAAATCTATATCTAGGGGAAGTCATGATTTTTTAAAGGTCACTGAAATATTGATTTTAATAGCCTATGTTATGCAGCTTAACTAGACGATTGTAACAAGGTCTCATTTACCAAAATCAGAGTAACGGTTATCAAGTTATGACCATTTTTCATCCCTAAAAAGGGGCTTTTTTTGGGACGCCGGCTTATACAGGGGGTAAAAACAACAAAATAGCCAAGTTTACAGGGGTGAAATATTCAGAATTCTTATGTTAAAAGGCTTCTATTTCATTTATTTAAAGCTTTTGGTCTAGATAAAAACATTTCTTTAAAATAAGGGGAGTCCTCAATCGATTTCCAGTTAAAATTGAACCTCAAACCTCAGAAAAAAAGTGTTTGGACCAGAAAACCGAAAAAATAGCCTAATATTTAACAAAAAGTGACATAACTTTATAACTAATAATGATAATCACATAAACTTTTTTTTAAAAGAATCACATTTATAAGGCCCACATAGATATGAAAGAACAGAAGAGCTTTACTGTTTGAATTATTTCTGATACAGTAATTTTTAAATCAAGAGTATGGTAAAAATCGACAAACTTTACAACAAATAACATTTTTTTCTCGCAAAAAATTGACTATATGTCAAATAATTGTTTTCAAAGTTATATTGCCTTACTTTTTATGTCTTATTTTAAAAGTAATAAATTTACTCATATAATCATTAACAGGCATATCATAAAATAGCTATTTCAAGTCACAGATCAATATGCATGATCATTTCTCAATCCATATAATTAATACATTCTTGGAAAAAATATTAAAATTTTACCTCTAGTTAATACAACATGTTTTGATTTTCACAATTAAAAGATCTTTCTTCATCTACAAGTTAAAATTTTTATTGTGGACAATAAAAACATCTTTGTAAATTCATTTGGGTTTCATCCCTTAAAAATCAGAAAATATTTATCAAAGTTTTGACACAAATGAATTTTATATTTCTGATTTCACATATGGCTAGTCACATACCATTCATTTAAAGATAAAGATAATTTTATTTTCCATTGATCATTTGAACAAGGAACATTAGCTTACTGCATGACTACATAAGAGAAATATTTATAATATTTACAACATACTGTGCTTTTTGACACAGTGGACAAAATTTATAGACATACTAAAAGGTTACTCTTAGAAGTTTCCATGTGAGTTAACTTTGGCATCTTTAAACAACATATATTGCACAATAACACATTACTTTTAAAAAATATAATAAATATTTTTATAATGTCATTTGTGCTCCTAAACTGAAAGCACGTGATTGGAGAATTTCATGACTGCTTTTAAATTGGCACATTATTTGCCAACAAATGGATGTTAAAGCTTTTTAAATCAGACTGCCAACTTGTCGGTGAATGTTGAAGCCATGGTGGATCAAACATGTAATTCTGTACTGTCAGTGTCCCACACAGTCTTGATGATTACCTGTCACTGGACTGTTAATCTATCATTGAACTGTTGGCATCTGCAAAATAAAAAATAAAAATCAAATATAATTAAAAGAAATGGCTTTGAAAAAATTATCTAAATTATGTAAGTTTAATGTTCAATATACTAATTTATCAAAATCAGCCTCAAGTAAGAGGGACTAAAGGATCATCTAATTTAAAGACAGTTTAGAGACAGTTATAGTAGTGAGTGAGTTAGTTGCACAAACGTGAGAGGTAAGAGATATTTACCACAGCAAACTTGGAAATTATCAGAAATAATATTTTTGAACAGAAATCCATAAATGTGGTTCTCTTTGAACAATTTTTAAATGAAACTACAAAGCTTGATGATTTTAAGATTTAACAATATATTTTAAACTTCGAGTAAGTTGGCCACATGGCCTACATTTTCATTTAGCATGTAATTTCAAAAAGGCTGAGACAGATATCACATTCCAATATGAACACAGAATTGTCAATTTCTCCAAAATCTTCTCTGATGTTTACACTCATAACTTCAAAAATATTCATCTGTTCTTAATAATTTTAGCACCAAAAGAAAGCCAAGAAAAGGCACTATCCAATTTATTCTCTAAATAGTGAAAAAAATGGCCGAAAATGTGTTGTTCCGATTTTTTCCCTGAAAGGATTGTGTATGATTTAACATTGAAATAAAAAAATAACTTACCTCACTGTGTTCACACTGACAATAGTCCTCTCTTTAAAACCTCCATTTCGTCTTTGTACTGATAATTTTCCTCATACATCAATGCTAGACATGTTGACTTTATGTTATCAATGAATATTAATGTTGTTCTGAGGTAAATATGACTGAATATTTTCATAAAACATGCTAACTTTGAAAGATAACTGCATGCTGAGTTGTTTTGATTCCTGGCATCTGGAACACTGAGACTCTCGTCATTCAGTAACTAGGTCAGTTATTTACTTGTGCATAGTTTTTCAAGGGGCCGGTTTAGAGTCAAAACCCAAATATGGAGATAGTCCTTGAGCAACAGATGGCAGCATGAAGTTTTCAAAGCAAAATCGCCAACAGGGGTGTGCATTCATTTATTAAAATTAATTTAAATCCATTTAACAAGAAAAAATGCTTTTAAATGGTATGTTGTTGCAAGAAATGTGATTTTCCAATCCATGATAGAACTAGACTCAAACTTTTCAAAGCAAAATTATTCATTGAAATAATTAAAATAAATCTTACAACAACCCACCCCTGTAAAGAGAGAAGACTCCACTTTACACTGCACTTGGAATGGGGTCAATCAGAAGAATAGCATTTTGGCGATTTAGTAAAGAAGAGATCAAGGTTGACACCTTCCTCAGTACCACGGGAAGCAAGATGGAGGCATAAATGGGCAAAATTGTTCAACTTTAATGCCAGATATCTTTGTAAATAAATAAGTAAGCATTATATTTTCTTCACAAACATATCAGAAGACCTCTTGTTATCAATATGTGCTAATCTGAAAAAAACTTGAACAAATTTTGAATCCCCTGCGTGAGATTATAGACAACTAAGTTTTCACTAAATTTAAGCTGGGAAGTCAGTGTCCCGTGAGCGAGCAGCAGCCTGTGGGCCCTCCTACTGTATCACTTAGTACCTCCATGAAAACATATATAACACTTAATACCTATTTGAAAACATCTATGTCGCTTAATACCTCCATGAAAACATATATATCCCTTAATACCTCCATGAAAACATATATTTCCTTAAGGGAATGTCGCATTGAAGTCATCAATAGGCCCCATGCCAGTCTCCATTACAATTCAATGATTAAGATGAGTTGTACATTTCTGGTTCCGGTAAAGTTCCAGGAAACAACATGGAGATCGGCAATCGGCTTATGTCATTTAACGAAGACATACACGATTTTGAAAGATTTATATTATTTTCAATTTCGTATTAACTACCTGTTCAAATTTGTATTAGTTACCTGTTCACAAGGCTATATTCAGATCAGGTAGAAGTCTGTCACCGGAAGCCTATGCCCTGCTCTGTTCAAGGAATGCCTCTGGATCTTTTGCACTTCGGCGCGATGACTTAAACCATAGTGTTTGATAACCAGTCATGAAACACTGGTTTGAATGAGATCAGATTCTGTAGCAGATATCCATGTTTCATAGTCATGCGGTATGATTAAGTTATTGCCAGATGCCTCATCAACTAAACAAAGTCTTATCCCAACATGAATTGTCATCAGTGTTTATGTTTTGATATAACATGATCTGACCTACACATCATGCTCTTGAGGGTATGCTAGAGTAATGAGGGTATGCTAGAGTAATGAGGGTATGCTAGATAATGAGGGTATGCTAGAGTAATGAGGGTATGCTAGAGTAATGGGGGTATGCTAGAGTAATGAGGGTATGCTAGAGTAATGAGGGTATGCTAGAGTAATGGGGGTATGCTAGAGTAATGAGGGTATGCTAGAGTAATGAGGGTATGCTAGAGTAATGGGGGTATGCTAGAGTAATGAGGGTATGCTAGAGTAATGAGGGTATGCTAGAGTAATGATGGTATGCTAGAGTAATGAGGGTATGCTAGAGTAATGAGGGTATGCTAGAGTAATGAGGGTATGCTAGAGTAATGAGGGTATGCTAGAGTAATTAGGGTATGATAGAGTAATGGACACAGGATATGCCTGAGGATTCAGTCAAATACACCTTAGAAGCCATGATCTTTGTAATGTTTATAGATTTTCTTTACTGCCCTTGTAAGCCATTAATGATGTGTCAGACCCTAAAGAGATCTCAGGGTATATCCTGACCCAATCACAGCCATCATGGCTTCTTGCCCTTACAGCTTTGCCACCATTATCACAAACGACTGCGGCTATAATGCACGTGAATCCACTCGCGACTATGCCCCTATAATGTTTTGAAATCTCTCACGTTGATTCCCAACCAATTTTGATATTTTCTCTATCGGAAATTATACCGCATGTGCCCGTTTGTTCTTTCTTTATATTTGGTCTACTAAACTAGAATTTTATAAAGTTATAGCGAATGTCATTGAACTATTTGTAATATATTGTTACAACCTTCCACGTGTAGTCTTTAAACCTGCAAAACTTATATTAGACAAAATCGAGTACAAAATTGAGTATATATATTCTACTCACATGACCAGCTATTATATGATATTCTTATATCAATCATCCATGATCACAAAATTGAGTCCAAGAAATATATTTTACTCACATGACCAGCTCTCATATGATACTGTGATATCAATTATCCCTGATCACAAGACAAGTGGCGATTCACCAGCCAACAGTAGGTAAGACCCAGGCACACGTCGATACTGTGGCCTACATTGGCAAGATCCTCTTTCATTATTTGTACAATAGTTTAAATCAATGAAATATCATAACTGTAGAAATAAACAATTAAATTTGTATAGGTCCTATTCAAAGTTGTCCAAATCTTATTCTTATTATCATTTCACAACATTTATTATTGGAAAAGATTCACAACAATATATACATCAACAGATTATTCATCATACAGTCTATTTGATCATTTTCAGTGATATATTACAGAAGGAGAAAACCTTCATTTTCAACCTCCCTAAAACCAATGTTAAGCCAGGCATAGCTCTGTATATTTAATTAACCCCTTTCCCCTCTTGATTGGTACTGTGTACTTCTCAGAGGTTATAGTTATTGTTAAGGATACCTTGAGAACAGTATGTATTTGAATCATAAGACCAGGTTAACGGGGCCGATCTTTATCTAATGTTGTTGATATAAGAACAAGAAGTTTATGATTTCCAAGATAAAGTACCTGAAATCAATACTGTAAGACTCCACATGTCATAATATAAAAAGGAAAAACAAATAAAATGCACTTATAGAGACTGATCTCTGATATCGGTCACCTCTTCCCTTGTAAATGCACATATTAGGTATATTTTACTTACTTCCTGCCACATATGAAACTACACAAAGCAATTTAGGAAAGTGACGAACACTCTCCTCATTCAGTGTTGGTATTATGATGGGTTAATTCCGGTTAAAGGCAAGAACAGCAAGTGCAATTAATGGGCACTGTTTATTTTGGTTTGTCTGATGATGCACCACTTAATACGAATGTTCATGGTCAAATGTGGGCATTGGAGGAAGAGGTAGGTCAGGGATCGACAAGCTCTGTTCAGTAGAGTAATACTGAAATATTCTGGCACTAAAACACACAGCTTTTTAAGAAATGAATAAACATCCAAGAGCATGAAAATAACTGAAGATTTATATTTCAATATACATGACATTAAGCATGTATAACGTAAATTAAATCTTTAAAATCCTTGACCTTTTATATCAATCTGAACTATTAGGTTTAATATAATATTTCTTTGAAACCAAAGTATGTAATATATGAATAAATTCAGATATGGTGAATTAATATATCAATATGCATTACATTAAACATGTATAACATGAATGAATTCTTTCCAATCCTTTTCCTCTCATAATAATCTGAACTATAAGGTTTGATAGAATATCTAATTGAAATCAAAATATTTAATATTTCTATAAAATTTTTATGGAGATTGTTTAAAGTTATTAACCTTTGCATTGTATAGTATTTGATACAGATTTATCCAATTCATAATTATCATATTGGAAATTGAGAGTGAAAGTAAATATATTAAAACACACATGGATATTCATGAGTATAGTGTACAAAGTGTCTAAATGGGATAAGTAGTTCTATTTGAATCATATATTTTATCTTGATCTACAAATTTGAAATATTATTATGACATATGCATATATTTTAATGTAATGAGCACGAATTGTGCACAATTTACAACAAGCTAAATTTTGAATTATTTCCGAAATAGATTATAGTGTTTTATGTGAAAAATGATCTCCAAACCCATCGATGAATTAAAATCATAAGAATGACTCTGACAGCAAGAACAATCACCACTTTGTTACATAATGCGCACGTTTGATATTGAATCATGTTATTCAAACATATTACGACTATATCAAGTCATCATTCAAACATATTACAACAATATCAAGTCATCATTCAAACATATTACGACTATATCAAGTCATCATTCAAACATATTAATTACAACTATATCAAGTCATCATTCAAACATATTACAACTATATCAAGTCATCATTCAAACATATTACAACGATATCAAATCATTATTCAAACATATTACAACTATATCAAATCATTATTCAAACATATTACAACTATATCAAGTCATTATTCAAACATATTACAACTATATCAAATCATTACTCAAACATATTACAACGATATCAAATCATTATTCAAACATATTACAACTATATCAAATCATTATTCAAACATATTACAACTATATCAAATCATTATTCAAAAATATTACAACTATATCAAGTCATCATTCAAACATATTACAACTATATTAAATCATTATTTAAACATATTACAAATATATCAAGTTATTATTCAAACATATTACAACTATATCAAATCATTATTCAAACATATTACAACTATATCAAGTCATCATTCAAACATATTACAACGATATCAAATCATTATTCAAACATATCACAACTATATCAAGTCATTATTCAAACATATTACAACTATATCAAGTCATTATTCAAACATATTACAACTATATCAAGTCATTATTGAGAAGCACTGCTATCAACTACGGTTTTAATGATTTTTAGGTTTCTGAAGCTTAAAAAAGTTTTCACTTTGAAACGAGAAAGGGGTTTAGGGGTTTGCCTAGGAAGGATAAATCATTCTTATAACCATTTGAGAGGATGGCATAGTAGGTATAGCATAGCATCAAGTATTGAATAGAGGGATCGATGATATCCGCAATAACACCTTCAATAACAGGACCTCTCTTCTCATATCAGTCCCTGCCTCCCCTCCAAAACTGGACCTCTCTCTCTCATATCAGTCCCTGCCTACCCTCCATAACAGGACCTCTCTCTCATATCAATCCCTGCCTACCATCCAAAACAGGACCTCTCTCTCATATCAATCCCTGCCTACCCTCCAAAACAGGACCTCTCTCCTCATATCAGTCCCTGCATACCCTCCATAGCAGAACCTCTCTTCTCATATCAGTCCCTGCCTACCCTCCAAAACAGGACCTCTCTCTCATATCAGTCCCTGCCTACCCTCCATAGCAGGACCTCTCTCTCATACCAGTCCCTGCCTACCCTCCATAACAGGACCTCTCTCTCTCATATCAGTCCCTGTCGACCCTTCATAACAGGACCTCTCTCTCATATCAGTCCCTACCTACCCTCCACAGCAGGACCTCTCTCTCATATCAATCCCTGCCTACCCTCCAAAACAGGACCTCTCTCTCATATCAGTCCCTGCCTACCCTCCATAGCAGGACTTCTCTATCATATCAGTCTCTGCCTACCCTTCATAGCAGGACCTCTCTCTCATTTGGATTGTACTGGCAGTTGCACTGATTGGTCAGACACCTGATTACAGTTTATAACCTGATGTTGGTCAATTCAAATTTAATGATATTTTGGTGAGCAACGCAAGCATTTATAACTTAAGGAATTCCAATTATCAAATTTCTGAGAACTGTATGACGTGTATTTCCCTTACGCCAAAGTTGTGGATAGCATTTGGAACAATTGCATTGCACTGGATATATTCACACGTGCTAAATAATGGCCTTACTAGAAGTTTAAAATCCATGATAAAATTTTGAAATTGTCTTTATAGTTTCTTTGCAAATGTGTCCAATATAAAGATTTCATATTTGTGGTTTATGTACTGCCATGCCTGTCACTCAGTTATAGTCCCAATATAAAGATTTCATATTTGTGTTTTATATACTGACATGCCTGTCACTCAGTTATAGTCCCAATATAAAGATTTCTTATTTGTGGTTTATGTACTGACATGCCTGTCACTCAGTTATAGTCCCAATATAAAGATTTCATATTTGTGGTTTGTGTACTGACATGCCTGTCACTCAGTTATAGTCCCAATATAAAGATTTCATATTTGTAGTTTATGTACTGACATGCCTGTCACTCAGTTATAGTCCCAATATAAAGATTTCATATTTGTGGTTTATGTACTGACATGCCTGTCACTCAGATATAGTCCCAATATAAAGATTTCATATTTGTGGTTTATGTACTGCCATGCCTGTCACTCAGTTATAGTCCCAATATAAAGATTTCATATTTGTGTTTTATGTACTGACATGCCTGTCACTCAGATATAGTCCCAATATAAAGATTTCATATTTGTGGTTTATGTACTGACATGCCTGTCACTCAGTTATAGTCCCAATATAAAGATTTCATATTTGTGGTTTGTGTACTGACATGCCTGTCACTCAGTTATAGTCCCAATATAAAGATTTCATATTTGTGGTTTATGTACTGACATACCTGTCACTCAGTTATAGTCCTTATATAAAGACTTCATATTTGTGTTTCTGTACTGACATGCCTGTCACTTAGTTATAGTCCCAATATAAAGATTTCATTTTTGTGTTTTATGTACTGACATGCCTGTCACTCAGATATGGCCCCAATATAAAGATTTCATATTTGTTTTCTCTGTGGAGTCATAACTATTCATGTTTTCAACGTTTGTAAAAAAAGAAAAATATATGTATATAAAAAAACAATTAGATTATTCTGATGTGCATATTGCTTATTGAGAACCCCAATTTTAAGATTTCCTTTTTCACTATTAAGTCATGTTTATTTTATATTTTTTTCCGTTTCATTGACTTTGTATAAAAATTGAAATTGGCTCCATGTTATAGTTTCTTTGCAAATGTGTTATTGCTCAAATTAAACCCATATATGTTGTTCCCATCTTTATTTTCTCTAATAAAGTCATTTTATTTTATTATTTTTTATCTTTATTTTTATTTTATTTTTTTATCCATTTGCAAAGTATATTAAATTTTATATATTCAGACTTTCATGCTGCTCAAATAAAACCCTAATATGAGGATTTCATCTTTGGCTTTTGTATAAAATCTTTTTTCTTTTGTTTACAACTCTTCGTGCGGTAATGAATATATGTTATAATGGAGACTATATTACAACATGCTGTGTACTATTATTGGTCAGAGACGAAGGGCTGATGTGTACATGTCAACGATCATATTGCTAAAATAAAACATTAAAATGAATCTTCAGCATGAAACAAGGACTTGTCCAATCAGGAATCTATTCAGTAATTTCACACAGCAGCCTATTAGCAATTTAAAACTATAAACCATGATTTTCTTTAAATATGTTTGTCCAAGATGACATAAAAAAATGCAAATAGATCAAAAGAAGTAGATATCTGCAACTCATGTCTCATTTAAATCTAAGACACCGATTTGTAGTTGATTCTCTGTAGGTAGGTATATATGTTAAGCATGTAATTATTTACATTGAATATAAAGAGCATCACATGATTTTTCCAAACATGTTATAAAACAGAAAATTGTATCAAAAAAGGGATTGGAGTGTTGTATATTTTTCTGGATTAGTCTGGATGTAAAGTAGTTTCATAGGAGCTAACATGTTGATATATACTCAATGACTTCATTCGTAAGAGAAATCAAGAGAGGCGAATATAGGTTGAAAAAGTGCTTGATTTCTCTTAAGGGAAGTACTCTGGCAATGCATTGGTTATTTTATTACTTAACATTTACCTCAAATACCTATATATGATATATCTTTAGATGATACTGGTGCCACACTAATCACACACAAACTTGTTATTGTAATGTCTTACTTCTAAAAGGCTTTGTTAAAGTTTAGTGGGCAGATTCTATGTTCAGTGATTATTTTTCACAAAGATTCACTTTTGGTGGGATGATTTGAAACACCAAGAATGGCCTTAAACTTCTTAAAAGTGAACAAAGGTGTAAATCTGTATTCCTGTTGTTCAATGACTTATCTTTCTTGTTTGGATGTCACTTATCTATTCCTCACCAAAACAACAAATGTTGGTTGAAAGTTGTAAAGTTTGAACGGTTTCATCTCAATTATAAAGAGGCCATATTGTTTGAGCGTCTAGTGAACAAAAGCCATCGCGCCTGATTGGAGACTATTTGAGGTTCAAAGTATTCTTTTATAAACACAAAACGAAAGAAAACATTCCTGTTTCAAAGCAGCACATGACATGTAATTGCTTTCAGAAAAAATGCCAAACATCTTTGGTATGGCACCAAAAGGTTGAATGGGGCATAGTGAAAGCATTGAAAAACCAAGATGGCCAAAAGTTGATCCAAGATTGCCACAGAAACTCTTTAGGACCTAATGCACTAATACGTAATGGAAATAAAACATGAAACAAAAATGACATTTTTGAAATTAAAAACACTCATTGTCTGCATGGATCTGCTTTATAAGGGTGAGTGTAATATATCAGTGCAGATCAGTGGATTAGTCCAGAATTTGAAGGCTAAAAAATGGGTTTCCGTTGACCATAAAAAGCGACCGGAAGAGACCAAAAATGTCTTAATTTTTCTTTCTTAATGTTATTCATGTTGAAAAGTGGGTCTGAGTCACTGAATAATGTCCTTTTTTTACTGTAGGTAAGAATTTGACTTCCGATTTAATTGGCTTACAATTAAAGGTAAAGGGTTAAAGAAGGATTATTGCTCATGACAATAGACATACTAATAGCATCATATATCTCTGCTATCCATCATTTCAATCATTTAAGATTAGCAATATGCAAATCACTTTACTTTATCAAAATGACTAACTGATCGGTTTTGGTTTGCACTTCCATACATACACAAATCATCCATTTAAGCTTTTGTTAATTAGACTGCCTTTAAATGTAAACAATCTTCAGAAAATAACCTGAAATCCAATCTATATCACTGTGACCTTTTAAGTTTAAGTTTTTATTATTTTTTCAGTTCAGCATTTGATGTTTGGAATAATTCATAATAATATGCAGTTTATGCTGTGTACGCCTTATATAGGGAGAGTCTATTGGAGACAATGTACAGCTAAATATCCCCACAATACATGGAGCCAATATATCAGTAAATACCTCTGTGGTTGCCCTTTATGGGTATCTCTTTGATCTGTTAATGTGTTTGGGGTCTCATGTCATGACGAGTCCTATTTGTAGCAGATATAATGCTGCTTCTTAGGATTGTCATCTACCTGGTCTTTGACATGACAATCCACCTAGGAATCTGTTTGAAGCAAGATATGGTTGATATGGTTGATGACAAAGGGACTGAACTGCATCCTGTCTATAGCGTAGGCCATTGTAGAAGGATCACAAAACCACTTGGTCAGAGGGAGTGCTGAATTCAGTGATTAAAAGTTTTACATTCAGCAGGATATTGTTGTTCTGTTTTAGTTCAATCTTATTCCTGTTGATCAAACATTTATAAGGATCAGTGGATTAGTCCAGAATTTGCTCATTTGTAGGTAAACATGACTTATAGTCGTGGATATGGTACGAAATGTCATGGGTGTTCACACTACCTGCCATAGGAACTAATGCCCTGGCCTTTGTCAAGAATAATACGTTCCTTTTTGCTTTTTTACAATGGGTGATGACGCAGATTACCAGAACAGCTAATAAGAGCAACGTTCAGCAAAAGTATTTTATACGTGATTGGTGTAAAATGAAATAATACTCAAAAAATGAATTTACAGCTTTTACATTCTCATTTCATGCTTGTTATGGTAAGAAAGATATTTAACAATTAAGCCATGATCAGATATATTTGAAAAAGGATATCACGGGAAATAAGTTTTCATTTTTCTAAAATCAATCAACACAAAAGAAACATCAGGGAAACAATATTGAACCATTTCAGGTGAGACGATGTTAAACTGAAAAGACCCTTTATGATACAGGAAATATATTATGTTCAATGTAAAAAGCAAACGTTTTGGAGAATTTGGCAAAGATTGATGTGTCACTCATTACAGACCTTCATTAACATAAAATCCGTGCTGCCATCTATGTTTATCCTCATATATTCCTGACTCTCTCGTTTTCATGCAATATCTAAATGAGTTGCTGTTCACAACAGTCCTAAATTCACTTTGTTTTGTGATATACATTATAATACGAAAGGCATAAACAAGACAGGTTAATTGTCTTTATGATATTAATATGTTGGTTTTTATTATGGATAAATGGGTAGTGCTATTTATATTATTTTCTACAAATTCTGAATTGAGTGCTGTTTTTATCAATGAAATCTCCCCTGTGGATGATTACTATATTCCTGGTGATCTGAACCTGGGATTAATGTTACCTTTGTATGGCAGTTATCCTGGACAGATTTGTAGGGGATATTTTGTTGGAGACAGCGTGCAGATGGCTCAGGCTGCTCAATATATGATTGAGAAAATAAATAACAGTTCTCATATATTACCCAATGTTAGTTTGGGCCTGGTCATGCTTAATGACTGCTCCAGTGAAACACTTGCTTTGTCAAGGTAAGCAAACATTATAAAACATTTTACATAGAATGTTTTATCCATAGAAATACTAATTAAAACTAATATTTGAAATTGTATTAACTATTCACTCAAAAATATCAAAATAGTTTGTGACTCTATTTCTGTAATGAAAGTGAAATCCATATCTGTTTAATGCAAACATCAATATGTTTTACTTGACTAATTCCAATTGGTTTTTAATTTTAATATGGAGAACTACATTTTGTTCCAGAGCTACCCAACTTCTGCCCTTAACACAGTGTGTCAAGGAATCCTGTGTACATGACCCTGCAGAGGATGACCTTGAATTGACCTCTTTGGGCAGACCCATGTATGATGTGGTGGGAGTCATGGGACCTGCTGCAAGCTCACAATGCACCAAGACTAATAGTTTACTCAGTGCTTACAAGGTAATTCAGTGTCTCCTTATCCCCTCAGCCATGACATAATATAGAATGTTCAAAAGATAGTAATAATAATAATAAAATTTGTGTAGCACATATACCAGACCAAAGTCTGTTCATAGCGCTTAGTAGCTGTACTAAATTCCTGGGTCCATGCACGCTGCAAAAGAGTGTTCCACATCAATTGGACATCCTCAATTAGGAATAAAACTCAAGCCTACCATTTAGAGATAGAGTAACAAATTATAATTTGTGTTTTCAATCCTCTAATAATAATTTGAATGCAAATCATTAAGTCATTAGCAAATACTATCACCACACATGTTGTATTTAGATATGTTCATGTATCATTTCGTTTAATGAAATGTCCTCTATAATAACCTTTTACTTCAATGTACTGCATTTTCACTTTCATCAATTCCTAACAAATGTATTTTAGTTGCTAAGCTGGGTTTACCCAATCAATTTCCTGGGAAATAATTGTTGTTCCAAATGATTCTCCTAGGCCTTGGAATATGTGTTACCCATTACCAAAATGATATATCTATACAATAATTCAACAACAAAAAATAATTTGTATACATTGCAAAGTCTCAAAGATTGATTGTAAAGAAGAATAGACCATGTATTCCAAAAATCAAATAGCCCAATTTAAATATTCCACAATTGTTGTCTGCATTTGTGATTTTTTGTTCTTTCCAGGTGCCACAGCTGAGTCACATGGCCACTAGCAATGAATTATCTGACAAAGGCAAATATGAATATTTTTCCAGAGTGCTGCCATCAAATAAGTACAGGAATAAAGCTATGGCTGACATCCTGGTCCATTATAACTGGACTTATGTATCAGTGTTATATGCAGAGGGCTCAGTTGGTATTGATGCCTTCTATAATATTATAGAATATACTGAACCTCATGGCATCTGCCTTGCCTATGTAAAGGAAATTAGATATTCTTTTAAAGAGTATGAATATGACAAGGTAATTGAAGAGTTAATCCAAAACCAGAAAGCTAAAGTAGTAATTATTCTATTGGCACATTTTCAAATGCCGTATCTAGTATCTGCATTAACTAGAGGAGGTGCTCTGGGTAAATTCATTTTGATATCAAGTGACGATATTAATGAACTGTTGGATCTTCCAGATGAAGATAAAATAATTGGTAGTTTTGTTGTGGCAAACAAAAGGGTGGAGGTAGAAGAATTTAAGGAAGTTTATGTAAATTTGTCTCCTTGGAGGCGCCCTGATAACATGTGGATAGGCCAGTTCACACCTCAGAGTGTGGGATGCAGTATGGATGATCTAAAAAGTGAAGATGACCAAGATGCCTTGCCTTGTAGCTTATATAAATCTGTCACTGATTTCCCTATGTTCTATTGGTCTGCTTACTACCCAGGTGTTATGGATATGGTGAAAACCTTTGCTGTGGCACTGCATAATCTAATTGAGACTGACTGCCCAGAAAAATTTGAAGGCATCAGTGGTGTTAGGCAATGTATAGATGGCAAACGTTTATTGACATTTATAAGGAATTTGGACACTGATGGTTATGTTGAGCACCTTACTTTTGATCAAAATGGTGATGTGTTTGGAAGTTATGATATATGGTTTATTGGTCACTTGTCTGGTTCAAAGGTCGGCAAACAAATAGCAGGGGGGTGGAAAAGGGGTCTAGATTATGATGTACTTGATCTTGATGAGAACAAAATAATTTGGTCAGAACATCATTGGGAAAGTGAAATGGAAGTGCTATCTTCCTCTCCAGAGTCAGTATGCGCTAAGCCATGTTCTGTTGGGGAGTACTCTATTCAAGGTGAACTCTTATGCTGCTGGGAATGTCGCACATGTAGGTCTAATGAAAAAATCAGAGATGACCAACATGGGTGTGAAACATGTCCTTCCCTGACTTGGCCTGATCAAGAAAATTTCTCAAGCTGTGTTGAAATAATACCAACTTACATGGCCTGGACAGATCCATTGGCTATCGGTCTGGAATCCATTAATACTGTTGGGTTATTGATTTATATTATTATTTTAATTTTATACATTAAGCATTTTGAAAGGAAAGTGATTCGTGGATCCACAAGAGAGTTAATGATTCCAATTTTAATTGGTACTTTTGTGGCATACATGTCTGTCTTTGGTTACATGATTAAGCCCCAGAGTTGGTCTTGTATCTCCTCATACTTTGGTTTCCACCTGAGTTGTAGTCTGATTTTTGGACCTCTTTTCCTTAAGATGACAAGGGTGTACCGCATATTTGCCTTGTCTGAAAAACTACAGCAAAACATCCCTCTGGTGGGAACCTTCTCACAGATGGTCATGCTGTTCAGTATCATCATTTGTCAGGTAGGTTTTTGTGCTCTATTTACTACAAAGAAAAATATATATATTTTTGTGAGGAAAAGGGTAAATCTGTTATACATTTAAGATGGTTTAACTAGTTATTTCTTACCAACCTTACCAAATAATTATAAAAATTCATTGCAATTGGCTTCGAGTTTATGCCAGAATTAATTTCAAAATCCATCTGACCACCTGGGATGTCTTTAAGACACTGCCTTACCGTCAAATCCAATCATCAAACTCTGCCATCCTGATTGTACCTCAACCTAAGATGAAAGGGGATAGGGCCTCATTGGTGTTTGTGTTTGTAAATTCTGGAATGATTTCCCTTATGAGATCAGGACTAGTTTCTCAGGTGATGGCTTTAGGAAATGCCTTAAGACCCATCTGTTCTTGAGTTATCTGTTGCTCAGTTATTTTTATCAAAAACAAAAAAGTATAACACTAACAAAATATTTTACTACCTTTTAAATCTTTCATAAAATGAACCAACCCCACTAGCACAGTTGGTAGAGTGTAGGATCTGTGCCTTTGTTGGTTAAATAAGTGGAGGGCGGAAGGTGGCGGGTTCGACTCCCACTGCCGGTAGTGTTACTTTCATACTGCCGGTAGTGTTACTTTCATACTGGGTAAAAGGCTCGAAAGTCGACCTGATATGGCCATTGTTGCTGAAAGGGTCGTAAAAAACTTTGTTTTGTTGACCAGTGATTTAGTGCAAACACCTGCTTTGTAAAGTTTTGCTAACAATGGGGGCACTTTCAGATTGGGACAATGGAGCGATTTGACTCACAGAGGCCTGTTTATCGATTAATGTTTGTCCATTGGTACAGGACTAACAACCCGATGGACCACAATAGAGGTTGCATGCTTGTATACATGTGTATGTGACCACCTGGTCAAGTGTACTTGGCACTTTCAGCAAAATAAAATAACCATGATCAGTGTATTTTGGATGATTTTAGGGAGTTGCCTCATATCACATTTTTTGTGGCCACTTATCATTTAAGCATACCCCAAAGCTCTGTAAAATTGCCTGTGATCATGACCTCTGTGATTTCATGAGTGCTTAAACATAAGGTCATAATTCCTTTTCATTTATCACAGGTTGGTCTGTCTGTTGGAGCTTACATGATCCATCACCCAGGACTCTCTCTTCAGATGCCGGTGTCTTCTGAGAAGTTTGTCGAGTTGCATTGTAACATGTCTATTTGGAACCTTGTCCTGCCTCTCAGTTTTAATCTTCTCCTTCTACTTCTGTGTGCTATATTTGGTTTCCTTACACGCAAACTTCCTGATAACTACAATGAGTCTTGGTATGTGTTTATATCAGTGACAACAACTCTGTTCATCTGGATTGCCTTCTTGCCTACCCATATGATAGCCTTCTATGCCTACCACAAGGCGGCGCTCCTGTCTCTGGCACTCATCCTTAATGCATCTGTTACTCTCCTCTGCCTTTTTGTCCCAAAACTGTATGCAGTTTACTTTGTTGATGAGAAAAACATTAAGACAACTAATTTTTCAGCATCACAATTCTCAACTCAAAAGAATGTCGGGACTGATAATGGAGCACACGAGTAGCAGTATACTCACAAATGACAAGGGCCAAAATTGTTATGGATTAATTTTTTTAAATCGATTTACCACAAATTAAAAAATACGCAAAGTGAAATATTTTTTTATGACAACTTTTAATTAATTTGTGTTGTAATCAATTGATTAGACAACCAATGGTTCATTTTTCTTTTTCAAAACATGAATATGTTATTTATTTCTATTGCTAAGTTTCAAAAAATTGTTTTCAAAATCTTTCATATACATGTGCATTATGAAGTATTGCATAAGTGAAACAAATCATATTACGCTTTTGACCTATTGTTATCTGAATGACTTCACAGCAAACAAAGTATAAATGTTGTGTGTTGGTTCTCAGCATTTCGTAACTTGACATTGTAAGTACGTAGACCTGGGGAAAACCAGATTACTTGTGAGCACATTATTTTAAGCACATTGCCAGCAGATTGTGGACAAAATTGTGAGCACATTGCAAGCATGTTGTGGACAATAATGTGAGCACATTGCAAGCAGATTATGGACAATATTGTGAGCTCATTGTAAGCATGTTGCAGAGAATATTGTGGGCACATTGCAAGCATGTTGCAGACAATATTGTGAGCACATTGCCAGCATGTTGTGGCACAATGTTTTGAGTACCTTCTCAGCACTTTGTGACTATGTTGTAAGAATGTGCTCAGCAAGTTGTAATTATAACATGTTATCATATTGACACCTGGTTTTGGTACATCGTGTAAAGGAAATACAAACACGATATATCTTTCTACATTTTTTACAACAATATATATTATATATACATTGAGTTGTGAACAAAATGAGCTCACTTCTTTGATATCTAGTCACTCGGCTGGGACTGTCCTTTCTGGGGTCTCTTCTAGTATATCAACTCACATTATGTGCTCATTTGCTGATATTTACATACATATATAAAAAAGCATGAACGTGATCAGAGAGAAAGGGTGACGAGATTTGAAAAAAAAAAGTTGCTATATGAGGTATTGACTGCAATAAAATTCTCCACTGAAAAGAGTGTGCGATCTCGCTGTTCCGTCACTACGTAGTCTGCCCTCTGGTGGAAGTGACGCTGAACTAAACTCCACTTCACTTTTGTTTTGCAAGTTTGTGTGAAGGGTTACGTATTTGGCATATTGTGAATGACACAATTCTCACTTATTTATAGTCATATTTACGTTAGATATGAAATACTACCTCCAATATGCATACATTTCTGTATTTCGGCTTTTGTTTTCAAACATCGGGAATTTGACCTAATTATTGACCTAGTTATTGAACCAGGAGAGGCCCCACTAGGTTTTTCACAAAGGGCCTTTTACAGATAAAATGCAAACATTACTTAGACAGCTACATGCGTGTAAGACAGCTGCATAAATGAGAGATAGTTACAGCAGTGAGAGATAGCTGCACAAGTGAGAGATAGCTGCACAAGTGAGAGATAGCTGCACAAGTGAGAGATAGCTGCACAAGTGAGAGACAGCAGAAGTGAGAATGCTGCACAAGTGAGAGATAGTTACAAACAGCATGAACAGTATGAGACAGTTACAACATGGACTAAATTTAGTTAATGGTTACAACAATGAGAGATAAATAGCTGCATCAGTGAGAGATAGCTGCAAAAGTGAGAGGCAGCTGCATCAGTGAGATAGCTGCACAAGGAAGATATAGTTACAACAGTGAGCGTTGTAACATGGACTAAATTTAGTCCATGTTACAACAATGAGAGATAAATAGCTGCATCAGTGAGAGATAGCTGCACAAGTGAGAGGCAGCTGCATCAGTGAGATAGCTGCACAAGAGATATATAGTTACAACTGAAAATGTCTTGTTGAATATGTCTACTTCTTGTCACTTTAATAAAGATGTTTTGAATCTTGAATCTTGAATCTTGAATTACAACAGTGAGAGAGTTACAACAAAGAAATAGCTGCAAAAGAGAGAGAGACAGCTACATAAATGAGACAGCTGTACAAGGGAGAGATAGCTGCATAAGTGAGAGACAGCTACACATGTAAGAGATAATTACAAACAGATATAGTTACAACAGGTAGAGATAGCTGCACAAGTAAGAGACAGCTGCATAAGTGAGACAGCTGCACAGGTGAGAGATAGTGAAAGAGACAGTTATAAGTGGGAGACAGCTGCACAAGTGAAAAATTTACAACAGTGAGAGACAGCTGCATAGGTGAGAGATAGCTGCACAGGTGAGAGACAGCTGTATAATTACAAACAGATACAGTTACAACAGGTAGAAATAGCTGCACAAGTAAGAGACAGCTGCATAAGTGAGACAGCTGAAAGATAGGTGAAAGACAGCAGCACATGTGACAGATTAGTACAGAGACAGTTACGAGTGTGAGACAGCTGCACAAGTTAGATAGTTACAACAGCGAGAGATAGCTGCACAAGTGAGAGACAGTTGCATAAGTAAGATAGCTGCACAAGTGAGAGATAACTGGACAAGTGTGAGGCAGCTGCATAAATATGAGTTGCAAAAATAAGAGAGCTACACAAGTGAGAGATGGATACAATAATGAGAGACAGCTGTATAATTGAGATATAGCTGCAAAAGTAAGAGATAGCTACACAAGTGAGAGATGAATACAATAGTGAGAGACAGCTGTATAATTGAGATATAGCTGCACAAGTAAGAGATAGCTACACAAGTGAGAGATGGATACAATGGTGAGAGACAGCTGTATAATTGAGATATAGCTGCAAAAGTAAGAGATAGCTACACAAGTGAAAGATGGATACAATAGTGAGGGACAGCTGTATAATTGAGATATAGCTGCACAAGTAAGAGATAGCTACACAAGTGAGAGATGGATACAATAGTGAGAGACAGCTGTATAATTGAGATATAGCTGCACAAGTAAGAGATGGCTACACAAGTGAGAGATGGATACAATAGTGAGAGACAGCTGTATAATTGAGATATAGCTGCACAAGTAAGAGATAGCTACACAAGTGAGAGATGGATACAATAGTGAGGGACAGCTGTATAATTGAGATATAGCTGCACAAGTAAGAGATAGCTACACAAGTGAGAGATGGATACAATGGTGAGAGACAGCTGTATAATTGAGATATAGCTGCAAAAGTAAGAGATAGCTACACAAGTGAGAGATGGATACAACAGTGAGAAACAGCTACATAAGTGAGAATTAGTTACAACAGTGAGAGATAGCTACAACAGTGAGATATAGCTTTATAACTGAGAGATAGCTGCATATGTGAGAGATTAATACAACAGTGAGAGATATCTGCATAAGTGATAAGTAGCTACAACAGTGAGAGATAGCTACAACAGTGAGATAGCTGTGCATGAGAGATGAGACAGCTGCATCCACAATTGAGATTGCTGCACAAATCAGAGATGGATTCAAAAGTGAGAGACAGCTGCATAAGTGAGAGATAGCTGCATATGTGAGAAATAGCTGCGTTTGTGAGAGATTGCTACAGCAGTGAGATAGCTACAACAGTGAGAGATAGCTGCATAACTGAGATTGTTTCATATGCGACAAATAGCTGCATGTGTGAGAGATAGCTGCATATGCGAGAGATAGCTACAACAGTGAGAGATTGCAACCCCTCCCAGCCAAAGGCACTTGTGCACTTAACAATGACAATAAACATAACATTTAAAAATGACAGCAAACATATATCACAGAAGTTTAATTTTATGTTCACCAATATGTGTTAAATAATTCATTGTTTGTGAGCATTTATTTTTGTTTAATTTTGTTCATTCAGAACATTGGATCTAGTCTATTAAATTCACTTTATACATTAACCTACTTTACAGTTATTGTTTTGTTGATAATTGAAATCGTGATATATTACTGATAATGGTTGTTATTAGACGATTTATGCTTACCAAAAGTCTTGTTCTACCACATTCAATGGCCGGGGACGTTCTGCCATTGCTCTTGTTAAATCATATTTCAGGGCAATACTGATTTATAATGTTGTGGAAAACTATATCAAACACATTTATACTTCTATGCCTCGACCTTTTATAATCTAAATATTTATTGGTTTAATTAATCTATAATATCACTTAACCTTGTTGAATCATTAGGTGTTAAATATGTTGTTTTAACTGTATATTATCTGTCAAGTTTTCAATATGATAGCAAAAATAAAATATTCATTCAAGCAATTTCTATACTATTTTGTTCTCTGTTCATGATACCCAGCATTGTAAATATCTGTGAATATCAAAACAATCAAAATCAGTGACAAAATCTATTTATCTAGTCAAACAATTTCAAGTTTATCTTGTCAGGTGTGGTCTTGCTAGACATGATTACAAGGTCCAATCAACATGACTACATAATAACAAGCTCACCCATGCCAAATGTCTGCAGTCTTCAAATCAAAGATTATTATCCCTTTGACGTCAAACATTGACAAAATATTTTGATTTATGTCCATGTTCAAATTTCCAAACATTTGGTAAAGAAACTTTGATAACATTTTCTTTAAAATCCTTTTGTTTTTCATTGAAATAATTCTAGAATTAAAATAAGACCTTTCTAATTTTGTATATAAAGAAAATATAATTTCATTCCTAATTACTAGTAACTAATTACTAGTAATTAGTAATTAAGCGCCATGGCCTGAAATAGCTCTTACAAGAATTTTATCATGACATGGTGCAATGCATGTACAAGTCTTTTGAAATTGAAATGCTTAGAATATATTGAAATAACAATATACCAGATTAGTCAAATCCACACACAACAAAAATATATTCATATGTGTAATTGGCTACATTTTCATTTTTTTTTTAAATGAAAAAGTAAGCATGACCCCGACGTGATTTGAACACGCAACCTTCTGATCTGGAGTCAGACGCGCTACCGTTGCGCCACGGAGTCACTTGTGACATCATTACAGAATATTTTGTCCAAATCTCAATCTTTATCTGAAGATTAGCGTACCTTTTCCTGTCATCAGTGTCAACGATACTCAAATTTAGCAAATTTTACAACGATCTGAGTGCTTGTGCAATGCACATGACACAGGATATTGAGAAGATTTATATGATCATTATTCTCAAATTGATTAACGCACACGCAGAAACGGGCGGATCATCCAAACCCACACAATGACCAGTTATTAAAAACTAACACCCCACCCAATTTTATAGGAAATAAATATATTCTCAATTTTCATCGTCGCTGACACATATGAATGCTTATAATTGCATCAACCACATTTAGTCAAAATTAAACGTAAATGGGGATGTGTGTCGAGTTTCACATGTTTGTGGCATTTCAGTTAAAATCCTGTCAAATCAATGATTGAGCTTCGCTCTCTTCCATCACAGGGCGGTATATACCCCCGACCCCATTGTCTGAAAATGATTCATAAGGGATGAAACATTAATTTCCACTCATTTCTGTGGAATATATTTCTGTCTAGATCATGACGCCAGTATTCCCCTTTGAGACAATACCAAACATTGAGCCTCGGAGGAAAGTCTTTGGTGTATCCTTTGAAATATAATGCAACTGCATTCAATTTGATGTATTCTTCCATAAAATAGCTAAAACCCATAAGACAAACAATTCCTTCTGTTTCATATGACTAACAACTGAAATCTCCTTGAGATGATTGTTTTTTTCTCTCTCTCTCTCTTATTTGGTGCTTTAAGATTCATGATTGGCCACGTGGTGCCCTCTATATGTTGTTTAAACGCTTTAGTGGCGCCATCTAGTCTTTGTGATATCCTCATTTTCAACTCTGGAGACGAGAATTATTGTATGAAAAGATGTCATGCCTTATCTTCTTGGGGAGATAAAATGTCCTTGTTACCATGGAAATGACACGTGAGATAAAAAGGCCGAGTGGACTCTTAAGTATTGAGCAATAACGTGTCATATCCGCTATTCACATGTGTTGTCTATAACAGGTCCGTGTGAAACCTGATGTTTTAGCGATTTCTGTTCTCCTTGTGATAGAAAGTGGCCAATTCTGGATTCCCGATATTGTTTACACTTTTTTTTCTTAAGCTGAGTGAAAATAAAAACTGTGACAATCCTTGAAAACGCCACTTGAGATTAAGAATAACATCTTGATCTAGTGACCAGAGAAAATAATCTGATGGCTAGTTAATTTGCAACACAGTCATAAACAGACAAACATATTAAAATTGTTAATGCCTGCGATATATATTGTTATTTTGGTGGTCTTAGGTCAGCAATGTGGCAAATTCAAAACCTAGTTCCACCAAACTTAACTTTTCACATTCATATTTCATAGAATGGATTTTTTGCATTACCTTATTCTTTTGATTTTGTTTTTGAATGGTTGAAAAAAAAATGCTCATCTACAAATCCTATTTTTTTAAGTAAAAAGAAATACCAAATTATTTCTAATTCAATGGTGTGAAACCAAAGGCATCATACAGTATTTCACCCGATGAACTCGCACACTGATTTCTAACGCCTATGCAACAGATCACAGCTGAATAATGACATTTTCTCTGGCATTAATCTTTCTTCTGTTTTCCAAATGAAAGTCATATGTAAAAAAAATCCTCTGCATTAATATTTTTCAAATGATATCCGACTCAGGAGGAATAAAGCCTTTCCTCACCAATATTTCTGGTAGTTTCTTCCATAATAAACACGCTTATACGCATATATTGCTTTTGATTAAACCATCCCCAACTTTCCTATTTTTTGTTCAATGTGAGAGCATGGCAGAGTGAGGGTTAATCTCCTTGGTGTGCTGCAGATTGCTGGCTATTTATTTTCTGTTCAATGTGAGAGCATGGCAGAGTGAGGGTTAATCGCCTTGGTGTGCTGCAGATTGCTGGCTATTTATGATGCCCACCTTACCAGGTCTGTCCGTGTGGATCTGAGATTTTCCCACACTCCAACTCTAACCACACTGACACAGGGGTGATAATTTACCCTCACGCCGCCATGCGCCAGGGGCTCCTTAAAGGAGCAGATCCAAATATCTATTATCTTTCTACCATCATCGTCCGCCAAATTCACATGAACTTTGATTATCTGTATTATGTTAATTATTTTAAATTACATAGCATAACTTGCTATTTTGTTTTATCATTTAAGAGTAGGCTAAAGAGTAGTGTGTCATCTGCATAAAATCTGAACCCCCTACGGTACCTCTATGATCGTCCCCAAATTACTCTCCTTTTTTCCCTTTTGATCCTCATGCTGAGCACACCTGTCAGGTAAAGTGAAGATAAAAGATAAACCAGGTAAGATAGGCAATCTTGTGTGGTGGAGGACACGAAAGAGGTATTACCCTACCCGTGGGAAAATGAAAATAAAATAGTTGATTAGATGGTTAAAGCATACACCCCCAGTTAGTGACATACGGGCATTGGCCTGGCTTTGTCATACAACAATCACCAGGGTTTGACCTGTGACCCTGCCACATGAGAACTGAGGTACACAGACTGCAAAGGGCCTTCTGTGTTTTGTTTGGGCTCGGCATCTGATATTGTTATTTTCTCATCACATAAAACTGGCTACATATGTCCCGTGGGAGAGTTTGAGAATGTGACAGTTTTCTTATCGGCATTCTGAAATATGGCCTCATAATAAATCTATCAGATTTAAGGGTCACATGCTTTCTTGAAGTCAATAAAAAATAATCCACATATTAGATTTGTGAATCAGTTTGCAGCTGTCTAATTATATTCATGATTTCTCATATTAAAAAGACAATGCTATTGATTAAACCTCAATTTGCCAAAAGGAATTAAATGCAGTACTTCAGGGTAAATGTCACCCAATTCATATAAACTCACATAAATATAAACAGCAGTGTTTGTGTTTTTAATTGACTAAAACTATTTTGGGAGAATTTCATTCAAATTGTTTGCATTCTTTCATAATATTCACAAGCACTGGAGCATAAAAGTGATGCGCTTGACACACTCAAATTTCTTTCACAGAAATTTGGCCAGACATGTGAGCTCAAGAAGCCATTGTCTGGCCATATTTTCCATTCATGCATGCATTCCACAGTGGTCACGCATGCACTGCTCAGCACCAAGGGTCTGAGCAAACCTCCATTGTGTGTGCTCTGGTGTTCTGTTATGTTTAATTGTTGAGCACCTGTGCTTAGTTCTGGGCATGTTTAGGAATGTGTCACCCATGGATGGTATGCGCGTCAACACGCGCGTCCACTTGTCGCGGGGCGTCTCGGGTCACTGACCCTGTCTCATAGAAGCACGCTCACTGCCTTCTGACGAGCGTCAACCATATTGTTCACCAAATTCTTGGATTATTTCATTGCTATTTATATCTGCTCCATCGGAATGCTGATGCCAGAGAATTCCATGCTCTGAGTAAAATATTTCATTCCTTGTTATTTAATATTCTGCACCACATGTGCCTGTCACATTTCTAAGTGTCATTTCATTTTTGCTTTGTACCCTATTGGAATTTTTCTTATAAATACTGAATCCGTATGTTTATCAGAACATTGAGAATGGAGCTTTATTGGTAAAATGTACTTGAGAATATGAACTAATACAAGTTAAAAGACAAGAATACAGATTATATTTAATACTTTTATTGGGCAACTATTAAGTCCGTATTGCACACTAAATTAGATTCTCACACAAGGAATTTTCCCTTTTGAAACCAGATCAGGTGTGGAACTGAAATCTTATGTGCGAAAAATGTGAAGATTACACATTATACGGATGATATCATGTTATTTGGTAAAACTCAGGCGAGTCAAATGCTTTCTTGATGTCTCTGAATAACCAAAATAACGGAGGGGCTTGCGAACATCTTCTCATGGTGACAAACAATTCCTTGCAGGTCCTCCGACGCGTGTCTGGATGGCCTCTGACCTCTGTGATCCATCAAGACATGCTTGAGCGCCCTCTGTGTGCAACCTGTGGAACCATGCAGCTTTCCCACGGTCCTCACTGTCACACGTGACTGCTCCCCCTGGTGCCAGGCGCCAGCCCTATGCCCTTCACCCTCACCCCACCTTGAATACCCCCACAAGATTTGTCTACATACACACAGGTCAAAGTGGGGTCAAATATTTGAAATTAATACCTCATAAAAAGTTTCATTTGTTTTAAATCACAAATTCACTGAGCTAAGCCCATAATATCGCTCACACAAAAGGTTCATTCTTATAACCTACATATATATATATATATATCACGATAATTACTATTGGAATATACATGATTTTGGTGGTTTTTTAATCATTTCAAGTATGGCATTAAACTATAGATTCATGTAGTATATCAAAGATGTTTTCTCTTTGATCATGCATCATGCTGCTATTATGTTTCAGGTATGTACGATCCGTGTGATCATAACAGAATGTGAATGATTATTTCTGACCTTCTGCCTTCCCCAAATAATGACTAAATCAAAGCTTCTGAAGCCTTTGATCCAAGGAACCGGAAAAGGTTAATTGAGAGAGAAAACATTTAGACACAGATTCAGTTTTGTGATTTGATACAGTTACCCGTAATTGCCACCAGATCTAAGTAAGGAACAAAGTTACAAATTCCCTTGCATTTGGTGAACACTTTTTTATCTGCGTCAAGATTGGTTCACGGGAATTTTAGCAGAAATAAAGATTGAAGCATATATCTCTATCACGCCATCCATAGCCACTGAACCAATAATCACAAGATTGAAATAACAAATCAGATTTACACATGATTTTTTTCAATTTAGAGTAAATATGAAATTCTATGTACAAGTTACATTGCGTAATTATTAAATCATATCAAGGCTGGGAGCAATATTTATATTATTTTTGCCCTCAGATCAATGTCAGCATAAATTAACTATTGAACTCATATGAACATGGTGTGATGAGAAGGCAAACTTGGGCTAAAACGGTCAGAGAGTTTCGTAACCGGTTAATAAGACATCACTGACCTATACGAAACGGGTAACCGCGAGTTGTTAGCCACAGGTGGTTTCCTGTTTGTAGACATGATAATCCTCTGTCTCTGTCCTTTATACTGATACCAAAATAAAAGATGTGATGGCAATAGATGTCGCTCTGTGGATAATCAGAGTGCATTGTGATGGTTGTGACATGACGTTGATGAGATACACTGAGGATGTTGTGTGGGACATTATTACAGTTCTCCTCCAAGAGATGGTAATGATGCTATGACTTCAATATCCAAAACCCTGATTCACATGTCGTGAGTTTAAGTTAATTTGATGATCGGAATGGTCCATGTTGATCTGCAGACAATTGTTAAATATACATTGAAGTAAAAACATGCTGTCCTATGACTTCATAAACATACATTGAAGAAAAAACATATTAACCTATCACTTCATAAACATACTTTGAAGGAAAAAACATGCTATCCTATGACTTCATAGACATACATTGAAGGAAAAACATGCTGTCCTATCACTTCATAGACATACATTGAAGGAAAAAACATGCTATCCTATCATTTCATAAACACAAATTGAAGGAAAAACATGCTATCCTTTCACTTCATAAACATTCATTGAAGGAAAAACATGTTAACCTATCACTTCATAATATCCTGGAGTAATTATATAATTATATATTCATAATTACCCCAAGATAATATAGATAGAATTAATCGATTACGGTCCTGAATAATGATTAGTAACTAAATAATATAATTAGCGTATCCATCTCCTTCTATCGCACTATAAAGACATCTAAATGTATATTTTGTCAAGACAATTTCCGGTTAATCAAAATCAATTATTAGTGGCTCATAATAACGATAGTGAGATTTCTGTCGGCAGAGATCAAAGGCCTTACCTGTGCAGGAATGCTTAATAAAGCACCTGGACAAGATCACAACCTTTCCTTTCCGCAATATTACAGCTCATATCCCGGGGCTTTAGCGTATCCCTTCAGATTAGCTGTGTAATTATTTATATAATTCTAGTAGATATCTATACAAAATAAACAAGAGGTTGAGTTTCTCTCTTTGATCTGCAAACTAGAAACGACTAACTTATCTATGTATTTTAGTTTGCAATGACAATTGATGTTTGTTATATATAATTGTTCTTTTCCTTTTGAACCTTTAACACCCATATTCATGCACAGTTAATTGTAGAATATATTAGATTTAGGGGAAAATTTTATCTTGATATTGTTTGAAAATACCTCTTGAACATGAAAAAATAGATTTGACTTTCCTCACAGCAAACTATACTACATAAGTAGTCCAACAGAAAGTGACCTTGGATTGAATTTTACTTTGAAAATCTTTTTATTATAATTAACAACAAAATAATGAACAAAATAATGAACATCGGAATTTGATGATAAAAATAAATGTAAATATATTCCTTTTGATTTTTTAAAAGAGATATTTTATCCTGAAAATATGGCATTTATATTGCATTTCACATGAATCCCCAATTGGTAAGTTCATATTTGATTCACTAAAATACACATAATGTATCCCAAAATAAAGAATATCCATCTTAATAGATCATACCAAACGAATGCCATTTTTATGCCCATTTGATTCGGTCCTTTCCAGGTGCAGGGGTCAGTACCATTTTTGTCATTTTTGACAGTTAATATGTCCATCATGGTGCGCACGTCTACAATCACACAGGACGTGAAGTGTGAGGGAAGATGAGCCTATATTTATCTATATTTATCTATATTTATCTATATTTATCTATATTTGCTACCCTGTCAATCATAGTCAGCATACAATGCCTTTAGTCTTCTGTTGAGATGCGCCCCCTGGTGTCCCTGTCAAATATCAGCGGGGATAATCCACACAGCAGCATTTACCCACGGGATTAAGCCAACCACAAAGTGTCAATCATAATATAGCATATCTGGCAAACTGTTTTGTGAGTTGTATTATCCGCATGTGTGTTGTCTCATCATGATGCAAGATTGGGTATTATCGCCATAAAGGAAAGGTATTTTATTGACATAAGAAAGGTACGTGATGCAGTGAGATATGACAACTGTTTCACCCTATTAGCAGTATATATATATATATATATATATATATATATATATATATATATATATATATATATATATATATATATATATATATATATATATATATATATATATATGACTGAGATATCACACAGAGAGAGTTTATATGACTCATTCTGAAGGCATAAAGCATTTTCCCATAGATTTTAACCACTTGATAGCACAGAGAGTTTCAAAAAGCATGTGACCAACCATCTCCACGGTGACATTCCCCACTGTAATACCCATCAAGACTACAAAGCAAATCCTCAATACTGGGATGAGTGGGCTTTATCTGATCTATTTGGAGATTCTTTGCCATTTTGTTTGCCTTTCTCACGCAGTGTAGCTGGATATCTCAATGGGTAGTTATCAGTAAGAGCCTCGCTGTGGGTCTGACTATCTCGTAGTGTGACCTCCTGTGTCATCTGCAAACACTCATCTTGCATGCTGATAGCCTCGGCGTTCGCACTTGGGTCGTGTGACAAAAGGGTGGGGTGTTGGGATTGTTTAGGCAGGGATTTGGCTAGATCACAGGAAGCTTTGTGGTGTACTTTCAATAATATTAGCTTCTGCAGGTGCGAGGATCCAAAGCTCACCTGGGCCCACCCACGTGATCCTCAAACGGGATCTTGGAACGAGATCTTGGAACGAGATCATTTAATAAGCCATAAAGATGTCAACGCCAAGAAACATATTTGTATACTTATATAGAGAAATTAAATTGGGGTAAAAGATTATTAAGGGTAACTTTATATCGACTTCAGTCTGACTGAATTAATTCCAATGGACAAAACTGTCGACCTGGCGTGATGTGATATTTCGTACAAGATAGACAATACAAGTGTTGATAGTTACCAGTGTTAGTCCATACCATTGCCATGCCATTACTGATATCTACTGCATGCCATTGCTGATATCTACTGCATGCCATTGCTGATATCTACTGCATGCCATTGCTGATATTTACTGCATGCCATTGCTGATATCTACCTGTGATATTTCACACCATCAAATGATTTCTTCCTTAACAAAGATATATATCCTTTGTTAATATATATATATATATATATATATATATATATATATATATATATATATATATATATATATATATATATATATATATATATATATATATATATACTAGAATATATGATTAGAACATGGATAGAACGTGACTAGAACATGGTTTTATAGTGGTATGTTATTAGCAATATCAATGTTATATACCAGTATTTGCATACATGTCATAGGTCATTGACAACCACACTGGCGATGAACCAAACTGTGACAAGGAGCGAAACCAGGGGCGACATTGTGACTCTTGAACACTTGATATACAGTTTATTGTTAAAAGGTTATTTGGTACTTTGTACAATAGTCTCATATTTTTTGTGTGGCCTCAGCCTTTAGTTTCTTTGTAGAGAGGATTTATTCACCGATGGAGAAAAATGAGAGGAGGTCTTTATCAACAAATCTTTCATCACAAGTTTTATTTTTTCTGATAAGTGGGTTATTTAATAGAAATATTGCCTAGTTCCCATATTGGTCTGTAGATGGCACCGTGAAGGTTTTATTTTACTTTGATATTAAAAAAGTGAGTATATATTGAGGGAAAGCATTTATTAAGGAAATCTCGCTCATCTTTAATATTTTGATTTACTGCTCACTTGCATAATTGAAGAATTTATTGGGCAAATCCACATTCATGTAGCTTCTATTGTTAAAGTTGACTTAGGACAAATCACCTGATTCAAAGCCCCAAAGTAAATATATTATTGCCGGAAATAGACTTTTTTGTCATCCATATACTCCTCATTAGATCCATGCTTTTATAAATTAACATTTTAACGGTATAAGTATCCATCAGCGTGCGTTATATGCATCAACTCATTGTCTGAATATGTTTCGGCAGTTTTATCTAGCACGCGTTTTATCTCTTCTCATTTGTTGGACCATGTCAATATTTCATAAAATATCAAAAATACCATTGTTTATCATGTTATCGAAATGTTTCTTTTTTGTTTTTTGTTTTCAAGTCCTTGAAAAATAATAATCTTGGTGTCAAGAAGCCAAAATAATGTTTCTTTGGTTCACGATCACGTGTCAAGTGTCTTAAGTTCTTGGCACTGAAGATAGATTTGTTCCATGTCAAGACCATATTACGATATATTTATATAAACGGTTTTCTGGATGACTGACTTCTGCCCAACTGTACTCATGTTTATTCCTCAAACATGCAGCAGTTTGAGATTTTTATTGAGTCAGGTCTCTGAGTTGAGAATAACCCTTTCAGAAATCATGGACATCTCCTGTCCAAATAATTATCTTGAAGCATCGTGTCATTTATCTTTGATCATCTGAAACACATGACACCAAAATATCTCATGATACTGTGGAAGATAGTTTAGGTTCTGAAACCAATTATCAGAAGAAGAAAAACAGTTTTATTACAATATCAAATCTATGTCTGCTTTAACAAAAAAAATCTTGTATCCAAAATATAACACATAGTAAACATATTTTTGAATTTGTATTATTCTCATTTATTGAAATCAAATGTACAATCTTCTTATCACATAACATAAATACTCATTCCGTCACTTGGGAGATTTGGCACTTAGCTTTTTTAAGTACATGGCGCATTATATGCAGGCATTAAAATAATAATGATAATAATTATAATGATATTAATAAACATAAAGAATAGTGTATCTAAATAGCGCATATACCAAGCATAGCAATATTTCTTGCAGTATTATTTGTGGAACAAAAACGTATTCAACTGACTCTTGAAACCATTTAGTTTTTCAACCTTTCTACAGGCAGTTTATATTATAATACAGGTGCTGTATATTGGAAAGTTATTGGCGCCTGTAACTTTAATTTACCAAATTAAATTTAAAAGAGCTACTTCTCTTCACCTGGTGATTAGAAGCGGGCAATGCAGGCATGCATATTGACTGTATATATATATATATATATATATATATATATATATATATATATATATATATATATATATATATATATATATATATATATATATATTTATATAAAGGTAAAGATTTATATTTATATAGCTCTGATTCCAGACTATGTCTGCTTATAGCGCTTGATAGTAATTGCCTGGGATTTGAACCTGGGTCTCGAGGACAATGTTCCACCAACTGAGTTATTTCTGCCAGAGAAGGTTAGAGACGTAAACATCAGAATGTATAGAAACTGCTGCCTTTGTATTAATAACATTGGGGCAGTGGCACAAGACAGGCAAGTAAACTGGTCATTTTTTATATATGCAAATCATATCATATACAAAGCGCAGATCCAGAGCAGGATGAGAATTAATCAAATAATCCTCCTGGATTAGGACTCTGGTTTCCGATCGGCTGATGTGCTTATCCCGTTTTTCCTTTTTAAAATTTTCATTTTTATTCATGGGCAACATTTCCTTGAAATATATAGTGTATCATATAATTTTTTAAAGTGTTCCATAGGTTTTCTAACATCACCATGGCCTCCACATATTGTCACCGCCAGGGGGAACGACAGGAACCGGAAGTGGTTTCACAGGGGAATCTTCTGTGTGTCTTTGATTTCCCGTGTCTTTATTATTCAGAAGTTTCTGTTCAACCATTCTGTTCTCCTTCACAGGAAGACTGTCACCATTGTTAACATAATTTACTGACGAGGTCGGTGGACGAACAGAAATGGCGTCATTTTTTAGGTTTGGGATGTCTTCTTGTCTATCACAAGTTTGACTGCTGTTTGTCAACTTTTCAGTAGGATTTGATTGGGTTGAAATGTCACTTGAACTAATGGCTTTGGATTGCACATATTTTTCCTTGGGATCATTGACAGACACAACTACTGCAGATGTTTTACACAACTGAGCCTGATCTCCATATCTAATGAAAGACTGTGAACTTCCTGTATAAAGAGGAATAACGGGAATTTGACCTGTAGTGGTCATGTGACCTTGACCCGGAAGTACAACAGCCATACCTCCATTTTCTTGCACAATATGAACTTCAAGAGGTTCTGAACTGTCCTTTGTCGGCAGGGTCACCGCAGACACGTTGTTCAAATCTGTTTGTGTTGTTGCATGTTTGTTTTGAAAATTCAGAGGCTGCACTGGAATGTAGGAAGCTGTGGCGATGGTTGGTAGATGCATCTGCATAGGCTGAACACTGAAGCATGCTTGATTTGAAGAAAGCATTTGATTTGGCTGATTGACATAAAGTTGTGGTGTAACACCTAGAGGTTGTGATGGGGAGATGTTGTTCACACTCTGCATACAGCTTGAGAGGTGAGATAACACATTGGACTTGGTTGCGGGTTCGATCCCAGGCGATGTGTTCATGAACTTGTCTATTTCTCGGATACATTCCCGATAGCCGCTTCTGTAGTTATCTATCGTCACTGGATCAGTGGTCAACGTTGCTAAAGTCAAAACACAATTTGCATTAATTTCTATTCATCTTTATTACCATGAAAGTTAGATATCTTTTCAAAAGCATTTGTATTGGGCCACCAACCCATCAAAATCATAACAATTTTTCCTGGTGAAATGTGAAAGATACGAGAATAATAAAAACTAAGAAGATGTATTCTATGACTTTATTCATGCAATTTATATTTGTTATTGGGGTTCTATTTAATGTGTTGTTTGTATCATATGAAGAAATTCTATAAACCATTATTATAGATCTCAGCATGATATTTGAAATGCATAAAGTAAAGAATATTAACTTTCTCCTCACCTTTTGTGTGTTGTCTTTGCATGTTTTGCAAATGTTTTACTGTCATGTGTAGAATATCTGCCTTCTCCAGTTTAGAATGACGAGTTGTCTGCAATACCAAAGATAATGATTATTATATACATATCAACCCTCTTAGTAATGAGTATACATTTTCCTTTAGCGTGAATGACCTATCGTTGATGTTGTGTCCTTTAGAGTTATTAGTCAGCATAGGCCAATGACATTGAGCTTTGCTGATCATTGCTTTTTTGTAGTGTTTGTGAACATTTTCTGGAAATGTCTGCAAATGGCTTCATAAATGATCATTCAAAGTATTAGCAGCTTAGTAGGTCAGGAACAGACCTATTGGGAAGCATTTCCCATTGACAATCCTTTTCCGGAGCAAACTTGAGCAGACGATAATTTCTGACAATTATAATGTATGTTACATATTAAATTCGGTCCCTACATTCATTTTATTTCTATTCTTATATTTTTTTAATGGCTGCCTCCTTGATAGCACATTGATAGCTATGAGAAAATAATAAAATAATGAAAAAGATTCTGAGGCAAATGAGAAATAGATATGGGTGGTCCCCTGAAAATAAATCTTACCTACAAATAGCTAAGAACTCCGACCATTAGTTTCAAAGGAGAATATCAAAGTTGACGGACAGAATGACAGAGTATTTATCCCCTTCACTGCAGAAGATATAGTCAGTTTCGTTAAAATTATCATTAATATTTTTGTACCAAATTCAGTTTCTCACAAATATATTTCTTGAATATGGATACGTTGTGAGATATATTTTTCTGAGGCAGTGTTTCGCTTTTTTTTTCTCTCTAAATTTGGCTCTTTAATACATTTTGTGGGAATGGGCGGCGGTGAAAAACAAGATTTTTCTCTTGGCCTTAATACCGACTTATTAGATACCTACGTATAAACAAATGTAATGCATATTTGGGAAAAAGTTTGAATCAGCTTTTTAAGATTTATCACATTCTGAGAGAATTAAATATGGGGCCCAAGACCTCATAAAATAAAGAATTTAAAGTGATACTAAGAACGATTCATTAATCAGATAAAACAGTACATTGTCTCAATATAGTCATTGTCATTCTGGCATCGCTAATATTTAGAGTGCATTTGAACTGACAATAACAGAGCTTGTAGATAAGGGAAGTAGACTTTTGACTTGTTGTGAAACCTGAGTATACTTGCATCTTTGTTCATGGCATCCAGGACTAGTGTTTTCAGTTGACCGAGACAGTCGTTAATCCGGGCTCTTCGCCGCTTCTCCATTAATGGTTTAGTCACCTTATGAACACAAGATGAATATATTTTAATTAACAGAATTGATTTTAAAAAGATGAGTATAGTGAGATACTCATTGTATAGTGTGATGTCTGGAGTATGGAAATACTCATTGTACAGTGCGATGTCTGGAGTATGGAGATACTCATTGTATAGTGTGATGTCTGGAGTATGGAGATACTCATTGTATAGTGTGATGTCTGGAGTATGGAGATACCCATTGTACAGTGTGATGTCTGGAGTATGGAGATACTCATTGTACAGTGTGATGTCTGGAGTATGGAGATACCCATTGTATAGTCTGATGTCTGGAGTATGGAGATACTCATTGTATAGTGTGATGTCTGGAGTATGGAGATACCCATTGTACAGTGTGATGTCTGGAGTATGGAGATACTCATTGTATAGTGTGATGTCTGGAGTATGGAGATACCCATTGTATAGTCTGATGTCTGGAGTATGGAGATACTCATTGTATGGTGTGATGTCTGGAGTATGGAGATACACATTGTATAGTGTGATGTCTGGAGTATGGAGATACTCATTGTACAGTGTGATGTCTGGAGTATGGAGATACTCATTGTATGGTGTGATGTCTGGAGTATATGATGAGATACTCATTGTATAGTGTGATGTCTGGAGTATGGAGATACTCATTGTATAGTGTGATGTCTGGAGTATGGAGATACTCATTGTATAGTGTGATGTCTGGAGTATGGAGATACTCATTGTATAGTGTGATGTCTGGAGTATGGAGATACTCATTGTATAGTGTGATGTCTGGAGTATGGAAATACTCATTGTATAGTGCGATGTCTGGAGTATGGAGATACTCATTGTACAGTGTGGTGTCTGGAGTATGGAGATACACATTGTATAGTGTGATGTCTGGAGTATATGATGAGATACTCATTGTATAGTGTGATGTCTGGAGTATGGAGATACTCATTGTACATTGTGATGTCTGGAGTATGGAGATACTCATTGTACAGTGTGATGTCTGGAGTATGGAGATACACATTGTACATTGTGATGTCTGGAGTATGGAGATACTCATTGTACAGTGTGATGTCTGGAGTATGGAGATACTCATTGTATAGTTTGATGTCTGGAGTATGGAAATACTCATTATATAGTGTGATGTCTGGAGTATGGAGATACTCATTGTACAGTGTGATGTCTGGAGTATGGAAATACTCATTGTATAGTGCGATGTCTGGAGTATGGAGATACTCATTGTACAGTGTGATGTCTGGAGTATGGAAATACTCATTGTATAGTGCGATGTCTGGAGTATATTATAAGATACTAATTGCCTGGTGAAGGACAGTCAAAAAGAAATACGATTAAAGAACATTATAGGGCCTAATAGTCTCACCACAGACTAGAAGCACATCTTAAAGGCATTCAATAACATGGATGAAACCGATCTGTTGATCTGAATCAAGTGGTATGATATTAGTTTGAGGACAAAAGATTCCCATATTTATTCACGGAACACGTATAACTGAAATAAGCTGGAACCACCTTTCACCTTCGTATCTGCTGTTCAGCCTTAATAAACTACATCTTAATGGAAACATGTTAAACTGCATCTTAATGCAAACAACTTTCTTAATAGCCTTATTAGATATTTATAAGTTGCCAACACATTTAAGGTCACATAACTTAACAGTTAGACAGATGTTAATCAAATCTATCAGATCATCAAATATTTTAATGATTACCAATATCTAACATACATAAGTTATACTTTTTTGAGAGTATTCACTCCAAATTTCAGATTTGTTTGTATAAGATCTTACAAAAAGCTAACAAATCAAGTAATTAATAACTTATGACCACCAAGGTAAACAAATGTGAGTCACATCCAAGTCATGCAGAATACACCTACATCATGCAGGTAAGACTTACATATGATACGTCATGCAGGTAACACCTACATATGATACGTCATGCAGGTAACACCTACATATGTTACTTCATGCAGGTAAGACCTACATACGATACGTCATGCAGGTAACACCTCCATACAATATATCATGCAGGTAAGACTTACATATGATACGTCATGCAGGTAAGACATACATATGATACGTCATGCAGGTAACACCTGCATATGATACATCATGCAGGTAACACCTACATATGTTACTTCATGCAGGTAACACCTACATATGATACGTCATGCAGGTAACACCTACATATGATACGTCATGCAGGTAACATCTACATACGATACATCATGCAGGTAACACCTACATACGATACGTCATGCAGGTAACACCTACATACGATACGTCATGCAGGTAACACCTACATATGATACGTCATGCAGGTAACACCTACATATGATACGTCATGCAGGTAACACCTACATATGTTACTTCATGCAGGTAAGACCTATAAATGATACGTTATGCAGATAACACCTACATACGATACATCATGTAGGTAGCACCTCCATACAACATATCATGCAGGTAAGACCTACATATGATACGTCATGCAGGTAACACCTACATACGATACATCATGTAGGTAACACCTCCATACAATATATCATGCAGGTAACACTTACATGCGATACGTTATGCAGGTAACACCTACATAGTAACATACATGCAGGTAACACCATCATAAGATCATTGATGTGGATAGCACATACATAAGATGCCTCATGCAGGTAAGAAATACATAAGATGCCTCATGCAGGTAACCATATAAGATCACCTTGGTGGGTGTTTTACCTTTCTCAAGCTTTCCTTTGCTGAGGGTGATTTTGTCTTCTCTGTGGCGGCCATGCTGGCGGAGTGAGCTGGATCTCGGTGATGGCGGATCGTGTGCTCTCATGCGGCGTGTCTGCGGCAGATTAATGCTGGGAGGCGTGGGTGGGTGCCGGGCTTGTGTGAGGGGAGAAAGGTGCAGGCTTCAAACACACGGGGACACGGGACACTGGCGTATCCAGGAGGGGGCGATAAAACAATCAACCATCAACACATACATAGTTGGTGAAGTCGGCATTAAAGGAATTTTTCAACTTTGCCTACAAGACCAGCCACTCAATAAAAGGTCTCCCAGGCCGAGCCAGTTATTAAGAGGTCCCCCAGGCCTAGCCAGTTATTAAGAGGTCCCCCAGGCCCAGCCAGTAACTAAGAGGTCCCCCAGGCCCAGCCAGTTATTGAGAGGTCTCCCAGGCCCAGCCGGTAATTATGAGGTCCCCCAGGCCCAGCCAGTTATTGGGAGGTCTCCCAGGCCCAGTCAGGTATTAAGAGGTCTCCCAGGCCCAGCCAGTTATTAAGAGGTCTCCCAGGCCTAGCCAGTTATTAAGAGGTCCTCCAGGCCCAGCCAGTTATTGAGAGGTCTCCCAGGCCCAGCCGGTAATTAAGAGGTCCCCCAGGCCCAGCCAGTTGTTAAGAGGTCTCCCAGGCCTAGAAATTTATTAAGAGGTCCACTAAATGTAACCAGTCAATGAAAAGTCCACATTTGTAGCCAGCCAGTTTGAATGGTCAGCTGTCAAAGAAGAAGTAATAAAAAATGATAAAAAAAAACTATATTGTGAGAGACAACAGTTTAGCATTCTTGTAAACTATTCACTTCCTTCCACGTCTGGTTGATATAATAGTTGATGCCTGGACACGCTTCTCTGATGTTTACCTTTCCCACAGATCTACCAGACGTGCTGAAACAGGCCTGTACTTATCTTAAGATGAGCTGCCCTTCGCTTGCCTCTGTCATACCTCAACTATCTCCCACATGTTCTTCTCTCATTTCACCGTGAGCAGGTAGTTTGACTGGGCTGATTAATGACACCGAAGACATGTTGTCTTTGCAGTTGCTGATCAGACCATACATGCATTCCTGTTTATGAAGTGGTGCACTTAGGCACGATATATTGGCATTATGATACTATTGTAGGAAGGCAAAACAAACAAATAAACCATTCTTTATCTTTTAGTGACAATAGCAACTGATATCACCTAAATTGCTACTAGATATGTCAAACAAAATATGTTCCCATTTTAAATTTTTATCCTTCATTTCCTTAAACAGATAAGGCTATATAATTGCATGGTGCATTTAGTTAACATTTTAGGATAAAATGAGCTAACCAGGATGCAATGTATGCATTGTCAAACACTCTTCTAAGATCAACAAGTTTATATAATTTCATACATCTAGCTACCTAGTTACAGTTTGATACCACAAATCGTGTAGAAGCCTCTCTTATATAACTATACTATCTATGCCTATCTTAAACATATCTCAATCGTCCTGACAGTAATGTGAAATCCAATATACTGGAGAATTATCCTCTCCAAGGTGACATCAGATCTAATAGGACATGGGGTTAGGATTTGCAAAGATTGTAGAATACTATCATAGCTATAATGTCTGTCTCTGAAAACTGCAAAATATTTAACTATTTATTCGATTTTTAGGTTAAAATGAAAATTTCGTTGCACCTATTGAACACTCCAGCGATATAAACGAATTGAATAGAAAACAAAACTAAAATGATTTCCCTGACCTATATAAGGAATGACATCACTTTCAGGCATTAAACTAGCTAGGTAACTAATTTAAAAACATACTATAGGGTAAAAAGTGCATACACCCGTATATGATAGCGATTATCAGGGAAGGGGAAATTTCCCACTGGCCACAGTCAATTTATTTTTTTATTTTTTAAACTGGGATTTACATCACTTTCAACAATATCAATTACATCATGATGAGACCTCTTTGTTAGAGATATCGTAATGAATATTATTATCCAGCCAGTGCAGCCAATCCAACCAGTCCAGACAGTCCAAGTTAGGCGGAGTTAATATATTTAAGATAATATTAGCATAAAAAATAGTCTTTTTAAATATATTCCAATTTGTCATCGCATATACAATAAATATAGATCCGATGACACGGTGTAAATATTTGCCAATGATTGATCAAAACTAAACATCTCAGGTGAAGTCAGTGTGATAAATAATAAAATATAGTGTAAATATTCCATGTAACAAAGAGACGTACAGGAGAGTGTTAAATGGTTGATTTAAGAAGAATCCTGTGCATTGACTTTCCTGGTCAGACCTTTCCCTTCACAGTTCAGTCTCTGGCTATAATCTATAGATCCCGGTGATACTCAGACAAAGGACCTGTTTGTTTATTTGTTTAAGATGAAACATTTTCCTTGAAACACAATACTTGAGATGTCACTGATATCGGGTGAGTAAATATATGATGTCAAAAGGAAATCAACCTTTTTGTGCATATTTCACCCCTCAGTGTCATTCCTTGTCTTTCTGTGTCGCCACATGTCCAACCAACTTTTGTCTGCTTTCTGATTTGCTGTGATAAGCACGTAACCTAAGGTAATTAGAAAAGATCACTTTACTAAAGATTTGTTTTGTGAAACAGCTACTGTAAAATTGGGAAAGAGTCAGATGCAATTGGAAAATTACAATAAATCTATTCAAGCCAAAGACACAAACTATTGCGGGTGCTTTATTCAAAGATAGGTGGAAAATGGAAATCAAAGGTCAATTTTAAATTATAAGGTTTACAAATTAATTCTGAATCAGCCTTTTTGGTGAATACTTTGAAATTAACAATGCGTTTTTTCAACATGAACTTTACACAGCCAAGAAAATCTAATAAGCATCGACATCGACAGTGAATAAGAAGTCCTTCTTTAACATTTCTCTCTGTTCTTGGAGGCATTTTCTTATTCTTTTGATCACCTCTCAAACTTATCCAAACATGATAGTCAAAGCACTCAAAGCAATTCATTATTAAACGAAACTCTGTGTGGTTTTAAGGCATGAAGGAAAATAATACTTAGCATTATCTGTGCCCGATGTATGTCTTACATGTGAGCCCCATTGTTCAGGTGGGTTCTGATCATTATCTGCAAAGGAATGCCATTTTAGGTGTAATTCCATCTAAATCATCCCCAACCAAGTCTGTTTTTCAATACAAGATGTCAACATAGATGATATCAAAGCCATAGCCCCACACATGGAGTGAAATTAACCAGTACAAAGCCTTTGACAAAGTTGTACAAACAGAGACCAGCATTGAAGTCACCACTCAGCATCATGTTTGATTTCAAAGCTGCCTGTATCTTAAGAAATCTAGATGGGAATAGTTCTTGAGATCTATTGCATTTAGTTTTGATACGTCTGGTTATAACCCCTTCTTCATGATGGATGGGCAGTTGATTTTATCAGTAAAAAAGATGTGAATAGACCTCATGTCTGATTTCAGTAGTACATTTCAGTCTTTGTGACTTTAATGTAGATCTTATCATGTTTAAATGCTTACTTGTTTACAACATAAGACATCTTAAAATGTTAACAGGCATTCCTGAATGTCTAAATGAGGAATAAATGGGAAATAAAAAATGCAGGTGCAGATTTTATTTTAGAAGGTTGAGCCATACACAATGGTGAATACATAATCTTAAATGTTCAATCTGACCTTTTCTGGTGAACTTCGTTCCAAGAGCTATCAAAATGAACTGAAATCATATTTATGATTGAACTAGTGAAATGAACTGATTTTGTTGAATTGAATTTTGCCAACTTCTAAATCATTTCTAGAAAATGCAGTTTCTATACTTGTACCATACATAATTATACCATATATAATTGTACCGTATATAATTATACCATACATAATTATACAATATATAATTGTACCATATATAATTATACCATATATAATTGTACCATATATAATTGTACCATATATAATTGTACCATATATAATTGTACCATATATAATTGTACCATATATAATTGTACCATTATATAGGGTAGCCTATTCATAATGTTGAGAGATTTTTCAATGTAATTTTTTGTAATATACATGTATATTTCTATGTAATTTTTTTAGTAATATACATGTATATTTCAATGTAATTTGTTATTAATTCTAATATTAAACAAATTGATAAACACAGTGACAGTATAATTATAACTTTGGTGAAAATAGTTTCCATTTCTTGGCAAAGTGATGTTTTTTTTCAATATATCTAGAGACAAACACAAACTTTTACCCCACAGTGTGACATATGATCTGACAAGTCATCCCTAATGGATAGATTATTATTCATTTTTCCTAAGGTCACCTCCTCCCTTCAAAGATACCCGTCTGCCTTTCACCAATTATGGATAATTACTATGCTAAAACATCTTAGTTTTTCCCCCAGTGTTGACAAATGATTGACGGTGGTGTTGTTATTCTGTATCTGGTATTGAAGTCCCCAACAACTAGTACCAACTATTACTATTGTACTATACAATAGCCTTCATCTACTAATTATCTTTATCCCGGGTATTTTCCAGGTTTGCTGAGTCAAGATTTGGATATGATAAGTATTTCACCGGCTGTCGTTGCCCTTGGAAATATGATGATTTTGACATATTAAGAACTGTAATTTTCTAAGATACAGTCACTGATAGAAAGCCCTGATGTGACCTGAGGTTGATCTTCCATTCTGATGAATATTTGACAATGTTTTTATTTGAAAAAAAAAAACATTTTTTCCTTATCTTATTAATTTTGCATGAGAAAAAGCTTGAAGTCAAAAAGTGATTTTGACATAAGGGTTCAAAATTGGGCAACTTGATTTTATCCAAGTGTACTTCAAGGACTATACTTTAAGCATGCCATTATGCTTATCATCATGACACAAACTTTAACAGATAAAATTAAAAAGCTAAAAATGGTTGGATGTGCATGTGTTAAACCAATAAACACATTTAAACATATGAATAAAAAATATTTTGAATTTGAAATATTTATTAGTTATGAATAGTAGTGTAAAAGTTGGACATCATATGATATTTGCATATTTTTATGGAGCCATGAGATTAATTGGGCATCAAAATAGTTTATCCCAAAATGCTCACCTCTCATACTATATAGATCAATTGTGGTTATGGTTTTCATTCTCAGACAGAGGAACACTTGGGAGACAAACTTGTCTGTGTAACGGTAATGGATAGTGGGCTACTGAATCAAATGCCTCAAAGCAAAAGTCATAGTCCCCATGACCCCTAGTAGCCATTTGTAATCGATGATCCTATCCTCAAAACCACACAAACAGTGGTAAGTGCCCCATTGTCTGCCAGGAAACAGTTAATATGATGTTTGTTGAGTGATTGTCTGTGCTCATGTACCCCATGCTGATATGCACCCCCAGACTTGCATAGAAGAGCGTCTCAAAGTCTGTACCTTCACTGCATCACATGCCTTGGAGGAATCAACAAGTCAAACACTGAGATTTGTTTTCCTTTGTGATATTGATACTTAGCCACACGATCAGCGCGTGTGACATAAAACCACCCATCTATTCTGTCTTGACAGTGTTTCACAGCTATGAGGGCCTGAGGAGATGAGTATGGAGACATAGTGGAGACACCATCGCAAGACAAGTTGGCTCCAAGTCTATACCTGATATGAATAACCTCACCAACCAGCCACACTGCATCATATGCCTGCTAGGGCTCTATAAATCTCAGGCCACTGCTCACTGGTCACCTTTGTCAAATACTTTGCCACCATCAATGAACTGCAGATTGTATATTATGATAAGAAGGCTTACATCCTACATTGGGGCAATATACATCTGCATACTTTGATTAAAATTAAAACATTAAATGGTTCATAACTTAATTTCAAGGTTTCAAACTTTATCCTACACATTCCTGATATTTCTGAAATATTTGAGATAAGCAAAGCATTGTACTCCTGAAATTCATGACATTTAAAAAGAAACAGGGGATGACTTGCAATTATTGTGCATTTGAGCCATCTGACCGATGATTACTTGTATGGAAGGTAGAATATTTAAGATTGATAGCAAGACCAAAACTGTGCTGTCCACATGCCATGATAATACAGGATCTGCCCTAAAGGTCACCAAAATGACCACAGGTTGGCTCCAGGCCTGGGGGTAGAGACGGTTACAGACATCACCATGTCAGGGTGTCTCTCAAGGTGGTTGCAATACAACCCCATTAATCACAGTGATATGTCATGGCAAGATAACAGGGTTGAAGGCTGTAATTTCATCAAGTCAGTGGGGATGAGACTCGTGAATGGTACAGCCTTTATGCTGGCCTGACACAGCACACAGTGCAGACCACACAAATTGAGGTCATGTGACCATCTACCTGGGTATTCATATCTCCTACTATAACATAACATTAAACAAGCATTATCAAATGCAATATTTTATCTTCATTTGGATATCACTCAAATATTTGAAAAGTAAATTTTTGCTGTGCACTTCACTAAATGATTTTCGCTGGTCCAAACTATTGTTTGAGACTAACACATAATATCATCATGGAAATACAAGCTGTGGGTTATCAAACAAAATGATACTGTTGATCATTCAATTTAATTTTAATGACATAATTTTCTTAAATTGTGAAGAGAATTTAAATGACCATTGTGCAGATTGTTACAGCGTACTAGGTTCTCAGGATGATCCATCTTCTGGGCCTGAACCTCATTGTCTGATCTGCCACTGAAGATAAATGAATACTTGAAATGGGAATCAACATAGAAATAAACCATGAGAAACTGACATTGGGCTGATCAGAATCTCTCTTCAAAACAATTTATCATCTCACCTTAAGTGTGAAAGCATTAATCCTGGCATTGTCTCACAGCATATACATCAAAGATGGGAGGAGCATTGTAACCAGAACACTTGCTCTGTGTAGCCACAGATGGCTTTATGACTTGAGCAAATTCTTCTGACCATTTTTTAAAACTTGTATCTGGGATGGATGATATGATAAGATCAGTTATTTCTGAATTAACAAATACCCCTTGTATCAATATGATATAATCTTGAATGTAGATCTGATTTTGAATTCCTCTGTTTTTATATTTCCTTGGTTCTCTTTTTTACAGTCACATATTAAATAATGAACCCCAGAATATCATTAAATGCCACATGTTTTATCGTATCTACTGTTAGAATTTTGATTCACTGCTTTTCCTGAACATTATTTGGCTGACATGAAAATGTATGAAAGGCCAAATATGTATTTAGTTTATAATATCACGTTATTTGACTGTTTTTCCCCAATTTTGGTGTGACCCAAACATCATATTGTAAGCAATTCCTTCTGGTGGTGATACAAGCATGATATGGTTTTTACCTAGTAAACAAAAAAAAATAATATAAATAACAATATATGAATTATCACTCAACTGGAAAAATGTGATTTTCCTCTCAAAGAGTGAAAAAGGAGCAATTATTCTGTGAAAAAGAATTGCCTGAAAATGCTTTCTTTGTGCAGAACTACACACATTGTGAACGGTAGGCATAATGATATGAAAATATAAAAAAATATATATAAAAAGGGTCCAATTTCAAAGTCCTGTCAGTGTATGATAACAACAGTCGCCATACTGTGCCCACCTTATCAATAAAAAAGATAATCACTTTTTGCCATTTGGCACAAATAAACATTTTATAGAAAGAGTTTCAAAAGGTGTTTTCAGCTTGACGTTTGGGTCCCCCAGGTTTGACATGAAGTGTTCCTTGCAAACACAGGGATAATACCTCTTGATTGACACCAAGCCTGCCTACTTCACCCAAAGCCAAATATTGAAAGATATGATTATGAACATGTCCATTGCTGCCTAAAATAGAATAATTTTTTCATGACACAGTGGAAGAAGTCTAATATTTCAGAATGAGATCGTCTTCCGGTTTAACAACCTTTTGAGAGTTGAAAAGTAAACCAGATATGTTGTTGGTGAAATTTGTATGTTTGTGTACTAATTAAATCTCCAAGGCATAATCGAATGTGAATAAAATGGGGAGAACACGTTTATCTCACAATGTATCAATACAAAATAAAGCTTCTCTATATTTCACTGAAATGTGATTAGTAAGAGACATGCACATCCAGTTTGGACGTTTTCCAAAGTTTTTAGATATGTTAGACAAATATCTTTTGATTATTATTACCAAATAAATGGCAAAATTGACATAATAATTAGTTTAACCACGGAGTAAATGTATACCTATTACATTATATTTTTTTCCATCATAATTTGGATTCAGTCATTTGATGTGATTTGCTCCTTTGCTGTTACATTATCTATATGTCATGTATGATTTTATTATGTATTTATTTTCTCTCAGGAAAGAAAGGTTTTAAAACATACTTTTTTAACCTCAAAAAGTAGGTAGTGGGAATGACTTTCCTGTTGTAGTTTTCATGGCCAGAAAGGTAATTTTCCCAGGATCGTTGATTCAACTGTGGCTTTGATAAAGTCACAATCATGTCGGAAACTGACTCTGATAGTGACAATAACGTCAATCAAATGTTTATCTGACTGGTGTAAATAAATATTTATTCATGCAAACCCAACATTTGTTAGCTCCTTCTCTGTTAAGACTGGTTCAGATGAATATATTCAATATTTGATATCTTAATATTTGCAATAGTGATATTTTTAGTGCATCTTAGTTATTTCAATTAACTGACCAAAACATATTTTGTGAAAGAATAAATCACAATCTGTTAAATAAAAAGGTATTCATGGTATCATCAGCATATAGTCATCAACGGCATCAAAAGCTTTGTCAAATTCTAAAACATTTTGTTTCAATCTCATTTACAGTCATTGTCCAGATCATATCATCACAATCTTGTACATTTAAGCACATATTACTGGAACTTTTCCCAAGGTTCAAAATCACAGGTGTTTAACCACCAGAGGAAATTTCATTAAATTACACAGTCCACGCGCCCTCTAATTAGTCTCAAGGGGAAGGGCCTTTCTTCAGTCAGCCTTTATATCCTAGGACATATGGAGAGCGCGGCTGATTATTTGACCAGAAAACCACACTCAAATTGCCCAGGTTTGCATCACAAGTGATTTATCATTGAATTATTGGCCAAGAAGTTAAGATGCCAACTGAAAGAGGCAGCCCATTGCTGAGAAAATGACTGGGTAATTTTCCTATTTTGCTCAATCCTAAACAACCACCTTAAAATGACATGAAAGCAAGTTAAATATACGTCTTGCGCAAATAAAGCTTAGTTATTTTTCTCAGAGTGTCTGCCGACAATTGCCAATAGCATCGTGTGGAACCAGCTGGAAAGTATATCTTTATATTGGATTTTTATAATATTTTATGATTATTTATATATTTAGCACAATTTCTCATTGTCACTGAAAGATTGAAAGCCTATGAGGTAAATAATGTTTAAATTTTCAGGAGGATATGAGAATGTTTGACCAATAGATGGCCACTATGACCATAGAATGGTCAGCTGATTGAGCGTCGGACTGTAATATGTCCCAAAATAACTCTCCAGTAACTTTTTAAAAGTGAATCCAATAATAATCCAATAAGTCCTAGCGGCACCGGTGAATATCATCCAGTTGTATACCTTCCAGCAAAAAAAACAATACAAACATAACAAAATCCTAAACCATCTTTGCAAATACAATGCCAAGAGCATTTACCAAAATGTGTTATCAAAGCTACAGAAACTACAAAATGCTGCAGCCAGGGTGGAAGGAAAACTAAAGAAAAGAGAACACATAACTCAAAAATTAATTCAATCACATAACTCAAAAATGTCTCCTCTACATAATTAATAATGTTTATATTGTCCAGATCCACGGCCAAGTGAGAAGTCAAAAGGGTTTTGAGCAATGTTTTATTTTGGCCAGAAATTGATCATTCGGTTCTCCAGCACAGAAGAGTTGTGATCCAAATCTCCCGCCATCTTGAAAACCAAGACAACAAAAAAGAATTCTCTTTCTTGTCGTCTTCGATGTGAAACGCCATATATAGTATGTACTATGCAATAAATTAATCAATGATCCACTGCCAACTAAAATTCTAACAAATGCTTGTGAAACGTAACAAGAGATATGAATCAAAGTATACATTTCTTTTATTTTGCAGGTTTAATGAGCAGAGAGGCATTCTGGGAGCGTGTGTGTGGTCCACAGAGCGACAGAAACTTATGAGCGTCCTGTTACGTGATAACCAAGTGTAATTTATTGGCTTTTGTAACTGGTGAAAGTATTGTGAGGCAATTTTGCAGCATAAGTCACTTTCTTATAATGGATGTGCCTGGAACACGCTAAAAACAGGACCAGGGCTCACTTACTATTGGACTACCACACACATTCCTCCGCAAACACGTGCTTTTTTTGTTTTTCTTTAAAACAATTTTAAAACATCTCCAGGGGCTAAATCAAATGAGTACCCTTTTTATAGAGACATGTACATGATGCTATCCTCTGAAAGTATTTTTGCACCCAGAGTTAGTGTAATAAATTTGCATGACACGCGTTGTATGCTTTTAATATATTAACGCTAGTTGAACATCAAAAAGCTAAAAAGAGCTAACTAGAACTCTTTAATTCTACAATTTCAGATAGACTGTTAACGCTGAAGCCATGTAGTATAATCCCCTCGTGAAATGATGGAAACGTCCCATATGCTCAGAATCTTTTACGACATCCTGTCTCCTTTTTGGCACCCCGGGTGATGACCTCCCACCAAGAGTCACCTTCTATAAATCCTTATAAAAGTAGACCTTTATCTTGCATGCCATGTTGTCATTTTCATACAATGATTTTGTGCCTCCTCTTGAAAGGTGTTAATTTCATGAAATAGACCAAAAATGCTGTCTTTGTAGGCGGACAACCCCAAAATGACCTTTTTTCAAAGTGGACGACACCTCACGAAGTGTCCAAGCAACACTGAGGTCTCTTTATAATAGATCAATAGGACGATAGCGTGTTGAATATTATTTCACAAATCAATTGGAGTTGGAAAACTTAAACTGGGAAAATTTCAGTGCAAAAAAAACATGATTTAATGTTCTGACAATGAGGTCTAAATGTCGTCTGCGCCTCAACAAAGTCTCGCGTTTTCAGAAACGCGATCTCATATACGGTTTCACAAGGTCATTCGTGTAATCGAAGCACTACTATCTTCTTCATAAAATTGAATTTCAGTGTCTACGTTTGAGTACGTTTTCCTTTAAAACACCGTGCTTATGTCAGTTGTTGAGGAGAAAATAGATTTTTTTTCTATAGAAAGTTAATTAGTTTTCTGTGCATCAACATTAACTGGTTTCAACAGAAACGACCGCACCATGTATAGGCTTACAGCAGAGTTTATTTATATTTGTTATTGTAAAAGAATTCATTTATTTCATTTTTGCGGTCTTGTTCATTGGTCTTTGTTATTATCATTTTAAGTTAAACTTATGACGTGACTTATAAACCCTGACCGATAATAAGAGTATGCTCCATAGACTTACGGCTTAATCATCTTGAAACGTCGAACATCTAGCCTTAAAGGCAAAACAAACGCGAGCGAAAAACTGACACGAAATTCTGCTTTGTACAACTGTGCTAAATTTAAAATATAGTGGACTGAGTCATGGAAAAAATGCTTACTTTACTGTATAAATAATGGAAATATTGATATCGCATAAAAAGACTTTTTTTTCACTTTATTCTTCTATGTTTGTGTTTAATGATAATGACTGTACTCGAGAAAAAAATCAGGATTTGTATCAAAGGTCTTGAGACAAATACGTTAGAAAGATCTCAGAACCGAAAACAGTCCACAGAGGGAGCCACTTTTCTCCAACATATTGATTTCTATTTGTCTTTGTAGTAACAATGAGGAAACTTTTTGAAACCTAAAAATATTTTTGTCACATTTCTTTCACATGAAATTGTGTGTGTCTTGGGGAAACAACAGATTAACAGCAGTCTTTCGGTAGTGCGTTAACATTTTGTGGTCTGAATTTTGCGGTCATTGGTATCTGTTAACATTGATTGGTTTAATCCTACCCTTCTTATGTCACTCCCCGTGACTGTTAGACAACAGTCTAATCTCTGGTTGACTAACTGAACAACTAAACTGTGCAACATAACTTCTGCATGAAACAGCCCTTGAGACCGCGTCGATTTCATCCCGGCGCCGTTCTGACTTCTGTCTGTCCGCAACAAGGCGTACATTTCAATGGTCAATTTGTTTTCACATTGTTTGTTTATATCAATGGATCAATATCGGTGATTATGCTTCGTCCGTGAAGTGATTAAGGGTGCTGTGGTGGATGAAAGTAAATATGATTAAAATAGAGATTACTGATAATAACTGATGTGTGATAACGCTTATCAGATGTCTGAATAATGCCACTAAGCATCACGTGGAAAAATCCGCATATTAACTGCATTTCTTTCTGTGAATGAGAATTTCTTTTAAAAATGGCGATTGACAGAGTTTCAGGCCCGCTGCTCGTGTCAGGCTGTCATGTCATGTCTGGACCACCACAGCATAGAAAAGATTCAGAAGGGATAGTAACAGTGAAAATGGTGAAAGATTATTGCATATTTTCCTGGTATGTATTACGTCCTGGCTAAAACACATTCAAGAGTCAAACTGGTATTTGAAGTTAGACATCTGTTTGCAAAAATCGGCTTCTAAAAAAGTTCTTTTCCTGTCTAGAACAAAATGTCTAAATTAATATAAAGCATTGCATTTCATGTCACATCTTTTTGATGATGAAATTTTTTGAGGACCAAATCCTGCTCCATTTTGTTTCTTCGTGATATATAGTCAATAAAAAAGGACATTTTTAACATTAAATTCTAAGAAAAAATAAATTACTTGTCTCACTCTTCAATACTTCAAAACGAAGTGAAAAAATAAATGAAATGTCCATTTCAGAAAAGAAAAGTGACTCAATTGAAAGAAATCTTGTGTATTTTAGCCCAGAAAAAAGAACGGTTTCCGACTAGTTAATGAAATGATTTTTTTCATAGAAATAAGTTCCCTTTTAATCCGTTATATCAAAAATTTCTTTTTCATGTCATTTTGAAACGAGTAATTATACAAAGTTTCCAGTGACAACATTTGTCCTGTTCAAGCGATAACAGAAAAATCAAGTTCAGATATTTCTCGAGCCATTTTGGTGCCCTCTCGTGGTGAAAATAGATTTTAAAAGAATCAAATCATGAAAGATCTTTTCGAATCTATTATCTTTTGATACAGCAATCGACTGGCGCCAGTTTCGTAATACCCTGTCAGCTTCGAGCCAATCCCATTAATATGATAGCAATTAGTATATCCATATTACACTCTACTATGAATCAAATAGGAAAACAATTACTGTAATATTAATTACAATACCAATCAAGTTTACCAATGCAGGATGTTGACTGGTCCGCACATGAAGTACAGGAATCGTTAGGAAACTTAATTTAAGCAAATAAATAATCTAGCATGGATCAGCGCCCCCTGGCGAGTGTGATATTTGCATACATTAGAAGATAATCTGTTCTAATTGTAAGGTTTTATTTGGAAGATAATCTCATTGGCGCCAATTATTGGATTTACTGGACAACTCTAAACAATAAAAACAGCTTGATGCTGCCAAAGTCACTTAGGAGGATTAAACATCGCCTAAATTAAACATTGAACATGGTGCCGGATTAAACACCACGCAAAACAAGGGGTACCATTTGATTCATAAACATAGGAAAAGTTTAATACAATTCATCCCCAATAATTCTTTGCAAAAATGCTATTTTTTCTGACATTCAACAATTGGGCTTTTTGTTTTTTCCAAGATGAGAGTTGTGCATTATAATGTTTAACCTTGGCACGAGTCACGTGTCATATTTGACAAGTTCTCTACTATAAATGCAATTGTTGAGTTCATTGTTTATTTATCTTCTCTCTCCTGTCATATAGCAGCTGGAAACAACAATCAATATTAACCTTATTGAAATAAAACAAATCTCGCATTTTACCTAATTACAAATACATTCTAGCTGTTATTGTCAAGATCTCATTTTCAATTCTATATTTTTCGGTCCAATGCAAATAAATCCTCGGATTAGTTTCCAGATTGTCCTAATTATTTGCTTTGTTTTTCGGTTGTGATTATAACAGGATTTTAGTTGTATTTGTGTACATGAGATAATTGGCTTCTAATTAGCCAGTAGGTGGCGGGGTCGTAGTGCGCATGTCATGCTGAATGAAATCGAGGCAATAATATTAACAGGAGCCGGATTGTCTCAAGCAATTCACTTACATACAAAGTAAAAATAACAATCAAGTCTGTGTCCATGTTGAAAATTTCTCTTTAAAAGTTTAAAAGAAATCCAAATAAAAGGAAATACTCTATACTCTTCACGGCAACTGCACTGAATCAAATTATGATTTTACTTCATGGAAGGCAGGAAGTTTGCAATATAATTATATAATCACGTTTTCAATTTATTCTAAATGTATTCTGTGTGCTCTGAATATATAATCTGCGTGGAATCACTGTGCAAAGATCCTGTTTTTGGGTGTCTACATATTGCACAATAGATTCTGATCATTTATGAGGTTTGACTGTATAACAAAGCGACATAATTATACCACATGGCCAGCCGTGAAGGAACAGTCTTTGACAAGGTTATGAAATTGGCTCGCCTCATGGTGAACTTTTTTCTGGAAAAAAATAGTCATTTACCTGAAAAATCCCCCATTCTGGCATCCGATAAGGTGGATAGTTACCATTCTGTAAGGCATTCCAATAAATATTTTCATCTGATCTGATTTGATTTGCCCAGTGAGTCTTTCTAATATCTTTATCTGATTTAATTTGCCCAGTGAGTCTTTCAAATATCTTTATCTGATTTGATTTGCCCAGTGAGTCTTTCTAATATCTTTATCTGATTTGATTTGCCCAGTGAGTCTTTCTAATATATTTATCTGATTTAATTTGCCCAGTGAGTCTTTCTAATATCTTTATCTGATTTGATTTGCCCAGCGAGTCTTTCTAATATATTTATCTGGTTTAATTTGCCCAGTGAGTCTTTCTAATATTTTTATCTGATTTGATTTGCCCAGTGAGTCTTTCTAATATTTTTATCTGATTTAATTTGCCCAGTGAGTCTTTCTGATATTTTTATCTGATTTAATTTATCTGATATTTTTATCTGATTTGATTTGCCCAGTGAGTCTTTCTAGTATTTTTATCTGATTTAATTTGCCCAGTGAGTCTTTCTGATATTTTTATCCGATTTAATTTATCTGATATTTTTATCTGATTTGATTTGCCCAGTGAGTCTTTCTGATATTTTTATCCGATTTAATTGATCTAATATCTTTATCTGATTTGATTTGCCCAGTGAGTCTTTCTAATATCTTTATCTGATTTAATTTGCCCAGTGAGTCTTTCTAATATCTTTATCTGATTTTATTTGTTCAGTGAGTTTTTCTGATAATTTTATCTGAATTTATTTCTCCAGTGGGTTTTTCTGATGATTTTTTTATTTGATTTATGCAATGAGTCTTGGTATGTAATATGATAATGTCCACTGCGTATATCTATTGTCTTTCTTTTTTCTCCTTTTCATGTTTTTTTCTTTCTAATATTATTTCTCAAGCATCTCTAACAATTTAATTAATTTAATTACTTGCTCATTTATTTTTATTTTTGCAGGACTCCTTGGTATTCATGCCAAGTATCAGTATGACAGCTTCATGCCAGAAAAAATGGTGCTCTCAGAACGGGAAAAAAAACTGTTTATGAGATAGACCAAGTCAGCTGGAACTGGTTACGTCTTCAACTAACAAGCTTGCCAGGACAGATTTCACTTATAGTATATATACATTACTTGCCAGGGCAGATTTCACTTATAGTATATATACATTACTTGCCAGGACTGATTTCACTTTTAGTATAATACACATTACTTGCCAGGGCAGATTTCACTTTTAGTATAATACACATTACTTGCCAGGACTGATTTCACTTTTAGTATAATATACATTACTTGCCAGCACTGATTTCACTTATAGCATATATACATTACTTGCCAGCACTGATTTCACTTATAGTATATATACATTACTTGCCAGGACTGATTTCACTTATAGTATATATACATTACTTGCCAGCACTGATTTCACTTATAGCATATATACATTACTTGCCAGGACTGATTTCACTTATAGTATATATACATTACTTGCCAGGACTGATTTCACTTATAGTATATATACATTACTTGCCAGCACTGATTTCACTTATAGCATATATACATTACTTGCCAGCACTGATTTCACTTATAGTATATATACATTACTTGCCAGCACTGATTTCACTTATAGTATATATACATTACTTGCCAGCACTGATTTCACTTATAGCATATATACATTACTTGCCAGGACAGATTTCACTTATAGTATATATACATTACTTGCCAGCACTGATTTCACTTATAGTATATATACATTACTTGCCAGGGCAGATTTCACTTATAGCATATATACATTACTTGCCAGGGCAGATTTCACTTATAGCATATATATTAAGACAACAATTTCTTTTTTCCAAACAGTTCTCACATGACCCCCATCATTTGTCAGTGTGTTTGATTAGAGAAAAAGCAAATTGCATCGTGTCCACTCCCCCTAGCGTGTCCTCGTGAAATCTGACAGAGAAATGCCATGGCAAACACTGGCAACAATGCAAGCATTGACTGGTCCCTTCTTCCTGTGACATGGTGATATTAGACAGGTCTTTGTCCCTAACAATTCCCATTCTATGTGCAAAAATAAAGAATTACGAAACGCAAATAGAAGCACGCAGGTCGGACAATGAGTGTCCATTCACAGTGGGAGGTGTCAGAAAACAAAAGAGGGATTTGCTGGAAATCTAATCCCATTACATAGGTTTTAAAATTCCAGAAAACGTTGGCAAGACTGTGTAGTATGGGATGGATATAGATGATGGAAGATTGTTCACTTGATAATAGATAACAAAAGACCAAAAATAAAAGGTTAAGGACCAGAGATAAAGATGTGACACGTTGTTCAATTTCAATTACTACCTGTTGTATGTTTCAAAATACCTGTTGTCAGTTTTTCGGTGGAGAAATGAGCAAGAAATTGACATCCAGTGTATGGAGAGGGTGTAATTTTGAGTTGCCAGCAAAGTGTCTGTTGTCAAATGCTTTACTGCGATCAACAAGGCGAACTTCGCGTGTTGAGTGGCAACTTGTATCGCAAGAGACACTGATTTGAGCACCCAACAATTTCAAAATCATACGTGATTGTGTCCCGTGCATAAGTTTGATTTATGGGGAATTCAAATTGCGATGTGAAATGTGATATAATTATCATTTAATGACAGAAAAAGACGCTTCAGAGATAGTGGAGGTAGCACCTGTAGAAGGCCTTGTAGCTCCCGGAGTTGGCCCCCGGGGAAGTGGGCACCTGTACCATGACACACCGCCGCGATGCCAGAGTCATTCTTCACTTGCTGGTATTATCGCCCTGATTACCATACAGTACTCACTCAAACAATTATATGGGAATTATTTTTGTTCGAACTTTAAAAGTTATTTTCCTTATCAATTATTCATTGTTGTCATCATGATATGTTTTAAATATTTCTAATGTGTCCAACCCAAACATGTGGTATCTTTCCACAGCATATATACCTGTTTAATTAAAATTGTAGTTTAATTTAGTTTTCAAAGCCCTTTTGAACTAAATCGTTCTGGCAGCACCTCTAGTCACTTTTGCTTTTATTTCACACTTAACCTTCAACCAAAAAGTCCTTTAAAGTTTCTTTGATTCTGTACCCTCAAATCAAATGCTTTTAGAAAGTCAATGTGCTAATCCTTTGGTGTAAATTATGGCCACTTTGCTTTGATTTTCCTCAAAGAAAATGTATCTATCTTTTATGTTAAAGTGCAGTTGCTTTATTGTTGACATCAATTGTTACACCCGAATCTGTGTTAATTTCAGAAACAAACCACCCAAAGTGTTGATAAGGGGGTTGGCAAACGTGTTGCTGCGCCAGTGACAATTACTTGCAAAATGGGCCCTTTCACAAGATTTTTGTTTTTACAGAGGAAGATGTGTTTTTGTTGAGACCCATAAAGGTTTAGCATAACACTATCTGAATGTAATGAATACCTTGAAGTGTTTCTAATTTCATTCTTCTGTTTCTTTGATCCTGATGTGAGTCAATTGCTTCTAATTCAAACACAACTTTTTTTCCCTAACATTTCAAGTTTCAAACAAAGTATTTAATTTCAACACCTAATGCAATCATAGTTTTCAACTGTCATCATCAATAAAATAAATGTGCATCTAAACTTTGAACCATTTTCTCAGGTTTTGTATTATAATTTTTTACATTTGAGGCCATCCTTCCCAGTGATTGATTAAAGATAGGTCAATTTAAACCTGACAAATTAAATGTGGATTTATTAAATAAAAATATAATTCTAGATTACCTAGCCTAAAAATACTGCAGGCTTGAAAATGACAAGTTTCCAAGGAATGAAGTGTATTGCTAGCATGTATCTACAAGGTACTCATTTAATATAACATCATCTCGTTTTTCTACCTCAAAAAACTTTCATTTGATAAAAAAAGTACTTTGACGCAAATATACAAAAAATAGAGAATTGTGCAGTATGACTATGGAATAAAGCCAGTTTTAGCACGGTTTAAGCCTTAAAGGAATTTTTTAGGGGGGGGGGTCTGATGTGGGGGTGGCATTTTATCATTATAATTAAATCTCATTATTTTACATATTGCCACATTAAAAACTTTATTTTTATTTTATATTAACTTTACAGCTACCATTTTACCAAATTTAGACGTATACACATCAGGTTGGTAATAATAAAATTATATAATTTATTACATGTAAGAGATTGTAAAATGTAACATGATGAGAGATTACATACACATTGATATCAAGTTTTCTCACTGGTGTTGAGTGTAAATCAGTCTAGCTCATTCTCACGTGGCTATATAACCGAGAAAACCCCTTGAAGTGAACACATTAAAGGCAGATAAGACGAGAAAGCAGACAGAATATCTTGAGCCGCAGACAGCTTGGTTGAAGCAGGGATCTCAATGTGGCGGAGGGATCCTATCCTTATCACTACTGCAAACAGTCTCGGCTCACATCAAAGGGAGCTGATCAGACCGACTGGGAACCAATTAGAAGTTGGAGTGGTGTGGTTATTATAACTGGGGATGGAGATGCACACAATATGATGCAAGAACTCAGAAACACACACTTGGGATTGTATGCTCAGTTTTGGGTATATTTTGGTGTTAAGTGAGCATTCAAGTTTGAGTGCTAAACACCAACCAGCTTAGAGCCATGTTGAGCTGCAGGGGACGTGTCCAAAACTGACATGTCAGGAGGCACATTCCTGTGTGAGGAAGTATATAATATATATATATATATATATATATATATATATATATATATATATATATATATATATATATATATATATATATATATATATATATATATATATATCCTCCAATGTTAATAATTATATTTTAAAATGTATGTATTGGTAACATCTGGGATAAATTGCAGGTGTTTTCAATGTGGGCAATGTTGAACATATGGAAACCACGTCTCTCCCACGCTTCTTCAAGAGCCAGGCCACAGTATAAAGCCTCTTTACACATGCACTTGACTGTAAAAACACTTTGAAAGTCACAAATACACTCTAATTTGATATCAGAATTGAGAGGAATAAATTTGCTGTTGGTTCCTGTCAGCGGCGGGGGAATCGTCTGGAGTCAAGATGTCCAAATATCATTTAAATGACATCCAGGGTATTTGTGCATGAATTGGCAAGCAAATAGATTGTGGAGCTTCATTAGGTTTTATTCCTGTTTAATTTGGTTTATGTGTGAGGCACGCTGACGTGATAAATGGAAGAGAAAGACAGTCATATTGGGTGGTCCTATTGTAAGAAGATGTACACTTTCCCTGATATATTTATGGCAGTTCTGGTGTCTCATATACCTAATACATTACTTGTATAAGTTCTCTTTGTGTTACTCAGCCCTGGGAATTAATCTGAATGCATTTAATTGAGATTCAAAGTATATAGTCAATTAAAAGTACGCTGCGATCAACATTCGCTGCATCAAATGCTTTATTGAAGTCAAATAATGATACAATTTGTATCTTATCTTATCATGAAAAAGATATTTTTTTTATATTCTTGCAATCTTAATTCCAATCTATCACCAGTCAATTGACAACATGGATATGACAACGGTATAATATAGTCCTATTTAAGACATAATTTTATGGATGAAAAGTCACTCCAAGTCCCCTAGAGAGAATTTTATGATAACCCTCGGTGATAAAACTTTTTAAAAAGTATTTCATCAAAGAAATGCTGTTTGTAGCCCCCCTCTGGAGGCCCTTATGACACACCTGGATATAGCAATGTGGTGATGTGGTCCTCGCAGGGCCCCCATACTTGTACAGGTAACTCAGGTGTGCCTCACGTGGCCTTTGATCATGCCGAATTCCAACACGCTGAGCCAGGCTGTAAAAACCGCAGACACACTTCAGCGTCGCTCAGGACCGTGGGAACGCGTGGACAAGTGACAAATCTCGCTGATTCATTGCTCTGTGCACCCGATAAGAACGATCTGTTATTTCTGTTTTGTGACTAAAAAGCTAAATAAATGCAAGCTGCTTTAACTGGGTGCAAACATTTATTCCCATATACATTTCATACAAAAGAGGGAATGTCTGTCACAAAAACATCCTATATTTGCATCAATTTCATTTGAGTTTTATTCAAATGAAATTGATAATAAATCTGTTTTGCAAGACACTGCATCGAATGCTTTTTTGGTATCAACAAACCACATAATGAGAATAATTACAATAAGTTGTGAATGTTATAGAGGTTTTTACTACACCTGTAGCTGTGTGTTGTGTGCATAGCAAGTGAGGTTGTAAAGTTTCCCATGCACGTGTAAGTTGCATACATCATAATGAGCGAGCTCACTGCAGAGTTGGCCATCCTCACCCATCAAACCTCTGACTTGGTACGTGACCATGCTGGCCCAGGTATCATTTGATTGTCCTTAATCTGGTGGGAACAATTAATAGGCATTCTAAACATATGATTGAAGAAAAAATGTGTACAGATTATTCACAATATATATATATATATATATACAAATGCGCCGAATTATAAAATGGTGAATTTCTCAATCAATTATGAATCTATTAGAAAGTATGCTTGCACTCTCATCCTGAAGTGTTTAGATTCTAAACAGAAAGGTGTTTAGCTTGTGTACCAGCTTTCTAAACGGGATTTGGTGTTTAGTTTTAAGTGTTTAGGAAGAAAAGCTAAACAGGTGTTTAGATTTTTAAAAATATTTTATTCATTTCTAAACACACCATAGTGTATAGAATACATAATACTACTAAACATTAGGTGTATAGAAAATATAAATACTAAACACTGTAATGTATAGATTCTATACACCTAATATACAATTCTATATTTTTGCAAACTAAATGTTGGTTACTTTAAAACAAGAATCTGATGCTAACATGGAATGTGAGTTTGATTGGAATGTAAGAGTGATTTCCAGTGTCATAATAAACAAACATAAGCATTTGTTAGATTGAATTTTTAAATAATTTTAGTGCCTTTTCTGGGAGAGACAGATGATGATTTTGATGATGACGATGATTTTGATGATGATGATGATGATGATCATCATCATCATCTTCATGAAGCATTTGACATGGTGCAGCTTGAGATAAATATGAAGTATTTGACATGGTACAACTTTGGAGACAAACATGAAGCATTCAACATGGTGCAACTTTGGAGACAAACATGAAGCATTTGACATGGTACAAACTTGGAGACAAACATGAAGCATTTGACATGGTACAAACTTGGAGACAAACATGAAGCATTTGACATGGTACAACCTTGGAGACAAACATGAAGCATTTGACATGGTACAACCTTGGAGACAAACATGAAGCATTTGACATGGTACAACCTTGGAGACAAACATGAAGCATTTGACATGGTAAAACTTTGGAGACAGACATGAAGCATTTGACACGGTGCAGCTTGGGAACAGAGGACACAGTTCTGCCTCCCTTGACCCTCATTATATATTATAAGCTCTCCTTTTGTTCCAGCTTCACCTCTCATGTCAGTACAAGCATGTCAACTTAAACGATGTGCTCTTCAAATTTGAACTGTGATTGATGTGGGTTTTTTTAAGCTATTGGATAATTATATTGTCAACTCATCCGCATATTCCAGTGCTTTTGTTGTTATCAACTATAAAATAGTTTAATAAAATATTGTCTTTTCAGCCCCCATTTTGTTTTTTTGTTTGAGAGGTTATTCAGCATAATCAAAACTATGTGAAATAAACTTCCAAAGCATTGATAAAGTAAGATGCCAACATCAAAGTGGAATGCATTTTTTTTAAATGCTATAAAATTTGTTATAACCAAATGCACATTTTTTGGGGGGGCAAATTTCTCCCACAATTTGTCTCTACTTGTCCCTAGCAAACCCTCAAACTACTTCTCTGTGGTCAATTGAGGTTATTTTCCTGAATTTTACCACAATTTCCATTCTTCCAATTACCCTGCCCACCTGTTCAACAAGGAGGTTCCTGTGAGAATATCACCACTTCTGAAACTTACTCTACCTTCTTTCCCACGACATTTCATTGACCAAATATGTATTTTCGGCTCGTTTCGTGCATGGAACATGCACCTATTTTCCAAACGTGCAGAATATAGAACCGTGCATCGTTTATTTTACCATTTTCTCGATCTGGAAGAATTGGCATGTTTTGCAAGGAAATGGTTGGATCTGGGGAGACACAAAACACGGCACATTTGGAGAAATGGCAAGTGTTGGCGTGAGCTATGTCGTTTCGTTTGACCTGTGTCATTCTTGGATCTCACCCGAGGTTCACCACTCACCGTGGTTAGTCATCGATGGGAAACAGTTACTACATTTTCCCACGGACTTTGTCATAAATATGGTAACAATCTTGGCACTCTTAAATGCGAATGTCTGGAAGAATTTCAATCAGACGAAAACAAATTTATGCCTTATTTTCACATCAAAACTGTCAGATATGGCTTCTGCTGATTTCAGATATGAATAAAAATAACACATATAAGTCAAATAATTGCAATTGTAAACTAATCTTCATTATTATAGCATGCTTATACTATTAATTTGTTTGTTTGTTTGGGGCTTTACATCACTTTCAACATTATTTCAGTCATTTCGTGATGAGACCTACTTGTAACAGATATAGTGCTGCCTCACTGAATTGTCATGTCGCAGGTCCTTGACATGACAACCCACCCGGTCACAGATTTACAAGGACAATGGGTTAACCCTTTTGGCACGGGCCTCAGCTCATGTGTGAAATTGTATCATGAGTTCAATCTCAGCATGGCCGGGATTCGAACCCACGACCTTTAGATCACCACAGAGGAACTGGTGCTAATAAGCTGGCGCTCTAACCAACTGCGCCACGGCCCGTGGCCCCTTATACTATTAAAAGAAATGTAAACTTTATTCAGTAATATTATCAAATTAAGTCAAATAATTTCCATCTTTAAGTCATCATATTATTAAATATTATTATTATTTTTACATAATCTGTCCACTTCAACATTGCTTTCATCTGTGGTAATTTTCCCTTTTGACAATTTCTGAAAGGTTCTGTACCAAACAAAATACTATCTGTAAATGTTTAACCTATAATGTGATGGAATTTTGTATTACTTTCGCTGATGTCATGTTCAAGAAGGGTATGAAATAGGATCACGTGCGTGGACGTCAGAGCGTCTGCACGCACGTGTAGGATATCTAACGCCCCCTACATCTCAAGGACAGAACTAAGCGTTATGCAACTGTTACTGTTCCCACTGAAGTGTGCAATTTTGGTGTAATTTTCTGTGTGTGTGCCAAAAGACCATGAACAAACACAAGAGAGGATATTTCTGGGGAATCCTGGACGATTCTATTCTGTAACCAAAAAAATAACAATTGAGAAAAGTAGCCACAATTTTGACGACTTGGCATGGAAATAGGAAATGTCTGCGGGAGCACGGAGGCGCCACCTATAGGGGAAATTATGCGACCCTGTTCCGGCACCCTCGGGGGTAAACAGTCATGCCCCCATCATCTCGTCACAGCTTGTACCCTCATAGGGGACACGTGGCCGTGAGAAAATAAAAAGCAACAGGACAGACCCATTTTAATAACTAAACCTTAAGATTTATCTTGAATACAATTTTTCTTTATTATTTAGGTGTTATTAATTATGGCCTTGGCAACTTTTAATATAGACCCAACATAAATATCAAATACCGAGGCTAAATCAAAATCTAAGAACTATTTTCAGGTGGAATTAGTGAAAAAATATTAGCAATAAAACCAAAATCTTTCCTAGCCTGTTCACTTCCGAGGATGGTGGGTAAAATGGCTTGGTGGGATTGAACTAAATTGATTGGAACATTGAGGACTTATGATACACTATTCAGAATTACTATAAAAAAAACAGAAAAAATATGAATGTTACATATCACACTAAATTTGCAGAATATTAGAATAAGAATTTATGTAAATTTTAAAATCTCAATCATGAATTTTGGGGGCAAATGTGTTCACAAAGTAGAAAGGGGAAATTTCACCAAATGATAACTAATTTAAATGTCAATAACCTGAATATATTATGTTGTGTATTTCAAAAAATAAAATCTGGTTGTGCGAGACAACACCAGAACAATCGAACAGAAAAAAACATTTCTTACCCCCCAAAAACTGAAACTTCATGGAAGGTCCTGAAAATCACAAACTGTAAAATTACCACATTGCCCGGGGTTTTAAACCCCGCGTGCCATATGGCTTTGTGTCAGTCATTGCCCGAAGACTTTTGTAAAAACCCTACTTTATTTCCAAAACACAGTATGGAAGTGACTGGCCGGGCAGTTGACAGCATATCTTTATATTTCATCTGAGGGACATAAACAGAAACTGACATCAAAATGTACATTTCAAACACACCAAGTTATGGCCAGAGACACTAGGGCGATTAAGGGGTGCACCATTTCTATATTTTTATTTTTATATATCCCCCTCCCCTTTATGTCAAATGAATAAGATTTCTACGGTTATTGCCTCGTGAAAAAAGCAAGAAGTGTGCTCTGAAGGCAGACGACAATTGAGCATGACCTCGGGGTAATTTTGGAGGCAAGTTCTCCCAGATTCCCACGCTCTCAAGTTGACTTTAACGAGCTCGGATCGTGATAAGAAAGCCATTTTTTTCCCTTTCAAGACCTGCTCACCGAAGCGCCACGCAGCCCCCATTCTCTTGTACAATAGTCTTTTTTCCATCAATTTATAATTGCATTTAAATTTCAGCAGACCTGTGGCGACCACATTGCTGGGGTTGGTCGCTTTCCTGTAGGGTCTTGGGTGGGTTGTGATATCAAGACAGTTCCCTATATAGGTATTTATATATAGGTATCTATATATAGACGGTCCCATCCTTGTATCCTGATACAGTATACATTGTGGACAATCTCACGATTTGTTTGAATGACATCAGCAAAGTACTTGACACTTATGCACTGATTTTCTCGTTTTCTTAAAATGCCCCAATAAAGTTATTTTTTTAGTAAGGAGTGGACTTTATACTGAGAAATTTTACTGGGGGATGGGGTCACTACAATCTAACCCAGTCCTAGAACCTAGAGTATAAATGTGGAGAAAAAACACAGGAAACCAAGAGTTAAGTTGTAATATAAAAATTGTATTTTGATTTTCTTTCAAGTCAAAATATATCACATAATGCAAAGTATAAAAAATAAACTTTTTTATCAAATGTAAAATTAAGTCACTGCATATTTTGTAGTTTAAGTAGGTCACCTAGCAGCAAGTGACAAGTGGAGGACATTGGATTAACAGATTAAGTACAAATGCCATATTTTTATACCTTAAATTATTGTAATTCAATATTTAAATGGCAACAATTCTTATTAGGAATGTATCGTATTCTTATGGAATATTTTTCCATTAACTAATCTATCATTCACTCTTTAACAATTACTTGTCTGCACCGAATTAGCATTACCGCAGATTATTATTTCTCTTATTCTCACATATTTATCAAAGTATAAAGTCTTTGATGCAATTGTCAATTGAAACATAGAACTGGACAGCTTGTGCAAATGTCTTAGGCTATCAGCTCTGTCAAGTGTCTCTTCAGTAAAATATTTGAATGGCAATGATACAGCTAGTCCTTCAATGATCAATGGTCTGTGAATTTTGCCAATGCCAATTTGGCAATATAACCATGGTTATTTGGCAATCAGTCTTTAATGAAATGGTTTGACGAATGAAAGCACCAGGTGGCGTTGTTGTCGTGTCCTTTTTACCATGGTCTCCACACTCTCTCCTCACTTAATGTGTCCTTCATGGCAACCTCTGCTTTCATAGCCATCGAGTGCTCCATCTTATGGTAAAATGGTGAACTTCTGATGGGTGCCTTGGTCACTCGTGGGCGGATGGGCTCTGGAGTTGGTTGCCGGAGCTCTGGAGATGAAGCTGGAGAGGAGCGTTCCGATGTTACCGTTGACGACACTGAATGTTGCTGCTGTGGGACCATGTACACCGGAACACCAACAGGTGTCGCCTGTGTTGACGGGACGACAAGTGTCGCCATCTCTGTGGCGTTCATGGGACTAGGGATGACCTGGAAAGCTCCCATGTATCGCTGTCCCTGGGGACTGACTGGAGAGGCATGAGAAAGCTGAACACGAGCTCCGTTAGTCATCAAGGTCTGCATGGTTGCTCCTGGCAACGATTGTCCTTGGGTTGCTATGGGGATCTGGATGTGTATGGGGTGCGTAGCTTGCGCCATTGTTGGCTGCTGTGGCGCCATCTGGGGAGCGGATTGAGCAGCAGGACGAGACATGCATGAGAATAGATGATGCATTAATCTCTCCCGGACCTCGTTGCTGAGGCCATCTACTGATCCCAGGTACCTGCTGACCTCCCCGGCACACTCGGAGAAGCCTGCTCGGTATTTGCCGGCTACTGTCGTGTCCTGAGCAGCGGCCACTGCGAGCTGCTGGCGCTGAAGTCCCCGTAGGTGGCGCACTGTCATCTCTAATATATCTGCCTTCTCTAATTTACTGTACTGAGAAGTCTGCAAACACACAAAGGTAACAACATAAGTAACAGAAAATATAAGATAAAAATATAAATTCATTTAATTAATTTTCATTAAATTTCATCAATTACATATCTTTTGAGACACTATTCCATGGTTTCAAAAAAAATTAAAACCAAAAATTTCATTTTGTTGCATCCCCTCCAAAAATTGAATGGGTCTGAATGTTGAGCGAGGCACGTGCTCTTTGGAGGGATGTTGACGGTGAGGTAACAGAGGCCGGGAGCTACAGGTGAGTGTGCTCGAGACCCACCTGTATCCCCCGTGCCCCTATCATCGCCCCCTGCCCCCCAGAACACTTGATCCGTGACCCAGCGGGTCGTGGGAACTAGCTTCATGGCAAACAACCTAACATACCTGTGGTTTCCTTAACCATTTCCTACTTCCACCAACGTCTTTTTTTTTTAATTTGCAATCATCAAACCTCAAGAAAGGTGTTGTCAAATTAACTTTCCTATTTTTTGTTGTTGTTGTTCTCCATCCTTTCTCTTGTTGAATAATATATAAATAATCTGATGTCGACTGCCGACACGCGCTAATCCTGACATCCCCCACCCCTTTAAAAAAAAAAACTAAAGAAAAAAAGGTCCTAATCAGCCAAGCCAGTCTTGCTCACTCACGGGTGCCCGCTGTGAGAAAATTCCCGACCTTCTCACCCCCTTTTTCTGGGACACGCTTTGTTGTCAATTTCTCCAAGTTTCTTCCCTGACACAAATACCAGAATCCTACCCGTGAAACCTACACCTCGTGACGTCATCGGGATCACCCAACGGCACACGAACTGAGATTTAAGTTTCAAAAACACTTTTTTTCTACTTTTCTTCAACGGTTTTGACGTGTAAAATGTGAACATTTTTCCACAATCGTTGCTCAACCGTGCAGCAAACACCTTCCAGAAAGATGTTATATCGTACGGAGATGCAAACAAGTGCATAATTTGACAACATGGACTAGTGTCTCGTTAATGAAAGCAATAAATTAAACAAGTTTCAAAACTTACATCTTTTTTGAGCGCTTCAAGCACAAGGCCTTTGAGTTGGTTTAAAGACTGGTTGATTCTTTCACGTCGTTTTCTTTCCATCAACGGTTTATTACACTGTAAAGAAATAACAAATAATGGTCATACACAGTTCGCGGATTGAAATGGCATTTCAATAACAATCAAGTTACGTTTACTTAAATATCAAACACTGATATATATTTTAGTGTTAAGTTATGCATCAAGACTATCACCGATCACAACAGTGAAAAACAAATCTCTGTCCGTTATTGGCTGGAAGCAAACTTGCTCAGATTCAAAATACAGGTGTTTCAACTTACCCGCTTCATGCTTTTGGCGAGGTTTGGAGCTTCTTTACTGAGCATAGCTGCTGCAGAAGTCTGGTCTGACATTGAAGACATGTTGTAAGCGTAATCACACAATCCTGAGCAAGAGAGAAGGTCTCTGCACATGTAATAACAAAAAACAGAGTCCGGGTTGTGTATCGCAATGTAGGTACTGGTTCAACTGTTGGCGCGTGCCGATCTGTCGCAATGTCGGTGGCTTGTCACATTTTATACGCTACCAGGGGCAGCCCGTGTCTGTGTTGACAAGCACCCAGTTTTTCCCACGCTCAGGACGACTTCGGTCCCGAGGGCGAGTGACCAACCAGAGACCGCCATGCGCCGAGGCGGGCGACTCCTCCACGCTGATTGGTTGGAAGTTTGCGACTCGCGGGACCGTGTTTACACTGCAGCTAATTTCAGCTGTCAGTCAAGCGCGTGATTGACAGGCGGTTGCGGCGAGCACGTGTCGCCGGCTTTGTGCTCTGCCATGGGAAAACTCCGCCTTCTGTGGTCCACCACGGTCCCGGGCAAGTTGCCAGCGGGGCCAGAGGTAAACAAAGCCTCCGATAAGCATAGCTATACTCAACAGGTCGCCTATTGTGCACAGCCACTCGAGTCAGTTCTGGAATGTGAGCAAAGCGTGGGAAAGTGGTTGAGAAATGACTGCACACTGATGACAACCTGGTCAATTTCTGGCACCTGATGCGACCCACCTTGTTCCGTGTACAGATCCGTCTTGACAAAGTTACAAAGTCGCCACGCTGCGTGAAACATATTTTGAGGCCCAATTCCAGGGCCACTTTCTCTGGTCACGCCCTGGCACCAAGTCAGACATGTGTCGATTTCTTGCCACACACGCAGGCACATGCCCCAAATCTCGGTGATCTGTTTCGTCTGCAGACACAAAAAAGTGGAAATCAATTTCAGATCACATTTCAGAGGATGACAGGTGTCACACATGAGAAATCGATGAATTCCAAAAGGTCATCTCATGTTGTTCATTTCTTGTTGTCTTGCACGTGTCGTACCGAATAGGACACACTTGATTTGATTGCTGAAAATTTAAAGAACAAAAAACAAAAAACAACAAAACATTTATTTATTGTTTGGATGAATGGTTATTAATAAATTGTGTAAATTGTCACTTTCGATTTTTGACTCAAGATATATTCAAAAGAAATGTCAAACTTCAATAATTTTAAACAGATGCAACTGATCATTCCCGTGGTAATCTTTGAAATGCACATTTCTGGTTGAGCACATCCGAGTACTAATTCAGGAAAGTAACATGTGCCTGTCAGTGACATTACAGCACGGATGTAATAATATATTTCAAAGAAAACATTTGGTTTTAAACGACAAAGTCACCCCGGTACATGTTTGTGAATAGCGTTTTGCGGACCCCCTCATTACAGACAACCAACAAGTTGTAATTTCTGAAAAGGAACACCTAACAATGCAGGACAAAGAATACTATATATATATATATATATATATATATATATATATATATATATATATATATATATATATATATATATATATATATATATATATATATATATATATATATATATATATATATATATATATATATATATATATATATATCTTAATTTTCCTTTGGGTGAATGTATGTTTTTTTTAAAGAATTTTAATTGGAAAGATGATAATTTGTAAGAATGACAACCACCTCTTTTTCACAACCCCAAAATGATTTTATTTTATGAAAACTTAGTAAGCTTTAAGAAGAATTATTGAATAGTTATGTCGTGTGTGAGGCTAGTTATTAAATGTATAGTAATAGTTTTCATTATTTATTGTAGCGAGCCCAGGGCATGTAGAGTAATGTTTATAGTGAGATAATAAGGTTTGATGAATAGGCCTATATGTACCTGTTATTATTTGCAGTTCCCATGCTCATACCTCACCATCGAAGCCTTATCGCCGCACGGAAACCACATAAAAACTCCATAGGTGTACACAGCGTATCCAGGATAGCGCATGATTAAAATGAGACAACTCAGTGGAATCAACTTGAGTCTAATTATTCACATCTCCTCTATTCCATATCACATTCTTTTTTAATTTTCACTCAATATTTATATCCTTGTCAGCAGTCTGACAGTTCATTTATTTTTTTTATTCATTTATTTTTTTGTTTTATCCTTTTTTTTTGGCAATAAATTCTCAAAAACTGAAACAAAAAAGCTTGAAAGTATCATCCAGACATTTCTCTAATTATAATACATGACGACCCCAAATATATCTGGATACGCTACAGGTTTGGCAAAGCGGTTTGGGTGAAGGGGTCACCATTAGATAACCCCGTGTACTTGAACAGTAACCTGTACAAACAATAACCGATCATTATTTATTATTCCCACGAGTTCCAACTTGCTTAGATCCTTAATTTGGGAACCGACCGTTTTTCTCTCTATTTGTATAGGACCGCGTAACTTTATTTATGACTCGCGCCAATCTTGAGCAATAAAATACCAGATTTGAAATGTGGTGGACCAAAGTCTGGGCAAAAAATATACATAGAAAACAAACATAAACAACAGGATTTAAAGCATAATTTTTGTGAACCAAATACCGTGATATCAGACGAGGTACCTCTCTTGTTTCACAAATAAATGGCCTACTTTGTGTATTACTCAAGATGAAATTAAATTTGAAAAAAAAGATCCTTCCAAACTAAAAAAATGGACCACACAGGAGCATTTCATATGAATGAATCCAAGAACACACATACACAAATGGCTGGACACAAATAAAAACATGTGAGATGGGGATGTAAAATAAACACGGAGAGGTGAAGTGATTGGGATTAAATATGGCGGGTCCTTTTGGATCCGGGCCCGAGTGCCTCGTGCCGGTGCCACACACGTGATGCTTAATGGCGTGTCCTGAGGTTGTGCAGACCGTGTGTGTACAAGTCACGAGATAGCTAACACTGTGGGAAAACTGCTACTCCCATGTTACACCCAAACGCTTTCTGCACTTATGATAATAAAAATCCATCCTCTTATCATTTCATCGGGTTTTTTGTATTTGGATCTTTTGTTGTTTTTTATTTCTTTTTGGCATTTCATGTTTTGAATTGTGTGTTAGTTCATCCTTTATTGGTTACAGACGTTTCATTAATCTAATTTAAATCAGTCACCGATAGACCCAATGATTTATCCATGAAATTCCTAGAAAATTCCTTCACATTCCGACTGATACATTTCAGGCAAATTTGTGCAATTAACAGACTGGCTTCAATAAACAATGGTCGCATAGGCACGTCGGTCGCGCGATTTCACTTTGATCTTTGTCGCTGCTGTGTCAGTTCCAACATTGGCTGCTTCCGTGAAATGTCATTTCAAAGGGGGTTATAAAAGTCTGTCAATGTGTGTCGATTTCTGTGCATATTTTGCTTCCCATCTAAGTCAAACAGGGCATGTCTTATCGCATACATCTCTCAGATAGTTTAAACTAGACATAAGACACGTTTCAAAGTTTTATCGTATGAATTATGTATGTTTAATGAAATGCTTATACATTGGTTTGATCAAAGGCCATGACCATGATACTATAATTTATTAGTTTATTTTGCAGCTCCCTTAAAAGCGTTTAGCAAACATTTCTAATTTGTAAACAATGTTGAAACTTTTAACACTGTCCACAATGTCAAAGATATGGTTCTTTGAAGATTTGGCCATAAAGTAGAAAGTTTACAAACATATTGTTCTTATGTTTGCTGTCTGTCTGAAAATGAAGAAATTCAGACTTCTGAATTGAAATTGTTCACAAACTAGAAGTCTGGGCGAGCGCGTGTGCATATGAGGGGAGTTTATTTAGTATTTTTCAAGGCTTTCATCTATCTGCATCTACATCATTTCATATATCTACGTATAACCGAAAATATTAAAAATATGCATAGGCCGATTGCGGGTTACCATCTTGTTTTTTTTAATGATTAGATTTTAGAGAGTTGTTTGTGCACTTCCGATTGTAATTGTGCAGTTCCGGCGTGTTGTTTTCAATGGGGCAGTATAGCGACCCGCAATCGGCCTATTGAAGAATTGATTGTTCGACAATTTTGTCTTTAAATGAAATAGTTCATCTTTTAATGTTTCCATATAACTTTTTGGGGGAAAATATTTGATATGAGGTATCGCTTTGCCATTACATACCTCTTTGAAAAACCTTTTTTCACAGCCCCTCTCCCACCATGACAATCTGAGTATGAAATTAGAACATATTGAAATACATTTCATTGGGAATCTTGGTCACAATAAGGATTATTATAAAAAAAGGTACAGGGTCACAAATGAAATTGTTCATGATTTAATGTTTAAGATTATCCAGCCAATACCCAAAATTAACATCAGTTCTCTTTGCTGGGACCTCGCTCCCGGTACTGGATCAGGAAGTGGTGCCCTCTATAGTCAAATTTTCTGTAATAAAATGGCCAAACACAACGAACTTCATTTTGTGATTTTCTCTTTATAAATATATTTCTTTTTTCTTCTTTAGTAACTACCATACCTCCAACCATAAAGAACAATTGTTATGTCGTATTTCGGGGTTTAATAACAATTCTGCACCTATTTATCGGTAATCGTTTAAAATGCATTTCTGAAGCGAGAAGTGACGTACCATTGTTGATTTGTGACCCGGCCAGCGCCCACACGTGTTAATGTTCAAAGTCAACAAGATATCTTGTGAAGCTGACTAAATAAATAATACTGGATAGCAATTTGAAGACCTGACACCCTTTATGAAAACTAACGTGTAAAGATAATACCCTGCACAAAGGCGTGCTGTAGAAGGTGAAACTGGCAGTGAGTGGAAGGTGCTGTTTGCATTTTGTCTAGTTTTAGGTTCTATTGATACCTGGGACAAAATACCAATTCAGACGTCCAAATACACAGGTTTCTTTATCAGATACTTATACAAAATGCTTACTTTCACAGTGTTAAGAAAAACAAACATTACCAATCTTGTACAGATAAAACCTGAGAGATATTGACACGAATATTTCGGTTACGTCTACAATTAGTTACCTTGCTTTATATCAACAAGACCCTGGACAGCTACAATAATATTATACGGAAAAAAATAATAATGATTAAATTACCAAATTTCATCAAGAATTACCCATTATCGCCATTGTACTAATTATTACTAGATATAACAATTGAATTACTGAACAAAACCATTCATTACCTTTCAGGTATTCATTTCACTGGTACGTTTACAAATATGCGAGTCCTCTATCGGCGTATATAGAGTGCGCCTCTATCGGCGTATATAGAGGGCGCTGTAAGTAAGGACCTTTTGAGGTTATCAATAAAGGACATCTTGTTTCACCTCCTAAAATTAAGAATGAAAATTCTTGTATCACCACTATTATTGTACTCCAGATTTTCCACACCACCAAATGTCCATTTTTCACACCCTTTCTGTTAACAGCAACTGATTTTGGTTATGAGAGGTACACGTTCACTTTGTTCAGTCATAACATGGAGTATAAAGAAATAAATATACTCCGAGGACATATTAGCGAGACAAGAGGAGACTCAAACCTGTCTCCAACAACATATAGGAACCGTTTTCATGAGCCGGAGAGAAGGCATAAAGGCCGATTGCCGATCTCCATGTTTTTTCCCCATTGAAAAGTACACACCGGAACTGTACAACTTTACCGGAACCAGAACTATACAATTCTGATTTAGAATAGTGAGCCCAGGCCAATTTCATTGGTTATTCACACAGTTTGTTCGCTTTATTTTGTTCTTAACACCCTCAATTCAATTTAATTAATAAATATTGCACATTTGGTTCGTTTTTAGCAATGTTTTTGCTTTATTACTAATAACTCTTTGCTGGCTTTCACTATAAATCCAGCTTGTTGACAATTATTAATATCCCATTTTACTGAGCATCAAACGTCTTTTTCCGTTGAAAATATGAAAATAGCCAAAGTAACAAAAAATAACAAAAAAAGAGTTGCATCATGAAGTGAAATACAATAAGTCATTTTCCTCAGCATCAAATCTCTCCTATCATTTTAAAGTAACTATGGAAAATGTAGGCAGGAGGAAGGGAGATTGAACATTTTTTCTTATTGGTTTTATTTTTTGATTGATTATTGCCCTCTTAAGGGCGTACACAAATTGCCCATGCCACCCATATTTCAGGGTGGCTGGGCGGGGTATTGGGTATAGTTTTCAATTAGCAATAACCGCGCCTCGGATGAACCTCATTGGCTACGGTACTGCCACTGCGCAAAGCTGACAACTCACCGGAGATGCTTACTATAGGAACGCACGCGTAGTGCACAATCTATGAGTTACCAAAAACCGCGTTTCAAAGTTATTAGCCTTGCATTTTGGGATATGCTTTAATATTATCAAAATGATTACGGAAATATATTAAACTTAATTATTGTAATATTTTAAAGTAATATTTTTTTCGAAATCATTGAGAATTCCCGATTATATTGATGATAAAATACTCACGATAAACGCACCACACATGCTAGGAGAGTGCATTGTCGTTTTGAAACGCAAGTGTCCATTGCATCACTGACAAGCGATATTCGCTCATCTATGAAGTATTTCACAATTTACCGGCATATTTCGGTCTTTATAATATGACAACTAGCTTTAGTCATGAGTTTCACATTTTATTATTTTTGCTGGATTCAGCAATTTTTGTTTGCCGCACAGGTTTTATCTTGTAATTTCCCCAGACTAAATATACAGATACCAGCATTGTCAAGTAGAATATTTGAGTGTATCTGTTGTATTTACTTTCCCACACAACAGACAACCGGTGTCATCGAGCTGGTGTCATTAGCAAACCAAAGGATATCTATTTAACACAAAAACCTTAATTAAAATATTAGAAATTGATCACAATAGCCATTTCATTTGCTTTTAGTGGGACTGTTGATCTAGCTTTGACGAAATGTACACGGATAAAGAAAAGTGAATATTTTAATTTTTTTAAGTGAATCACTCCCATTAAACGTGTATGCATTTCATTGATACTTTTTGCTTTGCCGACAATACACCAATACTAAAGAAATCAAAACATTTGCTCTGGGGAAATAAACATTAATTTGAGCAATTGAAACTTACACAGTAGCACTCTCAGCACTCTTTTGATCGAGAAATTGTTCTGTTCTGATGATATTGAATTGCCAAATATTTGTTCATAATTCTGAAATGGAATGAAACAATGTTAAATCAATCCCTACTTTTGTTAAAGACCATTTTCACTATTTTCTTTACCAATCAAGCATCAGTTCCATGCTTCGCGCAGTATTCAATCAATCCTTCTAGAAGTGACCAATCAATCCTTATTTCTAGTAGTGACCAATCAATCCTTCTGGTAGTGACCACTCAATCTTTACTTCTAGAAGTGACCAATCATTCTTTACTTCTCGTAGTGACCAATCAATCCTTACTTCTGGAAGTGACCAATCAATCCTTACTTCAAGAAGTGACCAATCAATCCTTACTCCTAGAAGTGACCAATCAATCCTTGCTTCGGGATGTGACCAACCATTCCTTACCTCTGATAAGGTCAATCATTTACCGCCGATGGTTACGAATTAAATTGAAACGTTTTTAGAAATCATGTTTCTCAGCACTTTTCTCGGCACTTTTCTCAGCACTTTTCTTTTTCAGATATATATATATATATATATATATATATATATATATATATATATATATATATATATATATATATATATATATATATATATATATATATATATATATATATATATATATATATATATATATATATATATATATATATATATATATATGGTCAGGAAACTGATGTGAAAAGGAATCTATTACAGTTAGCTCTTTACACTCTCTCGGGTACAACAATAGAAGTGATATTGACGCCTATGTCAACTATTTAAATATCGAGGTCTTATACAAGAATAACAAGTAATGGCAACTTACTCTTTGTAATTAAAAACCACGAAAACAAAAAACAGGAAGACATAGATAACAAAGACATAAATATGCTAAATTAAGTATTACATCTTGAAATCAACTATGTAATGGATAAAGATGTTATATAGCCCACCCAACAACTGATTTCCTGTCATTACGTTTCGATACTGAGTGAGTCATATGACAAGGTATACAACTTATGGATGCAGCACCGTGATGTTAAATTTGATCTTTGATATCTTTTTACTCTTTTTTGTATTGGAGGATGTGGTAAGATATACAGAAAATAAGCTCAACCTGTATATGCCAATTGATCTGTTACTGTTAAGGCAAATGCTAATTGCAAGATGGAGGGAACCCAACCAGCCTGGACCTCTCTTAATATTGAAGTTCATGACAGTAAAATGTCATCTAAATGTCAGACATAATGTAGATATTGTTCATATTTGGATGATGGGACAAAGATGGTTTTGTAAATTATAATCCAAAAGCAAAAAATAAAAAGTGAAGGAGGGTCATATATGCTTCACCCCGGCTTGAACCTGGGTTCTTGAGACTGCTGTTTTCTGCCAATACAAGGTGTAGAATTTCATTTAATAAAAGAGGTTTAGAATCCACGGTGCTTCACGGTAATCTCTTCTTTATGCGAGAAATGGAAACATACTTTGTTCAATGTAGAGTATGGCATATTATCATATTACAAAGGTATTTCTGCAGGCTTAATATGTTGCCAAACAGGCTACGAAAGGCTGTCCAACTCGCGCTCAAGTCTCGTTCAGCAAACGTGAACAAGTGTTAAAAGTGAGATTTACCTTTCACATCCCTCTCACTCTAAGCCACGACACACAGTCATGTCTGATTCCATCAAAAGAACTACACCCTCTTACTGCAAACAGACACTATATCAAAAAAACTAATCCCCAGCAATATGGGGAATCTTTAATGCCTGAATGAATGCGACCTCATGAACACACCTCTTCAACGCATTATACATTATTTCAACAACACCTCAAACGTTTTCCAAAAAGTTCAGATATCTTTCATCTGTGGGCACCCATGAAACTTTACACTACCATACTAATGTATCTTGCTTCACCATACAACATATTCCCGTCAAATTCGATGTGACATTTTAAAACATTCTTGTTCTTTAAATAAAGGAAGAGGTGGTTATATCTCCAGATATAAATCATGCTGAGAACCCGGATAAATCCCTTAATGATCCCCAGTGAAGAGAAAATAACAAATATTGGGGTTATTATTTACCTGAAGGGTAAACACCCCAGAAATGAGCAGGTAACAATGATAAGAGTGACCTCCCCACTTAAGGGGTGCGACCCCACATTTCGGGAAGTGACCCCAAAACCTTTGAAGAATGTGAAAAAGATACGGCGTGAGAAAAGGGAACAACGGTTGGTAACATGAATGCATGTGACATGCGACGTCCGCATCATGCCATCAAGATAGGCATAGCCAGTTTTATAGAGGGAACACATTGAACGATTTTTAAAATAAAATGTTTTCTTTTTTTTTCTTTTTGGTTATGTGAAATTGCTAGTACCGGAGACCAAGACTCTTCTCATCTCCAAGCTTGAACACATAGCGAAATATTTTTCAGAGAATGTGTTTTCTTTAATTTGTCATTCTCTTGGATATAGTGATGTACCATTTCCATTGGACATGGTGATATTTCTGAAAGCAGTTTCATTCCCTTGGACATGCAGATTGATTATAATCTTCCTACCCTCCCTTGACATTGTGATTTACCGTATATACCAAAGCTACATCTTAATTCCTAAGGTTTAGAATTTTTGTACACTTTTTGAACCTCTCATAATTTGAATAACAAAAATTGGGTTCAAATGAATGAAATATTTCTTTACCCAAAAATAAAACGAAACATTTACACTTAATGACATACGCAATAGCGGTGCAATTATTATTTATTTTCTCACATTGTTCCTATATGCCCCATAAGACTTCAACATCAACATGAAATATTTTCATTAATAACTTTGAGTTGCATGTTTGTGGACGGTTATGCTGTTTTAGTTGAAGATTCCTGTATGTAGAGGCCGGACAGGGCTGGCATATTTATGTAGGTGTACATAGAAGTATAGTTATGACTTCAGATATGAGGCCGTGAGGAATGACATTTTCACGTTTCCTTTGTGTCAGGAAAAGAAATGATTTATTCACACATGCACACCATAAAAAGAAACTACAGAAGAAAAATAATTGACATTTCCTGCTGTTCCTGAACTTGAAATAACAGTTTATATTGTCTTTATTTTACAGATATCTGTACGTTTTAATCCGACAAGAACAATGTTATATTTTACATAAAAATATTTAATATATTATATATAATATGTTAAAACTAACCAAATATGTTGAATTGCAAAGAAATTCCTGCCCTAACCTCATTAAATTGTGATCAATTTCTTTCCACGACAGAAACTGATCACAATTTATTATTTTGTTCAAAGTCAGTCTCTATTGAATCCACAATTTAATTTAGATGTATACATACAGTTTTTATGAGTCACCTGACAATATTGAAATTATTGATTATTATTTATCGGCTAAACCTCAAATTAACATACCAATATCACTCCGATGATAAAACCTATTTTGTAGGGGTTTGAGGTAGAATTTTTGGTGTCATTTTTTGGTGTCATTTTAAACTCCCACATGTTTGGAATGTGTAGCTGTAACCAAAAATATGTGCTGACATAGTCAACTTCTTAGACGTGAAGCGTGAAGAAAGCACAGAATGTATGTATTAATCTAGCCATTCTCCAGCACAGAATGTATGTGTTAATCTCGCCATTCTTCAGCACAGAATGTATGTGTTAATCTCGCCATTCTCCAGCACAGAATGTATGTGTTAATCTCGCCATTCTTCAGCACAGAATGTATGTATTAATCTAGCCATTCTCCAGCACAGAATGTATGTATTAATCTAGCCATTCTCCAGCACAGAATGTATGTGTTAATCTAGCCATTCTCCAGCACAGAATGTATGTGTTAATCTAGCCTTTCCCCAGCACAGAACGTATGTGTTAATCTAGCCATTCTCCAGCACAGAATGTATGTGTTAATCTAGCCATTCCCCAGCACAGAATGTATGTGTTAATCTAGCCATTCTCCAGCACAGAATGTATGTATTAATCTAGCCATTCTTCAGCACAGAATGTATGTGTTAATCTAACCATTCTCCAGCACAGAATGTATGTGTTAATCTAGCCTTTCCCCAGCACAGAACGTATGTGTTAATCTAGCCATTCTCCAGCACAGAATGTATGTGTTAATCTAACCATTCCCCAGCACAGAATATATGTGTTAATCTAGCCATTCTCCAGCACAGAATGTATGTGTCAATATAGCCATTCTTCAGCACAGAATGTATGTGTTAATCTAGCCTTTCCCCAGCACAGAACGTATGTGTTAATCTAGCCATTCTCCAGCACAGAATGTATGTGTTAATCTAGCCATTCTCCAGCACAGAATGTATGTGTTAATCTAGCCATTCTCCAGCACAGAATGTATGTGTTAATCTAGCCTTTCTCCAGCACAGAATGTATGTGTTAATCTAGCCATTCTCCAGCACAGAATGTATGTGTTAATCTAGCCATTCTCCAGCACAGAATGTATGTGTTAATCTAGCCATTCTCCAGCACAGAATGTATGTGTTAATCTAGCCTTTCTCCAGCACAGAATGTATGTGTTAATCTAGCCATTCCCCAGCACAGAATGTATGTGTTAATCTAGCCATTCTCCAGCACAGAATGTATGTGTTAATCTAGCCATTCTCCAGCACAGAATGTATGTGTTAATCTAGCCATTCCCCAGCACAGAATGTATGTGTTAATCTAGCCATTCTCCAGCACAGAATGTATGTATTAATCTAGCTATTCTTCAGCACAGAATGTATGTGTTAATCTAGCCATTCTTCAGGATCCTTAATAACGGAGTAATAACGGAAGCACATATATTATTGACATCAATACACCAATAATGAAATTGTACCTTCACGTCTGACGTCAAGAAACATATATTTTATATCCTACTATTATGAGCTATTCTTCATTGCTAGAAAACATTTTATTTTCATTATGAGACACGCAATCATAACGTATCTGCTTTTAAAACCGTTTTTATTTGTGTGAATCTACTGTTATTATCATTTCATTTTTTTTTGGCTGAAATATGCTGTGTCCTCTTTTTCAAACTAAATGTTAATTCATATATCCCAGACATAATGCTCAATTAAAAACGGAAATTCTAGCTATTTCATGATAAATTCCCAAAGTTAAAAAACAAATGATAGATATGAAGTTACAGAGACACTTAGTTACAGCTAACCCTATATTCACCCCTGAGGTTTGAATCTAGTTGTGTTCATGCCCACAGTCCGATTCGTTTGGTCTTTTATTTTCCGGTAACATCATGGCCAATTTCACATATCTTCTATGCGAGAACCTTTAGCCTTTTTTACGTAAAACCCTCAATTTTGTCTGCGTGTGAAGCCATGGTGTCCGGTCTAAGTGCATTTTTGTGTGACAAAAGAATGCAAGGAAAGGGCCATGGGAACATCGAAGATCACCTCAAGAGTTTCCTAGTCTTTTATTCTACTCTGCGTGTAATTGGCTAATACTTGGTTCTGGCCTGACCTCTGATTCTGTGTGCGAGTTGAGGACGTCATTTAGACAACTCCGTTAAGCGCGCTCCCCTCCCACTTTCTCGCAGTAATCAATTTCGCCATTATCATACTGGCGGCGATTTCCTTTTGATGCCAGACCATCCTTTTCACTTCAAGAAGCTGGCACTTAGAAATAACAATATGATTTCCTTTTTTTAAGTTCTCTTCATCCTGGCAGTTGTCCATTTCACCGTATCATCATCTCAGCCTGTTGTCATTCTTACTGACATAGGTTTGTCCATTTCTGCCCATCCTCACGTATAATTAACAGACTAGCATATGAAAACTGACCACTAATTAGTGCAGTTAAAGTCCATTCATTTATTCAATTCAATTAATTAAACTTTAAAGCCACATTTCTCGTTGACAAAAAGGTCTAGACAGGTCCAAGGACTTGCTATCGCACGTGTGATTCATTTGGCGGTGATTTCCCTTTGATCAGTTGCACTATTTGCCGAACTTAAAGGTGAGCACATAGTATGGTTTTAAGGAAAGTGCATTACTAGGCTGCAATACGATTAGTACAAGACCAAAGAAAGATTTAAGCTTATGCCAAGAACTTGAAAAGTATTTCTGTACACCCCCTGTGCAATACTAAAGGATAAAATTGGGTTTTCGCTCAAAGCTTCTTTGGGCAGCTTAGGAATTGTGTAATTAGTTCTAGTGCATATATGTCCTGTGACTCCGGAGAAATCTAGGACTCCAACAATCGTGCCGTGCACGTGAATACACACGAGCCAATGGCTGACGGCTTTGCTGCTTTCTTGACATTTCCAATTTTATTTATTGCATTATGGTATTCCTCTGTATATCGTTATAGATGGTAATTCGTGCAGTGAAAGCTTGTATACAGCGTTGCACACTATATACATTAATTTGACAGTCAAATCCTTCATATAACCATTAAAATGTTATTGTAGGGGTTAACAATATATCTATTTATTAGTAATTCATTTGAAATTTTTTTAAATGCAATCATTTGCCTAAACATATTTGAAAAATATATATTTTTGCTGAAAGATTTAATGTTATTAGATACTCAGTTAAATTATACACTATATTTGATGTTATAAAATTATAATATTTTGAGGATAATTTGTTGTGTGTTTACACAACAACCTCTTCTATGATACCTCTATGTTCTCAGTTTTAATTAAAATTTTTAATTCAAATGTTTTAGTTCAAATACAATTTAGCAGATATTGATTATTTAAAGGAAATGGGATGAAAGGAAAGTTAACTGTTCTTTTCCCATTTCACTTCAGCACTGAGAAAATACATTGTCTTCCATACTAAATCAATGGGATCATAATAAACATATATCTTAACGCTGGGTATTTCAAGGAACTAAAATATTGTAAATGCATGGAATGAAACATGTTTTTGCGTTCTGTTTAATACTATTATATCATAAGGTGTCAGTCAGTTTTCATACATATTTATTGATTATTTCACTGCAAATGCATCCCAATCACATATACTGTTAATATTGAACTATAGAAACAATAATCACTCTGGAAAAAAACAGAATAATGAATAATAAATCTTATTTTATGGACATATATAATATTTAATATAAATAATTATATTATGGATGCTATGGATATATGTACTTATATGGAGAGGAGGACTGGAAACAAACTTAAAACACAATGAGTCACATTTCAGAAATGTTTAATGGATATTTTGTTGTATACATGATTGTATCACATAGATATGCTTTGGCAAAATATATTAATATACAATATAGTACGCAAATTCAACAACTGCTTCTCACGAACCAATTAATTAATCAGTCAATTCATTACCCAATTAATTAATGTATCCAATTAATTAATGTAACTGAGCACAGCGATTTGGACTTACAACTGATTTGGGACAAACCTATAATTCTCAGGAAAATATCCAAAACGTATTCACCAATAATGGTGTTGTGACTTGTCCTGTGGAAGAAGTGAATTAGAACAGAGAAATAAGTCTACATATAGACTCTTATACATGTAGGTCTATATATTCTGGATGTAAGGTCTACATATAGACTCTTAAACATGTAGGTCTATATATTCTGGATGTAAGGTCTACATATAGACTCTTATACATGTAGGTCTATATATTCTGGATGTAAGGTCTACATATAGACTCTTAAACATGTAGGTCTATATATTCTGGATGTAAGTCTACATATAGACTCTTAAACATGTAGGTCTATATATTCTGGATGTAAGGTCTACATATAGACTCTTATACATGTAGGTCTATATATTCTGGATGTAAGGTCTACATATAGACCCTTAAACATGTAGGTCTATATATTCTGGATGTAAGGTCTACATATAGACTCTTAAACATGTAGGTCTATATATTCTGGATGTAAGGTCTACATATAGACTCTTAAACATGAAGCTCTATCTGTTTTGGATTCAATATCTACATTTAGACCCTTATACATACAGATCTAGCAGTTTTGGATAAAATGTAAACCCTTGAACATGCAGGTCTACTGTTATAGCTGCAAGGATATGTTATTATATTTGTTCGACTTTGATAAGGCACAGATCTAAAGGCAAAACATAACCATTTGATGTCTAGCAAAACTCTTTCTATTCAACAATGGTATATTGCTGGCTACAACATACGATAATACAAAACCAAGAGAGTAGACATTACACATAACAAGACTTCTTTGTAAAAAGATATTTAAAAAAATCAGATTGGAATGAATTCTAGTTTGGAGTATAAATTATTTGCATTATTAGTCAAATACTCTCATGATAACAAACATATATACACTGTAGCTCTCCAGGAGAGGAGAAAGGGAGAATTCCATATGAAATGTGAATCCCATACAAAATGTGAATCCAATACAAAATGTGAATCCAATACAAAATGTGAATCCAATACAAAATGTGGCACGAGTTATTCATGAAATAACATGAAGTAAATATTTCTATTACCATTTTGTAGGTATTTTCAATTAGATGATTCAATTAATAAATTATAATTATTATAATTAAACATGTATATAAAATCTAGGAAGACCTTAGGTTTTGATACAAATAATGTAAAACTGTAACATAAATGGTCCATATGTATTTTTTTTTACAGTTTATATATCAGGATCTGAAGATTGAGAGGAAAAATTCAATGTATATTTCTAGCATTTGAATGAATACACCATGTGGTATGAATTCATGGTATTGCTTTGTGTAGGTAATCAAGATATAATACAACCAATCACCATGCTACTGACAAACTGGTTATAGTTTGCATCATTCAGATTAATTCAGATATGTAAATGTGTATTTCTCTCAAATGTTTGCTTTTCTTTGTGTAATGTATTGAAGAAAAAACTTTAGTGACTATGTGTTTGTCATGCTATCAATAAAAAAATAATGGTGTCATGATGTTGATCAAATCGACATTTTCAAAGGGGTGCTATGGCCTATTGTAGTGATAATAGAAGCCACAATTTTAATGATTCTATAGGTCATTTATATGGCTTCAGAAGTCATTAGAACCATGGGCTCAGTAATTCTATGGGTTATTTATATGAATTCAGGAGTCATTAGAACCATGGGCTCAGTAATTCTATGGGTTATTTATATGACTTCAGGAGTCATTAGAACCATGGGCTCAGTAATTCTATGGGTCATTTATATGACTTCAGGAGTCATTAGAACCATGGGCTCAGTAACTCTTAGGGCCATATTCATATCTTACAATGCTGACCACTAGCATCAAGAAGCTGACTCAAACAATGCATCAAACCATATGAAACCCAAATCCCTGATTTATTTTTTACAATATTATCAAATCAATGACAAATAGGCAAGATATCTGGATTTAGGGTGATCCATTCAGTGATCTACAGGCTGCAGTATGCTATCATGCTATATGTTAGTCACATCACAGATATCAAATACATGTTTCCCTCTCACAGAGTAAAAAAAACGTCACACCCCCTTTCTAATGACGTCATCATATAATATACCATAGGATAAACGTATTTGATGCCTGTGGTCACATCGGAATATAATTAGATTCCACAGTCCAAGGAACAGTCGACTCACACTAAATCATTGATTGATATATTACACTGGTGTAAATTTGAGTTATACTGATTTTAATTATGACATAAATATGACCTCCTATTGGCCAGTGATGTCATAAGTAACATTTCATTTCTCCTATTTTAAATGGTATTCATATTGACAAATGATGATGCTACAGTATACAAATATATAGATAACAACTGTGATGTCATAATGTAACAAATGTGATGTCATAATGTAACAATTGTGATGTCATAATGTAACAATTGTGATGTCATAATGTAACAATTGTGATGTCATAATGTAACAATTGTGATGTCATAATGTAACAATTGTGATGCTACAGATGGTTTCATCACCATGGTCGCCACATTGGTCCCATGAGAGCATTGGCATCGCCAACTATATTAGGATACTGAATCAGTTGTTGGGGCTGATTTTGTTCTTGTTGTTGGGCAGGATTATTGTTGTTGTTATTGTTATGTACATTGTTGTTGTTCTGATTATCACAGTCAGCTACATTATCATTTACATCCTTTTCGTGCGGTCGGAAATTCTCATAATCAAAAATATTGGGTTTCTTCTGCGCATCCTCATACCGAGACACGGTGTGAGGTTTCCCGGAGTGAGTATCCTTTTCACTCCCTGATGGGGAACTGGAATCATGATCACTCAGGTTCCCTGACATAAAAGGGAAAGACAACTGAAGTCCAGAAGTACTGGGTTGTGGTGCTTTGACAGGGCTAAGAAGGTCACTTTCAGACTTGACGGGTGGGGTGACCCGAGGCAGATGCACCTGGGGTGGAACAACAGCCACTGAGGTTGTAGTTGGGGTAAAACCAGAAGCTGAAAATCCAGATGCTGGAAGTCCAGAAGTTGAAAGTCCAGAAAGGCTTGATGAGCACCCAGCAGCAAGCAAGGACATGGAAGATGTACTGGTGGTTGCGACAGATGTCCCAGCAGAGGGCGCCTGTAAAGACACCGGCGTCACTAGATTTGTCACTGGAAGAGTGTTCTGTGTGTTTGTCAGCAGAAATACCACATCTCCTGATGGCAGCTTGGCTGGGATCAGCTGCACTGGCACAACGGGGAAGTTCTGCTGTTGGCCAGTCTGCTGAGAGGAAGAAGGACTACTCAGAGGACTATTCAATAACATATTGCTGGATGACCCAGATAGGCTGGACGCTGGTGTAGCACTTCCTGTGTGACCTAGATTCAGTTCCAAAGGTTGAAGGTCACTGCTCGTGGATGCAAACTGCATTCCCATTGGTTGACTGGAGGCAAGCGACAGTGCTGCCCCCTGGGATAGAGTAAATGATCCCTGAGCAAACGGAAGTCCCTGAGAAAGGCCTTGTATTGTGTTTCCGGTTGTGGAAACTTTATTCACACAGTTTGATAAATGATTGACCAGTCGGTTTCTGATTTCTGGATTAAATCCATCCATTTTACTGAGATATCTTGTCACTTCGCTGGCACACTGTGTATATCCGGCTGAGTATTTACTCACAACCTTCGGATCTGTAGCCATGGCAACTACAAATATAAAAGGTAAAACATTTAAAATATATCAAATAGTAGAGCAAACAAACATTAATGGTTTTTTAAAGGTATATTTGAGTGTTATCTTCTGCTGAATAAATCTTGAATTATAATAATAATATCTTTAATAGTTATAAATAGGGTTATAAAATATCATGGCTCTGAAAATGTGCAATAAAGCAGTGCAAATAATCTTGATGATGTGTAGTAATTATTCGATTTCAGCAATATATGAACTGGAAACTGTTTTAGGGGGCGAGAGGAGAAAGTCTGATTTTATATCTTTTTTTCTAATAAAATATGAGATGAAACAACTCAACTGGATGATGAGAAATGATCATTTATATAAATATTAAAAATTACATGTCTGAGCTTTTCAAAGATGGTCAGAATGAAGATCTCTTTAAATTGTTTAGAATCAGATCAATGAAAAGATAGTCTTTATGTTTTGTAATACTGAGTGAATATTCCATTTCCAAAGTGTTTTTAGATGTTTCAATGTAATCTCACTAATGGATACTTTATTATTTTCCAGGAATATGATACAAAGTGTTTATATCTAAGCTAAACAAGATTTCGCTCAAATTTAAATTATGCAGCCTGAATGAAAGACGTAGTGAACATTTCAAAAATAAACTGTGTATAAAATTATGAGATCTAAATTGCCCCCAAATGTAACTCTATCAAAGGCTTGCTCCAAATCTAGCAAGCCCTTATGTGTGGAGGAATCCCACTCAGAGACTTGACCTGCTGGGCAGTTCAGGGTTATGCAATGCACGACTCTCATTAAAATGGGATTTCATCTTGTTAACATCTTCCTCTTGTCAAATCTGCTATCTACCCTTTGATGAATCTTTCAGTGACAAATCACCTGGGTAAAAGTACAAAAAAGAGGCTTTTTGGTTAACGTCATCTCATAAAGGAACATATTGTCACTGCCTTTTATTGACACCCGTCAAGCATTTGAAGTGGCGCATGGTGACTCGCGTGTGATAATCTCTTTCACAGGGTAAAATCTCTTTTTGTTCAAGTTGAATTTTAACAAGGTGACTTTACCACTGGTGATTTGCTTAGGCCAAAAAGTCAAGAACTTAGGTCAGATCTAAGGGGACTTCAGAGTTCTCTATTAAATTGGAATTAAGAATTGAACATAAAGGGATCCCTTTCTTCAAAGTGGAGACTTCCTTCTTTATTTTCCTGTGTTGATTTTATCAAGGACATCAAGGTACTTGAAGTCATCTCCTACCCCTCATCTTGAAATATATTTAATATAATGATGCCAAGTTGTAGTGCGTGTTGTGATATAACTGATTATTGTGGTAATATCATTTATGATTCAGATTATATTCTGTGATTTTTTTGTTTCCATTATATTTGCCAAAACGATAATCTACTATTCTGATATCTTTCACAAAAACCATAATCTATGAGCATACTTCATTTTCTTGCTTCAAAATATGAGGATTTTTAAAATCACATAATTAACATTTTGTTATTAATGTTATTATCTTATTTGTCAATATTTGATTCTGTCTATCTTCAAAGTATAAAACATATCAGTTCAGTGAACTATTTTGATGTCGATTTAAGTGAAGATGTTTATCGGATTGAGCTATATTTTTTTCTCACGGACTCAGGACTGACCCTCATCGTCTAGACACGCCAATAGGTGTCTTATCTGCATATTTCATCAAAATGACCTTTAGAGAAAACTTCAGGACCTCAAGATAAGGAATGCTACTCCGCATATTCAGCACGAAGGAGTCGGCAACAGTTGGTCATTAAAGTTAGGTGTCCTTCCACATTCTCTGTTGACAGCAATAATACCAATAATCAACGTCAGACTTTTTCTGCTTGACTATCTATATCTTTCATATCATATTGTTTTGACGGATTGGTGACCACGGCGGAATAATACTTTAGGCTGACTCTGTGATGTGATGGGGCGGTCAAACTTGGGGGGACTATTTGTCCAACAAGTGGAAACACACACCATTGATTCCAGCTTTGAAGTTTGATTAAACTACTTAATTAAATCATTATATGCCCATCAGGGCCTTGAATAGAGGATGGAGTAGAACCTTCCCACAGCCATATTTCATCATTATTGTCCTGATTCAGTTGCCTGTTCATATATTCTATGGGAAAGGTCAGTTGTCTTTTGTTCATCACACAGGTGGGCCGTGAAGATTGACACAAATCAACTCCATACCTGCCAAATGTTGTCTCTGTAGATTTTTCAAGTATTTGACGGTCATCTCTAGAATGTCGGCCTTCTCCAGCTTGGAATAATAAGAACTCTGCAAAGACAAAACAAAGGACATTTTCACACGTGATGCTCACTGAGTCAGGCAGATTGCAATTCAGGACAATCAATGCGCGTCATTATAACATCTCCATTGTTGGCAAGTTCGCTATCTGAGAAAAGATGGGTTTTGATTACAGATCACAGAGACAGGGGAAAGGTACTTATAGGAAAACTATATTGGTCAAAGCTAAATAACTGCATGGAACCCCTCAGAGATAAATACAATGATTTACTCTGTGAGGTGGCAAGAATGTAAATTATATCGATGTCAATGCACTTTGTGTAAAAGGAGCAATGGAGACTGCCAGAGTGTACAATTACTCTTGCCTCCATGCCCACATTCTGCAGGTGTTACTGACCACAATATCACTATATCAATGATAACAATTATAATCTTATCAATAATGATTAAAATCATAATAGTTATGAAGACAATTGCGAAGCGTACATATCAAACAAACTTAATAGGCGCTTCAGAAGCTAATATCCCTGGGCTTGATTTCTGTGACAATGAACAGAAACAATGTATATTGAATCAAGACCATGATCTTGAAACCAGCCTTTGCTATTTCAAATTGATCATTGATAATAAATAAACCTGGTTGCTATTTAGCTCAGTTCAACAGCGAATCATTTTTCATGACTGTATATATCTCTATAATACAACCTCATATTTTCTTATGATGATGAAGATCCATAATGTTATGAACATGGTATGAATAGATCTTATTTTTTAGGGTCTGAAAAATAAATCAAACAATTTGTCTAAATGCGAATATTTCCATAATGGGATATCATGAGCAGTAAAATTGAGACGGGGATCAAAGAGTTATGGTCAAGCCCTAATATGTGTAGACTTAAGAGAATCAAATAAATAATAAAAGCTTTGTGTGAATGGAAATAAAATATTGGCGAATCAAATAGCTGCTTGGTAGGACCGTGGGAAACTGTGTGTTTACTGAGGGATCCAGCAGAGAACTGAGATCCAGCAAGAGAGTGGGGTTAAGAGGGTCAGGCTCCAAACCAAAAAGGGGAACTGTAAATAGAGAACTAATCACTTCTGATTGCCTGTTTTTTGCTGCAGGAAACTATGGTTTGAATAGGCTGTAAAGTCCCCGGGGGAGAGGTCAGAAAGGATCCAAAGCCTCCCACCTCATTCCCCACCAGAGGATAATGTCTAGAAATGGCAGTCCATGCTAAGTGGGTCAAGGTGTGGGCACTTCACTCTGCTTAATTGAGGTCCCCTTTGTTGTATTGTTTTGGGCCATTGTAAGAGGAGGTGACACTAGTAATGATGTTTTTGTAGGATGTTATTTTTACCTCACCTGTATTGTACACCTGGCTGTATTACATCACGCCTATACCTACCACATTACCATACAAAATGTGTTAATTTGTAACATCAGTATCATTGTGTGGTTTGGTCACTGATTTACACAAAACATGATGGTTTAAAACTCTGGGCTTTTTCTTCTTCCTCTATTGAAACGGCCTCACATAGTTGTGGTCTGCCAACTAACATTACATGTCTTCTTTCTCCAGAAAATATGTTGCTGACACCACAAGTAAAAAATGCCATTATCTATTCTCATACTATACAAGAACATGACACTGGTCTAAATATTATTCAAATCACATATTGACAGTGTATGATATCAATCATAAACATACTATATTAAACTCTATGTGACAAAGCAATATGGCTTTGCAATGGCTTGATATTCTTTTCTTCAAGAAAGGGTGCTGGTGTATACCCTACACTTGAAATTGTCACTTTGAGTTCACTTCAGAGACTATCAAAAGGCCTTTGAATTATAAGAAAAGATATAATAACAAATATTAAAATGCCTGTCAACAATGCATTATGGACATTGCTGAATTGTGAGGTATTGTTCAATGGGTCTAAACACAACCCCCTGTTGAGTAGTTGTCAAAAGTTATCAACTTTTTATATTCCCTGGCTTATGAGTGCCAGTAACCTTATAGCCGGTTGTATATTTCAAAATGGCAACCAACTTCAAAGCCAAAATTCATGGATGTCAAAATTTTAAACAGTATTACACATAATAAGCCCAACACTTATGTACTTGACATATATTAGGGGTCCTCTGGGCTGGTGGGTTCCTGGTTTTGTACCGTGGGAAAGACTCAGGTTCCGTGGCGGTAGAGGGTCTATGCTACAGTTGTAGATTACCTGGTATGTACCACGACAATGCCTCACTTGAGCAAAGTATCTCCGTCTCACCCTTGTTCAACAACCTGTGACCACTCTTTGAAGACCTTGGGGCATTAAAAGTTAAATCGCAAACAGAAAAAGGTACATTTTCCACTTCGCGCTCATGCATGCATGTATACACCTTATAGTATCTGTATTTAATGTGAATGCACACAATCAAACTCTTTCTTAATATCTCTGTTACATTTTCCCATGGGTTTCTGAAATACCCGATCTGACTGTCTACGCCTGAATGACATTTTTTTATCAGTTATCTTAGAATGGCCTTTTACAGGTAGCAAGTATTTTGCTCTTGATGTGTATCTTGGAGATTTTCCCATGTCTCCACCAGACCAGGACCGCTTGTTGTACATTGAGATCACTAATTATAATAATGCGCTATACATACATCTTTCTTGGTAGCATCCATCAGAAATAACTTTAGCTGATTTAGACAGTTATTTATTCTTTCTCTTCTCTTCTTTTCCATTAATGGCTTGTTGATCTGAAAGGAAATAAACCATATTGAAAAGGTATTGAAATGACATCTTTAATAGACCCTGGGGGCAGTCTTATTAAGTGCAATCGTCACTTGAATTGATAGATATGCAATGAGCATTTGATGAGGTTAGGTAATCCATTTTAGGCTTTGATGTTCCCAATTCTGGACACAGTCCAAGACTAAGCCAATGTATCTTATATTTCAAACCAGAAATTACCCATATAATCCTTTTTATTCTGGACGAGGGAACACAAATTCAAAAATCCTATGATGACCAGCAAAGAATATTTTAATGATGTATTATTCTTCTTCAGGCTATTTTGGTTTGAGACATACGTGTGAAGGATTTTACAAAGAGCTGGTCATTGCAGCCATGTTTACAATTGGTTTGATTTTTTCAAATATTTTTGTAAATATTGAGACATATCTGTATGTTAACCTTTGGGATATTTCTAAATTTGTCATATGTTGGGACAATACAACCAGCATGATCTGCACAGAGGCCAGCTGGATTGTGAATAGAAAGATATATTTGGATCTTAGCTTCCTTTATAGACAAGAACCTATCACCAAAAAAAACAATCTAAGCAGGGGAATCTATGGTTTAATGGAAACAATCAGAGTTTTTCTTCTGCATATTTTCTACCTTCGATAATTAATCAGAATTTAATGAGGTTACTACATGTAACATGTAATGTTCTAAAAGGTAATTGAAAGTTTAATATATCTTACATATTGCTCTTTGTTTGAAAGATATTTTTCTGAGTTGACTTGAGCAAAGAGTTTGATCATGTTGACAAAGCTTATCAGTAAAGTGGTCAACATGTCAGATCACATCTCTGATCAATAAACGATAAATCTTCAATCATGGCACTCCACATATACAAAGTACACCTACCTTTCGCATTTCTGCTGCAGATCGTTCTTTTTTGTCAGATCCTGAACTTTTCTCTGCCATCTTGGTTTGGATCCCTGCAATGAAGTATCTGCTCCACCGTGGGAACTCTTCCCCGCTGTAAATGTTGTGTACAATTCTTGGGTGGACTGGGGTGACAGGGAGTCACATTGGCGTGGGAATGGGGACACAGTCTCTCAATGCGGTGTGCCACTGAGACACTGAGTGACCGAGACTTGATATCTTGAATCTGGCGCAGCACAGTCAAGGCTACTTCTAGTGTGAGCCAGACCCGAGTCACACTCTCCACTGCGCATGCGTCGTTCGTGCCAATCCACCACATTTAATCCTATCCCATATTACCCAATTAGCATATATTAACTTAGTCACCAGGAAAAGATCGTATCTCATAACATCTAACCCACAACGGATCCTAAAACATGGCACAATTCAATGCATTCCAAAAGGAGGTTAATGTATTCATTATGTTGTACGCATTTATTATATTTCAGAAAATCATATCAAAATGATAAAAGGAGCACTAATAGAATTGGTCCAATTAACTTGGATATTGGGTGTTTATATGTTGTCAGGTGTTAAGCTGTTAATGATACCACGAGATAATACTTCACTTAATGAGTCTCTATCAGCGGTTCTGTTGACTTTGGACTTGTTCATGTTTAATGTTCATTTTGTATGTGCAGCAGGTCAATTGGTATTCCACCCACCAAAACCACTAACCTCAAAACAAGCATGCCCAGACACAAAAACCTCCCCCCCCCCACCAATAGAAGTAGTTTATTAAATTAAAAAATATCAAGAAAAATGACCAGAGTAAATGATACACCGCATACTTAACAACGCTATGAGCAATGTCTAATATCAGCGCTATATATATTTTATCATTATTATCATTATTTTTATTAGCTAAAAGGATTTGTTGAACATATAATCATATTTTGCAGCTGAATTCATTACACTATAATTTATATATTTAGATAGAGTAAATCATATATATTCCATTGATAAACAATCTCATTTGTTTCATTATATATGTGATGATAAATTTCATTTATATTCAATATTTCTTAAGGGGGTGTGGCAGTTAATTTACCTTTTCACTTTTTTTTTCATTTAAATTTTCCCTTCTCGGAAAACTATTTGTGAAACTATCACCAGGCGGAAAGTGTGGACCCAGAGATCATTAAATATGGCAATATACGCTGAGCTCAATAAATCACTGTCCCCAAGTCACCCTTACATGACTTTACATTATCTAATCAAGATCCATTTATAACAGTGGCACAATTAATCACCTATCGGAGAGAATTGCCCCAGGTGTTATTCAATGTACTAGTTGTTTTCACTTGCAAAAAAAAAGGAATGAAAGAATTTGAGTGGGAGAATGTATTGTTGACTGTTGAGGCCTGCTCAGAAAGTTGGAGATTTGGAGGGCCGGGCTGAAGACATGCCAGGGCTTGTTACCATATGTATGTACCTACCTCTACACAACAGCACGGGCCGGATGTGTTACAGCGTGGTATGTCAACCTGTATGTGATAACACCATACAGATGTGTTACAGTGTGGTATGCCAACCTGTATGTGATAACACCATACAGATGTGTTACAGTGTGGTATGCCAACCTGTATGTGATAACACCATACAGATGTGTTACAGCGTGGTATGCCAACCTGTATGTGATAACACCGTACAGATGTGTTACAGCGTGGTATGTCAACCTGTATGTGACAACACCATACAGATGTGTTACAGTGTGGTATGCCAACCTGTATGTGATAACACCGTACAGATGTGTTACAGCGTGGTATGCCAACCTGTATGTGATAACACCATACAGATGTTTTACAGTGTGGTATGCCAACCTGTATGTGACAACACCATACAGATGTGTTACAGTGTGGTATGCCAACCTGTATGTGATAACACCATACAGATGTGTTACAGTGTGGTATGCCAACCTGTATGTGATAACACCATACAGATGTGTTACAGTGTGGTATGTCAAGCTGTATGTGATAACACCATACACATATGTTACAGTGTGGTATGCCAACCTGTATGTGATAACACCGTACAGATGTGTTACAGTGTGGTATGTCAACCTGTATGTGACAACACCATACAGATGTGTTACAGTGTGGTATGCCAACCTGTATGTGATAACACCATACAGATGTGTTACAGTGTGGTATGCCAACCTGTATGTGATAACACCATACAGATGTGTTACAGTGTGGTATGTCAAGCTGTATGTGATAACACCATACAGATGTGTTACAGTGTGGTATGTCAACCTGTATGTGACAACACCATACAGATGTGTTACAGTGTGGTATGCCAACCTGTATGTGATAACACCATACAGATGTGTTACAGTGTGGTATGCCAACCTGTATGTGATAACACCATACAGATGTGTTATGATATACATATTTTTATCCACACATAAATATGTTTCTATATATTATTATATTCTTTACTATTAGGCATGTTATGACACACACAGAAACACAGATGGCATGGTGTACCTTATTTCATCTTAGTACAACAATACACAAGTGTCATAACTTAATTTTCCAGACTTTACTAAATCGATTGTATTTGACATTTCACTCCTCTTCATGGCTACTGTTATGGGTCTCTATTGTGATTTACAAACTCCTCTCTGTGTTATTCAATACCTCTGCAAACATTCCAATCACTTCTTTGTACCATGTTATCTCATCCATCGTTATTCCCCTTTAAATCTTTGCATAAATGATTTAATCCCTCTTTATCATTTTCCCACCCCTGCAAACTGGGAAAATGAAATAGAGCTCAATTTTCTATCACAATAGATAAAGTGCATGTTACCTGTGACTGAGTGAGATTATTTTGCAGCCAAAAGTAAGTCTCTCGCTGTAAGAAGGATGCCCCCAGTGTTGCTAGAACTCTTTCCCACGACATTGGAGGTGGCCCGTGACATGTAAAAAATGACAGGGTTCAAAGAAAAAATGACTAAATTAAAATAAATCTGTGAGCAAAAGGTCAAAAATGGCAGAAAATGTTGAATTATATCTTTGAGAAGTGTTACAAGCCATGTGAAGTTTAGTAATGCATGAATGAAATGCTGCTTTATTTAAATAAAGCATTATCTCTGTATATTCATGGCTATAAATGTTTTCTGTCTCACAAATCTGAGATACATTTTAGTGCATATTTTAGATTCCTTGATGAACTTGATACCTTCTTAAAAGGTCGGTTAAGGTGTAGGATTGACGTGTATATGACGCACAGAAGTCATTAAAGGATGCCCATATCAGAGTCATAAGGTGCATTCAGAGTGTCGCTTATAAGGGTGAACACATCAATAACTGGAATAAATATTTACTATACAATAAACAGTTTGAACAGTGTAAGATACACTTAGAATGACCAAATTTCTACTGCAATATTGTTGCACCCATGAGAAAAATTCACAATTAATTACTTGGTATTCTATATGAATGCGGTGTCCTTGGTGTATTGTAGATATCATCAAAAGCCTTCTCAAAGTCAATGAATTCAAACTTGTTTCAAAAGATATGATCGTGCCCATTGGCAATATGTAAGTGAGACACATCTCAGCTATATGAATAGATATATGTATATATATATATATATATGAGCATGAACCTGAAAGCTACAGAAAGTATTCTGCCACACCAGGCCTGGTTCTCACGGTCCTGAGACCTCCACAAGTTCCACCTCCCTGCCTGATACATGTACATTGCAGGCGTCTCAAGAGAAAAGGTTTTTTTTTACCTCCATGAATATCAATTATTTTTTATAATCTACCTTGTTACCATATTCCATTTTCATCACTTACTTATTCTACTTGTTTTTTTTTATATATACTTTCATATGAAGCAGAGGACATGAAGATAAACTAAATTCAAGATATTTTTCTCTTTAGAAAGCAAGATATGCTAGCCTGGATAGGCCTTTAGTAGAAGTAGAAAGACATATTTCAAACAAAATGGCCCATTTATTGAAATAGACACTTGAAATGAGCACGCCCGAAGATGATACGCATTTCGCCGAAGTCATTACCAGTCAAAACGGGCAAGGATCATTTAATTTCAATATGTCGTGGAATTAATTAAAAAGCCCCCCAAGTGAAATAGACAATAGCTGACAGAATTTGACAACTGTGAATTCTGTCTATAGCGATCACTTTCACAAAATGTCTTCTTGACGAAATAGATGAAAGCATCTGTCAGAATTGCTACGGATCGATTTACGGGAGGTACACCCACCCCTCCTTGAAATCGACCAGCATATAATTATAAAAGACATGCTCTTTTCACAAAAAAGATGATCTGAATTTTAAAGTAATCTCATTTTCCGTAGATGTCCACAAAAGAAACAAAAATACTTTTAGCGTCGATGAAAGCTAATTTGTACACAAACTAAGGGACCGCGAAGTCTAAAATGACCCCGCAGTTTGCTGGATATGATGCATTTAGAAACTGACATATGATTAAGTGCCCTGGGTAAAATACACTTGTGATATGTACAACACTGCGGCGAAATCAAAGGACCCTGCGCATCACTGAGACACGTCGGGGGCACGTTCCGTGACGTGTGATGGTGGTGATGACGTGACGTACGCGTCGCGAGGGACCGCACGTTGTGAGCGCCCCCTCGCGACCAGAGCGTGCGGTGCTTATTTCAAAGCAGCTCATTTCAATTTCTGTTAATGTCCTCTCTGGTCACTTGCAATTCATCTATTTCAGGAAGATTTCATGGAACATGACCCAGTGATCACAGCAATTTCCAAGGTTCACTGCAGGGGACGCTTCTTTAAAACAGAGAAATTGATAGGGCTGAAAAGATTAATTTTCTTATCGTCACTCCTAACGTGTTGCCATTTTCTTTGAAGTTTCACCAGAAGACTTATGAATCGCCCGCTAAGTACATTGCAATGAAATTGAAGATGTAAAGTGTAGAAATAAACTTTCTGATTGGAAACAATTGCGACTCCGGTGACAGTTTGCGTTCTTGTGTATCCTGTGATCACACACGGTGAAATTAAAATAGAAAAAGTGGTGGTCAAAAGGCTCAGCTTTAAACTATGAAATAAACATAACTCCGAACAACGTGTTTGATCAGATGTAATTGCATTAAAATAGCATGCGGTATATATACTTTCACTGGAGATAAATCATTTCTGACATTTCAAGAAATTGACCTAAAGTGATATCTGTATGGGTCCATCTATTTGAATTTTAGATATATATATTAGATCATTTCTCACATTTCAAGAAATCGATATTTGGAAACACATATTAAACTCCACAGGTCCATCTTTGATTGATACTAAAATGAGCTTGGAAAGTTGTAATGCAATATTATATATATTATATAAAATTATATATAAATATACTGAGATTTATGTAATTATCACTGCTTGAAATCTGCCAGATGTCTCTTGTGTCATGTTCAATGCATGCTGAGAAAGGTTTGTAGATATGACAGCAGATATGATGATTATTATTCTGAATGCAGTGAACGGAATACAATAATATTTTGTGAAAATAACAATAGTCTATGATGAAATGGGACATTGATACAAGGGGCTGTTGTTGATTTGACATAAGGGTTATTGTGTTTCCAAAGACATCTATGAAATAAATTTACCAACTGAATTTTGGATTGGTTACAAGATAGATATTTGCAATGTGTTTTGAAAAAAATCTGAATGTTCACTATCTGACAGTTTCAAATGCTTTTTAGTTCAAAACAATCTTGTTTATAAATAAATATATCTAAAAAGCGTGACATAATAAATGAATTCTTAAAAGCAAAAAAAATTGTTAAGTGAATAAGAGTGACATTTCCGAAACGAGCTCTCAAATGAACAAATATAGATTAGTCAATTTCAGAAAAGCATCCAATTTCAATTGCAAATTGTGTAACGTATGACACGCCTTGAAATAAACAACACCATAAGGGGCAAACGATATAAGCTAAGTCATGCTAATTTTATTCTGATATGCAACTGCCATTTGCAAAACTGACAGCAAAATAATACTAATATAATGTAGCCAAGTTCATGTTTCAGTTCTATGGGTGAAGTTGAAATACATCTTTATCTACTTGTATGACAATGGTGGTCAGTTTCGTGGACAATACGATGTGCTATCTGAATAGCAAAGTAGGAAAATGAAATCCTAGTCTTGGATGAAACTTGATTCAGGTGTCAATTTCTAAATGTGGTGTAGTCATTAGGGTCATTAACCCCTTGGAATTAAGGAGGACTCTTATAACAAGCATGGCCACCAGGGGGCGAAATTCCAAAATGTTGTTATGTAGCAGTATTAAGATGGAATGAATTGAAACAATATGGGGCGGGATTATTTCAGATATAAATATATTTGTCCTGTCTCTAGCAGTATAAAGATGAATTGTAACAATATGGGGCGGGATTATTTTTAGATATAAATATATTTGCTCTGTCTCTAGTTGATGGATTTAAATCTGGTCTATACCCATGAAGAACCAATTTAGATTAAATGATTATCTAATTTGCCATTTATTTCAATTATGAGATGGGATCGTTTCGTATAGATTGCATTTAGAATATGAAATGCTTTCATAAGATGAAGCATTGTTTGTATCTCTCCGCATCTGCTGATTATGGAATTATTCCAAGGAAATATAAATTATAACAAAATATTAAGGACAGATGTTTTCATTTAGATGTGATCGCAACAAATGACCTGCGGCCAATCTCTCAGGCTTAAAATCTCCATGTATGGATGCAATGGATGGGATATTACTTTCTTGTCAATTTCAAAGGATGAATCGTTCAGATGAGCCAGGGAAAACAACCCCCTGTATATGATAGATATCTCTATTGTCAGGAAACTTGGTAAAGAAAGGTGTCAAGACGTGAAAGAAATAAGAATAGAGGTGGGACATGGAAATGGATCGGGGTCAGTGAAACTGACCACAATGACTTGACCAAAGAACTGACCATTCTCAACTGTCTGTGAAAGTGGACACGTCCTTAGAGATAAGAAAGTGAGAGTTTTGTGTCTCTTTTTGTGAATCCTAGTGCCATCTGAAGGTCAGATTTTCCTGAATCTAATCTAAACAAGCACCCATCAAATGGAGTGGTCAACGGATGGACATAGAAATTGACATGAAATGGACAAAGGTCACTGCAGGTAAAGTAAACGCGACATGCGTGATTACCTCCTGTAGCCGAATAAAGTGTAAATTCAACACTAAGAGCCGCCTCCAAATACAGGAATTGTGAATCTTTTGATCTTGTATTTAAATGTTTTTGCGTTTTTATGAAGAGTGAAAAGTTTTGACAAAGTTTGGTGGCTCAGACCACAGGGATAAGAAAATCTAAGGAAGCGTATAGAATGTTTGACCCATATTGAAACTTAATTTATAAAGCATTCATGAAATGAGGTTTTCAAGCAATTTTTCCCTGCACTTTATATTCCGAACTTTGCGATCAAATGTTATTACCCATCATATTTCCCCTACATACATTTCTGTGCCATTTGAAAGTGGATAAGTCTTCTGTTAGGATCCAACTCATCCATTGAACGTTTTGTCAAACTTTTTTGGCTAACCAGTGATCTTGTGCAAACAATTGTTTAATAAAGTTTTGCTAACTATGGGGCACTTTCAGATTGGGACAATAGAGAGATTTGGCTTACAGAGCTCTGTTTGTCCATTAATATTTGTCCTATTGGTACATGCACAATAGAGATCACATGCTTGGAAACATGTGACCACCTAGTGGTCTAAAGAGTGCAGTCAGTACTTTGCACTTTAAACAGTAAAACACATTAACCAAGGTTAGTGTGTTTTGGTTGATTTTAGTGATATAGCTTGCTTGTATAATAGTTTCATGGCCACATATCATTTAAGCATAACCCAAATCTCCGTAAAATTACCTGTGACCTCTGTGATTTCATAAATGCTCTGAGGCACGACCTGGGCCACTCACTATAAAAAGTAACTGTAAAATATAGTCAATTTTAATCAATTGGTACTTAACAAAATAGTTCAAACAAGTAAAAAAAACTTTTTCAAATATAAATTAAATATAATTTTTTGTCTAAGGTTGTAACAATTATTTACAGTGCTGGAAGATTTTCATTCTGAAAGCTAACCTGAAAATATAACCAAACAGTGAAATAAACAAATGGTAAAAGCGGTTTCCCAGACGGGGAATCGAACCCCGGCCGCGGCGGTGAGAGCGCCGAATCCTAACCACTAGACCACCTGGGACCCTATACATTCATATTGACCTATTTTTTATGCATCCATGCTTTCTCCAAGTACACCATGCCCAGAAATTTCATATTCACATTTTTAAAGCAAAATATACAAATACAATTAAAAAAAACACATTGATATGATAACCCATACTAAAATAACATTCCCTGTATTTAATTCTTGTAAAATGCTTTCACTATCATTTCAGTATAATATATATTGCATGACAGCTCTTTCGATTTTTGCAGGAGGCAGACCAGTAACTTCACATTTTCAAGTATTGTAAAACTCAAAATTCGTGCTGTGAGAGATAAGAATATATCTCTTTCAGAACAAAGAAAAAAGATCAAAATAATTTGATATATGGGCATTAATTATTTTCAATTTTTTAAAAATAAATCCTTGGCTCCTTATTCTCATTGTATTGGTTACACTTTATGTTAATAGATTAAGAGCTTTGCTTCAATGTGAGTTAAGAACAGTGGCCTGTGTATCCTTCACATGTTACAGTATTCCTGGGGTGAAGGGGGTTTATAAGAATAGTGACAGTGAACCTGACATACTATATGCACCAGTAAGCGGGATGTATGAGTGATCTTAGGACTGACCATCAAGCAGGAGTCAGCTGACTGACAGTGAAGGATTCAGATCAGATCACAGATATGATAACGTATATCAAGCTATCCTGATTTGAATCATACATTTAAATATTCACATTCTAATCCTCTTTATTGAGATTACGTTATAGTATTTCGCTCAGTATCATATTTCAAAGTTACTGCAGTTATTTAGCATCAATAAGATGGCAGAAGTGTTCAGCGACAAAATGTAAAAATCCATCCACTCTCGAAGAATCTTCATCTAAAAGTGCTTATTTTATATCTAGTCTTCTCCCAACGAAATGAGTCAATTTGGAATACTGGAACTGGCTTCCTTTTTTGTACACAGCATGTAGAGCAATAAGAAATATAAGTTATGATATAAACTATATTGTAACATTACTGCATAACAGCGCGGATGTAATGATCTTACTATTGAGTTGATATATGTTTGGGTCGATATTATCACTATTGTGGTATCATGGCAGGTCAGGATGGCCGAGCGGTCTAAGGCGCTGCGTTCAGGTCGCAGTCTGGTTCTCCAGGCGTGGGTTCGAATCCCACTTCTGACATACTTTTTTAACAAAAAGGAATATGCATAAAAACAGATTTGGGGTATCTGTTTCAGATACACAGCAAAAATAATTAAATTATTTTCAGATGAAATGAATGGAAACTGATTTAAGTGGTGTTATCTTTCATGCAAATTATTACACCGCCAATTCACATTCAGCCGAAATGTAAAATTGACAAAAGGATTTCCCAGACGGGGAATCGAACCCCGGCCGCGGCGGTGAGAGCGCCGAATCCTAACCACTAGACCACCTGGGAATCTCTTACCTGTCCCTGATTGATCTTGGCAATGGATGCTTATTACTATCAATAAAATACCGCAACACCTCGGAAGTGTAACACCTATCTTAGAGTAATATTACTCTAAGCACCTATTGACACAATTGTCTGTAAATGAAACACTTGTGAAACACTATTGAAACACGTATGTTCCAATATGTACTCAATATGCGTTTCATTTCACACTGAATGCACCATACTCTATACAATACCACACTGAAGTAATTATATATCTGATATTTTTATATATCTTTTATATATATCTTTTACTTTTATATCAAAATCTTTATAGAATCATTTCTTTCTCATAAATATCAAATGGTGATTTTGTCATCGTCTTATCGGTTCCTCGCCCACAAAAACAGGGTCAGAATGTTATCTTATTCATTTGTGGGTGGCTTGAAATGGAATATGGCGAAACCTTTATCACATGAGATTTATTTTGTAAAATTTATTTGTCACTTCATCTTTTAAAAACACTTACAAAGTGCTTCAAATGATTCATCTGATATCATTGTATTAGGCCACTTTAAGTGACAAGTCTGGGCAAGAGAACAAAGTAATACATGGTTTGTATATGGGAATATTACAGCGCTTAGGGATATATTGCAGGTGTGAGATAAGGAACTGACATTGGCGCACACTATATTCTATATAAAACAATGCTACATTACGTCTTAGACCCATCAGAGATTTGAATGCGATATTCGATCAACTTGGAGCCACCATGTTTTTGGCGCTTTCACAGAATGTTTTTGATTGAAAATTGCTGTATTACATCTGATATCAGAGGTATTGAGCTGAGCATTAGCCATTCCAGAAACAGCTAGATATCTGTCAGAAAATCCGATATATCTGTCAGAAAATCCGATATATCTGTCAGAAAATCCGATACATTTATCAGGAAATCCGATATATCTGTCAAAAAAGCCGATAAAATCCGATAGGGCAGGCAATAATCCGATAATTCTCTCCTCAAAAGGTCTTAATCAAAAGCACGTGCGTTTGTTTTGATTCTGCACCTCGTATCTAGTGACGTCATAGACACCCGGATCAAAACTGAGCAGCACGCATTTTACCCAACCTAAGACGCTACGGACGTGGAGAAATTTGATGGTTTTGTTCTGTTCATGGCCTGCAAAGCTTTCTAGATGATAATATTGGGTAAAAACATTTATTGATCATTTAAAACGCAATTAAAATCGACCTGCTACGTCCGACATCCGTTATTTCAAAAATATTAAAATCTGCAATGAAAATGATTTTACAACACGCATTTGAGGCATCTCAAGACGCCAAGGTCAAGGACGTGGGGGGGAATTTGATGGTTTTGTTCTGTTCTCGGCCTGCAAAGCGTATTGGAAGATAACATTGGGTAAATACCTTTATTTATCAAATAAAACGCAATTAAAAGCGATCCGCTAGATCCGCTACGTCCGATATCCGTTATTTTCGAAAATAACTCCATAATGAAAACTCCGTAATGAAACGCTTTGTTTTGACGCGAAGGTCAAGGACGCTCGAGGGTTACGCTGTTCTCGACTTGCAAAGCGTAACTTCTGCTAATATTACGAAAATAATTGCATAAATCCGTTGTGGCGGATTATCCGTTATCATTTCACGGACATCCGTTCATCCGTCAACAAAATCCGCTGGATCCGCTACGTCCGACATCCGTACTTTACACACCACCGCTTCGCGGCACCTATACAGTTCACAACCCTTCTGCTGATCTTTGAACTGAGCATGTGCAGAACATGAACTTCCTGCTTACTGGCCGCCATATTGAATTTAAGTCGTTGAACAAAACAGAGAATATTTCAGATGCACATTTGATAGGGAAATACTTAACATTAATTATGATTAAAGCATTTTTGTGTGTCCCGTTGAGAAAACAAACTATTATTTACAGTTTGCATGTATTATTAATATCTCTTGATGATTATATTCCTTGAAAAAACAGTTAAAAGGCTTTGTTTACATGGGCGAAAATATGTGTAATTGACTGCCCAAACATTACTCCCGGAAGTGGTGAAAAGAGGGCGCTCTCTTGTGTTTGAGCGATAATAGGTGCAAGATCAGTGAACTGTATATATCACACGTGGTTTTGACCTTAACACAATACAGTTCACAACCCTTCTGCTGTTCTTTGAACTGAGCATGTGCAGAACATGAACTTCCTGCTTACTGGCCGCCATATTGAATTTAAGTCGTTGAACAAAACAGAGAATATTTCAAATGCACATTCAATGGGGAAATGTTCGATATTAAAACATTTTTGTATGTCCCGTTGAGAAAACAAACTATTATTCACAGTTTGCATGTATTATTAATGTCTCTTGATGATTATTTTACTTGAAAACACAGTTTAAAGGCCTTGTTTACATGGGCGAAAATATGTATAATTGACCGCATCAAACATTACTCCCGGAAGTGGTGAAAAGAAGGTGCTCTCTAGCGTTTGAGCGATAATAGGTGAAAGATCGGCGAACTGTATAGGGGAAAATGCTTTTACCGCTCTCCCCAAGTCGACGATTTAATCCTCCACACATGTTCACTACTCCAATGCTTCACCTCCAAAGTCAGGTAGATTAAAAAAAGGCCGTTTAAAACATTAATATAGACTTAAAACTCTTCCCTTAGCTTTCAACATATTCATGTGTCAGCAAAATATATAATGTGATGATATATTTTGGGTATTTATCTTTTATAGTTTGTGACAAACGGAAGACGATAAAACTGCTTTGGCAATGAAAAATACTATTTTCGTTTAAAAAGACAAATTCCATAAGAATCCGTGCAATACTTTACAAGGGAGGTCACTTCATAAGTTAGTTTCATAAACTATTTTCATACTGAACAACCCAGACACGTGAAAATAACATAATGGCCTTTTTGATCACACAATTATTAACAAATGATAATACATTTTGCTCATCTGCAAATGAATAATATGAAGGTCAAATACTGCGGACTATGATACTGAAATAAAAACAGAAATTTTCAACAATTACGGGAGCGGTCAGTTATGGAATTTATAATCTGCTGGTCTGTAACATAACATAAATCCAGCTTATGCATTGTAGCTAAACGGAAATAGGCCAGAAACTTTACGTCCAGTATATTTAAATTATCTGACAATGCCATCTTCATTCTCAAGATAGACATTTTATAACACATGCTAAATTAATGGTTACTTGAAAGATCGCATAACAGTGTGAAAAGGATTTGATTGGCGTATCTGAATTCAACATATCTCCTTTTCTTTTATATGATCCAGGCTCCAAATGTCATTCCAATTCAACAATTCTCTAACTTCAGAAAGTGATACCCAAAATGTTATCTCCTTCACGTTTAATGCTAAATTATGCAGTCTTAATAATGCTATCAGATTTGAGTAGTGGAAATCTATCAGAAATCTGATCACACATCACAAGGGGTGATCTATTTCTAGTGTCAGGATGGGGGCTTTGAAATGGATAAGGGTGACGGGCAGCCAAAGCAATGAGGGGTTGCGAGCAAGCGGTGAAGTGATTTGATTTGATTTGATATATTGGCCGCTCCACTTTTGTCTCGTGGACACTCAGATTCTACGCAGTTTGATCGGGATAAGGTGGAAATAGAGGCTTCATCCGGGATTAGATGGGCGGGGCGAGGGGATAAGTCATGGGGCGTGATAGCCCGGAGCAGGTGATGCAGCATGTTCAGGGGGGTACATAGAATCGGGAGGGTTATACACTAGCAGGTGTTAGAAATGAGGCGTGTTCAGAAGGGAAATATATTTGAAGTGTAAACAAAAAAAAACCCCAAAACAAAAAAAAACACACAAAAAAACAAAGACAAAATATACAAAGACAAAAAAAAACACAAAAAAACAAAGACAAAAAATACAAAGACAAAAAAAAAACAACAGAAGGATAAGAAAAAGGAGCCAGGCCGACTAAGTACAAATAAATAAAAAGCAACACAAATATAATTAGAGAAAAGTAGAAATAAACATATAGGAAACTCCGGGGTTATTTGATAATAAAAAAAACACAGGATGGGCGTCTCCAGGGATATTTAGCATAAAATATGTGGGGTACATTTTTCCTTCCCGGACGCACTGAGGGCCCTTTTGTTATGCCACACCTCACTTCACAATGCTACATTTCTGAGCTGACCTTTATGCTGATAATTATTTGTGAATACTAAGGAGATGGCCATTGCTACATTTTGGCTTGTTTCTTTAATTATTCAATCTCATTTGGCCTGGAGGGATTCCTCAAACTTCAAGTCCCTTGTTATTTTACATAATTTTAATCCAATTTCATGTCTGTGTACAAATATTTTCCCTGAACATAATTTGGCAACAAAGCTGTGCCGTCTTGTTCCCATTATGCCCCCGGGCAAAGTTCTTGTGTAACCCCGCTGTTGAAACATAACTAGACAAAGGGTGTCATTTTCGCCATAATTTCTACTAGTTTTTAATCTGAAAATATCATATTATCAGTCCTCATCGCCGATAAGAATTTTGACATCAAATATTTGAAAAAGGAAAACATACACATTTATTTTAATCTCAAAGTTGTGAGATCTTGTGTCATGTAAGATCTTATAGATTGATGAAAAACTTGTTGCAATTTCAAGATTACCATCAAATGAACTCTTGGGAAAATAACAAGGAACGATGTGATCATTTTCATAATTTTCTTCACCGCTCATGCAACACGTCGTCTTCAGACTACTTTCATTGTTGTTGCTTTTTCAGAAGTAAACCTGTTGCAATATTATATAGTGTGAAAAATAAAACTTTTCCATTTCATATCGTTATTCATTTTAATAGTATACATATTTATTCAGTTTCATGATGAAATACTATTTTTTAAAGAAAAGAAGTATGGTGGCACTGGAATATATATTGGCAGATTTATTTCTTCATATAGACTATTCTTGGGTGACTTTTTGTGATCGGGTGACAAAAGAGTGGCTGAAGACAAATGTACAATATAGATTTGAAGATGTCAGTTGCCATGGCGCTATACCTGGAGCGAACAGTCCGCCATCAGCAGGGAGTCACTAGCGATGACGTCACAATCACGTAACGTCACGTAACGTCACGTAACGTGGGACGCGTTATTCGACGTGCCAGACACGTGGCTGGAGAGAAAGAGAAGATAACGTTGATCTTACCTAATCCTAAACCTTCCTGACAACGGTTAAGTCCCCATCATCGGTAAAATAAATATCCTTCACCAACAAGAGTAACAAAGGAAATATTTTCCCCGCTAAATCTGCAGTACTGTAAAACACAAAAAGTCTATAATTTAGTGGAGATTATTCCGGGGATTAATTCACAAACTTAGCTGAACGTTATAATTGTTGATTTCATAGCGCTAACATTTTTTTAGAAACCTATCTTTAAGTAGTTCATGACAAATTTCTTCCGTGACGCCAATAACTTTTATTTTCATCATATTGATTTTTTTTTTACTCTAAATTCGTCTTTCAATATTTTGTAAATCAATGATCTTTAATTATTGTCAGCGATGGTTATTAAATGTAAAAAGGAAGAGGAGAAATAAGTGTGTGATATTTTCTCACAGTACTGAGGCCATCTGTTGCTTGCTCTGTAGTCACTTTCCTCAAGGGGTGGGCAATCTTCCCACCTTGATATTGGCCCCCCTTCCCGACAAGACACCTCATGTAACACCCCTCAGAGCCTCCCTGTTCTTTTGTGTCCCCCTTCGGGACCTCCCCTCTCCGTTGGGGTGCCTATGGGAACTCCCCCTAATTAAAAGGCGTGAGGGACTTCGCTTCAACTTCCTTGCAGGAAGTCACAGATCTATTAGTATTTCCTGAAATCGACATAGAAATTAATTAGAAAGTACTTGTACATATCCCAAGTCCCTGGTCTCTCATTAGGACTAGAGCATCAACTCTTCAGTGAAAAGAAATTCGCTTTTATTGTGTAAAAACATAGGAATTTGAGCTTATTGTTTGAAGGGAACCATTTTGAACATATGGATATCACTTGAAATATGTCCCCTGGTTTGAGTAAATTGTACCCTGTATTTCAGGAGCTGTAAATTCCTTCCTCTTGCCTCAGTCGCTGACAATTCATAATCATGTAATGAAAAATATAAATTGTTTAGAAATTGAATACATTTTGTATTTCTACATAGAAAAGCTAGACTCATACATATATGTATACACGAAATTTCGAGACACATTTATATGTGAATAAGGAGTTAAAAACTCAAAGCTACGTGTATAAAGCTATCACCCCATAGACATCTTCAGAAGCCGGCAATCACCCCACAAGTATGTACAGAAAGCCGTGTTGTTAGAAGATGAATACCACAAATCATAGAGTATTGTATCACAGAAATAGAGAAATAATGTAACAGGTTATATTTAATATGATGTGTAGGCCCAGGAACATGTAAATATAAGGTCCTTATACGGTCCTGATAGGTCCTGGGAAGTTAGAGCGACATCTGGTGTCAGTATCATCACTACATCTGGATACACAAATTAACATAATCCATGCATCATGTTCATGTATCATGTATGTGTCTTCAAGAGTAAATTGTCCCAATCCTGTATAGGCAGTGTCAGACATTTATTCTCCCATCAAATCAAAGCGGTGTAATCTATCTTATGATTTCATTTATTTCATTAACGTCCGGGACTCTGTTCAGCCACACCAAACACTTTCCTGTACATAGCCCTATGAACAGACACTGTTTGGTATAAGCGCTATATAAATGTTATCATTATCATTATGCTATAGGTTATTAGTATAGAGGATAGAGACAAAGAGGGACCGTGAACTTCCACTCTGTGACAATCTGTGGGAGGCCCCATGTATGATATGTGCGGGGAAGCATATTATATATTTTGAAGTAAGGAATATATAACTTCCTTGGAGCAGGAGAATATGACCTTATATTTGGTTTTGGTTTAATATTCATGTTTTTGGTAAAGTAATAAATATGCGGGGAGCAGTGAATCTTTTATTTCTAGCGCCTCTCCTGTACCTTATATGTGGATGATAATTAACATACTAAACATGCTAGTTAACCCAGCTTGTCTCCTCATTGAAAAAACCACTGTGGTAACCCTGTCTGAAATTAGCCTAACTTTATCCTACAAGTATACCTCAACATAACGAGGAATGCCTTAAAACAATGCACGTGGTCACCATGACGATCAGTGATTCCATTGTGAGGAACTGAGGGGATTTATTTAAGAAGAAAAAACATTTGGTTAATTAGTGCCACATACTGTCATTGGCGAACCTCCCGTTTTCTTTCTGGCATGACAATTAACTATCAGTTCTGTGGTTGGTGAAACATTGCTAATTATACAGTTGATGTATTCTGCTGTAGAGAACAAATAAATTGCCGAAAGCTGCTATAAATGAACTATCAAGAAAGCTACATTGCTTATATTTATATGCGTTTTTTTGCTATTTATCATTTGTATGGTTTGCTAGATTTATTTATTGAAAAAATAGAGAAATAGTTCCATAAGATGAAAATTTCAATCACAGATTCAATTCTCGGAGTTACAGGTAATAATATGTTGACAGTTTCTCTTATACTACAGCGCTCATCGCATCATTACCTTGGACCTCCCTCCTCCTATGGTTGGACTAGAAATGATTAATATCATTTGGCCCCATTATGACTGCTACAGGAAGTTATATGAGATTAATAAAATTGTTCAACGCATTCCTTATCTAGGATGCCCCATTCAAACAAGGAGAGGAATCATCGAACAGGCCAATGGTTTACTTAAGGAATATATAAACTAGTAAAATAAATATATTTTGATAAGATAAATGTATCAGCTTAATCCAGTACAAGATGATAACCTCCGCTGCAAAGCTTAAACATTAAAACAGAACCTATATTGTGGTTCAAGGTTTGAGCAAGGTCAAAATGTCTTTAATATGTTGGGAATTATTTTATTCAATATACAATTCAGCATGTATTACGTTTAATAAAGAATTTTGGTTTGGTTTATTGTCATGGGTAAGGTCAAAATCATTTCTCTCAATAACAATAAAACATTTAATTTAAGACAGAGCAGGAGAATACTCATATATAGCTCTTCAGTTTATGTCCAGATTTGTTTCTATTGGAAACTAAATTAATTTTTAAAACAAAGAGCAAACAAAGGTGAGAGAGCAGATGCCATGATTGATGACATATTTGGCAGTTGTTATATGTGACTGTTGACATGTTGACACGTCCTGGCAGCCTGACTTGGCTGGCGGTGTGAGGGGGGTAGTGCTATATGCCACTGGGGAGGGGCTATAACAGGGCGTGGCCTCCATCACCCCCATCCTCCCTGGCTTCCTGGGCTGCTGTGGCTGCTAATGTATCTCTTTGTCCTGCCCAGATTACCCCCATTGTCCTGCCCATATTACCCCCATTGTCCTTCCCTGCCCTGTCACATTCTCTTCATTAACCCGGGACCCCTCTGTGCAAGCCACATGGGGTGATATGACAATGTGAATCTTATAATGCAATATACCTTCAGTAGAAATCGGAGATAAAAATAATACGAAGTTGTTGAGATAGATAATTGAAATTAGAATATGGTAAATATGATTTTTCTGTAAAGATGAGGAAAGATAGTCTGAGATATGGACAGGCGGGTTTATGAATGGGCAATCCGAGAGCAATCCCTGAGCGGGGAGAGAGATGAAGCCCCCGCCCCCCCGGGGAGGGTTGAGAGGGGGGTGGGCACCATGTCATACGATTACATAGACTCTTCAATATGGTGTGGAAATCTCCACATAGTGTCAAGTCGCCACTGTCAGGGGCAATGTCAAAATTGTCCTAAGAGAATCACGGAGACTATCTCAATGGACCTGTTTCTCTCTCTGTGCAGTTTATCCGGATTTTCTACCTTTGAAAAATATCTCAAATGAACTTCAACATTGCATTCCATGGGTTCTTAATATATATATTAATTTTGAATGCGTCAATTGCTATAATTCAATAATTGTAATAAGCATGGATTCATGTTGGTGACATGGAAATAAAGGAAATTTAATCTAGATGTTTAAATTATATATATGAAAGAGATTGCAAAGGGGTGAAAGCATTTTGACTTTTTGTGTTTCATACAAAATCATTTATAAAAGCTGAGGCTAGCTGTGAAAGCATTAAAACATGATGGCTGTAATTAAGCCGAATATTGCATCAAAATCTCTTTAGGGCCTCACACGTAATGGGTAATAAAAAGCGTGTGAGTAGTTTTCTATTGAGAGCGCCCCTGTCGTCGCCCCGCTGGTCGTCGTGTCGTGTAATACTCGTGTCAGCTCCAAGACCAAGCTGACGACCTGATTAATTAGATTCCCGGGAAGAACAAAAGACCTGATGGACCATCCACATTCCTGGACTCCTACCCACAATGCAAATTAGCAACTATTGCATCACGGGAGTCCCGTACCTGTGAGAACTCTCGAGATTTCACCAGAGGGCGAAATGGACAATGAGAATTGAGCTATTGGAGTGGAAAATGGCACACCTGAATGGATAATATAACAACTTTCAGGAAATGTGTATTGGGCCATAGTAATACGTGACATATTAAGTGGCGTCCGCTCAGGAAATGTCTGAAATCGGCGCTAATTGTTTGTCCCATTCTGATTACTTATTAAACTATCTAATGAGATTTGTAACGCGAAACTAATTTTATTAGATTTGATTAGGGCATTCCAATACATGATTTGATGAACAGGTGAATTGAAAAGTTAAATCAGAGATGGGAGACAGATAAAAAATGATAAGTTCTAGTTATTGAACTAGATGATAAGAATTGTTACATTATAAAGTTTATTGAATTAATCTGATTCCATCTGCTTGTCGACAAGTTTTTCTTCTCTTGGTTTTGATTCAGCTGATCCAATGTTTTCTCTGCATAGCGTTATGGATAAATGTACATTACTATTGTCTTAAGTTGAGTATATGATGGTGCAAGGAGTTAGCCCTCTTCCCTGATGCCATTCTGTACCTGGTGAGGTGTCAATCAGTCCTATGATAATATAACTGAGGTTAGAGACATCTGTCTCAATATGAATGTCACCTATTTCTTATAAACTACACGATTTTAGACACTTATTTATTTGTCTATCATATGGCATTGGTTTATCGCCAGATTTGCATTATCATTTCAACTAATCAACAGAATACCCACTTGGGGTTAACTTTTATTATATCATACTGCGGTTACCAGGGAGACTGTTTTCTTAACTTCTCAAGCAAATTCTCAAGTTGTTGAACCAGGCTCTGGTAAACAGGGTAATATAATTACGTAAATTAACTCATGGTTTGATAAATAGATATTGCAATTGACAACCCCACTGTCAACACTAGGCTCATTCTGGGGGCAAATGAAGTCAATAACTTCTGTCAACAACCCCTCTTGAGTGGCTCTATGGCCAGTTTTTGATAAGCGGGACAAAAGGGATGTCACATTTTTCTCCCATCCTCAGTAACACCTTGAAACAATAGTTGACAATAGATTAGATGGTTAAACAATGGCTAATGTGCCAGGACAATGGGCCTGGGAGGAGACAGGGGAGTCTGAGGGGGAAGCCCTTTATATGCTTGTTTGTACTTGAGCTGGTTTCCTATGGGGGTTTTATGTCAGAAAGTAGACAATATGACACATTATGCCCATGCGGCGAGTCTCATAGGATGACCGGAGGGCCCATGACTGATTTCATTTATGCTAAGTCATGATTGGAATTGTCTGCTACAGATTGTTGCCAAACATTGCAATCTTCTTTCTTAGGGGTGAAAATATATCATCGTTCTAATTGCATTATGTAGAATTGATGCACGTAGCTGTACATTGCTATTAGCAATTAGCGATTCTACATAGACCTCATTCAGGCCCATATCGTATCCTAGTTTTCTATTATTCTGTGTGCCTCACATAATCTTGTTTCGTGAGTCCTGGTTTCTAAACCTCTAATTTAAAAGGTCCTAAAAAGATTCGTCAATTCCGTAAAAAAAAAAAGATATTTCCATAAAATCCCGGCGAGGAAAGGTCCTTTTCTTGAGGGCACCAGAGGGCCTCTCTAAAGCTCAGTGCCCTGTGTTATATTTTTCTCCCTTCTTCGGCAACAGATATATTCATGTTATTATCTTATTATATCTTTTAATTAATCCTATTAAAAATATCATCCTCGTTAAATATGTTTTCATCTTTTGCGAAATGTTAAGAATACACGCGGCACGCGCCCGCGAGGTCAGCACCGAGGTCATTTTAGCCGACCATCATCAATCCACGGGCCAACGACGCAGGTCATTTTCAAAATAATTTTATATAATGTAACTTTCAAGGATCGCAGAAACGCTGAGATTTTCTCACATTTTTTCTAGGTTTACTTCACATGCCATCGTGTAATTTAAGTTAATTTGAAGCGCTCATGGTGACCCAAGTTCATCAAATTTGACACTGAGAGTTTTGCTGTGTGTGTTCAAAAGACCGTGTTGATACTTTGTGACAAACTAAGGATGGACGCAAAGATTACTGATCAACGGTTTCTTTGCCCTTTCTGCTTCAGCTGACAATAATCGTGGGAAAATATTGTCATCTCACTTACTAAGTATCATTACACACATTGAACCAGGTTACGGCCAGACCCAACAAATTGACATGTGTCAAAACATCACTGTGCCAACATTCAGAACTCCTCACCACCCATGTTTCATTCACAGTTCCTCTGTATTATTCTCAAAAGTAAACAGAACTAGTTTCATTTATTTGACTGAGTTTCAGCCCCTTCCTGTTTGGATCCTTACAGCATAAAAATGTTCATAAGGGATGGTAACAGTCAGGTTTCATCAAAACATATGATTCTTCTTTGTAGGTTTCCCCAATTAAATTACCAAATCCACGACTTGGGCGATATTAGATCTTTTCTTTCTTTCTTCTATTCTATATTCTATATCCACTGGTCCTTCTACAGAGGTCCTATCTGGGCCTTTGTTAACTCACAAACATAAGCTGTGTTTACAAGGCTCCAAACTGACATTTTTATGACATCTGTACATGCAATAAAGTTATCTTTTATACTGAGAACAAGAATCGGAGATAAATTTAGTTTAATGATTTAGATAAAGCCTGTGACAAACAGGACCAAATTTACATGATACATTTGACAAGACCTATTTGTTTATACGGGAATAAGACGCCATATTTGTGCTTCAGGAATTCACAAGGCTAAAAACAGGCTGCTTAAAGTAATTTTAGAAAATAAAGAATTTCCTTTCATGTTTACTCATGAATATAAATCATCTGTATTTTAATATAAATGCTTCAATATCCATATATAAATATTGACAATCCTCTGTTATTCCATGCCCAGCCACTATGAAGCAAAGTATGTGAATACTTGATAAGCTCACAACTTAATGAAAGAATTTATTTTAGTTTTTTTTGTATTTCACATCATTTTTTGCCGAGGTAACAGCTTTTGTAAACGTAAACAAGAATTTGATTAGATATAGTATTCAGCAAAGTTTGTGAACTATTGATATGCTTATTATTTAATGAAAGAATGTATTTATTTCTTTATATTTTGCATCCATTCTTTGGCGTGAAAACATTTTTTAAACGTGCAATATAGAATTTTATTAAATTTAGGATTTAATAAATCATATTTTATGTGCTTATCCATATAAGGTGAGAAATTTGCTCAGAATATAAGATGGAAATATGTCTGGGAAATACACCAAATAAGCTTACAAATAGTCAGTGGCAAAATCACAAATATATCCACGGGCTAATGTCAATATTTGAAGATTTTATTTCCATATAGGGCAACAAAGGAAAAGATTAAAATATTTCATGGTAAATTTGAAGTTTCCATAATATGGATAACAAATAGTGGGAAATGAATGTATATTTGTGTAGACATTCCCAAATATATAGTGGTCTTCATGTCGGAGTGACACTGTCAGTTTAAAAGGTCACAGAGCTTACTCTTCACTGCACCTCAAGCGTGTGAAAAGGTCCTCTCCACGGAGAGGTCGTGCGAGCGAAGCGTTTGTAGACTTTCACGTGCTTTGACAGTGTCATGCATCAGTATCACATATGATCAATCCCAGGTGCTTTCCCACGTGATTCACTTTAAGCATGAGAAATTCCGAGGCTTCCAATTAATTTTAAAAGATATATGATAGTCTAAAGAATGTATTTTTTTCCTCTGGCAGTTTTTTAAAACATTTTTTTCATCTCCCCAATGAAGACAAAATGGTACAATTACTTACAGTGTCAGTTGCAAAGCAAAGCAAAAATCAATTTACCAAATACAAAGCGAGTCAAAATCCTGTTTTCATTTGTCCATGTTATTTTTTTTTATCAATTTGCAAAAAGAAAAAAACACATTGAGCTTCAACTCCTTCCTTAAGGAAGGACCATCGCAGGGTTAGAAAAGGTTCATAATGGATGGTAAAAGTCAAGTTAATACGTTGATATGTTAATTTCATCAAAATGCTTTTATTAAAACTTAAATGTTAATTTTTTTCTTTTCAATATTTGTTTAGATCATAGAGCAATATAAATACCCTGAATATGACTCTAAGGTAAAATCAACTTGTGAGAAGGGCTACCCAATTAACTTTTTTTCTTGTAATGAAATCTTTAAAAAGTTCAGATCAACTGTCGATGAGTTATCACATTTCGCTGGTCGTTTTGGCCATTTAGTTTCCGAACTGCAGAGCTATTGATTTTGTATTTAACACATGATAGAGTTAGCAGGAGTGACACACAAATCTGGCAGCTTCTGTACAGGATTATCACGCCAGTTTGGATCCCGTTAAATCTGTTATCATATGTGACACGGAGGGTATTAACAGGACCAAGACTGTTGTCCCAGTGTCGGTGTTTATTTAAACCAACAGGAGAAGATAATTACATTATCAGTAATTAGTGGCGCTAAGACGCAGAGCGCATCCACGCCAGATTCTAGTCATTATCAAACAGATTAAATCAATTTATCAACTGCTGCGTTATCTGCATGCCAGTTGCCAGACATTGTTGGTGAACTCAGGCGTAGACCCAGACCCAATAGAGCCTGCATGTGGCAACAGGGATGCCATGTGAAATAATTATCGCCGGGCCTCTATCCAGCATCAGCAAAAATTGCTTTTGGGTTTCTTTTTTTTTGGGGTCTCATATGAAAAAGTTGGGAGAGGATTTTTATTTAACTGCAAGCAATAAGATGCACTTTATTAATGATTTCATTTTAACGCTAGTGAATGATATTTTTTGTGAAATGGTGTGAAAACCATTCACAATAGATGTAATAGCCTATACAAGATCATGTTTAATTTGTAAATTATTTGACTTTCGTTCCCACAGATATAGACAAATAAGAGTAAATTAACGCAAAATATAAATTATTATTCTCATGTATAAGGATTTATTGAGAAATACAGTAAAAATGTTTGCTTTTGAATTTTCTCAACTTCCCTATTAAATAGGGCTACATATTTTATCTGCCATCTTCAACATGGACGCCATTTTCAGATAGCATCTAAAGCTCATTTATCAACCCAAGAAATCTACGCTTCTAACTGTTGTGTTACGTCACGAGAACGGCAGGCGTCACGTCACGTCACGTCGCACACGTGAGCTTGACGCAAGACACCACATCGCCAAGGCGACCGAAGCGCGTGTCACGTCTGACGTGAAATGAGGCATGTCTGCAATAATCTGTCTGCGAGGCAATGATTGCAAATCCACAGAAACTGACACACCAGATGGCGCTTGATGCGCATGCTGGTTAACACTCAGACCCGATTAGAAGTTTGGAGCCTGTTTGTGACGGTTTAAGTGGTTTGAATTTTGGCATTTCAGTCTGCTTATGTCTGGCACCGATCAGTCTCCCAGTGTGGGCTGTATATTGAGTCCTAAGAAAATAGTTCAGAATATGTTTATTTCTAACGACTGTTAAACAATTAAAATCCATTTAAGTGTCTGCAACATTTGAATTATGTCGAATTTTGACTGAAAACAATATTGTGCTCTCAGATGGTGATCAATATTTTGTTGATAATTTTCCCCATTTAAATGAAATAACACTAAAAAATTCAGATGACAACATTTACTAGCTTGATTTTCTAATTGATAAATGAAGCAGAAAATATTTGTTCTCCTAGCAACAAACGCTCACTTATAAAACACCATGTGAAAAGCCTCTATTCTATGCATTATAAGAAACTTTAGGACCGCAAACATAAGACTCAACATGTCAAACAATTAAGGCGACAGCGTGTTGATTTGTCACACTGAGACAAGTAGTGTGTTTTGTTATCGACTTGACATTGCCAAGGTGACTTGAAATTGTATTTGACACATTTCATAGTCATTTTGCCCGCACAAAGAAAGGGTCTAATTGCATGCCAAAGCATGAGACAATGGGACAATAGGCGACTCTACCGCGCATGCGTCTAACACGCGTCTTCAAGTGACGGTTTTTCAGGTGACTTATTTTGTATATATATTTATTGAAAAAATATAAAAAGAGTTCCATAAGATGAAACTTTCAATCACAGATTCAGTTCTCTTAGTTACAGGAAATATGTTGACATCGCATCATTACCTTGGATCTCCCTCCTCGTGTGGTTGGACTGGAAATATTTAATATATAAATATATACATATACTGCACAACACTGACTGAAGCTGGGTTCCGTTTTAATCCTATAAGAATAATAGATTTGGGTCGGGTCAGGTTACCTCTGACTACACTTCATAATATGCCGTGTGATGCATTAGGCTACATAGTTTTATTGTCATCATCGCTTATCTATTGGTTCTGAGAGAAGTGATCGAAATTCATCTTTCATTTTTCAAATCATTTGCCAAATGTTGACGTTGCGGCTGAGGAACAGACTCCAGCACAGAAAACTGATGAAAGAAATATGATTACTTGATGAAAGAAATGTTAAAACTATGTCAAGATAGCGCATCATTTTCCTATTATTTCTCAATAGCAAATTCATCATAGAATGATATGAAAGCAGAGAGTGCATCATATGTCGTTAAAGATTCGTCTACACTGCTCATTTATACATACCTTCAATAAAAATCACTTACCTTGAGACAGACGATATGAATATCAAATATTTTTAAATTGCCCCCCCCCCCCCGGAAAAAAAAATAAGAAAATTACAAATGACAAAAGTTGTTCAAGTGATCAAATTCCTCTCTAAAATAGAAGATTGAACTAAAAGAAATCTTCAATACCTCTCATGAAACAACTGTTACGATAGTTGTATCACACTGAACCTTTCCAAAGTGTTGCATTACCACTAATTAAACATTTATTAAGGGCTCAACAGAAAAATAATGTCTCAATATTTTTTCAAGGGTGTTTCATTGGTAGTGGGCAGTTTTTCATTTCTGAGGTGGACCAATATTGAAAATCTGGGTTGTCATGACAAACACAATCCCAAGAAATTTAAAATATCTCACATGAACCTGACGTCCCCAAGACCAAGAGATTCCCAGTGAAGTAAGTTGACTCCCATCAAACCAATAACAAACAGCTTGAAGCCAGAGGTTCCCAGGTGGTCTAGTGGTTAGGATTCGGCGCTCTCACCGCCGCGGCCGGGGTTCGATTCCCCGTCTGGGAAATCCTTTTAGATTCTCTATTTTCATGTTTATGTTTTTCTTGGAGAATGCATCTTCATTCAATTTGGCAAATGGGTAGCTATTTGTCTTCTGTAAGAAAATATTACTTTGCCCTCTGTCTTCACCTTGGTGCCAAAGCTTGCGAAAAATTTGTCAGAAGTGGGATTCGAACCCACGCCTGGAGAACCAGACTGCGACCTGAACGCAGCGCCTTAGACCGCTCGGCCATCCTGACTTGTATATTAACTTTGCACAGTCACAGTTTACAGAAATGCAATCTACTTTTTTGCACACTTTGCAATACATACAGCAAACATCTTATTACTGGGTATCCAGAACAGCTATCAATAATCAGCTTTGCGATGGGCCACTGGTTGCGAGTGAGAAACATAATTAGACTTCCTTTACTCAGTTGCAGAAATGTATAGTCAAGGTCAATCTGAGACAGTCAAGAGATTCCCAGGTGGTCTAGTGGTTAGGATTCGGCGCTCTCACCGCCGCGGCCGGGGTTCGATTCCCCGTCTGGGAAGTCCTTTTAGATTCTCTGTAATCTTGCTCAATGTGACTTTGGAGAATGTGTTATCATTGGCAATGTGACAGCTACTTGTCTTCAGTGTGAAAATACTATGGAAACAATTCCTTATCGGGCCTGACCAAAGACCTACCTCCATCACTACAAAATCATACCCTGTTGTCAGCATTTAAAACACACATTTTTCCACTGCTTTGTGCTTTGTCCCTCAGAGTAACAATGGGTTTTATGGTTTGTTTGTTTGTTTGTTTGTTTGGGGTTTTACATCACTTTCAACATTATTTCAGTCATTTCATGATGAGACCTACTTGTAGCAGATATAGTGCTGCCTCACTGAATTGTCATGTCGCTGGTCCTTGACATGACAACCCACCCGGTCACAGATTTGCAAGGACAACGGGTTTGCCCTTTAGGCACGGGCCTCAGCTCATATGGGAAATTGTATCAAGAGTTCAATCTCGGCATGGCCGGGGTTCGAACCCACGACCTTTGGATCACCACAGAGGGTAACAATGAGGACATGTTATAATTATAAAATATGGAAAGAAAATGCGGGCTGTATTTATGTACACACACTCAAGAATGATTATATTTCTCTCTTGAACCTAAAGTATGGAAGATCCATGAAAAAATGGGACACCCTCTGGCTGGGATAGAAATGAATACACCATGGTATTGAATATAGAAAAAAGCATGCGAAGTCAAGTTCAATCTGGGACAGACAAGAGATTCCCAGGTGGTCTAGTGGTTAGGATTCGGCGCTCTCACCGCCGCGGCCGGGGTTCGATTCCCCGTCTGGGATATCCTTTTAGATTCTCTATTTTCATGTTTATGTGTTTCTTGGAGAATGCATCTTCATTCAATTTGGCAAATGGGTAGCTATTCTGTAAGAAAATATTTCTTTGTCCTCTGTCTTCACCTTGGTGCCAAAGTTTGTGAAAAATTTGTCAGAAGTGGGATTCGAACTCACGCCTGGAGAACCAGACTGCGACCTGAACGCAGCGCCTTAGACCGCTCGGCCATCCTGACTTGTATATTAAACAACTTTGCACAGTCACAGTTTACAGAAATGCAATCTACTTTTTTGCACACTTTGCAATACATACAGCAAACATCTTATTACTGGGTATCCAGAACAGCTATCAATAATCAGCTTTGCGATGGGCCACTGGTTGCGAGTGAGAAACATAATTAGACTTCCTTTACTCAGTTGCAGAAATGTATAGTCAAGGTCAATCTGAGACAGTCAAGAGATTCCCAGGTGGTCTAGTGGTTAGGATTCGGCGCTCTCACCGCCGCGGCCGGGGTTCGATTTCCCGTCTGGGAAGTCCTTTTAGATTCTCTGTAATCTTGCTCAATGTGACTTTGGAGAATGTGTTATCATTGGCAATGTGACAGCTACTTGTCTTCAGTGTGAAAATACTATGGAAACAATTCCTTATCGGGCCTGACCAAAGACCTACCTCCATCACTACAAAATCATACCCTGTTGTCATCATTTAAAACACACATTTTTCCACAGCTTTGTGCTTTGTCCCTCAGAGTAACAATGGGTTTTATGGTTTGTTTGTTTGTTTGTTTGGGGTTTTACATCACTTTCAACATTATTTCAGTCATTTCATGATGAGACCTACTTGTAGCAGATATAGTGCTGCCTCACTGAATTGTCATGTCGCTGGTCCTTGACATGACAACCCACCCGGTCACAGATTTGCAAGGACAACGGGTTTGCCCTTTAGGCACGGGCCTCAGCTCATATGGGAAATTGTATCAAGAGTTCAATCTCGGCATGGCCGGGGTTCGAACCCACGACCTTTGGATCACCACAGAGGGTAACAATGAGGACATGTTATAATTATAAAATATGGAAAGAAAATGTGGGCTGTATTTATGTACACACACTCAAGAATGATTATATTTCTCTCTTGAACCTAAAGTATGGAAGATCCATGAAAAAATGGGACACCCTCTGGCTGGGATAGAAATGAATACACCATGGTATTGAATATAGAAAAAAGCATGCGAAGTCAAGTTCAATCTGGGACAGACAAGAGATTCCCAGGTGGTCTAGTGGTTAGGATTCGGCGCTCTCACCGCCGCGGCCGGGGTTCGATTCCCCGTCTGGGAAATCCTTTTAGATTCTCTATTTTCATGTTTATGTTTTTCTTGGAGAATGCATCTTCATTCAATTTGGCAAATGGGTAGCTATTTGTCTTCTGTAAGAAAATATTTCTTTGTCCTCTGTCTTCACCTTGGTGCCAAAGTTTGTGAAAAATTTGTCAGAAGTGGGATTCGAACCCACGCCTGGAGAACCAGACTGCGACCTGAACGCAGCGCCTTAGACCGCTCGGCCATCCTGACTTGTATATTAAACAACTTTGCACAGTCACAGTTTACAGAAATGCAATCTACTTTTTTGCACACTTTGCAATACATACAGCAAACATCTTATTACTGGGTATCCAGAACAGCTATCAATAATCAGCTTTGCGATGGGCCACTGGTTGCGAGTGAGAAACATAATTAGACTTCCTTTACTCAGTTGCAGAAATGTATAGTCAAGGTCAATCTGAGACAGTCAAGAGATTCCCAGGTGGTCTAGTGGTTAGGATTCGGCGCTCTCACCGCCGCGGCCGGGGTTCGATTCCCCGTCTGGGAAGTCCTTTTAGATTCTCTGTAATCTTGCTCAATGTGACTTTGGAGAATGTGTTATCATTGGCAATGTGACAGCTACTTGTCTTCAGTGTGAAAATACTATGGAAACAATTCCTTATCGGGCCTGACCAAAGACCTACCTCCATCACTACAAAATCATACCCTGTTGTCATCATTTAAAACACACATTTTTCCACAGCTTTGTGCTTTGTCCCTCAGAGTAACAATGGGCTTTATGGTTTGTTTGTTTGTTTGTTTGGGGTTTTACATCACTTTCAACATTATTTCAGTCATTTCATGATGAGACCTACTTGTAGCAGATATAGTGCTGCCTCACTGAATTGTCATGTCGCTGGTCCTTGACATGACAACCCACCCGGTCACAGATTTGCAAGGACAACGGGTTTGCCCTTTAGGCACGGGCCTCAGCTCATATGGGAAATTGTATCAAGAGTTCAATCTCGGCATGGCCGGGGTTCGAACCCACGACCTTTGGATCACCACAGAGGGTAACAATGAGGACATGTTATAATAATAAAATATGGAAAGAAAATGCGGGCTGTATTTATGTACACACACTCAAGAATGATTATATTTCTCTCTTGAACCTAAAGTATGGAAGATCCATGAAAAAATGGGACACCCTCTGGCTGGGATAGAAATGAATACACCATGGTATTGAATATAGAAAAAAGCATGCGAAGTCAAGTTCAATCTGGGACAGACAAGAGATTCCCAGGTGGTCTAGTGGTTAGGATTCGGCGCTCTCACCGCCGCGGCCGGGGTTCGATTCCCCGTCTGGGAAATCCTTTTAGATTCTCTATTTTCATGTTTATGTTTTTCTTGGAGAATGCATCTTCATTCAATTTGGCAAATGGGTAGCTATTTGTCTTCTGTAAGAAAATATTTCTTTGTCCTCTGTCTTCACCTTGGTGCCAAAGTTTGTGAAAAATTTGTCAGAAGTGGGATTCGAACCCACGCCTGGAGAACCAGACTGCGACCTGAACGCAGCGCCTTAGACCGCTCGGCCATCCTGACTTGTATATTAAACAACTTTGCACAGTCACAGTTTACAGAAATGCAATCTACTTTTTTGCACACTTTGCAATACATACAGCAAACATCTTATTACTGGGTATCCAGAACAGCTATCAATAATCAGCTTTGCGATGGGCCACTGGTTGCGAGTGAGAAACATAATTAGACTTCCTTTACTCAGTTGCAGAAATGTATAGTCAAGGTCAATCTGAGACAGTCAAGAGATTCCCAGGTGGTCTAGTGGTTAGGATTCGGCGCTCTCACCGCCGCGGCCGGGGTTCGATTCCCCGTCTGGGAAGTCCTTTTAGATTCTCTGTAATCTTGCTCAATGTGACTTTGGAGAATGTGTTATCATTGGCAATGTGACAGCTACTTGTCTTCAGTGTGAAAATACTATGGAAACAATTCCTTATCGGGCCTGACCAAAGACCTACCTCCATCACTACAAAATCATACCCTGTTGTCATCATTTAAAACACACATTTTTCCACAGCTTTGTGCTTTGTCCCTCAGAGTAACAATGGGTTTTATGGTTTGTTTGTTTGTTTGTTTGGGGTTTTACATCACTTTCAACAGTATTTCAGTCATTTCATGATGAGACCTACTTGTAGCAGATATAGTGCTGCCTCACTGAATTGTCATGTCGCTGGTCCTTGACATGACAACCCACCCGGTCACAGATTTGCAAGGACAACGGGTTTGCCCTTTAGGCACGGGCCTCAGCTCATATGGGAAATTGTATCAAGAGTTCAATCTCGGCATGGCCGGGGTTCGAACCCACGACCTTTGGATCACCACAGAGGGTAACAATGAGGACATGTTATAATTATAAAATATGGAAAGAAAATGCGGGCTGTATTTATGTACACACACTCAAGAATGATTATATTTCTCTCTTGAACCTAAAGTATGGAAGATCCATGAAAAAATGGGACACCCTCTGGCTGGGATAGAAATGAATACACCATGGTATTGAATATAGAAAAAAGCATGCGAAGTCAAGTTCAATCTGGGACAGACAAGAGATTCCCAGGTGGTCTAGTGGTTAGGATTCGGCGCTCTCACCGCCGCGGCCGGGGTTCGATTCCCCGTCTGGGAAATCCTTTTAGATTCTCTATTTTCATGTTTATGTTTTTCTTGGAGAATGCATCTTCATTCAATTTGGCAAATGGGTAGCTATTTGTCTTCTGTAAGAAAATATTTCTTTGTCCTCTGTCTTCACCTTGGTGCCAAAGTTTGTGAAAAATTTGTCAGAAGTGGGATTCGAACCCACGCCTGGAGAACCAGACTGCGACCTGAACGCAGCGCCTTAGACCGCTCGGCCATCCTGACTTGTATATTAAACAACTTTGCACAGTCACAGTTTACAGAAATGCAATCTACTTTTTTGCACACTTTGCAATACATACAGCAAACATCTTATTACTGGGTATCCAGAACAGCTATCAATAATCAGCTTTGCGATGGGCCACTGGTTGCGAGTGAGAAACATAATTAGACTTCCTTTACTCAGTTGCAGAAATGTATAGTCAAGGTCAATCTGAGACAGTCAAGAGATTCCCAGGTGGTCTAGTGGTTAGGATTCGGCGCTCTCACCGCCGCGGCCGGGGTTCGATTCCCCGTCTGGGAAGTCCTTTTAGATTCTCTGTAATCTTGCTCAATGTGACTTTGGAGAATGTGTTATCATTGGCAATGTGACAGCTACTTGTCTTCAGTGTGAAAATACTATGGAAACAATTCCTTATCGGGCCTGACCAAAGACCTACCTCCATCACTACAAAATCATACCCTGTTGTCATCATTTAAAACACACATTTTTCCACAGCTTTGTGCTTTGTCCCTCAGAGTAACAATGGGTTTTATGGTTTGTTTGTTTGTTTGTTTGGGGTTTTACATCACTTTCAACAGTATTTCAGTCATTTCATGATGAGACCTACTTGTAGCAGATATAGTGCTGCCTCACTGAATTGTCATGTCGCTGGTCCTTGACATGACAACCCACCCGGTCACAGATTTGCAAGGACAACGGGTTTGCCCTTTAGGCACGGGCCTCAGCTCATATGGGAAATTGTATCAAGAGTTCAATCTCGGCATGGCCGGGGTTCGAACCCACGACCTTTGGATCACCACAGAGGGTAACAATGAGGACATGTTATAATTATAAAATATGGAAAGAAAATGTGGGCTGTATTTATGTACACACACTCAAGAATGATTATATTTCTCTCTTGAACCTAAAGTATGGAAGATCCATGAAAAAATGGGACACCCTCTGGCTGGGATAGAAATGAATACACCATGGTATTGAATATAGAAAAAAGCATGCGAAGTCAAGTTCAATCTGGGACAGACAAGAGATTCCCAGGTGGTCTAGTGGTTAGGATTCGGCGCTCTCACCGCCGCGGCCGGGGTTCGATTCCCCGTCTGGGAAATCCTTTTAGATTCTCTATTTTCATGTTTATGTTTTTCTTGGAGAATGCATCTTCATTCAATTTGGCAAATGGGTAGCTATTTGTCTTCTGTAAGAAAATATTTCTTTGTCCTCTGTCTTCACCTTGGTGCCAAAGTTTGTGAAAAATTTGTCAGAAGTGGGATTCGAACCCACGCCTGGAGAACCAGACTGCGACCTGAACGCAGCGCCTTAGACCGCTCGGCCATCCTGACTTGTATATTAAACAACTTTGCACAGTCACAGTTTACAGAAATGCAATCTACTTTTTTGCACACTTTGCAATACATACAGCAAACATCTTATTACTGGGTATCCAGAACAGCTATCAATAATCAGCTTTGCGATGGGCCACTGGTTGCGAGTGAGAAACATAATTAGACTTCCTTTACTCAGTTGCAGAAATGTATAGTCAAGGTCAATCTGAGACAGTCAAGAGATTCCCAGGTGGTCTAGTGGTTAGGATTCGGCGCTCTCACCGCCGCGGCCGGGGTTCGATTCCCCGTCTGGGAAGTCCTTTTAGATTCTCTGTAATCTTGCTCAATGTGACTTTGGAGAATGTGTTATCATTGGCAATGTGACAGCTACTTGTCTTCAGTGTGAAAATACTATGGAAACAATTCCTTATCGGGCCTGACCAAAGACCTACCTCCATCACTACAAAATCATACCCTGTTGTCATCATTTAAAACACACATTTTTCCACAGCTTTGTGCTTTGTCCCTCAGAGTAACAATGGGTTTTATGGTTTGTTTGTTTGTTTGTTTGGGGTTTTACATCACTTTCAACAGTATTTCAGTCATTTCATGATGAGACCTACTTGTAGCAGATATAGTGCTGCCTCACTGAATTGTCATGTCGCTGGTCCTTGACATGACAACCCACCCGGTCACAGATTTGCAAGGACAACGGGTTTGCCCTTTAGGCACGGGCCTCAGCTAATATGGGAAATTGTATCAAGAGTTCAATCTCGGCATGGCCGGGGTTCGAACCCACGACCTTTGGATCACCACAGAGGGTAACAATGAGGACATGTTATAATTATAAAATATGGAAAGAAAATGTGGGCTGTATTTATGTACACACACTCAAGAATGATTATATTTCTCTCTTGAACCTAAAGTATGGAAGATCCATGAAAAAATGGGACACCCTCTGGCTGGGATAGAAATGAATACACCATGGTATTGAATATAGAAAAAAGCATGCGAAGTCAAGTTCAATCTGGGACAGACAAGAGATTCCCAGGTGGTCTAGTGGTTAGGATTCGGCGCTCTCACCGCCGCGGCCGGGGTTCGATTCCCCGTCTGGGAAATCCTTTTAGATTCTCTATTTTCATGTTTATGTTTTTCTTGGAGAATGCATCTTCATTCAATTTGGCAAATGGGTAGCTATTTGTCTTCTGTAAGAAAATATTTCTTTGTCCTCTGTCTTCACCTTGGTGCCAAAGTTTGTGAAAAATTTGTCAGAAGTGGGATTCGAACCCACGCCTGGAGAACCAGACTGCGACCTGAACGCAGCGCCTTAGACCGCTCGGCCATCCTGACTTGTATATTAAACAACTTTGCACAGTCACAGTTTACAGAAATGCAATCTACTTTTTTGCACACTTTGCAATACATACAGCAAACATCTTATTACTGGGTATCCAGAACAGCTATCAATAATCAGCTTTGCGATGGGCCACTGGTTGCGAGTGAGAAACATAATTAGACTTCCTTTACTCAGTTGCAGAAATGTATAGTCAAGGTCAATCTGAGACAGTCAAGAGATTCCCAGGTGGTCTAGTGGTTAGGATTCGGCGCTCTCACCGCCGCGGCCGGGGTTCGATTCCCCGTCTGGGAAGTCCTTTTAGATTCTCTGTAATCTTGCTCAATGTGACTTTGGAGAATGTGTTATCATTGGCAATGTGACAGCTACTTGTCTTCAGTGTGAAAATACTATGGAAACAATTCCTTATCGGGCCTGACCAAAGACCTACCTCCATCACTACAAAATCATACCCTGTTGTCATCATTTAAAACACACATTTTTCCACAGCTTTGTGCTTTGTCCCTCAGAGTAACAATGGGTTTTATGGTTTGTTTGTTTGTTTGTTTGGGGTTTTACATCACTTTCAACAGTATTTCAGTCATTTCATGATGAGACCTACTTGTAGCAGATATAGTGCTGCCTCACTGAATTGTCATGTCGCTGGTCCTTGACATGACAACCCACCCGGTCACAGATTTGCAAGGACAACGGGTTTGCCCTTTAGGCACGGGCCTCAGCTCATATGGGAAATTGTATCAAGAGTTCAATCTCGGCATGGCCGGGGTTCGAACCCACGACCTTTGGATCACCACAGAGGGTAACAATGAGGACATGTTATAATTATAAAATATGGAAAGAAAATGTGGGCTGTATTTATGTACACACACTCAAGAATGATTATATTTCTCTCTTGAACCTAAAGTATGGAAGATCCATGAAAAAATGGGACACCCTCTGGCTGGGATAGAAATGAATACACCATGGTATTGAATATAGAAAAAAGCATGCGAAGTCAAGTTCAATCTGGGACAGACAAGAGATTCCCAGGTGGTCTAGTGGTTAGGATTCGGCGCTCTCACCGCCGCGGCCGGGGTTCGATTCCCCGTCTGGGAAATCCTTTTAGATTCTCTATTTTCATGTTTATGTTTTTCTTGGAGAATGCATCTTCATTCAATTTGGCAAATGGGTAGCTATTTGTCTTCTGTAAGAAAATATTTCTTTGTCCTCTGTCTTCACCTTGGTGCCAAAGTTTGTGAAAAATTTGTCAGAAGTGGGATTCGAACCCACGCCTGGAGAACCAGACTGCGACCTGAACGCAGCGCCTTAGACCGCTCGGCCATCCTGACTTGTATATTAAACAACTTTGCACAGTCACAGTTTACAGAAATGCAATCTACTTTTTTGCACACTTTGCAATACATACAGCAAACATCTTATTACTGGGTATCCAGAACAGCTATCAATAATCAGCTTTGCGATGGGCCACTGGTTGCGAGTGAGAAACATAATTAGACTTCCTTTACTCAGTTGCAGAAATGTATAGTCAAGGTCAATCTGAGACAGTCAAGAGATTCCCAGGTGGTCTAGTGGTTAGGATTCGGCGCTCTCACCGCCGCGGCCGGGGTTCGATTCCCCGTCTGGGAAGTCCTTTTAGATTCTCTGTAATCTTGCTCAATGTGACTTTGGAGAATGTGTTATCATTGGCAATGTGACAGCTACTTGTCTTCAGTGTGAAAATACTATGGAAACAATTCCTTATCGGGCCTGACCAAAGACCTACCTCCATCACTACAAAATCATACCCTGTTGTCATCATTTAAAACACACATTTTTCCACAGCTTTGTGCTTTGTCCCTCAGAGTAACAATGGGCTTTATGGTTTGTTTGTTTGTTTGTTTGGGGTTTTACATCACTTTCAACATTATTTCAGTCATTTCATGATGAGACCTACTTGTAGCAGATATAGTGCTGCCTCACTGAATTGTCATGTCGCTGGTCCTTGACATGACAACCCACCCGGTCACAGATTTGCAAGGACAACGGGTTTGCCCTTTAGGCACGGGCCTCAGCTCATATGGGAAATTGTATCAAGAGTTCAATCTCGGCATGGCCGGGGTTCGAACCCACGACCTTTGGATCACCACAGAGGGTAACAATGAGGACATGTTATAATTATAAAATATGGAAAGAAAATGCGGGCTGTATTTATGTACACACACTCAAGAATGATTATATTTCTCTCTTGAACCTAAAGTATGGAAGATCCATGAAAAAATGGGACACCCTCTGGCTGGGATAGAAATGAATACACCATGGTATTGAATATAGAAAAAAGCATGCGAAGTCAAGTTCAATCTGGGACAGACAAGAGATTCCCAGGTGGTCTAGTGGTTAGGATTCGGCGCTCTCACCGCCGCGGCCGGGGTTCGATTCCCCGTCTGGGAAATCCTTTTAGATTCTCTATTTTCATGTTTATGTTTTTCTTGGAGAATGCATCTTCATTCAATTTGGCAAATGGGTAGCTATTTGTCTTCTGTAAGAAAATATTTCTTTGTCCTCTGTCTTCACCTTGGTGCCAAAGTTTGTGAAAAATTTGTCAGAAGTGGGATTCGAACCCACGCCTGGAGAACCAGACTGCGACCTGAACGCAGCGCCTTAGACCGCTCGGCCATCCTGACTTGTATATTAAACAACTTTGCACAGTCACAGTTTACAGAAATGCAATCTACTTTTTTGCACACTTTGCAATACATACAGCAAACATCTTATTACTGGGTATCCAGAACAGCTATCAATAATCAGCTTTGCGATGGGCCACTGGTTGCGAGTGAGAAACATAATTAGACTTCCTTTACTCAGTTGCAGAAATGTATAGTCAAGGTCAATCTGAGACAGTCAAGAGATTCCCAGGTGGTCTAGTGGTTAGGATTCGGCGCTCTCACCGCCGCGGCCGGGGTTCGATTCCCCGTCTGGGAAGTCCTTTTAGATTCTCTGTAATCTTGCTCAATGTGACTTTGGAGAATGTGTTATCATTGGCAATGTGACAGCTACTTGTCTTCAGTGTGAAAATACTATGGAAACAATTCCTTATCGGGCCTGACCAAAGACCTACCTCCATCACTACAAAATCATACCCTGTTGTCATCATTTAAAACACACATTTTTCCACAGCTTTGTGCTTTGTCCCTCAGAGTAACAATGGGTTTTATGGTTTGTTTGTTTGTTTGTTTGGGGTTTTACATCACTTTCAACAGTATTTCAGTCATTTCATGATGAGACCTACTTGTAGCAGATATAGTGCTGCCTCACTGAATTGTCATGTCGCTGGTCCTTGACATGACAACCCACCCGGTCACAGATTTGCAAGGACAACGGGTTTGCCCTTTAGGCACGGGCCTCAGCTCATATGGGAAATTGTATCAAGAGTTCAATCTCGGCATGGCCGGGGTTCGAACCCACGACCTTTGGATCACCACAGAGGGTAACAATGAGGACATGTTATAATTATAAAATATGGAAAGAAAATGTGGGCTGTATTTATGTACACACACTCAAGAATGATTATATTTCTCTCTTGAACCTAAAGTATGGAAGATCCATGAAAAAATGGGACACCCTCTGGCTGGGATAGAAATGAATACACCATGGTATTGAATATAGAAAAAAGCATGCGAAGTCAAGTTCAATCTGGGACAGACAAGAGATTCCCAGGTGGTCTAGTGGTTAGGATTCGGCGCTCTCACCGCCGCGGCCGGGGTTCGATTCCCCGTCTGGGAAATCCTTTTAGATTCTCTATTTTCATGTTTATGTTTTTCTTGGAGAATGCATCTTCATTCAATTTGGCAAATGGGTAGCTATTTGTCTTCTGTAAGAAAATATTTCTTTGTCCTCTGTCTTCACCTTGGTGCCAAAGTTTGTGAAAAATTTGTCAGAAGTGGGATTCGAACCCACGCCTGGAGAACCAGACTGCGACCTGAACGCAGCGCCTTAGACCGCTCGGCCATCCTGACTTGTATATTAAACAACTTTGCACAGTCACAGTTTACAGAAATGCAATCTACTTTTTTGCACACTTTGCAATACATACAGCAAACATCTTATTACTGGGTATCCAGAACAGCTATCAATAATCAGCTTTGCGATGGGCCACTGGTTGCGAGTGAGAAACATAATTAGACTTCCTTTACTCAGTTGCAGAAATGTATAGTCAAGGTCAATCTGAGACAGTCAAGAGATTCCCAGGTGGTCTAGTGGTTAGGATTCGGCGCTCTCACCGCCGCGGCCGGGGTTCGATTCCCCGTCTGGGAAGTCCTTTTAGATTCTCTGTAATCTTGCTCAATGTGACTTTGGAGAATGTGTTATCATTGGCAATGTGACAGCTACTTGTCTTCAGTGTGAAAATACTATGGAAACAATTCCTTATCGGGCCTGACCAAAGACCTACCTCCATCACTACAAAATCATACCCTGTTGTCATCATTTAAAACACACATTTTTCCACAGCTTTGTGCTTTGTCCCTCAGAGTAACAATGGGCTTTATGGTTTGTTTGTTTGTTTGTTTGGGGTTTTACATCACTTTCAACATTATTTCAGTCATTTCATGATGAGACCTACTTGTAGCAGATATAGTGCTGCCTCACTGAATTGTCATGTCGCTGGTCCTTGACATGACAACCCACCCGGTCACAGATTTGCAAGGACAACGGGTTTGCCCTTTAGGCACGGGCCTCAGCTCATATGGGAAATTGTATCAAGAGTTCAATCTCGGCATGGCCGGGGTTCGAACCCACGACCTTTGGATCACCACAGAGGGTAACAATGAGGACATGTTATAATTATAAAATATGGAAAGAAAATGCGGGCTGTATTTATGTACACACACTCAAGAATGATTATATTTCTCTCTTGAACCTAAAGTATGGAAGATCCATGAAAAAATGGGACACCCTCTGGCTGGGATAGAAATGAATACACCATGGTATTGAATATAGAAAAAAGCATGCAAAGTCAAGTTCAATCTGGGACAGACAAGAGATTCCCAGGTGGTCTAGTGGTTAGGATTCGGCGCTCTCACCGCCGCGGCCGGGGTTCGATTCCCCGTCTGGGAAATCCTTTTAGATTCTCTATTTTCATGTTTATGTTTTTCTTGGAGAATGCATCTTCATTCAATTTGGCAAATGGGTAGCTATTTGTCTTCTGTAAGAAAATATTTCTTTGTCCTCTGTCTTCACCTTGGTGCCAAAGTTTGTGAAAAATTTGTCAGAAGTGGGATTCGAACCCACGCCTGGAGAACCAGACTGCGACCTGAACGCAGCGCCTTAGACCGCTCGGCCATCCTGACTTGTATATTAAACAACTTTGCACAGTCACAGTTTACAGAAATGCAATCTACTTTTTTGCACACTTTGCAATACATACAGCAAACATCTTATTACTGGGTATCCAGAACAGCTATCAATAATCAGCTTTGCGATGGGCCACTGGTTGCGAGTGAGAAACATAATTAGACTTCCTTTACTCAGTTGCAGAAATGTATAGTCAAGGTCAATCTGAGACAGTCAAGAGATTCCCAGGTGGTCTAGTGGTTAGGATTCGGCGCTCTCACCGCCGCGGCCGGGGTTCGATTCCCCGTCTGGGAAGTCCTTTTAGATTCTCTGTAATCTTGCTCAATGTGACTTTGGAGAATGTGTTATCATTGGCAATGTGACAGCTACTTGTCTTCAGTGTGAAAATACTATGGAAACAATTCCTTATCGGGCCTGACCAAAGACCTACCTCCATCACTACAAAATCATACCCTGTTGTCATCATTTAAAACACACATTTTTCCACAGCTTTGTGCTTTGTCCCTCAGAGTAACAATGGGTTTTATGGTTTGTTTGTTTGTTTGTTTGGGGTTTTACATCACTTTCAACAGTATTTCAGTCATTTCATGATGAGACCTACTTGTAGCAGATATAGTGCTGCCTCACTGAATTGTCATGTCGCTGGTCCTTGACATGACAACCCACCCGGTCACAGATTTGCAAGGACAACGGGTTTGCCCTTTAGGCACGGGCCTCAGCTCATATGGGAAATTGTATCAAGAGTTCAATCTCGGCATGGCCGGGGTTCGAACCCACGACCTTTGGATCACCACAGAGGGTAACAATGAGGACATGTTATAATTATAAAATATGGAAAGAAAATGTGGGCTGTATTTATGTACACACACTCAAGAATGATTATATTTCTCTCTTGAACCTAAAGTATGGAAGATCCATGAAAAAATGGGACACCCTCTGGCTGGGATAGAAATGAATACACCATGGTATTGAATATAGAAAAAAGCATGCGAAGTCAAGTTCAATCTGGGACAGACAAGAGATTCCCAGGTGGTCTAGTGGTTAGGATTCGGCGCTCTCACCGCCGCGGCCGGGGTTCGATTCCCCGTCTGGGAAATCCTTTTAGATTCTCTATTTTCATGTTTATGTTTTTCTTGGAGAATGCATCTTCATTCAATTTGGCAAATGGGTAGCTATTTGTCTTCTGTAAGAAAATATTTCTTTGTCCTCTGTCTTCACCTTGGTGCCAAAGTTTGTGAAAAATTTGTCAGAAGTGGGATTCGAACCCACGCCTGGAGAACCAGACTGCGACCTGAACGCAGCGCCTTAGACCGCTCGGCCATCCTGACTTGTATATTAAACAACTTTGCACAGTCACAGTTTACAGAAATGCAATCTACTTTTTTGCACACTTTGCAATACATACAGCAAACATCTTATTACTGGGTATCCAGAACAGCTATCAATAATCAGCTTTGCGATGGGCCACTGGTTGCGAGTGAGAAACATAATTAGACTTCCTTTACTCAGTTGCAGAAATGTATAGTCAAGGTCAATCTGAGACAGTCAAGAGATTCCCAGGTGGTCTAGTGGTTAGGATTCGGCGCTCTCACCGCCGCGGCCGGGGTTCGATTCCCCGTCTGGGAAGTCCTTTTAGATTCTCTGTAATCTTGCTCAATGTGACTTTGGAGAATGTGTTATCATTGGCAATGTGACAGCTACTTGTCTTCAGTGTGAAAATACTATGGAAACAATTCCTTATCGGGCCTGACCAAAGACCTACCTCCATCACTACAAAATCATACCCTGTTGTCATCATTTAAAACACACATTTTTCCACAGCTTTGTGCTTTGTCCCTCAGAGTAACAATGGGTTTTATGGTTTGTTTGTTTGTTTGTTTGGGGTTTTACATCACTTTCAACAGTATTTCAGTCATTTCATGATGAGACCTACTTGTAGCAGATATAGTGCTGCCTCACTGAATTGTCATGTCGCTGGTCCTTGACATGACAACCCACCCGGTCACAGATTTGCAAGGACAACGGGTTTGCCCTTTAGGCACGGGCCTCAGCTCATATGGGAAATTGTATCAAGAGTTCAATCTCGGCATGGCCGGGGTTCGAACCCACGACCTTTGGATCACCACAGAGGGTAACAATGAGGACATGTTATAATTATAAAATATGGAAAGAAAATGTGGGCTGTATTTATGTACACACACTCAAGAATGATTATATTTCTCTCTTGAACCTAAAGTATGGAAGATCCATGAAAAAATGGGACACCCTCTGGCTGGGATAGAAATGAATACACCATGGTATTGAATATAGAAAAAAGCATGCGAAGTCAAGTTCAATCTGGGACAGACAAGAGATTCCCAGGTGGTCTAGTGGTTAGGATTCGGCGCTCTCACCGCCGCGGCCGGGGTTCGATTCCCCGTCTGGGAAATCCTTTTAGATTCTCTATTTTCATGTTTATGTTTTTCTTGGAGAATGCATCTTCATTCAATTTGGCAAATGGGTAGCTATTTGTCTTCTGTAAGAAAATATTTCTTTGTCCTCTGTCTTCACCTTGGTGCCAAAGTTTGTGAAAAATTTGTCAGAAGTGGGATTCGAACCCACGCCTGGAGAACCAGACTGCGACCTGAACGCAGCGCCTTAGACCGCTCGGCCATCCTGACTTGTATATTAAACAACTTTGCACAGTCACAGTTTACAGAAATGCAATCTACTTTTTTGCACACTTTGCAATACATACAGCAAACATCTTATTACTGGGTATCCAGAACAGCTATCAATAATCAGCTTTGCGATGGGCCACTGGTTGCGAGTGAGAAACATAATTAGACTTCCTTTACTCAGTTGCAGAAATGTATAGTCAAGGTCAATCTGAGACAGTCAAGAGATTCCCAGGTGGTCTAGTGGTTAGGATTCGGCGCTCTCACCGCCGCGGCCGGGGTTCGATTCCCCGTCTGGGAAGTCCTTTTAGATTCTCTGTAATCTTGCTCAATGTGACTTTGGAGAATGTGTTATCATTGGCAATGTGACAGCTACTTGTCTTCAGTGTGAAAATACTATGGAAACAATTCCTTATCGGGCCTGACCAAAGACCTACCTCCATCACTACAAAATCATACCCTGTTGTCATCATTTAAAACACACATTTTTCCACAGCTTTGTGCTTTGTCCCTCAGAGTAACAATGGGTTTTATGGTTTGTTTGTTTGTTTGTTTGGGGTTTTACATCACTTTCAACAGTATTTCAGTCATTTCATGATGAGACCTACTTGTAGCAGATATAGTGCTGCCTCACTGAATTGTCATGTCGCTGGTCCTTGACATGACAACCCACCCGGTCACAGATTTGCAAGGACAACGGGTTTGCCCTTTAGGCACGGGCCTCAGCTCATATGGGAAATTGTATCAAGAGTTCAATCTCGGCATGGCCGGGGTTCGAACCCACGACCTTTGGATCACCACAGAGGGTAACAATGAGGACATGTTATAATTATAAAATATGGAAAGAAAATGTGGGCTGTATTTATGTACACACACTCAAGAATGATTATATTTCTCTCTTGAACCTAAAGTATGGAAGATCCATGAAAAAATGGGACACCCTCTGGCTGGGATAGAAATGAATACACCATGGTATTGAATATAGAAAAAAGCATGCGAAGTCAAGTTCAATCTGGGACAGACAAGAGATTCCCAGGTGGTCTAGTGGTTAGGATTCGGCGCTCTCACCGCCGCGGCCGGGGTTCGATTCCCCGTCTGGGAAATCCTTTTAGATTCTCTATTTTCATGTTTATGTTTTTCTTGGAGAATGCATCTTCATTCAATTTGGCAAATGGGTAGCTATTTGTCTTCTGTAAGAAAATATTTCTTTGTCCTCTGTCTTCACCTTGGTGCCAAAGTTTGTGAAAAATTTGTCAGAAGTGGGATTCGAACCCACGCCTGGGGAACCAGACTGCGACCTGAACGCAGCGCCTTAGACCGCTCGGCCATCCTGACTTGTATATTAAACAACTTTGCACAGTCACAGTTTACAGAAATGCAATCTACTTTTTTGCACACTTTGCAATACATACAGCAAACATCTTATTACTGGGTATCCAGAACAGCTATCAATAATCAGCTTTGCGATGGGCCACTGGTTGCGAGTGAGAAACATAATTAGACTTCCTTTACTCAGTTGCAGAAATGTATAGTCAAGGTCAATCTGAGACAGTCAAGAGATTCCCAGGTGGTCTAGTGGTTAGGATTCGGCGCTCTCACCGCCGCGGCCGGGGTTCGATTCCCCGTCTGGGAAGTCCTTTTAGATTCTCTGTAATCTTGCTCAATGTGACTTTGGAGAATGTGTTATCATTGGCAATGTGACAGCTACTTGTCTTCAGTGTGAAAATACTATGGAAACAATTCCTTATCGGGCCTGACCAAAGACCTACCTCCATCACTACAAAATCATACCCTGTTGTCATCATTTAAAACACACATTTTTCCACAGCTTTGTGCTTTGTCCCTCAGAGTAACAATGGGTTTTATGGTTTGTTTGTTTGTTTGTTTGGGGTTTTACATCACTTTCAACAGTATTTCAGTCATTTCATGATGAGACCTACTTGTAGCAGATATAGTGCTGCCTCACTGAATTGTCATGTCGCTGGTCCTTGACATGACAACCCACCCGGTCACAGATTTGCAAGGACAACGGGTTTGCCCTTTAGGCACGGGCCTCAGCTCATATGGGAAATTGTATCAAGAGTTCAATCTCGGCATGGCCGGGGTTCGAACCCACGACCTTTGGATCACCACAGAGGGTAACAATGAGGACATGTTATAATTATAAAATATGGAAAGAAAATGTGGGCTGTATTTATGTACACACACTCAAGAATGATTATATTTCTCTCTTGAACCTAAAGTATGGAAGATCCATGAAAAAATGGGACACCCTCTGGCTGGGATAGAAATGAATACACCATGGTATTGAATATAGAAAAAAGCATGCGAAGTCAAGTTCAATCTGGGACAGACAAGAGATTCCCAGGTGGTCTAGTGGTTAGGATTCGGCGCTCTCACCGCCGCGGCCGGGGTTCGATTCCCCGTCTGGGAAATCCTTTTAGATTCTCTATTTTCATGTTTATGTTTTTCTTGGAGAATGCATCTTCATTCAATTTGGCAAATGGGTAGCTATTTGTCTTCTGTAAGAAAATATTTCTTTGTCCTCTGTCTTCACCTTGGTGCCAAAGTTTGTGAAAAATTTGTCAGAAGTGGGATTCGAACCCACGCCTGGGGAACCAGACTGCGACCTGAACGCAGCGCCTTAGACCGCTCGGCCATCCTGACTTGTATATTAAACAACTTTGCACAGTCACAGTTTACAGAAATGCAATCTACTTTTTTGCACACTTTGCAATACATACAGCAAACATCTTATTACTGGGTATCCAGAACAGCTATCAATAATCAGCTTTGCGATGGGCCACTGGTTGCGAGTGAGAAACATAATTAGACTTCCTTTACTCAGTTGCAGAAATGTATAGTCAAGGTCAATCTGAGACAGTCAAGAGATTCCCAGGTGGTCTAGTGGTTAGGATTCGGCGCTCTCACCGCCGCGGCCGGGGTTCGATTCCCCGTCTGGGAAGTCCTTTTAGATTCTCTGTAATCTTGCTCAATGTGACTTTGGAGAATGTGTTATCATTGGCAATGTGACAGCTACTTGTCTTCAGTGTGAAAATACTATGGAAACAATTCCTTATCGGGCCTGACCAAAGACCTACCTCCATCACTACAAAATCATACCCTGTTGTCATCATTTAAAACACACATTTTTCCACAGCTTTGTGCTTTGTCCCTCAGAGTAACAATGGGTTTTATGGTTTGTTTGTTTGTTTGTTTGGGGTTTTACATCACTTTCAACAGTATTTCAGTCATTTCATGATGAGACCTACTTGTAGCAGATATAGTGCTGCCTCACTGAATTGTCATGTCGCTGGTCCTTGACATGACAACCCACCCGGTCACAGATTTGCAAGGACAACGGGTTTGCCCTTTAGGCACGGGCCTCAGCTCATATGGGAAATTGTATCAAGAGTTCAATCTCGGCATGGCCGGGGTTCGAACCCACGACCTTTGGATCACCACAGAGGGTAACAATGAGGACATGTTATAATTATAAAATATGGAAAGAAAATGTGGGCTGTATTTATGTACACACACTCAAGAATGATTATATTTCTCTCTTGAACCTAAAGTATGGAAGATCCATGAAAAAATGGGACACCCTCTGGCTGGGATAGAAATGAATACACCATGGTATTGAATATAGAAAAAAGCATGCGAAGTCAAGTTCAATCTGGGACAGACAAGAGATTCCCAGGTGGTCTAGTGGTTAGGATTCGGCGCTCTCACCGCCGCGGCCGGGGTTCGATTCCCCGTCTGGGAAATCCTTTTAGATTCTCTATTTTCATGTTTATGTTTTTCTTGGAGAATGCATCTTCATTCAATTTGGCAAATGGGTAGCTATTTGTCTTCTGTAAGAAAATATTTCTTTGTCCTCTGTCTTCACCTTGGTGCCAAAGTTTGTGAAAAATTTGTCAGAAGTGGGATTCGAACCCACGCCTGGAGAACCAGACTGCGACCTGAACGCAGCGCCTTAGACCGCTCGGCCATCCTGACTTGTATATTAAACAACTTTGCACAGTCACAGTTTACAGAAATGCAATCTACTTTTTTGCACACTTTGCAATACATACAGCAAACATCTTATTACTGGGTATCCAGAACAGCTATCAATAATCAGCTTTGCGATGGGCCACTGGTTGCGAGTGAGAAACATAATTAGACTTCCTTTACTCAGTTGCAGAAATGTATAGTCAAGGTCAATCTGAGACAGTCAAGAGATTCCCAGGTGGTCTAGTGGTTAGGATTCGGCGCTCTCACCGCCGCGGCCGGGGTTCGATTCCCCGTCTGGGAAGTCCTTTTAGATTCTCTGTAATCTTGCTCAATGTGACTTTGGAGAATGTGTTATCATTGGCAATGTGACAGCTACTTGTCTTCAGTGTGAAAATACTATGGAAACAATTCCTTATCGGGCCTGACCAAAGACCTACCTCCATCACTACAAAATCATACCCTGTTGTCATCATTTAAAACACACATTTTTCCACAGCTTTGTGCTTTGTCCCTCAGAGTAACAATGGGCTTTATGGTTTGTTTGTTTGTTTGTTTGGGGTTTTACATCACTTTCAACATTATTTCAGTCATTTCATGATGAGACCTACTTGTAGCAGATATAGTGCTGCCTCACTGAATTGTCATGTCGCTGGTCCTTGACATGACAACCCACCCGGTCACAGATTTGCAAGGACAACGGGTTTGCCCTTTAGGCACGGGCCTCAGCTCATATGGGAAATTGTATCAAGAGTTCAATCTCGGCATGGCCGGGGTTCGAACCCACGACCTTTGGATCACCACAGAGGGTAACAATGAGGACATGTTATAATTATAAAATATGGAAAGAAAATGCGGGCTGTATTTATGTACACACACTCAAGAATGATTATATTTCTCTCTTGAACCTAAAGTATGGAAGATCCATGAAAAAATGGGACACCCTCTGGCTGGGATAGAAATGAATACACCATGGTATTGAATATAGAAAAAAGCATGCGAAGTCAAGTTCAATCTGGGACAGACAAGAGATTCCCAGGTGGTCTAGTGGTTAGGATTCGGCGCTCTCACCGCCGCGGCCGGGGTTCGATTCCCCGTCTGGGAAATCCTTTTAGATTCTCTATTTTCATGTTTATGTTTTTCTTGGAGAATGCATCTTCATTCAATTTGGCAAATGGGTAGCTATTTGTCTTCTGTAAGAAAATATTTCTTTGTCCTCTGTCTTCACCTTGGTGCCAAAGTTTGTGAAAAATTTGTCAGAAGTGGGATTCGAACCCACGCCTGGAGAACCAGACTGCGACCTGAACGCAGCGCCTTAGACCGCTCGGCCATCCTGACTTGTATATTAAACAACTTTGCACAGTCACAGTTTACAGAAATGCAATCTACTTTTTTGCACACTTTGCAATACATACAGCAAACATCTTATTACTGGGTATCCAGAACAGCTATCAATAATCAGCTTTGCGATGGGCCACTGGTTGCGAGTGAGAAACATAATTAGACTTCCTTTACTCAGTTGCAGAAATGTATAGTCAAGGTCAATCTGAGACAGTCAAGAGATTCCCAGGTGGTCTAGTGGTTAGGATTCGGCGCTCTCACCGCCGCGGCCGGGGTTCGATTCCCCGTCTGGGAAGTCCTTTTAGATTCTCTGTAATCTTGCTCAATGTGACTTTGGAGAATGTGTTATCATTGGCAATGTGACAGCTACTTGTCTTCAGTGTGAAAATACTATGGAAACAATTCCTTATCGGGCCTGACCAAAGACCTACCTCCATCACTACAAAATCATACCCTGTTGTCATCATTTAAAACACACATTTTTCCACAGCTTTGTGCTTTGTCCCTCAGAGTAACAATGGGTTTTATGGTTTGTTTGTTTGTTTGTTTGGGGTTTTACATCACTTTCAACAGTATTTCAGTCATTTCATGATGAGACCTACTTGTAGCAGATATAGTGCTGCCTCACTGAATTGTCATGTCGCTGGTCCTTGACATGACAACCCACCCGGTCACAGATTTGCAAGGACAACGGGTTTGCCCTTTAGGCACGGGCCTCAGCTCATATGGGAAATTGTATCAAGAGTTCAATCTCGGCATGGCCGGGGTTCGAACCCACGACCTTTGGATCACCACAGAGGGTAACAATGAGGACATGTTATAATTATAAAATATGGAAAGAAAATGTGGGCTGTATTTATGTACACACACTCAAGAATGATTATATTTCTCTCTTGAACCTAAAGTATGGAAGATCCATGAAAAAATGGGACACCCTCTGGCTGGGATAGAAATGAATACACCATGGTATTGAATATAGAAAAAAGCATGCGAAGTCAAGTTCAATCTGGGACAGACAAGAGATTCCCAGGTGGTCTAGTGGTTAGGATTCGGCGCTCTCACCGCCGCGGCCGGGGTTCGATTCCCCGTCTGGGAAATCCTTTTAGATTCTCTATTTTCATGTTTATGTTTTTCTTGGAGAATGCATCTTCATTCAATTTGGCAAATGGGTAGCTATTTGTCTTCTGTAAGAAAATATTTCTTTGTCCTCTGTCTTCACCTTGGTGCCAAAGTTTGTGAAAAATTTGTCAGAAGTGGGATTCGAACCCACGCCTGGAGAACCAGACTGCGACCTGAACGCAGCGCCTTAGACCGCTCGGCCATCCTGACTTGTATATTAAACAACTTTGCACAGTCACAGTTTACAGAAATGCAATCTACTTTTTTGCACACTTTGCAATACATACAGCAAACATCTTATTACTGGGTATCCAGAACAGCTATCAATAATCAGCTTTGCGATGGGCCACTGGTTGCGAGTGAGAAACATAATTAGACTTCCTTTACTCAGTTGCAGAAATGTATAGTCAAGGTCAATCTGAGACAGTCAAGAGATTCCCAGGTGGTCTAGTGGTTAGGATTCGGCGCTCTCACCGCCGCGGCCGGGGTTCGATTCCCCGTCTGGGAAGTCCTTTTAGATTCTCTGTAATCTTGCTCAATGTGACTTTGGAGAATGTGTTATCATTGGCAATGTGACAGCTACTTGTCTTCAGTGTGAAAATACTATGGAAACAATTCCTTATCGGGCCTGACCAAAGACCTACCTCCATCACTACAAAATCATACCCTGTTGTCATCATTTAAAACACACATTTTTCCACAGCTTTGTGCTTTGTCCCTCAGAGTAACAATGGGTTTTATGGTTTGTTTGTTTGTTTGTTTGGGGTTTTACATCACTTTCAACAGTATTTCAGTCATTTCATGATGAGACCTACTTGTAGCAGATATAGTGCTGCCTCACTGAATTGTCATGTCGCTGGTCCTTGACATGACAACCCACCCGGTCACAGATTTGCAAGGACAACGGGTTTGCCCTTTAGGCACGGGCCTCAGCTCATATGGGAAATTGTATCAAGAGTTCAATCTCGGCATGGCCGGGGTTCGAACCCACGACCTTTGGATCACCACAGAGGGTAACAATGAGGACATGTTATAATTATAAAATATGGAAAGAAAATGCGGGCTGTATTTATGTACACACACTCAAGAATGATTATATTTCTCTCTTGAACCTAAAGTATGGAAGATCCATGAAAAAATGGGACACCCTCTGGCTGGGATAGAAATGAATACACCATGGTATTGAATATAGAAAAAAGCATGCGAAGTCAAGTTCAATCTGGGACAGACAAGAGATTCCCAGGTGGTCTAGTGGTTAGGATTCGGCGCTCTCACCGCCGCGGCCGGGGTTCGATTCCCCGTCTGGGAAATCCTTTTAGATTCTCTATTTTCATGTTTATGTTTTTCTTGGAGAATGCATCTTCATTCAATTTGGCAAATGGGTAGCTATTTGTCTTCTGTAAGAAAATATTTCTTTGTCCTCTGTCTTCACCTTGGTGCCAAAGTTTGTGAAAAATTTGTCAGAAGTGGGATTCGAACCCACGCCTGGAGAACCAGACTGCGACCTGAACGCAGCGCCTTAGACCGCTCGGCCATCCTGACTTGTATATTAAACAACTTTGCACAGTCACAGTTTACAGAAATGCAATCTACTTTTTTGCACACTTTGCAATACATACAGCAAACATCTTATTACTGGGTATCCAGAACAGCTATCAATAATCAGCTTTGCGATGGGCCACTGGTTGCGAGTGAGAAACATAATTAGACTTCCTTTACTCAGTTGCAGAAATGTATAGTCAAGGTCAATCTGAGACAGTCAAGAGATTCCCAGGTGGTCTAGTGGTTAGGATTCGGCGCTCTCACCGCCGCGGCCGGGGTTCGATTCCCCGTCTGGGAAGTCCTTTTAGATTCTCTGTAATCTTGCTCAATGTGACTTTGGAGAATGTGTTATCATTGGCAATGTGACAGCTACTTGTCTTCAGTGTGAAAATACTATGGAAACAATTCCTTATCGGGCCTGACCAAAGACCTACCTCCATCACTACAAAATCATACCCTGTTGTCATCATTTAAAACACACATTTTTCCACAGCTTTGTGCTTTGTCCCTCAGAGTAACAATGGGTTTTATGGTTTGTTTGTTTGTTTGTTTGGGGTTTTACATCACTTTCAACAGTATTTCAGTCATTTCATGATGAGACCTACTTGTAGCAGATATAGTGCTGCCTCACTGAATTGTCATGTCGCTGGTCCTTGACATGACAACCCACCCGGTCACAGATTTGCAAGGACAACGGGTTTGCCCTTTAGGCACGGGCCTCAGCTCATATGGGAAATTGTATCAAGAGTTCAATCTCGGCATGGCCGGGGTTCGAACCCACGACCTTTGGATCACCACAGAGGGTAACAATGAGGACATGTTATAATTATAAAATATGGAAAGAAAATGTGGGCTGTATTTATGTACACACACTCAAGAATGATTATATTTCTCTCTTGAACCTAAAGTATGGAAGATCCATGAAAAAATGGGACACCCTCTGGCTGGGATAGAAATGAATACACCATGGTATTGAATATAGAAAAAAGCATGCGAAGTCAAGTTCAATCTGGGACAGACAAGAGATTCCCAGGTGGTCTAGTGGTTAGGATTCGGCGCTCTCACCGCCGCGGCCGGGGTTCGATTCCCCGTCTGGGAAATCCTTTTAGATTCTCTATTTTCATGTTTATGTTTTTCTTGGAGAATGCATCTTCATTCAATTTGGCAAATGGGTAGCTATTTGTCTTCTGTAAGAAAATATTTCTTTGTCCTCTGTCTTCACCTTGGTGCCAAAGTTTGTGAAAAATTTGTCAGAAGTGGGATTCGAACCCACGCCTGGAGAACCAGACTGCGACCTGAACGCAGCGCCTTAGACCGCTCGGCCATCCTGACTTGTATATTAAACAACTTTGCACAGTCACAGTTTACAGAAATGCAATCTACTTTTTTGCACACTTTGCAATACATACAGCAAACATCTTATTACTGGGTATCCAGAACAGCTATCAATAATCAGCTTTGCGATGGGCCACTGGTTGCGAGTGAGAAACATAATTAGACTTCCTTTACTCAGTTGCAGAAATGTATAGTCAAGGTCAATCTGAGACAGTCAAGAGATTCCCAGGTGGTCTAGTGGTTAGGATTCGGCGCTCTCACCGCCGCGGCCGGGGTTCGATTCCCCGTCTGGGAAGTCCTTTTAGATTCTCTGTAATCTTGCTCAATGTGACTTTGGAGAATGTGTTATCATTGGCAATGTGACAGCTACTTGTCTTCAGTGTGAAAATACTATGGAAACAATTCCTTATCGGGCCTGACCAAAGACCTACCTCCATCACTACAAAATCATACCCTGTTGTCATCATTTAAAACACACATTTTTCCACAGCTTTGTGCTTTGTCCCTCAGAGTAACAATGGGTTTTATGGTTTGTTTGTTTGTTTGTTTGGGGTTTTACATCACTTTCAACAGTATTTCAGTCATTTCATGATGAGACCTACTTGTAGCAGATATAGTGCTGCCTCACTGAATTGTCATGTCGCTGGTCCTTGACATGACAACCCACCCGGTCACAGATTTGCAAGGACAACGGGTTTGCCCTTTAGGCACGGGCCTCAGCTCATATGGGAAATTGTATCAAGAGTTCAATCTCGGCATGGCCGGGGTTCGAACCCACGACCTTTGGATCACCACAGAGGGTAACAATGAGGACATGTTATAATTATAAAATATGGAAAGAAAATGTGGGCTGTATTTATGTACACACACTCAAGAATGATTATATTTCTCTCTTGAACCTAAAGTATGGAAGATCCATGAAAAAATGGGACACCCTCTGGCTGGGATAGAAATGAATACACCATGGTATTGAATATAGAAAAAAGCATGCGAAGTCAAGTTCAATCTGGGACAGACAAGAGATTCCCAGGTGGTCTAGTGGTTAGGATTCGGCGCTCTCACCGCCGCGGCCGGGGTTCGATTCCCCGTCTGGGAAATCCTTTTAGATTCTCTATTTTCATGTTTATGTTTTTCTTGGAGAATGCATCTTCATTCAATTTGGCAAATGGGTAGCTATTTGTCTTCTGTAAGAAAATATTTCTTTGTCCTCTGTCTTCACCTTGGTGCCAAAGTTTGTGAAAAATTTGTCAGAAGTGGGATTCGAACCCACGCCTGGAGAACCAGACTGCGACCTGAACGCAGCGCCTTAGACCGCTCGGCCATCCTGACTTGTATATTAAACAACTTTGCACAGTCACAGTTTACAGAAATGCAATCTACTTTTTTGCACACTTTGCAATACATACAGCAAACATCTTATTACTGGGTATCCAGAACAGCTATCAATAATCAGCTTTGCGATGGGCCACTGGTTGCGAGTGAGAAACATAATTAGACTTCCTTTACTCAGTTGCAGAAATGTATAGTCAAGGTCAATCTGAGACAGTCAAGAGATTCCCAGGTGGTCTAGTGGTTAGGATTCGGCGCTCTCACCGCCGCGGCCGGGGTTCGATTCCCCGTCTGGGAAGTCCTTTTAGATTCTCTGTAATCTTGCTCAATGTGACTTTGGAGAATGTGTTATCATTGGCAATGTGACAGCTACTTGTCTTCAGTGTGAAAATACTATGGAAACAATTCCTTATCGGGCCTGACCAAAGACCTACCTCCATCACTACAAAATCATACCCTGTTGTCATCATTTAAAACACACATTTTTCCACAGCTTTGTGCTTTGTCCCTCAGAGTAACAATGGGTTTTATGGTTTGTTTGTTTGTTTGTTTGGGGTTTTACATCACTTTCAACAGTATTTCAGTCATTTCATGATGAGACCTACTTGTAGCAGATATAGTGCTGCCTCACTGAATTGTCATGTCGCTGGTCCTTGACATGACAACCCACCCGGTCACAGATTTGCAAGGACAACGGGTTTGCCCTTTAGGCACGGGCCTCAGCTCATATGGGAAATTGTATCAAGAGTTCAATCTCGGCATGGCCGGGGTTCGAACCCACGACCTTTGGATCACCACAGAGGGTAACAATGAGGACATGTTATAATTATAAAATATGGAAAGAAAATGTGGGCTGTATTTATGTACACACACTCAAGAATGATTATATTTCTCTCTTGAACCTAAAGTATGGAAGATCCATGAAAAAATGGGACACCCTCTGGCTGGGATAGAAATGAATACACCATGGTATTGAATATAGAAAAAAGCATGCGAAGTCAAGTTCAATCTGGGACAGACAAGAGATTCCCAGGTGGTCTAGTGGTTAGGATTCGGCGCTCTCACCGCCGCGGCCGGGGTTCGATTCCCCGTCTGGGAAATCCTTTTAGATTCTCTATTTTCATGTTTATGTTTTTCTTGGAGAATGCATCTTCATTCAATTTGGCAAATGGGTAGCTATTTGTCTTCTGTAAGAAAATATTTCTTTGTCCTCTGTCTTCACCTTGGTGCCAAAGTTTGTGAAAAATTTGTCAGAAGTGGGATTCGAACCCACGCCTGGAGAACCAGACTGCGACCTGAACGCAGCGCCTTAGACCGCTCGGCCATCCTGACTTGTATATTAAACAACTTTGCACAGTCACAGTTTACAGAAATGCAATCTACTTTTTTGCACACTTTGCAATACATACAGCAAACATCTTATTACTGGGTATCCAGAACAGCTATCAATAATCAGCTTTGCGATGGGCCACTGGTTGCGAGTGAGAAACATAATTAGACTTCCTTTACTCAGTTGCAGAAATGTATAGTCAAGGTCAATCTGAGACAGTCAAGAGATTCCCAGGTGGTCTAGTGGTTAGGATTCGGCGCTCTCACCGCCGCGGCCGGGGTTCGATTCCCCGTCTGGGAAGTCCTTTTAGATTCTCTGTAATCTTGCTCAATGTGACTTTGGAGAATGTGTTATCATTGGCAATGTGACAGCTACTTGTCTTCAGTGTGAAAATACTATGGAAACAATTCCTTATCGGGCCTGACCAAAGACCTACCTCCATCACTACAAAATCATACCCTGTTGTCATCATTTAAAACACACATTTTTCCACAGCTTTGTGCTTTGTCCCTCAGAGTAACAATGGGTTTTATGGTTTGTTTGTTTGTTTGTTTGGGGTTTTACATCACTTTCAACAGTATTTCAGTCATTTCATGATGAGACCTACTTGTAGCAGATATAGTGCTGCCTCACTGAATTGTCATGTCGCTGGTCCTTGACATGACAACCCACCCGGTCACAGATTTGCAAGGACAACGGGTTTGCCCTTTAGGCACGGGCCTCAGCTCATATGGGAAATTGTATCAAGAGTTCAATCTCGGCATGGCCGGGGTTCGAACCCACGACCTTTGGATCACCACAGAGGGTAACAATGAGGACATGTTATAATTATAAAATATGGAAAGAAAATGCGGGCTGTATTTATGTACACACACTCAAGAATGATTATATTTCTCTCTTGAACCTAAAGTATGGAAGATCCATGAAAAAATGGGACACCCTCTGGCTGGGATAGAAATGAATACACCATGGTATTGAATATAGAAAAAAGCATGCGAAGTCAAGTTCAATCTGGGACAGACAAGAGATTCCCAGGTGGTCTAGTGGTTAGGATTCGGCGCTCTCACCGCCGCGGCCGGGGTTCGATTCCCCGTCTGGGAAATCCTTTTAGATTCTCTATTTTCATGTTTATGTTTTTCTTGGAGAATGCATCTTCATTCAATTTGGCAAATGGGTAGCTATTTGTCTTCTGTAAGAAAATATTTCTTTGTCCTCTGTCTTCACCTTGGTGCCAAAGTTTGTGAAAAATTTGTCAGAAGTGGGATTCGAACCCACGCCTGGAGAACCAGACTGCGACCTGAACGCAGCGCCTTAGACCGCTCGGCCATCCTGACTTGTATATTAAACAACTTTGCACAGTCACAGTTTACAGAAATGCAATCTACTTTTTTGCACACTTTGCAATACATACAGCAAACATCTTATTACTGGGTATCCAGAACAGCTATCAATAATCAGCTTTGCGATGGGCCACTGGTTGCGAGTGAGAAACATAATTAGACTTCCTTTACTCAGTTGCAGAAATGTATAGTCAAGGTCAATCTGAGACAGTCAAGAGATTCCCAGGTGGTCTAGTGGTTAGGATTCGGCGCTCTCACCGCCGCGGCCGGGGTTCGATTCCCCGTCTGGGAAGTCCTTTTAGATTCTCTGTAATCTTGCTCAATGTGACTTTGGAGAATGTGTTATCATTGGCAATGTGACAGCTACTTGTCTTCAGTGTGAAAATACTATGGAAACAATTCCTTATCGGGCCTGACCAAAGACCTACCTCCATCACTACAAAATCATACCCTGTTGTCATCATTTAAAACACACATTTTTCCACAGCTTTGTGCTTTGTCCCTCAGAGTAACAATGGGTTTTATGGTTTGTTTGTTTGTTTGTTTGGGGTTTTACATCACTTTCAACAGTATTTCAGTCATTTCATGATGAGACCTACTTGTAGCAGATATAGTGCTGCCTCACTGAATTGTCATGTCGCTGGTCCTTGACATGACAACCCACCCGGTCACAGATTTGCAAGGACAACGGGTTTGCCCTTTAGGCACGGGCCTCAGCTCATATGGGAAATTGTATCAAGAGTTCAATCTCGGCATGGCCGGGGTTCGAACCCACGACCTTTGGATCACCACAGAGGGTAACAATGAGGACATGTTATAATTATAAAATATGGAAAGAAAATGTGGGCTGTATTTATGTACACACACTCAAGAATGATTATATTTCTCTCTTGAACCTAAAGTATGGAAGATCCATGAAAAAATGGGACACCCTCTGGCTGGGATAGAAATGAATACACCATGGTATTGAATATAGAAAAAAGCATGCGAAGTCAAGTTCAATCTGGGACAGACAAGAGATTCCCAGGTGGTCTAGTGGTTAGGATTCGGCGCTCTCACCGCCGCGGCCGGGGTTCGATTCCCCGTCTGGGAAATCCTTTTAGATTCTCTATTTTCATGTTTATGTTTTTCTTGGAGAATGCATCTTCATTCAATTTGGCAAATGGGTAGCTATTTGTCTTCTGTAAGAAAATATTTCTTTGTCCTCTGTCTTCACCTTGGTGCCAAAGTTTGTGAAAAATTTGTCAGAAGTGGGATTCGAACCCACGCCTGGAGAACCAGACTGCGACCTGAACGCAGCGCCTTAGACCGCTCGGCCATCCTGACTTGTATATTAAACAACTTTGCACAGTCACAGTTTACAGAAATGCAATCTACTTTTTTGCACACTTTGCAATACATACAGCAAACATCTTATTACTGGGTATCCAGAACAGCTATCAATAATCAGCTTTGCGATGGGCCACTGGTTGCGAGTGAGAAACATAATTAGACTTCCTTTACTCAGTTGCAGAAATGTATAGTCAAGGTCAATCTGAGACAGTCAAGAGATTCCCAGGTGGTCTAGTGGTTAGGATTCGGCGCTCTCACCGCCGCGGCCGGGGTTCGATTCCCCGTCTGGGAAGTCCTTTTAGATTCTCTGTAATCTTGCTCAATGTGACTTTGGAGAATGTGTTATCATTGGCAATGTGACAGCTACTTGTCTTCAGTGTGAAAATACTATGGAAACAATTCCTTATCGGGCCTGACCAAAGACCTACCTCCATCACTACAAAATCATACCCTGTTGTCATCATTTAAAACACACATTTTTCCACAGCTTTGTGCTTTGTCCCTCAGAGTAACAATGGGTTTTATGGTTTGTTTGTTTGTTTGTTTGGGGTTTTACATCACTTTCAACAGTATTTCAGTCATTTCATGATGAGACCTACTTGTAGCAGATATAGTGCTGCCTCACTGAATTGTCATGTCGCTGGTCCTTGACATGACAACCCACCCGGTCACAGATTTGCAAGGACAACGGGTTTGCCCTTTAGGCACGGGCCTCAGCTCATATGGGAAATTGTATCAAGAGTTCAATCTCGGCATGGCCGGGGTTCGAACCCACGACCTTTGGATCACCACAGAGGGTAACAATGAGGACATGTTATAATTATAAAATATGGAAAGAAAATGTGGGCTGTATTTATGTACACACACTCAAGAATGATTATATTTCTCTCTTGAACCTAAAGTATGGAAGATCCATGAAAAAATGGGACACCCTCTGGCTGGGATAGAAATGAATACACCATGGTATTGAATATAGAAAAAAGCATGCGAAGTCAAGTTCAATCTGGGACAGACAAGAGATTCCCAGGTGGTCTAGTGGTTAGGATTCGGCGCTCTCACCGCCGCGGCCGGGGTTCGATTCCCCGTCTGGGAAATCCTTTTAGATTCTCTATTTTCATGTTTATGTTTTTCTTGGAGAATGCATCTTCATTCAATTTGGCAAATGGGTAGCTATTTGTCTTCTGTAAGAAAATATTTCTTTGTCCTCTGTCTTCACCTTGGTGCCAAAGTTTGTGAAAAATTTGTCAGAAGTGGGATTCGAACCCACGCCTGGAGAACCAGACTGCGACCTGAACGCAGCGCCTTAGACCGCTCGGCCATCCTGACTTGTATATTAAACAACTTTGCACAGTCACAGTTTACAGAAATGCAATCTACTTTTTTGCACACTTTGCAATACATACAGCAAACATCTTATTACTGGGTATCCAGAACAGCTATCAATAATCAGCTTTGCGATGGGCCACTGGTTGCGAGTGAGAAACATAATTAGACTTCCTTTACTCAGTTGCAGAAATGTATAGTCAAGGTCAATCTGAGACAGTCAAGAGATTCCCAGGTGGTCTAGTGGTTAGGATTCGGCGCTCTCACCGCCGCGGCCGGGGTTCGATTCCCCGTCTGGGAAGTCCTTTTAGATTCTCTGTAATCTTGCTCAATGTGACTTTGGAGAATGTGTTATCATTGGCAATGTGACAGCTACTTGTCTTCAGTGTGAAAATACTATGGAAACAATTCCTTATCGGGCCTGACCAAAGACCTACCTCCATCACTACAAAATCATACCCTGTTGTCATCATTTAAAACACACATTTTTCCACAGCTTTGTGCTTTGTCCCTCAGAGTAACAATGGGTTTTATGGTTTGTTTGTTTGTTTGTTTGGGGTTTTACATCACTTTCAACAGTATTTCAGTCATTTCATGATGAGACCTACTTGTAGCAGATATAGTGCTGCCTCACTGAATTGTCATGTCGCTGGTCCTTGACATGACAACCCACCCGGTCACAGATTTGCAAGGACAACGGGTTTGCCCTTTAGGCACGGGCCTCAGCTCATATGGGAAATTGTATCAAGAGTTCAATCTCGGCATGGCCGGGGTTCGAACCCACGACCTTTGGATCACCACAGAGGGTAACAATGAGGACATGTTATAATTATAAAATATGGAAAGAAAATGTGGGCTGTATTTATGTACACACACTCAAGAATGATTATATTTCTCTCTTGAACCTAAAGTATGGAAGATCCATGAAAAAATGGGACACCCTCTGGCTGGGATAGAAATGAATACACCATGGTATTGAATATAGAAAAAAGCATGCGAAGTCAAGTTCAATCTGGGACAGACAAGAGATTCCCAGGTGGTCTAGTGGTTAGGATTCGGCGCTCTCACCGCCGCGGCCGGGGTTCGATTCCCCGTCTGGGAAATCCTTTTAGATTCTCTATTTTCATGTTTATGTTTTTCTTGGAGAATGCATCTTCATTCAATTTGGCAAATGGGTAGCTATTTGTCTTCTGTAAGAAAATATTTCTTTGTCCTCTGTCTTCACCTTGGTGCCAAAGTTTGTGAAAAATTTGTCAGAAGTGGGATTCGAACCCACGCCTGGAGAACCAGACTGCGACCTGAACGCAGCGCCTTAGACCGCTCGGCCATCCTGACTTGTATATTAAACAACTTTGCACAGTCACAGTTTACAGAAATGCAATCTACTTTTTTGCACACTTTGCAATACATACAGCAAACATCTTATTACTGGGTATCCAGAACAGCTATCAATAATCAGCTTTGCGATGGGCCACTGGTTGCGAGTGAGAAACATAATTAGACTTCCTTTACTCAGTTGCAGAAATGTATAGTCAAGGTCAATCTGAGACAGTCAAGAGATTCCCAGGTGGTCTAGTGGTTAGGATTCGGCGCTCTCACCGCCGCGGCCGGGGTTCGATTCCCCGTCTGGGAAGTCCTTTTAGATTCTCTGTAATCTTGCTCAATGTGACTTTGGAGAATGTGTTATCATTGGCAATGTGACAGCTACTTGTCTTCAGTGTGAAAATACTATGGAAACAATTCCTTATCGGGCCTGACCAAAGACCTACCTCCATCACTACAAAATCATACCCTGTTGTCATCATTTAAAACACACATTTTTCCACAGCTTTGTGCTTTGTCCCTCAGAGTAACAATGGGCTTTATGGTTTGTTTGTTTGTTTGTTTGGGGTTTTACATCACTTTCAACATTATTTCAGTCATTTCATGATGAGACCTACTTGTAGCAGATATAGTGCTGCCTCACTGAATTGTCATGTCGCTGGTCCTTGACATGACAACCCACCCGGTCACAGATTTGCAAGGACAACGGGTTTGCCCTTTAGGCACGGGCCTCAGCTCATATGGGAAATTGTATCAAGAGTTCAATCTCGGCATGGCCGGGGTTCGAACCCACGACCTTTGGATCACCACAGAGGGTAACAATGAGGACATGTTATAATTATAAAATATGGAAAGAAAATGCGGGCTGTATTTATGTACACACACTCAAGAATGATTATATTTCTCTCTTGAACCTAAAGTATGGAAGATCCATGAAAAAATGGGACACCCTCTGGCTGGGATAGAAATGAATACACCATGGTATTGAATATAGAAAAAAGCATGCGAAGTCAAGTTCAATCTGGGACAGACAAGAGATTCCCAGGTGGTCTAGTGGTTAGGATTCGGCGCTCTCACCGCCGCGGCCGGGGTTCGATTCCCCGTCTGGGAAATCCTTTTAGATTCTCTATTTTCATGTTTATGTTTTTCTTGGAGAATGCATCTTCATTCAATTTGGCAAATGGGTAGCTATTTGTCTTCTGTAAGAAAATATTTCTTTGTCCTCTGTCTTCACCTTGGTGCCAAAGTTTGTGAAAAATTTGTCAGAAGTGGGATTCGAACCCACGCCTGGAGAACCAGACTGCGACCTGAACGCAGCGCCTTAGACCGCTCGGCCATCCTGACTTGTATATTAAACAACTTTGCACAGTCACAGTTTACAGAAATGCAATCTACTTTTTTGCACACTTTGCAATACATACAGCAAACATCTTATTACTGGGTATCCAGAACAGCTATCAATAATCAGCTTTGCGATGGGCCACTGGTTGCGAGTGAGAAACATAATTAGACTTCCTTTACTCAGTTGCAGAAATGTATAGTCAAGGTCAATCTGAGACAGTCAAGAGATTCCCAGGTGGTCTAGTGGTTAGGATTCGGCGCTCTCACCGCCGCGGCCGGGGTTCGATTCCCCGTCTGGGAAGTCCTTTTAGATTCTCTGTAATCTTGCTCAATGTGACTTTGGAGAATGTGTTATCATTGGCAATGTGACAGCTACTTGTCTTCAGTGTGAAAATACTATGGAAACAATTCCTTATCGGGCCTGACCAAAGACCTACCTCCATCACTACAAAATCATACCCTGTTGTCATCATTTAAAACACACATTTTTCCACAGCTTTGTGCTTTGTCCCTCAGAGTAACAATGGGTTTTATGGTTTGTTTGTTTGTTTGTTTGGGGTTTTACATCACTTTCAACAGTATTTCAGTCATTTCATGATGAGACCTACTTGTAGCAGATATAGTGCTGCCTCACTGAATTGTCATGTCGCTGGTCCTTGACATGACAACCCACCCGGTCACAGATTTGCAAGGACAACGGGTTTGCCCTTTAGGCACGGGCCTCAGCTCATATGGGAAATTGTATCAAGAGTTCAATCTTGGCATGGCCGGGGTTCGAACCCACGACCTTTGGATCACCACAGAGGGTAACAATGAGGACATGTTATAATTATAAAATATGGAAAGAAAATGTGGGCTGTATTTATGTACACACACTCAAGAATGATTATATTTCTCTCTTGAACCTAAAGTATGGAAGATCCATGAAAAAATGGGACACCCTCTGGCTGGGATAGAAATGAATACACCATGGTATTGAATATAGAAAAAAGCATGCGAAGTCAAGTTCAATCTGGGACAGACAAGAGATTCCCAGGTGGTCTAGTGGTTAGGATTCGGCGCTCTCACCGCCGCGGCCGGGGTTCGATTCCCCGTCTGGGAAATCCTTTTAGATTCTCTATTTTCATGTTTATGTTTTTCTTGGAGAATGCATCTTCATTCAATTTGGCAAATGGGTAGCTATTTGTCTTCTGTAAGAAAATATTTCTTTGTCCTCTGTCTTCACCTTGGTGCCAAAGTTTGTGAAAAATTTGTCAGAAGTGGGATTCGAACCCACGCCTGGAGAACCAGACTGCGACCTGAACGCAGCGCCTTAGACCGCTCGGCCATCCTGACTTGTATATTAAACAACTTTGCACAGTCACAGTTTACAGAAATGCAATCTACTTTTTTGCACACTTTGCAATACATACAGCAAACATCTTATTACTGGGTATCCAGAACAGCTATCAATAATCAGCTTTGCGATGGGCCACTGGTTGCGAGTGAGAAACATAATTAGACTTCCTTTACTCAGTTGCAGAAATGTATAGTCAAGGTCAATCTGAGACAGTCAAGAGATTCCCAGGTGGTCTAGTGGTTAGGATTCGGCGCTCTCACCGCCGCGGCCGGGGTTCGATTCCCCGTCTGGGAAGTCCTTTTAGATTCTCTGTAATCTTGCTCAATGTGACTTTGGAGAATGTGTTATCATTGGCAATGTGACAGCTACTTGTCTTCAGTGTGAAAATACTATGGAAACAATTCCTTATCGGGCCTGACCAAAGACCTACCTCCATCACTACAAAATCATACCCTGTTGTCATCATTTAAAACACACATTTTTCCACAGCTTTGTGCTTTGTCCCTCAGAGTAACAATGGGCTTTATGGTTTGTTTGTTTGTTTGTTTGGGGTTTTACATCACTTTCAACATTATTTCAGTCATTTCATGATGAGACCTACTTGTAGCAGATATAGTGCTGCCTCACTGAATTGTCATGTCGCTGGTCCTTGACATGACAACCCACCCGGTCACAGATTTGCAAGGACAACGGGTTTGCCCTTTAGGCACGGGCCTCAGCTCATATGGGAAATTGTATCAAGAGTTCAATCTCGGCATGGCCGGGGTTCGAACCCACGACCTTTGGATCACCACAGAGGGTAACAATGAGGACATGTTATAATTATAAAATATGGAAAGAAAATGCGGGCTGTATTTATGTACACACACTCAAGAATGATTATATTTCTCTCTTGAACCTAAAGTATGGAAGATCCATGAAAAAATGGGACACCCTCTGGCTGGGATAGAAATGAATACACCATGGTATTGAATATAGAAAAAAGCATGCGAAGTCAAGTTCAATCTGGGACAGACAAGAGATTCCCAGGTGGTCTAGTGGTTAGGATTCGGCGCTCTCACCGCCGCGGCCGGGGTTCGATTCCCCGTCTGGGAAATCCTTTTAGATTCTCTATTTTCATGTTTATGTTTTTCTTGGAGAATGCATCTTCATTCAATTTGGCAAATGGGTAGCTATTTGTCTTCTGTGAGAAAATATTTCTTTGTCCTCTGTCTTCACCTTGGTGCCAAAGTTTGTGAAAAATTTGTCAGAAGTGGGATTCGAACCCACGCCTGGAGAACCAGACTGCGACCTGAACGCAGCGCCTTAGACCGCTCGGCCATCCTGACTTGTATATTAAACAACTTTGCACAGTCACAGTTTACAGAAATGCAATCTACTTTTTTGCACACTTTGCAATACATACAGCAAACATCTTATTACTGGGTATCCAGAACAGCTATCAATAATCAGCTTTGCGATGGGCCACTGGTTGCGAGTGAGAAACATAATTAGACTTCCTTTACTCAGTTGCAGAAATGTATAGTCAAGGTCAATCTGAGACAGTCAAGAGATTCCCAGGTGGTCTAGTGGTTAGGATTCGGCGCTCTCACCGCCGCGGCCGGGGTTCGATTCCCCGTCTGGGAAGTCCTTTTAGATTCTCTGTAATCTTGCTCAATGTGACTTTGGAGAATGTGTTATCATTGGCAATGTGACAGCTACTTGTCTTCAGTGTGAAAATACTATGGAAACAATTCCTTATCGGGCCTGACCAAAGACCTACCTCCATCACTACAAAATCATACCCTGTTGTCATCATTTAAAACACACATTTTTCCACAGCTTTGTGCTTTGTCCCTCAGAGTAACAATGGGCTTTATGGTTTGTTTGTTTGTTTGTTTGGGGTTTTACATCACTTTCAACATTATTTCAGTCATTTCATGATGAGACCTACTTGTAGCAGATATAGTGCTGCCTCACTGAATTGTCATGTCGCTGGTCCTTGACATGACAACCCACCCGGTCACAGATTTGCAAGGACAACGGGTTTGCCCTTTAGGCACGGGCCTCAGCTCATATGGGAAATTGTATCAAGAGTTCAATCTCGGCATGGCCGGGGTTCGAACCCACGACCTTTGGATCACCACAGAGGGTAACAATGAGGACATGTTATAATTATAAAATATGGAAAGAAAATGCGGGCTGTATTTATGTACACACACTCAAGAATGATTATATTTCTCTCTTGAACCTAAAGTATGGAAGATCCATGAAAAAATGGGACACCCTCTGGCTGGGATAGAAATGAATACACCATGGTATTGAATATAGAAAAAAGCATGCGAAGTCAAGTTCAATCTGGGACAGACAAGAGATTCCCAGGTGGTCTAGTGGTTAGGATTCGGCGCTCTCACCGCCGCGGCCGGGGTTCGATTCCCCGTCTGGGAAATCCTTTTAGATTCTCTATTTTCATGTTTATGTTTTTCTTGGAGAATGCATCTTCATTCAATTTGGCAAATGGGTAGCTATTTGTCTTCTGTAAGAAAATATTTCTTTGTCCTCTGTCTTCACCTTGGTGCCAAAGTTTGTGAAAAATTTGTCAGAAGTGGGATTCGAACCCACGCCTGGAGAACCAGACTGCGACCTGAACGCAGCGCCTTAGACCGCTCGGCCATCCTGACTTGTATATTAAACAACTTTGCACAGTCACAGTTTACAGAAATGCAATCTACTTTTTTGCACACTTTGCAATACATACAGCAAACATCTTATTACTGGGTATCCAGAACAGCTATCAATAATCAGCTTTGCGATGGGCCACTGGTTGCGAGTGAGAAACATAATTAGACTTCCTTTACTCAGTTGCAGAAATGTATAGTCAAGGTCAATCTGAGACAGTCAAGAGATTCCCAGGTGGTCTAGTGGTTAGGATTCGGCGCTCTCACCGCCGCGGCCGGGGTTCGATTCCCCGTCTGGGAAGTCCTTTTAGATTCTCTGTAATCTTGCTCAATGTGACTTTGGAGAATGTGTTATCATTGGCAATGTGACAGCTACTTGTCTTCAGTGTGAAAATACTATGGAAACAATTCCTTATCGGGCCTGACCAAAGACCTACCTCCATCACTACAAAATCATACCCTGTTGTCATCATTTAAAACACACATTTTTCCACAGCTTTGTGCTTTGTCCCTCAGAGTAACAATGGGCTTTATGGTTTGTTTGTTTGTTTGTTTGGGGTTTTACATCACTTTCAACATTATTTCAGTCATTTCATGATGAGACCTACTTGTAGCAGATATAGTGCTGCCTCACTGAATTGTCATGTCGCTGGTCCTTGACATGACAACCCACCCGGTCACAGATTTGCAAGGACAACGGGTTTGCCCTTTAGGCACGGGCCTCAGCTCATATGGGAAATTGTATCAAGAGTTCAATCTCGGCATGGCCGGGGTTCGAACCCACGACCTTTGGATCACCACAGAGGGTAACAATGAGGACATGTTATAATTATAAAATATGGAAAGAAAATGCGGGCTGTATTTATGTACACACACTCAAGAATGATTATATTTCTCTCTTGAACCTAAAGTATGGAAGATCCATGAAAAAATGGGACACCCTCTGGCTGGGATAGAAATGAATACACCATGGTATTGAATATAGAAAAAAGCATGCGAAGTCAAGTTCAATCTGGGACAGACAAGAGATTCCCAGGTGGTCTAGTGGTTAGGATTCGGCGCTCTCACCGCCGCGGCCGGGGTTCGATTCCCCGTCTGGGAAATCCTTTTAGATTCTCTATTTTCATGTTTATGTTTTTCTTGGAGAATGCATCTTCATTCAATTTGGCAAATGGGTAGCTATTTGTCTTCTGTAAGAAAATATTTCTTTGTCCTCTGTCTTCACCTTGGTGCCAAAGTTTGTGAAAAATTTGTCAGAAGTGGGATTCGAACCCACGCCTGGAGAACCAGACTGCGACCTGAATGCAGCGCCTTAGACCGCTCGGCCATCCTGACTTGTATATTAAACAACTTTGCACAGTCACAGTTTACAGAAATGCAATCTACTTTTTTGCACACTTTGCAATACATACAGCAAACATCTTATTACTGGGTATCCAGAACAGCTATCAATAATCAGCTTTGCGATGGGCCACTGGTTGCGAGTGAGAAACATAATTAGACTTCCTTTACTCAGTTGCAGAAATGTATAGTCAAGGTCAATCTGAGACAGTCAAGAGATTCCCAGGTGGTCTAGTGGTTAGGATTCGGCGCTCTCACCGCCGCGGCCGGGGTTCGATTCCCCGTCTGGGAAGTCCTTTTAGATTCTCTGTAATCTTGCTCAATGTGACTTTGGAGAATGTGTTATCATTGGCAATGTGACAGCTACTTGTCTTCAGTGTGAAAATACTATGGAAACAATTCCTTATCGGGCCTGACCAAAGACCTACCTCCATCACTACAAAATCATACCCTGTTGTCATCATTTAAAACACACATTTTTCCACAGCTTTGTGCTTTGTCCCTCAGAGTAACAATGGGTTTTATGGTTTGTTTGTTTGTTTGTTTGGGGTTTTACATCACTTTCAACAGTATTTCAGTCATTTCATGATGAGACCTACTTGTAGCAGATATAGTGATGCCTCACTGAATTGTCATGTCGCTGGTCCTTGACATGACAACCCACCCGGTCACAGATTTGCAAGGACAACGGGTTTGCCCTTTAGGCACGGGCCTCAGCTCATATGGGAAATTGTATCAAGAGTTCAATCTCGGCATGGCCGGGGTTCGAACCCACGACCTTTGGATCACCACAGAGGGTAACAATGAGGACATGTTATAATTATAAAATATGGAAAGAAAATGTGGGCTGTATTTATGTACACACACTCAAGAATGATTATATTTCTCTCTTGAACCTAAAGTATGGAAGATCCATGAAAAAATGGGACACCCTCTGGCTGGGATAGAAATGAATACACCATGGTATTGAATATAGAAAAAAGCATGCGAAGTCAAGTTCAATCTGGGACAGACAAGAGATTCCCAGGTGGTCTAGTGGTTAGGATTCGGCGCTCTCACCGCCGCGGCCGGGGTTCGATTCCCCGTCTGGGAAATCCTTTTAGATTCTCTATTTTCATGTTTATGTTTTTCTTGGAGAATGCATCTTCATTCAATTTGGCAAATGGGTAGCTATTTGTCTTCTGTAAGAAAATATTTCTTTGTCCTCTGTCTTCACCTTGGTGCCAAAGTTTGTGAAAAATTTGTCAGAAGTGGGATTCGAACCCACGCCTGGAGAACCAGACTGCGACCTGAACGCAGCGCCTTAGACCGCTCGGCCATCCTGACTTGTATATTAAACAACTTTGCACAGTCACAGTTTACAGAAATGCAGAGAAATGCAGAGTGAGAAACATAATTAGACTTCCTTTACTCAGTTGCAGAAATGTATAGTCAAGGTCAATCTGAGACGGTCAAGAGATTCCCAGGTGGTCTAGTGGTTAGGATTCGGCGCTCTCACCGCCGCGGCCGGGGTTCGATTCCCCGTCTGGGAAGTCCTTTTAGATTCTCTGTAATCTTGCTCAATGTGACTTTGGAGAATGTGTTATCATTGGCAATGTGACAGCTACTTGTCTTCAGTGTGAAAATACTATGGAAACAATTCCTTATCGGGCCTGACCAAAGACCTACCTCCATCACTACAAAATCATACCCTGTTGTCATCATTTAAAACACACATTTTTCCACAGCTTTGTGCTTTGTCCCTCAGAGTAACAATGGGCTTTATGGTTTGTTTGTTTGTTTGTTTGGGGTTTTACATCACTTTCAACATTATTTCAGTCATTTCATGATGAGACCTACTTGTAGCAGATATAGTGCTGCCTCACTGAATTGTCATGTCGCTGGTCCTTGACATGACAACCCACCCGGTCACAGATTTGCAAGGACAACGGGTTTGCCCTTTAGGCACGGGCCTCAGCTCATATGGGAAATTGTATCAAGAGTTCAATCTCGGCATGGCCGGGGTTCGAACCCACGACCTTTGGATCACCACAGAGGGTAACAATGAGGACATGTTATAATTATAAAATATGGAAAGAAAATGCGGGCTGTATTTATGTACACACACTCAAGAATGATTATATTTCTCTCTTGAACCTAAAGTATGGAAGATCCATGAAAAAATGGGACACCCTCTGGCTGGGATAGAAATGAATACACCATGGTATTGAATATAGAAAAAAGCATGCGAAGTCAAGTTCAATCTGGGACAGACAAGAGATTCCCAGGTGGTCTAGTGGTTAGGATTCGGCGCTCTCACCGCCGCGGCCGGGGTTCGATTCCCCGTCTGGGAAATCCTTTTAGATTCTCTATTTTCATGTTTATGTTTTTCTTGGAGAATGCATCTTCATTCAATTTGGCAAATGGGTAGCTATTTGTCTTCTGTAAGAAAATATTTCTTTGTCCTCTGTCTTCACCTTGGTGCCAAAGTTTGTGAAAAATTTGTCAGAAGTGGGATTCGAACCCACGCCTGGAGAACCAGACTGCGACCTGAACGCAGCGCCTTAGACCGCTCGGCCATCCTGACTTGTATATTAAACAACTTTGCACAGTCACAGTTTACAGAAATGCAGAGAAATGCAGAGTGAGAAACATAATTAGACTTCCTTTACTCAGTTGCAGAAATGTATAGTCAAGGTCAATCTGAGACGGTCAAGAGATTCCCAGGTGGTCTAGTGGTTAGGATTCGGCGCTCTCACCGCCGCGGCCGGGGTTCGATTCCCCGTCTGGGAAGTCCTTTTAGATTCTCTGTAATCTTGCTCAATGTGACTTTGGAGAATGTGTTATCATTGGCAATGTGACAGCTACTTGTCTTCAGTGTGAAAATACTATGGAAACAATTCCTTATCGGGCTGACCAAAGACCTACCTCCATCACTACAAAATCATACCCTGTTGTCAGCATTTAAAACACACATTTTTCCACAGCTTTGTGCTTTGTCCCTCAGAGTAACAATGGGCTTTATGGTTTGTTTGTTTGTTTGTTTGGGGTTTTACATCACTTTCAACATTATTTCAGTCATTTCATGATGAGACCTACTTGTAGCAGATATAGTGCTGCCTCACTGAATTGTCATGTCGCTGGTCCTTGACATGACAACCCACCCGGTCACAGATTTGCAAGGACAACGGGTTTGCCCTTTAGGCACGGGCCTCAGCTCATATGGGAAATTGTATCAAGAGTTCAATCTCGGCATGGCCGGGGTTCGAACCCACGACCTTTGGATCACCACAGAGGGTAACAATGAGGACATGTTATAATTATAAAATATGGAAAGAAAATGCGGGCTGTATTTATGTACACACACTCAAGAATGATTATATTTCTCTCTTGAACCTAAAGTATGGAAGATCCATGAAAAAATGGGACACCCTCTGGCTGGGATAGAAATGAATACACCATGGTATTGAATATAGAAAAAAGCATGCGAAGTCAAGTTCAATCTGGGACAGACAAGAGATTCCCAGGTGGTCTAGTGGTTAGGATTCGGCGCTCTCACCGCCGCGGCCGGGGTTCGATTCCCCGTCTGGGAAATCCTTTTAGATTCTCTGTAATCTTGCTCAATGTGACTTTGGAGAATGTGTTATCATTGGCAATGTGACAGCTACTTGTCTTCAGTGTGAAAATACTATGGAAACAATTCCTTATCGGGCCTGACCAAAGACCTACCTCCATCACTACAAAATCATACCCTGTTGTCATCATTTAAAACACACATTTTTCCACAGCTTTGTGCTTTGTCCCTCAGAGTAACAATGGGTTTTATGGTTTGTTTGTTTGTTTGTTTGGGGTTTTACATCACTTTCAACATTATTTCAGTCATTTCATGATGAGACCTACTTGTAGCAGATATAGTGCTGCCTCACTGAATTGTCATGTCGCTGGTCCTTGACATGACAACCCACCCGGTCACAGATTTGCAAGGACAACGGGTTTGCCCTTTAGGCACGGGCCTCAGCTCATATGGGAAATTGTATCAAGAGTTCAATCTCGGCATGGCCGGGGTTCGAACCCACGACCTTTGGATCACCACAGAGGGTAACAATGAGGACATGTTATAATTATAAAATATGGAAAGAAAATGTGGGCTGTATTTATGTACACACACTCAAGAATGATTATATTTCTCTCTTGAACCTAAAGTATGGAAGATCCATGAAAAAATGGGACACCCTCTGGCTGGGATAGAAATAAATACACCATGGTATTGAATATAGAAAAAAGCATGCAAAGTCAAGTTCAATCTGGGACAGACAAGAGATTCCCAGGTCGTCTAGTGGTTAGGATTCGGCGCTCTCACCGCCGCGGCCGGGGTTCGATTCCCCGTCTGGGAAATCCTTTTAGATTCTCTATTTTCATGTTTATGTTTTTCTTGGAGAATGCATCTTCATTCAATTTGGCAAATGGGTAGCTATTTGTCTTCTGTAAGAAAATATTTCTTTGTCCTCTGTCTTCACCTTGGTGCCAAAGTTTGCGAAAAAATTGTCAGAAGTGGGATTCGAACCCACGCCTGGAGAACCAGACTGCGACCTGAACGCAGCGCCTTAGACCGCTCGGCCATCCTGACTTGTATATTAAACAACTTTGCACAGTCACAGTTTACAGAAATGCAATCTACTTTTTTGCACACTTTGCAATACATACAGCAAACATCTTATTACTGGGTATCCAGAACAGCTGTCAATAATCAGCTTTGCGATGGGCCACTGGTTGCGAGTGAGAAACATAATTAGACTTCCTTTACTCAGTTGCAGAAATGTATAGTCAATGTCAATCTGAGACAGTCAAGAGATTCCCAGGTGGTCTAGTGGTTAGGATTCGGCGCTCTCACCGCCGCGGCCGGGGTTCGATTCCCCGTCTGGGAAATCCTTTTAGATTCTCTGTAATCTTGCTCAATGTGACTTTGGAGAATGTGTTATCATTGGCAATGTGACAGCTACTTGTCTTCAGTGTGAAAATACTATGGAAACAATTCCTTATCGGGCCTGACCAAAGACCTACCTCCATCACTACAAAATCATACCCTGTTGTCAGCATTTAAAACACACATTTTTCCACAGCTTTGTGCTTTGTCCCTCAGAGTCACAATGGGTTTTATGGTTTGTTTGTTTGTTTGTTTGTTTGGGGTTTTACATCACTTTCAACAGTATTTCAGTCATTTCATGATGAGACCTACTTGTAGCAGATATAGTGCTGCCTCACTGAATTGTCATGTCGCTGGTCCTTGACATGACAACCCACCCGGTCACAGATTTGCAAGGACAACGGGTTTGCCCTTTAGGCACGGGCCTCAGCTCATATGGGAAATTGTATCAAGAGTTCAATCTCGGCATGGCCGGGGTTCGAACCCACGACCTTTGGATCACCACAGAGGGTAACAATGAGGACATGTTATAATTATAAAATATGGAAAGAAAATGTGGGCTGTATTTATGTACACACACTCAAGAATGATTATATTTCTCTCTTGAACCTAAAGTATGGAAGATCCATGAAAAAATGGGACACCCTCTGGCTGGGATAGAAATGAATACACCATGGTATTGAATATAGAAAAAAGCATGCGAAGTCAAGTTCAATCTGGGACAGACAAGAGATTCCCAGGTGGTCTAGTGGTTAGGATTCGGCGCTCTCACCGCCGCGGCCGGGGTTCGATTCCCCGTCTGGGAAATCCTTTTAGATTCTCTATTTTCATGTTTATGTTTTTCTTGGAGAATGCATCTTCATTCAATTTGGCAAATGGGTAGCTATTTGTCTTCTGTAAGAAAATATTTCTTTGTCTTCTGTCTTCACCTTGGTGCCAAAGTTTGTGAAAAATTTGTCAGAAGTGGGATTCGAACCCACGCCTGGAGAACCAGACTGCGACCTGAACGCAGCGCCTTAGACCGCTCGGCCATCCTGACTTGTATATTAAACAACTTTGCACAGTCACAGTTTACAGAAATGCAATCTACTTTTTTGCACACTTTGCAATACATACAGCAAACATCTTATTACTGGGTATCCAGAACAGCTATCAATAATCAGCTTTGCGATGGGCCACTGGTTGCGAGTGAGAAACATAATTAGACTTCCTTTACTCAGTTGCAGAAATGTATAGTCAAGGTCAATCTGAGACAGTCAAGAGATTCCCAGGTGGTCTAGTGGTTAGGATTCGGCGCTCTCACCGCCGCGGCCGGGGTTCGATTCCCCGTCTGGGAAGTCCTTTTAGATTCTCTGTAATCTTGCTCAATGTGACTTTGGAGAATGTGTTATCATTGGCAATGTGACAGCTACTTGTCTTCAGTGTGAAAATACTATGGAAACAATTCCTTATCGGGCCTGACCAAAGACCTACCTCCATCACTACAAAATCATACCCTGTTGTCATCATTTAAAACACACATTTTTCCACAGCTTTGTGCTTTGTCCCTCAGAGTAACAATGGGTTTTATGGTTTGTTTGTTTGTTTGTTTGGGGTTTTACATCACTTTCAACATTATTTCAGTCATTTCATGATGAGACCTACTTGTAGCAGATATAGTGCTGCCTCACTGAATTGTCATGTCGCTGGTCCTTGACATGACAACCCACCCGGTCACAGATTTGCAAGGACAACAGGTTTGCCCTTTAGGCACGGGCCTCAGCTCATATGGGAAATTGTATCAAGAGTTCAATCTCGGCATGGCCGGGGTTCGAACCCACGACCTTTGGATCACCACAGAGGGTAACAATGAGGACATGTTATAATTATAAAATATGGAAAGAAAATGCGGGCTGTATTTATGTACACACACTCAAGAATGATTATATTTCTCTCTTGAACCTAAAGTATGGAAGATCCATGAAAAAATGGGACACCCTCTGGCTGGGATAGAAATGAATACACCATGGTATTGAATATAGAAAAAAGCATGCGAAGTCAAGTTCAATCTGGGACAGACAAGAGATTCCCAGGTGGTCTAGTGGTTAGGATTCGGCGCTCTCACCGCCGCGGCCGGGGTTCGATTCCCCGTCTGGGAAATCCTTTTAGATTCTCTGTAATCTTGCTCAATGTGACTTTGGAGAATGTGTTATCATTGGCAATGTGACAGCTACTTGTCTTCAGTGTGAAAATACTATGGAAACAATTCCTTATCGGGCCTGACCAAAGACCTACCTCCATCACTACAAAATCATACCCTGTTGTCATCATTTAAAACACACATTTTTCCACAGCTTTGTGCTTTGTCCCTCAGAGTAACAATGGGTTTTATGGTTTGTTTGTTTGTTTGTTTGTTTGGGGTTTTACATCACTTTCAACATTATTTCAGTCATTTCATGATGAGACCTACTTGTAGCAGATATAGTGCTGCCTCACTGAATTGTCATGTCGCTGGTCCTTGACATGACAACCCACCCGGTCACAGATTTGCAAGGACAACGGGTTTGCCCTTTAGGCACGGGCCTCAGCTCATATGGGAAATTGTATCAAGAGTTCAATCTCGGCATGGCCGGGGTTCGAACCCACGACCTTTGGATCACCACAGAGGGTAACAATGAGGACATGTTATAATTATAAAATATGGAAAGAAAATGTGGGCTGTATTTATGTACACACACTCAAGAATGATTATATTTCTCTCTTGAACCTAAAGTATGGAAGATCCATGAAAAAATGGGACACCCTCTGGCTGGGATAGAAATAAATACACCATGGTATTGAATATAGAAAAAAGCATGCAAAGTCAAGTTCAATCTGGGACAGACAAGAGATTCCCAGGTGGTCTAGTGGTTAGGATTCGGCGCTCTCACCGCCGCGGCCGGGGTTCGATTCCCCGTCTGGGAAATCCTTTTAGATTCTCTATTTTCATGTTTATGTTTTTCTTGGAGAATGCATCTTCATTCAATTTGGCAAATGGGTAGCTATTTGTCTTCTGTAAGAAAATATTTCTTTGTCCTCTGTCTTCACCTTGGTGCCAAAGTTTGCGAAAAATTTGTCAGAAGTGGGATTCGAACCCACGCCTGGAGAACCAGACTGCGACCTGAACGCAGCGCCTTAGACCGCTCGGCCATCCTGACTTGTATATTAAACAACTTTGCACAGTCACAGTTTACAGAAATGCAATCTACTTTTTTGCACACTTTGCAATACATACAGCAAACATCTTATTACTGGGTATCCAGAACAGCTGTCAATAATCAGCTTTGCGATGGGCCACTGGTTGCGAGTGAGAAACATAATTAGACTTCCTTTACTCAGTTGCAGAAATGTATAGTCAATGTCAATCTGAGACAGTCAAGAGATTCCCAGGTGGTCTAGTGGTTAGGATTCGGCGCTCTCACCGCCGCGGCCGGGGTTCGATTCCCCGTCTGGGAAATCCTTTTAGATTCTCTGTAATCTTGCTCAATGTGACTTTGGAGAATGTGTTATCATTGGCAATGTGACAGCTACTTGTCTTCAGTGTGAAAATACTATGGAAACAATTCCTTATCGGGCCTGACCAAAGACCTACCTCCATCACTACAAAATCATACCCTGTTGTCAGCATTTAAAACACACATTTTTCCACAGCTTTGTGCTTTGTCCCTCAGAGTCACAATGGGTTTTATGGTTTGTTTGTTTGTTTGTTTGGGGTTTTACATCACTTTCAACAGTATTTCAGTCATTTCATGATGAGACCTACTTGTAGCAGATATAGTGCTGCCTCACTGAATTGTCATGTCGCTGGTCCTTGACATGACAACCCACCCGGTCACAGATTTGCAAGGACAACGGGTTTGCCCTTTAGGCACGGGCCTCAGCTCATATGGGAAATTGTATCAAGAGTTCAATCTCGGCATGGCCGGGGTTCGAACCCACGACCTTTGGATCACCACAGAGGGTAACAATGAGGACATGTTATAATTATAAAATATGGAAAGAAAATGTGGGCTGTATTTATGTACACACACTCAAGAATGATTATATTTCTCTCTTGAACCTAAAGTATGGAAGATCCATGAAAAAATGGGACACCCTCTGGCTGGGATAGAAATGAATACACCATGGTATTGAATATAGAAAAAAGCATGCGAAGTCAAGTTCAATCTGGGACAGACAAGAGATTCCCAGGTGGTCTAGTGGTTAGGATTCGGCGCTCTCACCGCCGCGGCCGGGGTTCGATTCCCCGTCTGGGAAATCCTTTTAGATTCTCTATTTTCATGTTTATGTTTTTCTTGGAGAATGCATCTTCATTCAATTTGGCAAATGGGTAGCTATTTGTCTTCTGTAAGAAAATATTTCTTTGTCCTCTGTCTTCACCTTGGTGCCAAAGTTTGTGAAAAATTTGTCAGAAGTGGGATTCGAACCCACGCCTGGAGAACCAGACTGCGACCTGAACGCAGCGCCTTAGACCGCTCGGCCATCCTGACTTGTATATTAAACAACTTTGCACAGTCACAGTTTACAGAAATGCAATCTACTTTTTTGCACACTTTGCAATACATACAGCAAACATCTTATTACTGGGTATCCAGAACAGCTATCAATAATCAGCTTTGCGATGGGCCACTGGTTGCGAGTGAGAAACATAATTAGACTTCCTTTACTCAGTTGCAGAAATGTATAGTCAAGGTCAATCTGAGACAGTCAAGAGATTCCCAGGTGGTCTAGTGGTTAGGATTCGGCGCTCTCACCGCCGCGGCCGGGGTTCGATTCCCCGTCTGGGAAGTCCTTTTAGATTCTCTGTAATCTTGCTCAATGTGACTTTGGAGAATGTGTTATCATTGGCAATGTGACAGCTACTTGTCTTCAGTGTGAAAATACTATGGAAACAATTCCTTATCGGGCCTGACCAAAGACCTACCTCCATCACTACAAAATCATACCCTGTTGTCATCATTTAAAACACACATTTTTCCACAGCTTTGTGCTTTGTCCCTCAGAGTAACAATGGGTTTTATGGTTTGTTTGTTTGTTTGTTTGGGGTTTTACATCACTTTCAACATTATTTCAGTCATTTCATGATGAGACCTACTTGTAGCAGATATAGTGCTGCCTCACTGAATTGTCATGTCGCTGGTCCTTGACATGACAACCCACCCGGTCACAGATTTGCAAGGACAACGGGTTTGCCCTTTAGGCACGGGCCTCAGCTCATATGGGAAATTGTATCAAGAGTTCAATCTCGGCATGGCCGGGGTTCGAACCCACGACCTTTGGATCACCACAGAGGGTAACAATGAGGACATGTTATAATTATAAAATATGGAAAGAAAATGCGGGCTGTATTTATGTACACACACTCAAGAATGATTATATTTCTCTCTTGAACCTAAAGTATGGAAGATCCATGAAAAAATGGGACACCCTCTGGCTGGGATAGAAATGAATACACCATGGTATTGAATATAGAAAAAAGCATGCGAAGTCAAGTTCAATCTGGGACAGACAAGAGATTCCCAGGTGGTCTAGTGGTTAGGATTCGGCGCTCTCACCGCCGCGGCCGGGGTTCGATTCCCCGTCTGGGAAATCCTTTTAGATTCTCTATTTTCATGTTTATGTTTTTCTTGGAGAATGCATCTTCATTCAATTTGGCAAATGGGTAGCTATTTGTCTTCTGTAAGAAAATATTTCTTTGTCCTCTGTCTTCACCTTGGTGCCAAAGTTTGCGAAAAATTTGTCAGAAGTGGGATTCGAACCCACGCCTGGAGAACCAGACTGCGACCTGAACGCAGCGCCTTAGACCGCTCGGCCATCCTGACTTGTATATTAAACAACTTTGCACAGTCACAGTTTACAGAAATGCAATCTACTTTTTTGCACACTTTGCAATACATACAGCAAACATCTTATTACTGGGTATCCAGAACAGCTATCAATAATCAGCTTTGCGATGGGCCACTGGTTGCGAGTGAGAAACATAATTAGACTTCCTTTACTCAGTTGCAGAAATGTATAGTCAAGGTCAATCTGAGACAGCCAAGAGATTCCCAGGTGGTCTAGTGGTTAGGATTCGGCGCTCTCACCGCCGCGGCCGGGGTTCGATTCCCCGTCTGGGAAGTCCTTTTAGATTCTCTGTAATCTTGCTCAATGTGACTTTGGAGAATGTGTTATCATTGGCAATGTGACAGCTACTTGTCTTCAGTGTGAAAATACTATGGAAACAATTCCTTATCGGGCCTGACCAAAGACCTACCTCCATCACTACAAAATCATACCCTGTTGTCATCATTTAAAACACACATTTTTCCACAGCTTTGTGCTTTGTCCCTCAGAGTAACAATGGGTTTTATGGTTTGTTTGTTTGTTTGTTTGGGGTTTTACATCACTTTCAACATTATTTCAGTCATTTCATGATGAGACCTACTTGTAGCAGATATAGTGCTGCCTCACTGAATTGTCATGTCGCTGGTCCTTGACATGACAACCCACCCGGTCACAGATTTGCAAGGACAACGGGTTTGCCCTTTAGGCACGGGCCTCAGCTCATATGGGAAATTGTATCAAGAGTTCAATCTCGGCATGGCCGGGGTTCGAACCCACGACCTTTGGATCACCACAGAGGGTAACAATGAGGACATGTTATAATTATAAAATATGGAAAGAAAATGCGGGCTGTATTTATGTACACACACTCAAGAATGATTATATTTCTCTCTTGAACCTAAAGTATGGAAGATCCATGAAAAAATGGGACACCCTCTGGCTGGGATAGAAATGAATACACCATGGTATTGAATATAGAAAAAAGCATGCGAAGTCAAGTTCAATCTGGGACAGACAAGAGATTCCCAGGTGGTCTAGTGGTTAGGATTCGGCGCTCTCACCGCCGCGGCCGGGGTTCGATTCCCCGTCTGGGAAATCCTTTTAGATTCTCTATTTTCATGTTTATGTTTTTCTTGGAGAATGCATCTTCATTCAATTTGGCAAATGGGTAGCTATTTGTCTTCTGTAAGAAAATATTTCTTTGTCCTCTGTCTTCACCTTGGTGCCAAAGTTTGCGAAAAATTTGTCAGAAGTGGGATTCGAACCCACGCCTGGAGAACCAGACTGCGACCTGAACGCAGCGCCTTAGACCGCTCGGCCATCCTGACTTGTATATTAAACAACTTTGCACAGTCACAGTTTACAGAAATGCAATCTACTTTTTTGCACACTTTGCAATACATACAGCAAACATCTTATTACTGGGTATCCAGAACAGCTATCAATAATCAGCTTTGCGATGGGCCACTGGTTGCGAGTGAGAAACATAATTAGACTTCCTTTACTCAGTTGCAGAAATGTATAGTCAAGGTCAATCTGAGACAGCCAAGAGATTCCCAGGTGGTCTAGTGGTTAGGATTCGGCGCTCTCACCGCCGCGGCCGGGGTTCGATTCCCCGTCTGGGAAGTCCTTTTAGATTCTCTGTAATCTTGCTCAATGTGACTTTGGAGAATGTGTTATCATTGGCAATGTGACAGCTACTTGTCTTCAGTGTGAAAATACTATGGAAACAATTCCTTATCGGGCCTGACCAAAGACCTACCTCCATCACTACAAAATCATACCCTGTTGTCATCATTTAAAACACACATTTTTCCACAGCTTTGTGCTTTGTCCCTCAGAGTAACAATGGGTTTTATGGTTTGTTTGTTTGTTTGTTTGGGGTTTTACATCACTTTCAACATTATTTCAGTCATTTCATGATGAGACCTACTTGTAGCAGATATAGTGCTGCCTCACTGAATTGTCATGTCGCTGGTCCTTGACATGACAACCCACCCGGTCACAGATTTGCAAGGACAACGGGTTTGCCCTTTAGGCACGGGCCTCAGCTCATATGGGAAATTGTATCAAGAGTTCAATCTCGGCATGGCCGGGGTTCGAACCCACGACCTTTGGATCACCACAGAGGGTAACAATGAGGACATGTTATAATTATAAAATATGGAAAGAAAATGCGGGCTGTATTTATGTACACACACTCAAGAATGATTATATTTCTCTCTTGAACCTAAAGTATGGAAGATCCATGAAAAAATGGGACACCCTCTGGCTGGGATAGAAATGAATACACCATGGTATTGAATATAGAAAAAAGCATGCGAAGTCAAGTTCAATCTGGGACAGACAAGAGATTCCCAGGTGGTCTAGTGGTTAGGATTCGGCGCTCTCACCGCCGCGGCCGGGGTTCGATTCCCCGTCTGGGAAATCCTTTTAGATTCTCTATTTTCATGTTTATGTTTTTCTTGGAGAATGCATCTTCATTCAATTTGGCAAATGGGTAGCTATTTGTCTTCTGTAAGAAAATATTTCTTTGTCCTCTGTCTTCACCTTGGTGCCAAAGTTTGCGAAAAATTTGTCAGAAGTGGGATTCGAACCCACGCCTGGAGAACCAGACTGCGACCTGAACGCAGCGCCTTAGACCGCTCGGCCATCCTGACTTGTATATTAACTTTGCACAGTCACAGTTTACAGAAATGCAATCTACTTTTTTGCACACTTTGCAATACATACAGCAAACATCTTATTACTGGGTATCCAGAACAGCTATCAATAATCAGCTTTGCGATGGGCCACTGGTTGCGAGTGAGAAACATAATTAGACTTCCTTTACTCAGTTGCAGAAATGTATAGTCAATGTCAATCTGAGACAGTCAAGAGATTCCCAGGTGGTCTAGTGGTTAGGATTCGGCGCTCTCACCGCCGCGGCCGGGGTTCGATTCCCCGTCTGGGAAATCCTTTTAGATTCTCTGTAATCTTGCTCAATGTGACTTTGGAGAATGTGTTATCATTGGCAATGTGACAGGTACTTGTCTTCAGTGTGAAAATACTATGGAAACAATTCCTTATCGGGCCTGACCAAAGACCTACCTCCATCACTACAAAATCATACCCTGTTGTCAGCATTTAAAACACACATTTTTCCACTGCTTTGTGCTTTGTCCCTCAGAGTAACAATGAGTTTGATGGTTTGTTTGTTTGTTTGTTTGTTTGGGGTTTTACATCACTTTCAACATTATTTCAGTCATTTCATGATGAGACCTACTTGTAGCAGATACACTGTAACCTGCCACTAGGGGGAACATGTCACTTGTAACCTACCACTAGGGGGAGCATGTCATTTGTAACCTGCCACAAGGAGGAGCATGCCATTTGTAGCCTGCCACTAGGGGGAGCATGCCATTTGTAGCCTGCCACTAGGGGGAGCATGTCACTTTTAACATGCCACTAGGGGGAGCATGTCACTTGTTACCTGCCACTAGGGGGAGCATGCCATTTGTAGCCAGCCACTAGGGGGAGCATGTCACTTATAACATGCCACTAGGGGGAGCATGTCACTTGTTACCTGCCACTAGGGGGAGCATGCCATTTGTAGCCTGCCACTAGGGGGAGCATGCCACTTGTAACACGCCACTAGGGGGAGCATGTCACTTGTATCCTGCCACTAGGGGAGTATGTCACTTGTATCCTTCAACTAAAGGGAGCATGCCGCTTTTAACTTGCCACTAGGGGGTTGGGGCTTCCTTCAAGTGCGAGCTTCCTTGTAATCAACGAGTATTTGAGTTCTTCCAAAGGTTAGGGCAAATACCATGTCATTTAACTACGCATGGACACACAGGGTGCGTTTTCAGATATGTTTCCAAGTGTGCGTTATTAGTTGATGTATATTTCCAAGGGTGCGTTATTAGACATCTCTTCAAGGTTTTAGTTTAGTGAGTGGCGAAATTGTGGGCAGTGGTCATTATTTCATATTATAATATTTGTATTATAATCGTGAATTTTCATTTCTTTACCTTATAATAAAGCATTTCTATATATAAATTTATAAGTGTTAATTCAATGTTATTTTAGCTTGGCTTTGATCATTTTCAAAATTAGAAACATAATGATATCATGGTTAAGAGCAAGAGATGAACAGTTTGCTTTGAATTAAAGATAGAAAAACATCTTAGAATAAAGTCTGTAAAGAAATATTTTGATATCCATTCCAGTATACAGGAGTACGATTCTATTACGTAATTTTATTGATGTTTTCTCACATAAACAAATTGGCTTTAAAACTGAATTTGTTTCAAACTTATTACATTTCAAACGTTCCAATACCTTTAGTTTTTTTAATACAAACTGATATATTTGCTATATGTATCTACATTTATGCTATGTGCAGGTCAGATCACAGTCAGCCAGAGCGACATCTACTGCCCCCCACCATCACTACTTTTATATAAGTTATTAAACAGACTCGATGATCAGTTGTTTTGGATTGGTGCATAATGATCCCGGGACAATGAAGTCATACTGGAAATCGATCCAATTAATTAAAACGATCAGGTGATGAGCACATTCCGGGAGACACTTTACATACCAATAAAGTAGTCCCCTTTTCACACCAGAAAAGTAGTCTCCTTTGTTTCTGGGAATGGAGAAATTCCAGAAGTCACGTGATCACAGGAGTGAGGTCGATCAAACTCCACCAGAGGGCGACGTGGTGAACCTATAATAGTTTGCGTGTGCCTCTGGTGGACAGTGTGGAGGTCGATGACATGTCCGAGTGTCAAGCCAAAGTGCCACACCCACCTTGTAACCAATACGCTGAGCGATTATTAAAGGCGGTGCTCACGGCCCAGCGAGTCCATTGTTGAGGTGGGGGTGGAAGTGGTAATAATTCCCGCCGGTCACGAGAATATTTCTAACCCCGAGGACTGCTTCTCACCCCTGCATCCCCTCGTGACAATGGCGTGTCATACCTCACTGCTAGCTTAGACAATAAACTAATTAATGTGACATATTCTTCCATTTATGACCTGAAATTAACCGAACAAAAGCCTGGCGGCCCGGAGTTCTCCCCTTTCGTCCGAGTGACATCCCCTCAGGTTGCCGGAGTCAGATGCAACAAGAAACTCATACCTGTTACATCATCAAATTGAATTAACATCCCCCACCCCAGGAAAAAACCAGCTTGTGTTTCAGATTCACAAACTGTGACTATTTGTTTAAAAGTCATGAAGCTAAAAAGTTATTTGAATATGCCCTTATTTTCAAATAAATGGAATTTTAATAGCAAAAACATTGAACACAGAGAAACTTTGGTCACATGCATATTGTTGAAAATATTGTAATTTCATAATTTCAAAAAAATAAATAAATAAATGAAAGCTGTCAGCAACTTTTGGTATCTGTTCTGTATTGCAAATGATGGAAATATTTCTAACAAATGAAAGGTGTGTTTTTCATGAAATAATTTAATTTTGACATAATGTGACATCAAGCTATTTAGATGATTTCATGTGTCATTGACGTTTCATATGGGACTGACATGTCACGTTATGACGCGTAGACATCACGTTATGACGCGTACACGTCACGTCAGATGAGCCAACCAAACAACTGTGAGGGTTAAACACTCGCATAACGTGTCAGACAGCCACAGGTGTGCACGAATTAAGTATAATCAAATTCCCAGGTAATTGCTGATAAATTTAATATACCTGTGCACTATTTATTATCCTAGAAATTCCTCGCATGCAATCGTTTTGGCAAACTTCCCATTAACAAGTTTTTAGCAATTTCAGCATTTGACTGTTATCATCATGGTTGTAGTTACATGATCGTCGATTTGTTTTGAGGGAATGATGAAGTTTAAAGACGGTTAATCAAGGAATTCTAATTTATTAACTAATTATTAAATAACATATACGAAAAGATACGATATGTTGAGAAAGTTTACTTTTCAGATTATACAAAATATTCATATCTTCCAATTAATAGTCACCTTTTCAGATTAAAAGTGAGCTAAAAAATTAACATTAGGGATGAAAACAATGGTTTGGATTTAATTAATGATTTTGTGATGAAAGCTTTCATGTGAAGTTTGTTTCTCTGATGTTTCAAACTTAACCTGTGACATAAGCCAGTCATTGCAAGAATTGGAAAATGTTCATTTCCACAAAAAATATAACAGTAGTACAATGTAAATGCATGGCTTAAATTGGTATAGTATGGCCACAGGCTTAAAATATTAAAACACCTTAATTATTGGGTGTATGCCTATCGCGTTATTTCCACATGCTTCAAATTATTCTCAGGAAATTGTGCGGTGTAGATTGCATGTTTAAATGCACCATTTCACTAATAATATAACTGCAATCTACATAAACACTGTTAAATCAACGTGACATTTCCTCCTATAAAAACGTAAACGGTAATTGTCACACTTGTATTGAACCATTCTTGTACATAATATACATTTTATCTTATGTTTCTTTGTCAATTTCTTAAGAGTTGCACGCAGCAAGACATTGCTGTTTAAACCAAAATTCGACAGCCAGCAGCACACGGCTGTCTCCGTGGCGCAATGGATAGCGCGTCGGACTTCTAATCCGGAGGCTGTGGGTTCGAGTCCCACCGGTGACGCAAAGTTTTTGTTCCTTAATAACAAAAAAAATGCCCCCATGCAGAAGACGACATATCATTATACTCTACAGATTATAACACAGTATCTCTTGTACATTTGTGTGCTGGGATTTGATTCAGATTTGAGACTGAACTGCAAACCAACAAGTAACATTCCAAACCATTAACCAAGTGATGTACTTTACTTTAGTGGGGAATTTAACAAATATAGGGCACACATGCTGAGCTAAATGAAACCTGTCCTGGACGTTTATGCCTCATGTGTTTTATTTCCACAAATTAAATATTATGAACTCATGCCGGGGAGTGGGGTTTGAAATCAGGCATGAGTGACGTGAGGTACAGGGTATGAGGGGAGGCATGAGTGGGGTACAGGGTATGATGGTAGGCATGCATGGGGTACAGGCTATGAGGGGAGACATGGATGGGGTACAGGCTATGAGGGGAGACATGGATGGGGTACAGGGTATGAGGGGAGACATTGGATGGGGTACAGGGTATGAGGGGAGACATTGGATGGGGTACAGGGTATGAGGGGAGACATTGGATGGGGTACAGGGTATGAGAGGAGGCATGGGTGGGGTACAGGCTATGAGGGGAGAAAAGGATGGGGTACAGGCTATGAGGGAGACATAGATGGGGTACAGGCTATGAGGGGAGACAAGGATGGGGTACAGGGTATGAGAGGAGGCATGGGTGGGGTACAGGCTATGAGGGGAGAAAAGGATGGGGTACAGGCTATGAGGGAGACATAGATGGGGTACAGGCTATGAGGGGAGACAAGGATGGGGTACAGGGTATGAGAGGAGGCATTGGATGGGGTACAGGGTATGATGGAAGGCATGGGTGGAGTATAGGGTATGATGGAAGGCATGGGTGGGGTACAGGCTATGAGGGGAGACATTGGATGGGGTACAGGGTATGAGGGGAGGCATGGGAGGGGTACAGCCTATGAGTGGAGAGAAGGATGGAGTACAGGCTGTGAGGGGAGACATAGATGGGGTACAGGCTATGAGGAGAGACATAGATGGGGTACAGGCTATGAGGAGAGACATAGATGGGGTACAGGCTATGAGGGGAGACATAGATGGGGTACAGGCTATGAGGGGAGACATGGATGGGGTCCAGGGTATGAGGGGAGGCATGATTGGGGTATAAGGTATGATGGGATGAATGGGTGGGGTACAGGGTATGATGGAAGGAATTGGAGAAGATGAATGACGCAGAAGGAAATGTGTGATTTTAAACTTAATAATCGGTACGCCCGAGGGTAGGGAATTAAGACCGGGCAGGAAAGGTAGAATGCGAGGGAAGTTGGAAGGAAGTTACTGTGTCGTAAGAAGCTTAAGGGATAAAAAGAAAACAAATGATACTTTCGGTTACTTGGTTATCGTGCCCATAACGTGGGAAAATAACAAGTAAAAAAACGAACTAACGGAAAAGAGAGGCGCGAGTGGAATCCCGCTCTGTTGCCCACTTCCGCTGTGAGCAGCCCACCTGCAGACTTACCTGGCGGCGCCTTTGATGTGTGTACCATCCCCGCGACACACCTGAATCTGGACACGCCCCTCCGTGGTCAAACCAGCTTTGTTTGTTTCATTGTGAAATCTGATTACAGACCATCGCTATACGGGATTACTCTGTGAATTCAACAAAGTGAAAACTGTATGTAACCTCTGTTTGATTAATTTGGCCAAAAAGTGAAAAGGGAAATCGACAATTATTCTTAATTAGTTTCAAAAAGAAAAGGACAATTATAGGGGAAATGGACATGAAAAGAACACGTTTTCACAAGAGCAGATACTATCAAGAGTACTGTTAACATCTATAATTAAAGATGCATTCATCTTTTTATGATGTCTCCTCAGAGATAACGATGAGCCGTTTAAAAACTGAAGGCTCCTTCGTGGAAGATAATAAGGAAATAGGGGCAAGTCTGATAACGGTTTGAAATTAATTATGAGGACCACAACAATGCCGTTATTGACATCAAAGTTTACTCCAGAATGTTTTGGTGGACTCAATTATTATATATATATATACAGATTATATATATATACAGATTATATATATATATATATATATATATATATATATATATATATATATATATATATATATATATATATATATATATATATATATATATTAATTGTTCAATGTTGTTCAATGTTGGACGTCCTACTCGTTTGTCTTATTCGGTGAATACAATGGTCAGAGGGATCACACTTTTTGTTGTATTTAAGTAGCATTTCAGTGTACTTTTACTCTTTGAGAGAACATCCAAGAAATATAATTACAATCTTTCCAAACACTGTTGACACACTGCCTATATATTATATTTTGTCAGTCTCATGATGCGGACCCACATTGCTCCTTTCACCTTTCCAAGTTTGACATTCATCATACTCCATCAGACAATTTGTTTATAAAATGTATTGTATTCATGATGCAAATATCATAGTCTAAGATGTGTAACAAATATACATATACAGTGATAGCAAATCGGAAAAAGAGAAATGCGGTGTTATGAAAGTGAAATCATTTTGTGTGGGAGTGTCAATATTTATTGAATCGTGTACAGCTATCGATAGGATCATACAATGAATATATTGAATTGTTTGAGCCACAGTGCAATAAGCAAATGAAGACAGGACTCAATTCAGCACATTATGTTAAAATGTACCAGTGATATTTACAAGTATTATATTCATTGGGGGGAGATGTCAATATTTAGTTGAATTAACTGTAATGTTATTAATTTTCCTTGACAATAATCGCTGAAAAGCCCCCACAGCGGCTGCTTTGTGGATGATCAATGCTGCCCTCTTTTGGCAGAATTCAAGGCTATTTTCTGAATGTTGGAGGTCAACTGTTTGCTTATTTTTTTAAATATCACTGGTACATTTTAACTCCCCTCTCTCGTTAAGATTTTTCATTTTCACTCTGCTTTAATAATAATATATCTATGGGAATGGGGGAAAAAAGTCCTGGAGGAAGCCGATTAGGGCCTCCTCCGTCACGTTAAATCTCTGAGGCATCTTCACCATAATGTCTATACAGATTTGCAGTGGGGCATTTTTTTATTTTATTTATTTATTTATATTTTTTGGGGGGGAGGGTCCTCAATTATCGTATATTCTTTGGATCAAATAGAGATCAATTACTTTTTAACATACATTCCAAATAATTTATTGACAATTCTGAGGTTTCATTTTGTACTCTATTTGGTAATTAATAACTAAGAGTGATCTAATTTTCAAATCTGCTAAGTTTTCTTTCCTTAATTTCATAATATAAAAAAGAAATCAAGATATGGACATAAATAAAAAAAAATGAATCACATTAGTTAAGTTTGATATTTGGTTTAATAGCACAAACAATAACATACTTCTTTCACATTCACACTCTTCCAATGTTTGAAAACAAATATACAACATACATTCTTTTGTGACACATACAATCATATTTTTCAAGTTATTTCACGTCAACATTATGAATTATTAAACTTGAACCACAATATCTATAAGGTACAATCATAAGCTAGAAATATAAATTTCACATCGCCAGACTAATTGAGAGATGGCCAGGGATATTAGCCTCACAATATACCGCTCTTCTTGGGATCTTCTACTCGTCTGTGAAAAATGCTATTTTATTCCTGAATAGAAAACATTCCTAACTACACTTGGATATACTATTAAAATTTACAGGTTTACCTGAACATTTAATGTCTGCTATGTTTAAGTACATTTGGCCGCAGTACAAGTTGCTAAGTACAAAATATCTGATGTGAAAACTCACTGTTCAAATATCTGTATGTGACTGGTAAACAATTCAAGTGCTATGCAGTGCTTTCAAGTGATCAGTTCTCATCCCTGCCAGCAGGGGGTGCTATACTTTATATACATTTTGCTTATTACTAACATGGATTCATGTTAAAAGTTACTTGAACTCAATATGATTTTTGCAAATAAATTGTTGACCATTTCACAGGAAAAATATATACATGATAACTTGGTAGTCCATATAGAACAGATGGATGTGTTGGAGATGTTTGAGATTAAAGACAAGATCAGTGGGATCCCAGATCAGTGCTTCAAGTGATAAGATCCTGGAAGTCTGTTAGCTCCCCCAGACTGTGAGGGCCTTCAAGTGAGCAGAAGAAAAACACATTTGTAACAAATCGACCTGTTGGGGTCTAGAAGGTCATTCTGTCTCTCTGAGAGGTCCTTTTTAATCACCATGGCCTCCACATGGATTCCTCTTTGACCTGCACTGGCACCACATGTTTGGAGGCTTGAGGAAGCACCGGTGAGGGCTTGGACAAAACAGGTCTAACAGCTGGTGCCACCTGGTGTTCAATTTTTGGCATCTTGGGAGGTACCCTTAGATCTTGAGGGGAATCCTGTCTGACAAGTGTTTCCACAGGTGAAGAGGCCCTGTCAGGGCTGGACATACTGCTGCTGCCGCTGTCGCTACTGAACGATCTCTGGTGGGCTGCATTTCTGAAAGCCCTCTCAGGGGTGCTGTTCTCATGAGCCCTCTCAGGGAAGGATTGACAGAAACTTTCTGGGCTTGGGCTTCTGGACTGTGGTGTGTATAGAGGCATGGCGTGGACGGGTGCTGACACTCCCATCTGGTATGGCGAGGAGGACGGCAGCAAAACCACCTGTCCGTTTGGTAGGGTACCAGGCATCATCTGAAATGCTCCTGTGATCTGACAGTTCTGATAGGGCCCAGCAGAGGGCAGTGCGGTGCTGCCCGGCATGGCAGACAGAGAGGTTGTGTTCGGGATCTGTACATGGACTGGTGCCATCAGCTGATGATGAGGGGCCATTTGGTTCATCATGTTGCCACCAGGTGGAGTGTTCACCTTTTGGATACAATGTCCTAGATGACCCAGCAGGCGATCTTTGACTTTGCTATCCAGACCATCAATTGAGGTAAGGTACCTAGACACTTCTGTGGCACACTCATTAAATCCAGATCTGTACTTTGTGATTACTGTGCTGTCTGTAGCCATGGCAACTGAAAAAAAAATAAAGCAATATATAAGAACTGTCACAAAAAAAAAATTATGCATCTTAAATCAGTGTCTTCAAAGTTTAAATCTAAAGGATGTATGCCAAAGATATTATAAATAAATTGTTCATTGGGTCAAGTTGCCTGCAATTTTCCCAGGATGCAAAGTTATGCAATGCACTTCCTTCCTGTTGGTTACCACCATAAATATTTAAACTCTGGATTTGCCAGGGAGTTGCAACAGCATATAACAACAGATTCCTAAATATCTCAATCATTTGTGAAACGAACCCCAATTAAGTGTGAAATGAACAACTTCTATAAATCGCTTTGATCTTCCCCCAGCTTCCTGTCCCTCACGCGTGTAACTAATCTCTGCTTACATAACCTTTATAGTAACAGGAAATTTAGTCATTTTGAGAGGCAGGAAAAGCCACTTGTTTTTCAAGGGGGTCCCTAACTATGAAGTAAGTCTTCCTTGAGGGAAGGAATCGCTCTACACACACCTGCCATTTGCTGTCTCTGAACCTGCCTCAGGTGCTTGACCGTCATCTCCAATATATCAGCCTTCTCCAGCTTGGAATACCGCGAAGTCTGAAAATGGAAACAAAGGTCAACTTTAAAATAAAAACTTTACATTTTTACACAATTTCATTGATTTTTATTTATTTTTTCAATTATCAATTTTTTGTTTGTTTTTGGTTTTTTGGGGGATGGGGGTGTCTTTTCTTGAGTCAGGATACATGTTCAGCTGGGATAATAATAATTAATAAAGCTACTTAATGCCAGGTTCAGTATTCAAACTTTAACTGTAATTAATCTCATTGCAATTCCATATTTGAGTCAGAAACAGGAGCGAGATATTAACCCCTATGTTGCCACAGTGCGGGCGTGGAGCGGAGATCAGTGGTTTGGTTCCACCCCGACTGTCACCACCCACCGCCAGGTCCGGGGTAAATGGGGCGCCCAGTCCCGCCCGGTGGCCCGATAACAACCCGCCAGCTTGCCGTGGGAAAGTGTCCCCCCGCCCGTACAAGCGTGCCCCGTGGCCCCGGGGTCAAATTCCTTCACATGGTTGGAGGCAACAATTGCAACCCGGGACATGATCTCATGAATAGTGCACCTTGCTTCCGCGTGAGGGCGCTAACAAAATTCCGATCATATAACATGCCCCCTCCCCCCTTTACCTCCACCCCAGCACAAAACATCTCCACAATACAAAATGACATTCCCAGTATACTACACATTACAACATGAACGTATCTATACTTTAGCTAACGCTAAACAACTCTGCGAAATCATGATTTGATCAAAAATGTAATGTCCCTAAAACAATTTCCACTTGCTGCCACTTGTGTCAATCTCTTCATTGACTATTTGAGATATATAATCTCCTGTTGCAAGCAATTAAAATATCGCCACAATTTAGCATCTATAAAGTCAGCTGGGCTGGGGTTACTCTGGGGGTAGGCTGGCTGGGGAAACTCTGGGAGGGGTAGGCTGGGGCTACTCTGGGGGTTAGGCTGAAGGCTGGGGGTACACTATATCATGGACAATGTAGCGAGATTCAGAGGAGAATGTGGGATGCTTACATCTCGTTTGAGCGCCTCCAGGACCAGGGACTTGAGTTCCACTAGACTGTCATTAATGCGAGCTCGACGCTTCTTCTCCATCAACGGCTTATTAGCCTGCAAACATTAAAACAATCATTCAATTATTATCATATTGGGTCAAGCATTCATTTATTTCAAGAAAAGTTACTATTCCATCAGTTGCAAAGTTTTTAGGGTGAAAAAAATATAATTTTCTTACATGTTTGGTATCACTTGTTAGCACCGTATAGTAATATCAAAGATATTTCATACTTAATACAAGACTGAGCATAAACGGTAAGGGAGCTTTGAGAAAAATACTTCGAATTCAACAGTCATGTGAGAAACAGAGGGCAAATGCCGAAATGACAACTTTGAAACAAACCAGAGACTGTTCATTTCATGTGACATTAACACCTGTCACGAGAATAAATTGAACATAAATAAATACCTTGCGAAGTTCGCTGGGAGAAAGATGCCTGTCTTCGTTCTTGTCAGCAGCCATGGTAAATGTATCCAAAGTGAGCAAAATAAAATCTTTGTGGTGGGTTCAGTGTGCACTTGGCAGAGGTAGTGTCCACACGTCGATTGTAACTATATAACTGCCCTGTGTCAGAAAAATGCCCATGTATTGTGTGTCCACATGCCAACACACCGAGTTCCCACGGTCCAGATACCGACACTGTCAGCCAATCACGGCACAGATTGCGTCACCAACAAATAAGCCCCGCCCACAAATCACCTGCGGCGCGTGATCGGAGCGCTGTGATTGGCTGCAGGGTTGATTGGACGTCAGGTGCGGCCGTCAATCATGAAATAGACACATCGTAAATCTTTGCACGTGTCCAACTGGACTGGTCAGGTTGGTATTTTGTGTGGGAAAGCTGTGCAAAGTCATTTCATCTGAGAATTGTGTCAAACAAGCCTTGTTCCTCTATTTTAAATGACCTTTTTAAAACCTGATTCCTCTGCTTCTCGGGTGCTGATAATTGCTTGTGTTGCAGAAATGTTGTTACGGTGTCTGCATTATCTAAGCGATTTGCATAAGTTGCAAACATACGATAAAGCTATGTTTAACTCTGCTTTGTGACAAAGGTTGCTTTGGCCTTTGTTTCTCAGTGCCATTTTGGAATACTTTGACCAGAAAATAACTTCCAAACCATGATGTTTCCTCCACAAGAAATAGTTTTTGTTGTTGTTGACCTATACATATTACATTCTGGTAAACAATCTCAAAGCAACGTCTTTACGCGGTCTTAAAACATTAACTGAGCTTTTTGACCAAGGACATAACACACCATGGTGCAATCGCGGGGATTGCAGTTGTCATTGTTAGGCGGTCTGTCACGCGCAGGTCCCGGCCACTGGGCGGGCAAGGCATGAGACACCGCGAGCCGAGCCGAGTCGTGGGAACCCGCCCCGGGACCTGTACCCGAACATACGGCTACCTGCCGCTCACCCTGCGGCTAATCAGATTTCACTTCATCAATATTCCTTCTATTATATCCCCCCCCCCCCAGATTCTACTTGTCCACGAGAACAAGTGTTTTTTTATATATAATACCTGTGTGATATTAACAAGAAACGTGTTTGCAGTTGTTTTGATTCTTCATTCTCAGGTGAAGATTTAAAACTCGTATTTGTTAATTTTCTTTCCATAATTTCTAATCATATATTATCTAACAAAGCTTATGAATTTATCAGATATTTTTGACAAGATATGAAAAAAATTAAAAGATTTTAAAAGAATTTTAAGAGAGACGTGAAAGCATATTATGAACCTTGAAAGAATATTGCAAATTTTCAGGTCACACCTCTTTCTCTGCCCTTGTTCAGTGGAGTACAATGATTTTTGACTCCATGAATTATTTGGATGTCAACTTAGGCATCCAGATATCTTATTTCTAAAGCCGGGCTTTTTCAGTCCAACTTGTGCGGTCCGCGGCGCAGAGTCGCCACCTAGCGACGGTTTTCAATGGCCTCACACAATCAAAGTCCCAGCCCCAGCTTCAATAGAATAAGTCAAATGCTTGTATATTGATATCACGATACACATGTAAGATCACAGCAAGGTCTTCTGATATCAAATCAACACTTTTAGCACGTGTCTTGTGATAAGATGGAACATTTATGCAGGAATAACAAAAGTACAAAGCAGCGATGTGTACCGTGAAAGGCGCAGTGCGCAGGCGATGAAACACCAAGCTGAATGTGTATTTTGACACATCCGTATTACATGAAAGTCAGCGATACCATTGCACATCAAACGTGTGAGATTTGTAAATATTTGACTGCTGATGTGAAGCCCAGAAGTACACAAACATGTCAATATGTTGATTTTAATCACAGTCAAAGAGTTTGCTATCTGAGAGTGAATTCCCCCAGGTACAGGTTAAACCAAGCGCATCTCAATGCTAACTGTTAAATTCCAGTATTGTTTTTTAATAATAGCTTTAGTCTTTCTGATATCGATTTTCCATCAATTCAGATCATCAAGCCTCCTCCCTGTATGGACCCTCACAGCATAAAAAGATTCACAAGGGATGGTAATTGGCGAAGAATGTCCTTGTCTTCGACATATATGAACGCCTTTTTGAAATAAAAGTACATCTGAATGATTAAATTGCAAAAAAAAACACAAACATTTAGACTTTAATGATTAAGATGGTTCAATATTATTGACTGAGTTTCAACACCTTTGACCATGGAAGGTCCTCACTGCGTATACAAAAAAGGGTTCATAAGAAATGATGAGAGTCACTATTATCCCTACTGAAAGAAATTGTAGCACAATCAAATTAAATAGATCCAAATTCTCCATGCAACAATCAGAAATTCCGTCCTAATTTATCACATCAAACCATTTTTGACTTTATCCACCAGGGGGCGTCGCGGGCTTGACGATGACGTGGGGTCCGTGTTTTCGTGCCTTCCCGGCCGGAGCACGGCCACGTGACACGCTGGGGGGTGCTGGGATGTCATATTTGATGTTGTCATCATTCAAGGTCCTTCAGAGTGTCTGACCTTCTCCCCCACCCAGAGCCCCGCACCCAGGGCCCCGATCACTGTCCCACGGTCCTCGCCTTGAAATCCGACCCGCTGAGTCAGACTCGCTTCTCATGAAGCCGCTCCAAAAATAGACTATGAATATACATTATCCAAAAAAAATCTTAATCATACATTATTATTTTCCTTTCTTTCTTTCTTTTTTTGAGGAGGGGGGGGTCATCAAGGTCACATTTATCGCCGATTTAAGAATCTTCCTTTTTTGTTTAAAGCAGCACACGTTGAGAAAATAATTTAGGCGATAAAAATGCAAGGACACGTCTGCGTGACAGGTTTGCACCCTGAATGACTCCTACAAGTGCGGTGGAATTTTGGCGGGAAGTGTTGGCGGTAAACGTGGCCAGCTCTAGGGTTGCACTCCCGGAATCCCCTTCCCCCCGCCCGACACGTGTCCGACTCGTGAGAAAGTCCGGCCTCGCCAGATGTGATAGATTTCTGCCAAATTAACAAGTGGTGTTTGTTTCACAGGGGGCTAGTGTCTCTACACTTTCCCACGTTTTGCCGCGGCCCTGGGCGATAGGCCGGGTCACAGCGGCGCGTGTTGTGGCAATCCCGGCCCGGGACGATTGCAAACAGATCACCGCCAACACGCGAAATGAACACCAGGGGGACACATGTTGCCCAACAACCTGACACGACTGGAATGCGCGAGTCAAGTCCTACTCTACTGGTCTTGGCTCCTATTTATTTAAATTCCTTTTAAAAGAATTGCATTTTTTTGGTCACATCTCTTTGACACTGTTATCAGAACTATATGATGTAAAGAAAAATATATCAATAACAGGTTGATTTATTTCGATATGTTAAAAATATTAATGAATATGCAAAATACGTGTAATGTCACAAATTAACAGCGACATATATATGTTTGACACTTTTATGGATTAGCTTGCTAACTTTGCATAAATCTACGTATGCAAATGAGCTGCAGACCAGGTATTGTTTTCAGCATTAGCATTTTATGGGATTGGTTATCGTGGACAATGAAAATATATTACAGCGATTGTCAAGATTAGGTGAAAAACAAGACACATTCTTTTGATTATTTTTGGCATTCAATACTTGCCTCTGTAGAATTTAACCCCAACTGCTACAAAATACACGTGTTAAGGTTAGAAATCTCTTGGGGTTGATAATGTCTGGGATATTTTATCACCAGGAAAGTTAAACTGATTCGTAATCAGTGAATTAGTGTATCTTGCCCAGTATCTTAATTAAAACCAATGCACATTTCGGAGATGTTGATTTCTGAACAGTGAGCTTTTGGGTGTTCATGACAGCTCAGCAGATTATCCCCAAAATATGAAACTGACATCACATACGATAGCATTTCAGTGAACAAATGCGGATTGGACGTCACTATAAATAGATTTTGGCGGGAAATGTGACTGGCAAAGAATTAAGGAGCCGCTGATTACATATGATATGATTTTAGCTGTGAAATCTTTCATTTTATTACAGGGTCATGTGTAATTTTATATCCAGAGCTGAAATGATCAAAGTGACAACGATTAGTACATCTCGGTGATTTTCTCAGGAGCCACAAGTGTTTCCCATACCAGATAGCAAGATCCGATGGGCCATGATGTTCAGATTATCAGCGGATTATCTTCTGATTACTGGGCTTTAATCCCCTAATCCCATCTCGTGCCTGGATGATCTTGGATAGCTAACCTGCCATGATGATCTTCACCGGGACCATGGGAAAGTTGCTACATTGTTTACACATGTGTACCCCTGAAGGGCGTGTCCAGAATAACCCCACTCCAAAAATAATAAAATAAAATAAATGAATAAAAAGATTAGATGAATAAAAACATATGAAATAAATAATAAGGTTTATAAAAGTGGCATCGATATAAATGGATATACTGCATAAACTGTTCAAGTACTCCCTTCAAATTTACTCTTCCTTGACACGCCTCAGGGTGTGCAGGGATTATCACATATCCATCACCACAGATCTGCAGACCCGGGTCTGGCAGGAAACGCCCCCTAGCGGAGCCACGCCCAAAAGACATCTTGACTTTTTCTTGGCACAGACTGCACCCGCTCAGTGTAAACACAGAGGTTTTCCCTCAACATTTACTGAAACAGGTGTCATGCAAGTGCGTCGTCTCAGAACTGACTGTTTCATCGTTTTGCCTGACATATTTGTAATTTGGCAGTACCATGGGGGCAGCACCGTCCAGCCACTTTTAGCTTATAAATTATGTTTATTTGATCATTTAGATATCTTTGTTCAGCTATTTACATTTATGAATTTTATATATTCAAGGCTTTTTATTAAATTTGACATTTTAACAATTATGAAATGTGTATATGATTTCATTGTTATTCAGGTTATTACTTTTGACTTTCAAAATTAATTACTTTTGACTTTCAAAAAATAGTAATTTTATTTGGTGTTGAGATAAAACCTAAATTATGACAGTGATTGTATCATCTGGCAATAGGATGAACCATGGATGAAATAGTCATGCATTTATTCCAATCAACACACAATTGTATTTAAATTTATGTGGTAAACCTGACCAAAAAAGGTTCATAAAAGGTCAAATGGCTATTGAAAAACTCTCAAACTCTCAAGCTGGCCATGCAGTACCAGCAATAGTACACTTTGTCCCTGAATAGAGATACTCTTTTCATCAGAACCCTTCTACTTTACAAATAAATAACACCAATTCAGGGCACTTATGATTTTATCTTGGCTTATTTGGCTTCTCTCTGCCCTATCTCGAGGTACGTGAGATATCGCGAGATCTCTGAAGCACCCGGATAATCCGACAGCCTCGTTTTGACGAAAGCACTGAATTCACTTTGATGTTATCAGGACACTTGATTGTAAAGTGAATACCTCAGATATACAATGATTATTTTAATTTCTGTGATTTGCCATTGAGTTTGTCTGCATAAGCAAACGGTATGCAGGCATCTAAGAAGGTCTGTACCACTTTGTATCCCCTCTCATCTACAAGATAGCCATTTATCTGTCAAGTTCATCGCAGATTGGGACCAAATCGTGGAGACATTAGCAAACTGCCCACAGGACAAATATACTTGCTATTCTTGTGGGAACTTTCTTATTGCTCCAATGGTTTGATAAACAAAATGTTGATGAGAACTGATGCGTACATTTGTGTTTGTCTTTCCATTAGAACTGTTCTATAAACAAGACAGATATGTTGACAATATGTTGTGAGAATATATATATATATATATATATATATATATATATATATATATATATATATATATATATATATATATATATAATGATAATAACTATTTATTGCATATAAATTCACTTCCACACACTGTCTCTGAGGACATTATGTTATCAATTTCTATTGTTTCAATTAACAACTTTGATACAAAGAAAATTCAAAATTTGGGTTGTAGCAATTGACTCATCTTTGCTTGGGAAAGCTGTTCATTGGTTTTTAAAGTACTTGTACCTGAAGTAATTTTCAATTCGTCCATTTACCCCATAAACGAGAGATAATATCGCTATTAGGATGGGAAAGTCGTTACCCGTCCATTACATAGGCCAAGGAAATTGTCTTGATGGCAAAAAACAAATGTCTTCAAGAGTTTCAGTTGTAATTGAACTTGTCACAATTGAAAAAAAATAAATAAAAATAAAAAACATTGTATTTCAATACCACTATTAATAAATACAGGACATTTTTTCAGAAACCGACTGATTTTTAGACAAAATTATAAAAAATAATGAGATAATTAAGCTATATAAGTCGATGTGACAAGAAACAATGTGTTGTTTTTGCCTTAAACATGTCTGGAGGGTATAAACTGTTATTGTCTCGTGCCTGTACCTACTTTAATCACTGCATCTGATTCACATCATTAATTCTTGAGTTACCTGCTGGTAATTTACTGAATATTGAGGTACAATCGCGAGCCTGAATCCATCTACCAAGGAAGATATTATCGTCATTCAGAACAATGGTCCCACATTCAAGACATTGTGGAATTTCCATCTGGATTATACTTAAACATCCACTTTTAAAATTTTAGGCCACAATCAAAACACGTGTATGTCGATTTCTAATGTGAAATTAACGTGACCTCTGACCCTTTACTTTTCTGATATAGACTTTGATGTTTAATTAAGGATGGAATGCCATTAAGTTAACCTGCTCCCTTAATTAATGAAGCAAATACCAGAATAATTGATAGATGAATGTGTGAGTGGTGCAAGGTCCTCAACATGACAAGGTCCCCAAAGTGGCTCACATATACAAGGTCATCAATGTGATCCATACAAGGTCATCAATGTGATCCATACAAGGTCATCAATGTGATCCATACAAGGTCATCAATGTGATCCATACAAGGTCATCAATGTGATCCATACAAGGTCATCAATGTGATCCATACAAGGTCATCAATGTGATCCATACAAGGTCATCAATGTGATCCATACAAGGTCATCAAATATGGTTAGTACAAGGTCATCAATATTGCCCACACGAGGTCATCAATATTGCCCACACAAGGTCATCAATATTGCCCAAACAAGGTCATCAATATGGTCCACACAAGGTCATCAATATGGTTCATACAAGGTCATGTATATGGCTAATATAAGGTCATCAATATGGCTTTACAATACAAGGTCATCAATGTGATCCATACAAGGTCATCAATGTGATCCATACAAGGTCATCAATGTGATCCATACAAGGTCATCAATGTGATCCATACAAGGTCATCAATATGGTTAGTAAAAGGTCATCAATATTGCCCACACGAGGTCATCAATATTGCCCACACAAGGTCATCAATATTGCCCAAACAAGGACATCAATATGGTTCACACAAGGTCATCAATATGGTTCATACAAGGTCATGTATATGGCTAATATAAGGTCATCAATATATATATATATATATATATATATATATACACACAAGGTCCATAATATGACCCATACAAGGTCTTCCTCAATATCGCTAATTTTATATGCCCTCGCTCATCATTGCGAATGTAAGCATATGCCCTTTTATTGGTCAAATTTGAATACCCGGTAAGACCTCAGTATGTGAATGTAAACTCTCTTAATATTTTCCTGGATGTATGAAGAGACTGTAAAGAAAGCTCAAATATGTATACAAGGGTAAAATATTGATGTAGGGATAAAACAGTAATGGAAGGCTAAAATAGTAATGGAAGGCTAAAATAGAGATGGAAGGGTAAAATAGTGATGGAAGGGTAAAATAGTGATGGAGGGGTAAAATAGTGATGGAGGGGTAAAATAGTGATGGAAGGCTAAAATAGTGATGGAGGGGTAAAATAGTGATGGAGGGGTAAAATAGTGATGGAGGGGTAAATTAGTGAAGGAGAGATATCATCATTATGTAATTTATAATGACACACCTATATTTACTGAACACAACTCAGAAGCTGCAAAATGCAAAATCAGTTGAGATCTTCTTAGCGGGCCTAATTGCCCTAATGGTGTCTGTGACGAAATCCGTGCTACTGATATTGACCGGGAGCTTAGCCCAGACTCCTTGCCACACTTTGCAACAAAGCTGCTGCGTCCATTTCAGATAGACACCCGGTAAATTTCATTGTCGGTTGCATCAAAAGAAATCAAACATGATTAAAATAGGATACTTGCACAAACAGCGTCTGGGGGGACCTTTATATAACGGGGATACCAGTAAATTACTGTCAATATTTGCTCTGTGGGTTGGCAAGAGACACAGAGAGTGCTTCTTCAAAATCTAGACAATAAGATGCGAAGGGCGGATCAAGGGGTGACTTTAATTGGGGGAAAGGGGAGAATGGGAATAATTTTTCTTTTAACAGAATCATATCCATATGAGTTTAAAACACAAATGTTAAATCATAATATAAATCATAATTTGAAATCATAAAATGCTCTTGTTTCATATACAGAAAAATAAAATTATTCTTGTGATTTTATAAAGGGAAGGGGGGGGGGTCCCTCAAGGCTTCCCTTGATGCGCCCGTGTTGCATTGTGGGCATATAATTTTCCCAGAGTGCAATAAGACAGTGTGCATAATGAGCTGAGATAATGACCTCTCAACTTGAGAATCATATTGTCCCTCTTGTTTCACATATTTTGCCTTCTTAATGCTAAAAGGTGTGGAAAGGCATCCTTTGAAATGTCTACTTTCTCACGGCTAAGATAATGGTCAGTGTCATCACACGGCTATAGAAACACAACGGTCCGAGTCCAGCTTCTGCACCGTTATACACACACAGTTCACAGACTTTGTAGATTTGGAGAAAGCTTTAGGTGTTGCTCTCAGGCTAAAAACGGTTTTGTCTTGAAAAATAACAATGTTCTCCCCAAAGGTTTTTACCCTTTCTTTGAGGACTTCCTTCAAATTTCTTGATTCATTTTCTCTGCATCATCAACACTGAAATTATTCTTAAGAATATATATTTCTGAAACTGAATTAGTTTTTCATGGTTTTGTTTTAGAACGTCGTTTTAATAGAATAAATCTGCTAATATCATTAAAAAAAAATTGAAAAAAAACAACAACAACAAAAAACATTGCATTTTTGCCAATAAGGTGGTTAAGTTATTTGTGCTTTGTTTGTCATATTTCTACAATTTCTGTTTAACATGTGTCACTTGAAATCAATATAAGCAATGAAATCGACCATGGAAATGGACGCGTGCTGACCCTTTGACCCTGAAAAGACCTTGGACGTTAGAATCGCGTCTTAGGGCATTTACTTGTTGACCAAGGTCGAGAGGCGTTCATCTTTAATTGTAAACGTACCGAAGTTCAATATTTACGCTGACGTAAGTGACGTTCTTCCGTGAACATAAAGGATTTCCAATGTTCCATAAGGAACGTGGCAGAAGCGATATGCGATACGTCAATGACGTAAAGCCATCGCTCCAAAATACCAGACGTTTATTTTGTGACTCAACTTTGTCTGATGTCAATTAATATATATTTTAATACAGAAAAACATAGCACAGAGGACTATATATTTTTTCAACAGATCATTTTAAAGAAGTGTACCAAGAAATTTTACAAAGATTTATGGTTTTATCTTCTGTCCCCTATACAAATAAATCGGTTATTACCTTGAATAATGATAATTTATTTTGAGTCAGCGCTATCCACTGTCAGCTACTGTTTTCATCTGGGAAAATAACAACTGTATGAAATACAAATGTCATGCACTTTTCTCAAACCAAAATACCACCTTTCTGTTACCGGGTAATATATAGCTGGGCTTTTCAATGTTCTGATATTTATTTTTGATATGTTCACTGTCAGTGCTTTTCAATGCTCTGGTTTCTCTTTTTGCAATTTTTACTGGTCAGTGTTTTTCAAATATTCTGATATTTAAAAAAATTTTTTTTACTGGTTTATACTTTTCAATGTTCTGATATTTCCCTTTGACACTTTTACTGATTTAAAGCTAACATTTTTCTTCGTCTTTATATTATCCTTCAATCTAATATCAAAATGATGTTACTTACATTATAATTGCAATTGATACAACATTTTTTGTCACTGTCTGATACAATGGGAATATGTTTTACACGTTTAAAAATATAAAAGGGGCCAATAATTTGAATTTAAATATTTGAGTCCCACTTCAAAATGTCTCCAAAGTCCGACGTTCGATTTGGAAGTATCATGCACAGTTCAAATAACATCCAACATAATATCCACAACAAATATTTAAATAAGGGACAGACTTTCAATAGTAAAAATTCTTTTATCCCCCAGACGGGCTCTCAGCACGTGTAAATGATTGTGGTTACAGACCTTGTCTTTTCCTAAACTTGACCATTTCCTTCTTAAAGCTACCCCATTCCGTGGGAAAAACCTCAAGTCCGGCTTTCTTTGCTTGATAAAGACAGATTGGATTTTATCTTGAGGAGCACTTAGAGGTTAGGGTAGAGGGCGCTTTTCAATGGTCAAGCCGCTGAAGATGGTCTGCTTGAAAGGTGGCAACTTGTCGCGCGTTATTAGGTTCTTGTAATGAACACTTTCTCCTGAAAACACTTCAAGTTTTGAAATGGTGAAAGCGTTCCACAGCTTGAAATGGAAAACTTTTTCATGTTTGTAATGCGATATGGTAGTCGGGTAGAAAATATGTAAAGAAATCTTTAGAAAGTTTGAGATAAAACGCAGTAAAATACATATTTTGAATTCAAATGAATACACACATGATGAAAATTTATCAAAAATAATTGTTAAAAAAACTAAACAATGAGGGTTTTGCTATATTTGGTATTGTCGTTGCTTATTGTTTTTTTAAAAGTATCAACAAAACGGAAAATGACAAATACTAATATATCAGTTAGAATTATACTTCTATGGAATATTAACATAATTATGTATTTTAGGGGCGCATTTTTGTCATTTTTAACTGTATCATAGTCGTGTCATTATGTCCTATTAGTGTTCAGGACCAAAGCAAAGATGTTAAACAAATCGCTACATATTTCTCTGTATGAATAAATTGTATGGCTACAAAAAACACCAGTGTATATCATCGTACACAAGGTCATTACAAGGTCATTAGGAGGTGGGCAACTTGACCAAGGTCACGCCCAAAGGTCATAGGTCATTCTTGGCTGACCACCATTACTAACTTCATAATTCAGTTGTCATGGCAACAAATGAAGCTCCTTATTAGGCACAGAAAGAAGTCAAGAAACTATTTGAAAAGGTGGCAACAACGAAGATTTTGATTATTCGAAAAATAACCCTGAAGTTATCGTTAACTTTGTTTGTATCCACGCATACGTCATTAATTTATTTACTTTTAAGCTGGCCTACTGTCTTTGTCCAAAATCTAGAATCCTAGGGTTTTCTCTCAAATTGCCAATATACATTAAACTTCTATTATGAAACAAAATGTCTTAAACTAACTAAACTATGATATCTTACCTCTCACCTGATTGAACTAAACTTGATTATCTATTAATCATTATCATTATACAAAATATAGTTCTTCCCGGCGCAAAGCAAAGGACGTTTATTTCTGGAGGGAGTCGGGCAACCCAGCATGGTCAGAGCAATGTCGGTCTGTTTGCATTCAATTACCCGTCTTTGCTTGCAAGCTTGGTAAATTTTTACACCTAGTGAATTTACACCGAGATGACATACTTAAGGAACAATTCCGCATGTTAAGCGTCGCCTTTCTTCCACTGCACGTGCATAGATGGCTGTTTTCTAATCTTTTGTGTTTTCGCAAACCACATATAATGAATAAACACATCGACTAGCCACTTTCTAAGTGGCTGTTCACTAATATTTGAACTTAACTACACTTTTTGTCCCACACCTACATCGATGTAGTGACAACTTAATGACAAAGTGTCATTTTTTCACCATTAATGTAAACACTAATTTCGGTTCAGAAATACAAAGTGTCATTTTTTCACTATCATTGTAAACTGCATTTTTCGCTGCAAATAAAAAGTGGAATCAAAAAGTAATTTGGTGACAATTCTATCTGAGCCTTTAAGATGTTCATATATAAATGGCTTCATTTGTGACCCGTATAATCATTTTGTTTTACTTCCCAGTTGCCTGGAGAGAACTGTGGACTGGAAATATTAAGTAGGTGCTTCCACAATGATGAAGACATCCCCCCCCCCCATTCTCAGGCTAATATACCTGGCGCCTCCAAAAATCAAACCAACTTGTAAAAAACAACCCAGAAAAAACTAAAAAAAATTCCTGTTAAAAGATGCACATCTTTTTTTCTTGTTTTTTTTCTTTTTTTTCTCTTCACATTTTCCCCATTCATTTCTTAATAAATAATATGCAAAACAAATTTATTTTTATCCCCTGATAGTAAATAGTCACAGTAGGCCAGAGTGGTAGTACTCAAGTCACCAGTCTGTCTGTGTCCTGTACGAGTAGCGATGATTCTGATAGTCTTATTGCAATTTATTCTCTGACAGTCTCTGACAGTCATAATGCACTTTATCCCCTGATTGTCATATTGCACTTTATTTTCTGACAATCATGTCATTGCACTTTATTCTCTGACAGTCACATTATTGCACTTTATTTTCTGAGTGTCATATTATTGCACTTTATTCTCTGACAGTCACATTGTTGCACTTAATTCTCCGACAGTCATATTATTGCACTTTATTCTCCGACAGTCATATCATTGCACTTTATTCTCCGACAGTCATATTATTGCACTTTATTCTCTGACAATCATATCATTGCACTTAATTCTCTGACAGTCACATTATTGCGCTTTATTCTCCGACAGTCATACTATTGCACTTTATTCTCTGACAATCATATTATTGCACTTCATTCTCTGACAGTCACATTATTGCACTTTATTATCTGACAGTCATATTATTGCACTTCATTCTCTGACAGTCACATTATTGCACTTTATTATCTGACAGTCATATTTTTGCACTTCATTCTCTGACTGTCACATTGCACTTTATTCTCTGACAATCATATCATTGCACTTAATTCTCTGACAGTCACATTATTGCGCTTTATTCTCTGACAGTCATACTATTGCACTTTATTCTCTGACAATCATATTATTGCACTTCATTCTCTGACAGTCACATTATTGCACTTTATTATCTGACAGTCATATTATTGCACTTCATTCTCTGACAGTCACATTATTGCACTTTATTATCTGACAGTCATATTTTTGCACTTCATTCTCTGTCACATTGCACTTTATTCTCGGACAATCATATTATTGCACTTAATTCTCTGACTGTCACATTGCACTTTATTATCTGACAGTCATATTATTGCACTTTATTCTCTGACAGTCATATTTATGCACTTCATTCTCTGACAGTCATATTATTGCACTTAATTCTCTGACAGTCACATTATTGCACTTATTCTGTGACAGTCATATTATTGCAGTTTATATTCTGACAGTCACTATATTGCACTCTATTTTCTGTCTGTCATATTATTATTGCACTTTATTTTCTGACAGTCATATTATTATGGCACTTTATTTTCTGACAGTCATATTATTGCACTTTATTTTCTGACAGTCTGGTTGCGTCATATCCCCCAGATGTCAGGTGTCTAATCCTTGACCACTGGGTTGCCTTTTTCCCTTGGCAGTAAGGTGTTTTCCTGTTTGTCAATTACCGCTCTCATTTCCGTCTTCCTTGAGTTGAAACAAATTGACACATAATTTTTTATGGAAATTTGGTTCACAGAAAAGCATTTATGCCGCATGTCACGATGCACTAGTGACATCTATCGTTTAATTATCAACAACCAGGTGTCGCCACTCTCTGGAACTTCTGTCTGGGTCTGTAGTAATGTTCAGAATGAAGTTTTCATTGGGAATTTGAGTCAAGTTTTAAAAACTTTCAAAACCAACGAGAAAAGCCAAAACGATTTGATCTAACATCAAGTTCTTATTAAATAAATAAACACTGATCCACGGAGAATTAAGACACGTTTTCACTTATCAGCAAAGATGCTTTTTCTGTCAATTTCAGACATTTTTTGGTGAGAAATCATTTCAAATGTTAGCGTGTCTATGACCAATTAAAAATAAACATAATTTATTTTTCCAAGTAATGAAAAAGTATTTTAATAATTCATTATTTCCTTAATATGAAAGGGGAGGGCATATATGCCAATTAATGAAACTTAACAGAGTTAAATTTTCACAAAAACTCTCTCAGCTTATTCTGCAATACTTCAGCAGTCCAAAGTTACAAAACCGACTATTCATATATCTGAAGAGTAATTGCTTACAATGAAATAACAATGATAAGCATATTGTACAACTACAATATTTTATTTCATTCTGTCAGTAACTTGTACACTCTTGGTTGATAATCTTTCTGACAATAAATTCTAGAGGCTAAATACAAAATACATTACACAGACAACTGAATTAACATCAAATAACATTAAAAATTAAATATATGGATTATGTGTTTTTATATAAACAGGTGATCATTCTTATATAAAGAAAAGCATATAAAATTCAAATATTATGTTTCTAATTTGGTAACTTTTAATTTCTTGGGTGTGTTCAAGGTGTGTTGACATGGCACAGAAACTGATATGTGGTGAGAACTGAACAGACACACAATTTCAACTGCAATGGAACCTGAGTTAATAGTCGTGTGGAATTATCAAGGCATTATTTTGCTCTCCCTGCTTTCTAAACCAAATTTCAAGAATCAATTTTGACATTTCTTCTGATAAAATCCAGTATGAGGCAATAAAACATGTTTTAAAAAGCGAGAGTTTGCCATGAAACTCTTGATCTGTGTGAATTGCTATTGGCAGAATGTAGATTGATCTGACAAAAACATGATATGATTGTTTTGTTTTTGCTTCAACCACAAGGTGTCACTACTATAATCACCGAGAAAAAAACACCCAGTAGTTCAAATGTTTCACCCTTCCATTATAAAAAAATTCCCCTTCCCAATGTAATTGAGTATAAATTAGTATATTTCATTCCACGTATTCTTTTCTGTTGTGAAATGCTCAATTTGATGCTCACGTTTTTGGCAATATAGGATATAGAATTGCACCTTAATATTCTAACATCTGAATCCTGCTCATATACCTCAATATCAAAACATCTGAATCAATATTCAAATATCAAAACATCTGAATCAATATTCAAATATCAAAACATCTGAATCAATATTCAAATATCAAAACATCTGAATCAATATTCAAATATCAAAACATCTGAATCAATATTCAAATATCATAGCATCTGAATCAATATTCAAATATCAAAACATCTGAATCAATATTCAAATATCAAAACATCTGAATCAATATTCAAATATCAAAACATCTGAATCAATACTCAAATATCATAACATCTGAATCAATATTCAAATATCATAGCATCTGAATCAATATTCAAATATCAAAACATCTGAATCAATATTCAAATATCATAACATCTGAATCAATATTCAAATATCAAAACATCTGAATCAATATTCAAATATCAAAACATCTGAATCAATATTCAAATATCATAGCATCTGAATCAATATTCAAATATTGAAACATCTCAATATTTAAACATCTGAATGAATATTCAAACATTTAAGCATTCCAATACAAAACAGCAGAATCAAAATATCTGAATATTTCAATACCCAAACACTTTCCACTGTGGAAATGTATGGAGAAAAAAAATCCACTAATGTTGAATAGTGTAAGATTGTTTAAGCTTGTGCTTTCTGGGATGGAATGATCATTGCGAAGATAAACAATATTTTTCCTATTCTACATAATACTATGAGAATCGAGTTGTTTTTCTACCAATCACATGTCACATACACATCGGCAGCAAACCCTGCACTTGTCACCATCTTTCTATATTGACATACTACGAATCACGAAGATAACAGAATGTTTTGCGATGCATTCATACGACAACCAAGTTACATGCACACAAACTTGTATTAAACCCATCAATATTATTAGTACTTTCAGAGTAAATAAGTACCATATATTTACCTGACCCTCCCTGTTGAATTCTTGGTGTGTTATTTGTAAATCTTGATTAATTGGGAATATATATTCTTCTAAACTTCTTTTAAATTCCTTTTATTTTCACATCTTAAATTGTAAAAAATTAAAACTGTTTGGTTCTACGAGTCAGAATACTCAATGTTGGCAGAATTATTTCAGTTATTTCAGACAGATGGTGTCACAATTTCACCTCTCACCAAAGTTAGACATGACAATCATTGTCTCCTGTTGACACTTATATGTTCATATATATATATATATTTATATATGTATATACATCCAAATACTCAATACCAGACATTCATACGCAGATCAAATTCCAAGACATTATTCTGAAAAGTTGCTTCCCCACCACAATGTGTCACCACATTTTGCCATCTAATAATCAGCGATTCCACAAGGGAATACTCATCATAACAGTATTAAAAGTGATGTTCAAAGTTTTAAATATATGCTTAAAATCCAACCCTATTCTTTCTCTGGTCAATAGAGATATATATATATTACTAGCCTATTTTGTTTGGACAGGTGGTGTCACCTGGTGGGAATGGAGTTCATTACAATACTTTCACCCTATTTTCCATACTTATATAAGACAGTGAGAAAGTGAGTGAAGTGCATTTACTTTTAAAAGAGAAAAGTAGGGCTAGTCCAATGAGTTTTACAAATCCATCATTAGTGTTCTGGCCAAAATTTGCTATATCAAAGATCCTAGTCCAAATTGACATATATTTCCACAGTAATTTGGAGTTTCTGGAAGAGCCCCTTCTTTTCTTTATAAATATTGCCATAAAGATACACAGGGTGTTAAAAAAAGGACATAGCCGACAAACAGGGTGTTACAAAAATGACACAGATACAACTAAACCTAGATCAACTCTATAGAGCAACTGCTTCACAGATGAGTCCTTTAATTCCAAGTCAGATATTACTCTCCTAAACACAGCCAGAAAGTTCCTCAAATTACATGTCATATCAAGTCACAAGTCAGACATTGGCAGACCAAACTTTTCAATATGTTTTGCTCAAACTAACAAATTTGTTTTGAGTTCTCCTGACATGAACTTGTGACAAGAAATGTTAAACCCACTTACTTGTTAAACTAAAAGACGAATCCTGAAAATTGAACAATCTGAATTTGTTTACTAGAGTGAAATCTGACCAGCAGTTCAAATGCTTTGGAATCAAGTCTTGAGAATTTTCTCCTTTTTTTTAATTTTTGCATATTTCACCAAATTATCGCTAAATAGCAATAGGATTACAATCGGCAGGACTCCCATGTCCTGTCATCAGTCGAGAAAAAAAGTCACTTTGAGAACTCACACCAACTTCACAATATTCACATCCAACGACAATGTAGTTGCCATGGCAACAGCTTCATTATGATCATAATTATTATGACATCATTAATATTCCATTCACACATGAGGATTGCTGGCAAAATGGTCTCCAAAAACTTGGTCAAATTACAAAATGTCCAGCTGACCATTTTTCCAGAATCCCTGTGTTAATTTGTAAACCACTAAATCCATATTCAGAATGTTTTGCAATCAAGAATCAAATCACATTTCAAATATATTAGGACTATTTCTGGAGTTCTGCAAGAAAGAAATGCACACCAATCTTGTTGTTATCTTCTGCAATTGTTACTATGGACACTTGCAACCATTTGTTAGCTGGTCTCTCATTGGTCAGCAAAATCCCCTGTCAACCCTACCATTGTTTCAGCTCCTGTAATTGGTCAGTAAACCAAATGTGTACCACTGTCACAGTATTATTTTAGTTAGGATATACATAAAATTAATACATTAAATTTTAAGTCAGATTCAAATTCAGTTTGCATTATAAAAATCAATACAGTTTTTGGACTAATAAATATATATAATAATTCATTTCAAAGTGACTATGCAAAGACATGGGGCAATGCTATGCTATTTTTTTTCAATCCAGCACCATCTTCAAATCATCTTAAGCAAAGCACCCATTGCCACAAGAAATACAAAACAGGGATTTCTTTCATGAAATTCATAAAATTGGCATGAGAATTTCTTGATTTTTTCCCATGACTGGTCAGAGAACTAGATGTATGTGCGACAAGTGTAGTATTATTAATATGTAGGTGTTTATATTTCTATAACCTTAACCCACTTTTCTGCCATGGGTAAAATTATAAAAAGTCAACACCAAATATGATTGTTATAAATTTGCTGATGAATATAGCTTTTATTGATTATGAGGGTTGACTAAATGAGCTGTGTGATGTTGACGCTACTTCTTGATCTATTTACATTCTTGGCAGCCAAGGGGTTAAAAGTTTCACATATCAAATAGTCAGCCTTGTGCAGTGAATTGCCTCTGAGTTCTGAATATGAATAAATAGTCCCACACATTTATATTATTGTACATAAACTCTTGTTCAAAATAATTTTTTACAACACAGTCTAGTTTACAAGGACCTTTCTGCAAGGTCCTTTCTCAAAGGTCCTTTTCTGAAAAAGTCCTTTCTCAAAGGTCCTTTTTGCTGCTAGGTCCTTTTCACAAATATCTCAACCAATCAGCTGTGTCTGAGGACCTACCAATACGATATACAGGCTCTCTACAAATCTTGGAAATCTTCCCGCAAAATCGATCATGAATTTGTTCCTTCTTATCTGTGAATGCCTTTAATTAGAACATTCCCTTTTGGACTGACATAAAAGTCAAGCATAAATGAATATAAAACAAATATGTTCGCCTGACACCTGCATTGGTTAATATTAAATTTCTACAGAAAAAAAAACTAATAAATTATGGAAAACAAAATTTTTTTTTCAGCTTAAATGATTATAACAAATGTTTTTTTTTGTACAATACTTCAACATTGTGATGTGTTATAACATTATGTATTTAAATAAACACAGTATCACAGTCAAAACAAGTATTAAACTTTTCTTATATTACTTTCAACACAAAATCACAAAAATCCATAGAATTAGCTAAAAATCAATGTTGCTCAAGAAACTCAGAATTCAACCAGGGATCTTTAAGATTTTATATGTTCAGGTCTGCGTCTTGCCAACCACGCTCAACCTAAAAAAGGCTTTATGATTCCTGTTTAAACCATCTTTATAAAAGAAGAATATTGTTCAATTTAAAATGTCCTTCAACTATATAATCTGTGTAAATTTGGTGTCTGGGATCTGTTATATATTGTTGGTGTTCCTTGGTGGTGGCTGAGTGGGTAGTGTGCAGACCTCTAGATGTTCTCTGCCCGGCTGTTGATGCGCACCCTGGGTTCCTTCCCTTTCTGCCTGCGGTCCCGGTCTTTAGATCTGACGGCCTTGCCACGCACTGGCTCCAAACCCTCAGCGGCTGATGGACGATATTTGTTGCTTGGTCTGAAAATAATACTCCACAGTTGTAACAAGAAAGTCTTTTTAAAAAAAAAAGGAATTTGTATACAGTTTCCTTTTTGAAAATCATATTTATATTTTCATTTTGAAGCTATGGTAAATCATTGACTAGCAGGTGCAAACCCATTCAGAAACTAAGATCAAGAGAGAATGAATTGAATGCATCTACACAAATAACTGATGTATACACATTAGCCCTCCTCGCCTCTGATCAATATGGCATACTGTATGTTATAATATAGTCTATATTATAACATATATTTATTACTGCTCTAAGAGCTGTATACAAAAAAAATCATACATACAACATGGCTGCAGTATCACTATCAGATCTGTCTTTTCAAGAGTGTGGAGAATTAAAAATAACTTGAAAAACTTTCAGCTTTGCCAATTCACAATTATTATCCAATAAAAAAATATGAATGTGTTAAAAAACATAGGCCAATGGGCCTTAGAGCTGTGCTGATCATTCCTTTTTTATATGTTTGTGAACATTTTATAGAAATGCCTGCAAATTGCTTCATAAATGATCACTGTGATTGGATGACCACCACATGACAGATCTACATGGACAACAGGGCACTGGCCTCAGCTCATATGTGAATTCAATGCTGACTCGAATATGGTAAAAGACATGTGTCAACTACATGAATATATGGTAGGACGTACACCATTGATTGGCGAGAATCTATTTTTGAAAAAAAAGAAATAAATAAAACAAAATGATCTAAATAAAGAAAAAGAAAAGGAGGAGAAACGTGGGAAATAAGATAAGTTTTTTTCCATAGAGTACTCCATGTTATATGTGAATAGCCAGGAAATCCAACCTGTGGTTATATGTGAATAGCCAGGAAATCCAACCTGTGGTTTCCGAGGAGATGTGTATGACGGACAGACAGAATGACAGAGATTTACTTCCCTTCTTACTATATGAGCTTTGCTGAGTCAGCGCTGCTAATATTGAGAACATCAAAGTCCTACTGTGTAAAGTCGATTATAGTGATTTGGCAATGTTGACGTGACTGAGTTACAGCCCTCTCCCTCAAGAAAGGGTATGGACCCTCACAGCATGAAGGTTCATAAGGGAAGGTAACAGTCAAAATGTTGACATTCACACAATCATCCAAAGATAAAATACACACATTTAATTTTTTTAAACTCAATTATATTGGCTTTATGGTTTATCTTCAATATACCAATACGTTTAACAATTAAATGGCGATCAGAGATTGCTAAAATTCCCACCCTGTTTAAAACTCTAGATGCAAAAGACATTGCCCACATTATGGAAATCAGAAGTGGCGGAGAATAAATGGGCTGCAATTTCAAAACAGTGAAGTATTGTTCCAAGTAATTTTTTTTTCAAATGGAATAACTTGGTTGTTTGATACTGTACATTATTAAAAGCCACACTTTAAGGGATTAAGCAGTGATTTTGAAAAATATGTATAAGTATCATAAATTAACGATAAATATATTTGCCTTTCATATCTAAATATTGTTTTGGTTGATGCACTCCAGTAAATCTCTGTAAAACCTATTTGAATAGAGACCTAATTTATAACCCCCTTTGAAAATTCACTTCTTTCTTGGCATTATTTTTATGTGGAGTGTGATCATAGAGGCACTGAAAGGTAAAATGACGTCATAAGAGTATGGCAATAGGATTATGACATCATGAAAGGTATTGTCCTTTGAATAGTGCCAGAATGACGTCAAACAGTGCTAACTTGCTTTCAGCCTCATCTGAGGTCAAAGAAAGTTCACGCTACCTATGTTTACACATCACATGCAACTGATGGCTGAGGCAGACCTCTGCTAATAGTGCAACTTCTATGTCTTATTGCAAGTTATCTTATTACTTTATGTTAAACTTCAACATGCCATGAAGTTTATATGTAGATATGCTTTTTATACACAAACTTACAGGTTTAATGCTTAATACCTCTAACACATCTGTGGGCTGCACAGAATACAGAAAAGGGGTAAACAATGTGGAATTAGGATGCAAAGATAAAATATGGTGCAAACAAAAATGTGTCAACACCAAATTGATATTTTGTCAATTCTGGTAAGAATCTTCCAGTGAACATAAATGTAAATCTCTAACATCCTGTTAACTAATTTGTTAAAAAGAAAATATTTTAAATAACTAGCTAGCAGTCTTACACCCAAGCATCTCTGAAACCATAAATTATCATGCGTAAAATGCTGTGCAATTCCCACTAACTAAACATCCATTTATATTGACCTAAACATCACCAAATAAAATCTAGAAAGTCAGTTTGGCAGCATTATATCTGCTAGAAGTAAGTCTTGTCATGAAATGACTGAAATAATGTTGAAAGTGATGGAAAACCCCAAACAAACAGCCAAACTGAGTCATACTATGGCCTTGCATGACTTAATGCAAGGTCATGACTTAAACAGAATGAGTCATGTCTACCTACAGAATGAGTCATGTCTACCTACAGAATGAGTCATGTCTACCGACAGAATGTCATGTCTACCTACAGAATGAGTCACATTTACCTACAGAATGAGTCATGTCTACCGACAGAATGAGTCATGTCTACCTACAGAATGAGTCATGTCTACCTACAGAATGAGTCATGTCTACCTACAAAAACAGTCATGTCTACCTACAGAATGAGTCACATCTACCCACAGAATGAGTCACGTCTACCTACAGAATGAGTCATGTTTACCTACAGAATGAGTCATGTCTACCTACAGAATGAGTCATGTCTACCTACAAAAACAGTCATGTCTACCTACAGAATGAGTCATGTCTACCTACAAAAACAGTCATGTCTACCTACAGAATGAGTCATGTCTACCTACAGAATGAGTCATGTCTACCTATAGAATGAGTCATGTTTACCGACAGAATGAGTCATGTCTACCGACAGAATGAGTCATGTCTACCTACAGAATGAGTCATGTCTACCTACAGAATGAGTCATGTCTACCTACAGAATGAGTCATGTCTACCTACAGAATGAGTCACATCTACCTACAGAATGAGTCATGTCTACCTACAGAATGAGTCATGTCTACCTACAGAATGACATGTCTACCTACAGAATGAGTCATGTCTACCTACAAAATGAGTCACGTCTACCAACAGAATGAGTCATATCTACCTACAGAATCAGCTACCTACAGAATCCCAAATATTTCATGTTTACCGACAGAATGAGTCATGTCTAACAACCACATAATTATCAAGAATATCTGTTCAAATGTTTTGTCTATTTCCACTTAACACTAAAAAATAACAATTCTTCTGGTGTTAGAACTTCCATATATTGAGGATCAAATGTTCAGAATCTGATCAAGTTTGTTTCCATCTATTTCAAGTTGCTCTCCATTCCAGAACACAGTATTAGTATAATATTAAGTTAGAAAACTAAAGGGCTTGACTCAGATGTGCAACTTTTAATGTTTTTAATTGGGAATCTTAATGAAATTGCTGGTTCCTCCTGTATCTGAGATCAATTTATCACTTATTTGAAAAAGTAAAGTATATCTGGCAAAACTCTGGCAAAAATTTGTTGTGATGCACTTCTTTTGAGTTATCCTTGCAAAAATAACCCAATAAAAGTTTGGAAATTGCTGACGATACATATTAAAAAAATGACAGCTTTAAAACAACAAGCACAAACAACAGACCAAAAAGCTTATTAAAAACAACATGCACAATGACATAATGCATTTCAACATTGGCGCGGTACATTTCAACATTGGCGCGGTACATTTGACGGTGCTACCATTTCCCCATGCATAGATGGTAGCTTTGACATACCACGGTAGATGTACGACTGCTAGCTAGTTATACACGGCCTATCACTCTCTCTCTCGATATTCTAACGCTGGAGTTGGCCGCCTCCTGTAGGGTGAATCATGATGATACCTGTTGCCATGACGACCATCTGTCAGCCCCACCTGGTGTCGGGGCCTGTGCACGCCGCCTCCGAGAGATCGGTTAAACGACTGCGTCCTTTGCTGCCACTCGCGCTCAAAAGCATCACGTTCCTCTGAAATAGGCCACAAATATATTCATAAACAAATAATCACATGGACGAGGAGAGATGTAAAAAATGTTTAAAAAATATTATCGCATAGACATAAGACAGTTGATAGAAATCTTCAAAAAATTAAATCACATGGACATAAGTTGCAAAAGTTTAAGAAGTTTGAGACGGTGCATATTTTTCTAAGAGAAGTTGGGAGATTTGCTCTTATCAGATACGTAAGTGCACAGGACATTTGAACATATATTAATCTTATATTATATTTTACATCATTCCAAAAAGGGTGACATTCTGTGAAAATCTGGTTTTCTTGGTCCAGTTTCAAAGTACCGGTACCATTAATATATTCTGTCACGGAATTGTTCACGAAATTGCTCAGATATATATATATATATATACTAGACCATCCATAGCTGTCCCAAATGACCCTGTTGTCGGTTAATTTGGACATTTATTTTTTCTCAGTTAACTCAACGATTTGTCTCTATTATTTATGCTGAAAAATGTTGACACATGGTGATCGCTGCTTCCTGATATTGTTACTATGGACACTTCTATTAATTGTTTGTTAGCTGCTCTCTGATTTGTCCAAATAATTGCCATTATCTCCCACCATTCTCTCGACTGCTGTGATTGGTCACAGAATCAGATGTACGTGTGGCACTCATAGGATTATTATTAAGATATATATATACGTGTATCTATACTAAATAGATTTGAACATATTTATTAAAAAAAAAAAATTAAATAAATAAATAAATAAATAAATAAATAAATAAATAAATAAATAAATAAATAAATAAATAAATAAATAAATAAATAAATAAATAAATAAATAAATAAATAAATAAATAAATAAATAAATAAATAAATAAATAAATAAATAAATAAATAAATAAATAAATAAATAAATAAATAAATAAATAAATAAATAAATAAATAAATAAATAAATAAATAAATAAATAAATAAATAAATAAATAAATAAATAAATAAATAAATAAATAAATAAATAAATAAATAAATAAATAAATAAATAAATAAATAAATAAATAAATAAATAAATAAATAAATAAATAAATAAATAAATAAATAAATAAATAAATAAATAAATAAATAAATAAATAAATAAATAAATAAATAAATAAATAAATAAATAAATAAATAAATAAATAAATAAATAAATAAATAAATAAATAAATAAATAAATAAATAAATAAATAAATAAATAAATAAATAAATAAATAAATAAATAAATAAATAAATAAATAAATAAATAAATAAATAAATAAATAAATAGAGTTCCCCTATCTAAAATAAGACCACCTATTTTTTCAGGACATTTTTCAGGTTATTGAGAAACAACTTTATTACTTTTGTTGGCCTTGTTTGGATGAAACAAACTATCGGCAATCAATAAGTTAATGCCCCGTATATCAGACACTGAGTTATGAGTAGTGGGTATATAGACCTTCTTCCAAGTTGACGAGATCGGTGTTCTGTTCCACGTCCCCTGTGTTGGTGTTTCTCTCGCGGGAGATGACGTGCGCCTGATCGTTGATGTGATGTCCCACCGCCATCTTCTCAATCCCTGCGTGTGAATCTCTCACCGACTTACGTGTCTCCTTTATCTGAAATTTTAGAAAGAATTATCTTCATGTGTTTTTTATTGAAATAATTCTTAATCAAGTTTTAACTGTATTCATGTAATTCATACCATTGGAAGCTAAATCAATGAAACAAAAAATTAACAATATTGCATAAAAAATTAAGTAACAAATTACAAATCTGTTTATGCTATATTTTGTTTCTGGTCATTTAACCAGATGTGAGGCACTCATAGGATTATTATTAAGATATATATTCCAAAATAGAAACTCAAGGATGCATAAAGGAAAGTAACATTCGTCTTGCTGGTTAGGATCCCTGATGGGCTGGGTTCTTCAGGGAATAACAATATGACTGTGTGAATACTTACTCCCCCTGGTGCCTGCCGGGTGGATGACGAAGCCTGGTAAACCTTTGGCGCTCCTGATCCGTCATTGGAATAGCTCATGACAGTGGACGACGAGTAGAAATGAGCGTTGGGATCAGTGCGAGCTCGGTCCTGAAATTAACAATACAGAAAGCGATGATGACCAGGATGTATCATCAAGAGTCTCCAGCAGAACTAAACCGATTGGCTCACTATACTCACCCGGGTCAAGTTTCTATCTTGACAGTGGTGAACAACTTTCTGAATCCTAATTAAAGCTACTGTATTCGTTAAAGTAAAAAAAGATTTGCTGGAGGTTTTCCAATTTAAGAATTTCTTGTTATTATAGATTTTATGGTAACTTTATGGAAAACTTATCTACAAATCATGACATCTCTTTAAAATCATATATACATAAATAATTTGTCTTGAAATATTTTGAACTTTATATGGAAGAAAACATCTTTTAATGTCTATCAAAAATGTGAACACCACACTAAGAACCTAAGAAAAAAAATTATATTTAAGATTCCTTAATAAATGACTGAGAAATAATTGTGATCAATGAATCCAATTATTAAAAGGATTGCATGTTGACAATTAGAAAATCAAGTAATTTAAAAATAAAAAAATACAAATTTTGTATCCTAATTATTATTAAGTATCAATGATTAATAAATTGTGACCTGACCATTCGATAAATAAATAAATACAAATTTTGAATGCTGACTATTGTAAAATAAAGATAATAAACAGTGTATGCTGACCATTTGAGAGTTCATGTTGGTCATCATGGAGTTCATGTTCTGGAGCATACTGCCGAACATTCCGGAGAAGGGATCCATGGAGCCGCCGTATGGCATGACGTCCTGGCGGGGACGGTGGTCACGTTCCCTGTGACGGTCTGCACGCCGAGTGTAGTCACGGTCGTATGCCAGTGCCGGCTGCGTGGAGCCCGCCATGAAGGGATCGCGGAACATTCCGCCCATCATCTGCTCCATCTGGCGGTGCATATCAGCCATGTGCTGCATGTGGTTGCTGAAATGCTGCTGCCCACCGCTGAAATGTATAGACAGGGGCTGGGTTACTTAAAATGAACACTCAAATTGAAGAGCACCATGATTACTTAAATGCTGCTGCCCACCGCTGAAATATATACACAAGGGCTGGGTTACTTAAAATGAACCCTCAAATTGAAGAGCACCATGATTACTTAAATGCTGCTGCCCACCGCTGAAATATATATACAAGGGCTGGGTCACTGAAACTGGAATATATAAAAGGGCTGGGTCACCGAAACTGGAATATATACAAGGGCTGGGTCACCTAAACTGGAATATATAAAAGGGCTGGGTCACCGAAACTGGAATATATACAAGGGCTGGGTCACCTAAACTGGAATATATACAAGGGCTGGGTCACCTAAACTGGAATATATACAAGGGCTGGGTCACTGAAACTGGAATATATACAAGGGCTGGGTCACCGAAACTGGAATATATACAGGCGCTGGGTCACCGAAACTGGAATATATACAAGGGCTGGGTCACCTAAACTGGAATATATACAAGGGCTGGGTCACCTAAACTGGAATATATACAAGGGCTGGGTCACCTAAACTGGAATATATACAAGGGCTGGGTCACCGAAACTGGAATATATACAGGCGCTGGGTCACCGAAACTGGAATATATACGGGCTGTGTCACCGAAACTGGAATATATACAAGGGCTGGGTCACCGAAACTGGACACTCAAATTGGAATATACACAGGCTTTTTTATTTTAATATTGAGATCGTAGATGGCACAGAGTTGTGCACTAGTGCAAACAGAGTTGTACTCTGGTATAAACAGCAGTGTACAATGTTGTAAAAAGAGTTGTTCCTTGGTGAAGCCAGTGGGGCTGAAGGTAGAGGGAAGGGATTGATCAGAGACGAGGTCATAAAGTGTGAGTGAGCCGAGCTGTGGAGAGTGAGGGTTGAGCTGAGAGAATAATGAGGTTACAGGGATAGTGTCTGACATTTATCATGATCAGGGTCTGGTAGAGACCATTGTAAGGACGTTTATGATTGATTTGTCTGCATGTCGCCAAGTTAGATGTCTTCTCATTGGTTTTATGTTGTGACCAAACATTCCAACTGTGTGCATCTATATGTTCTGACCAACCTTTCTACTGGTGGGCGATTGTGTGATCGTGAATGATTGAATATTCCTACTGGTTTATTCTGGTGAATATTCCTACTGGTTTATTCTGGTGAATATTCCTACTGGTTTATTCTGGTGAATATTCAGGACTACTGGTTTATTCTGGTGAATATTCCTACTGGTTTATTCTGGTGAATATTCCTACTGGTTTATTCTGGTGAATATTCCTACTGGTTTATTCTGGTGAATATTCCTACTGGTTTATTCTGGTGTATATTCTTACTATATCCTGGTGTATATTCCTACTGGTTTATTCTGGTGTATATTCCTACTGGTTTATTCTGGTGTATATTCCTACTGGTTTATTCTGGTGTATATTCCTACTTGGAGGCCAGGGACTGTGAACGTTGTCGACCTCCTCTACAGGATTTGAACCTTTTCTATTCCTACTTGGAGGCCGGAGACTGCGAACGTTATCGACCTCGTCTACAGGATTTGAACCTTTTCTATTCCTACTTGGAGGATTGAGACCGTGCCCATTCTGGGTGTCATGTGGTTGTGACCCTATTTGTGGTATCACATGCCTCTCCAAATAAGATTTGATCACTTCACACCCTTTCAAGCATCCAAATCCAGTATAACTAACCAATGCAAGGATATTCACTTAACTCAGGGAATGGTTGGTCAAAAGTAAAATCTGACCCCTGACCCCCCTTACAAATTCTTGTTTACTGAATAAATGTGCAAAGGAATGTGGTGTTTGATGTAAAATAACAACTTAAAATATTTCCTGCTCAGTGTCTACAGAGCTGACGTTCTTCTGTCAAGTGCTGGTGTGTCTTGTTTGCAGATTAATGTTTTTTGTTGTGTCTGCTTGTGTTGTCAGTTCTGGAAAGAACTGGAGAACTGGAAAGTGAAACTTCCACTCTAATCAGATTACATTTTACTCACCCAAAGAATGGATCGTCTTCAATCCCACGGAATAGCGGATTCCCAAACATCTTTTCGTTCTTATTTTTGAAAATAATGAATTAATTGAGATCCAAAGCGCATAAAATTGCGCAAAATAGCGGATGACTCTGGAAAAAATTTGTTGACAACAATGGCTGTCTTACTGATGACTGCGCATGCTCTTAGTAGGTCGAAAATCAACTTCCGGAGCAATCGTGACCGTCTTATGGTACGGTAATTTTCCAACTTTTCTTGGTTTTACAAGTATCAAAATAACTTCTGTTATGTTTCCCTGTAATGAGAAGTGGTTTTGTTAACTAATTTATCAATCTGATCCATATTTTACCTCAATTTCTGGAGAAAATTGGATGTAGAAAAATAATGAGCGATAATTGATGAGGTTGATGCGTGTGACAGGAGCCACTGGAAGGTCAGCTCCCAAATGAATATATTGACATGACAACCTGAGGAACTAGTTATACAGTGTTAGCAATGTGAGCAGTAATCTACAATTTGAGAAATTTTATATATGGAAACAATTGTAATCTCAATTTACATTTATCCCTAAAATTAGTAAAAAGCAAATGGCACAATAATTGCCAGCTGTCATCACTCAGTGTGTCAGGTTAAAATTTCAGAGCTTTGTGGCAAATTGTGCAGAGAAATTTAATATTTTCATGAAAATTCTTTTGTCATGTGCCATTTTGCACCAGGTGATGAGGTAGATCTGACAGCTTGCCAGTGAAACCACAAATGAGTGTCGATGTATGAAAAAAGTTTTCCATTAATATTTTGGCATCAAATGGCAGGACGAAATATGACCAAAAATGTCTTCTACACAAATAACTGTCTTTGATTTGTTCTCACAATTTCAGTACCATTTGATTTATTTCTGGAAGTAAATTCTGTTTCAAGATGTAAAATGTCAACCCCAAAATAACTTAAAAATCTATGTCATTTATTTTGGGGACAAAATCTTACAATAGTCTGCTTCTGAAGAGAATAACTATTTTTGCCTCATTCTCACAAGTTCAGAACTTTTAAATTTTTTTTTGTAAGTATATTTTTATACTATTACTTGGAGTTATCATAAAAAAGTGTTTTAGACCTTTCCATTTGTGCCTTTTAAAGTTTCACCATCTAAAGGTGTTGCCATTTGACACCAGGTGCTCTCAATTTGTGTGCTGTTGAGATGAAATTTGAATAGCAGAGGTTGGACAGTATGAATGATAGAGACGATCTCACCACTCACTGTCTTTTAAAATTTGCCTTTTATAATTCTCCACTGAATTATCAGGAACAGAGTTTGTAAGTCAACAGATATCACAATATTCACACAAGAATTCCATAAAACAATAGTGCTAACTGTCATTGGTTTGTTGATGAACCCCCAGAGGCTTAACTTTACTCCCAGCTTGAGTGATGATGAATAGAAGTTGGCGAAACAAACATTTACCCAGGATGTGATAAATCACACGCACCTCCTGTCAGTTTCACAAGAACAGGCCAGAAATCAGGGAACACATATGTCCTGAATTTTGTGTCTGACTGTTCACAGGATACCACAACAGTGTGTGATTTCACTCAAATGAATCTCAACATCAGTTTCCTGAAACTTAGAACCTGACTGGATTCCTAGCATACTCAGAGGGCATTGTTATGAGAATGGTTGGCATCATTTCCCATTTCCCTTCCTCCTCCTTCCATGGTGCATTTGGTGAGAGTGCCAGTTTATAAGCACCAATTCCTCTGTGATGTTCCAAAGGTCCTGGGGTTTGATCTCCGGCCAGCATTATATCTGCTACGAGTCATCTTGAAGTGACTAAAATAATGATGAAAGTGATTTAAAATCCCAAACAAACAAAACAAATCCTTCCCAATTAATCAGGAATAAGATGTTCATTACAGATCATTTCATTGTATTAGAGGATGCTATGCATTGGTATGGTATATACCCACGTACATGACAGGCAGGTATAACCGTATTCATATAATCACTACATGCATATATTTTTTCAATTGGTTGTAGGTTTCTCGCGATGATAAAGAGTGGTTGTAGGTTTGGCCACCAGGTGGCAAGACTGTGGACAACTTCGGCCAGAAAATGTTCAACACAAAGAGGTAACTCCACATTATAAAAATGCATAATAATGATTGAGATCCATGCTTCTGTGGACATTTCTTATAATGTCTGGCTATAAATTGACATTGTCAACTTCAAAAAGCATGTCCAGGCCTTGACATTAAGGATTTTGGTAAAAGGGCTAAAATATTCTCAGATCTACTACATGGAAATATAAGAAACCTTCACTTATATCAGGACCAGTAACATATTAAATGCACCAGTACTAATGTGAAGCCTTGATGCCATAAATATACATTTAGAAATATATTACACAATCTATAAATATTCTGGTTATTTTTATATATATCTCCACAATAAATCCAAATGATGTGTCAAAACTATTGTATTCAAAAATAGTTTATTTATTTCCCACATTCTTCAAAAGACCACCACATGAACCGTACCAAAATAAATATCAACTGTTGCAGTAGATATACAATCAAGTTTAAATTGTTTATTTTTAATTTAGTAGCAAAAACATATATAATAGAACTGATAGAAAAACATTTTGTAAAATCTTATGAATGTTATTTTTCAGAAATATATCCCAAAATACCATCATTGGCAGTACAGTTTCCCAGGCCGGTGGAGAATTTATCATCAACATCATCCACAACTACAAGAGATCAATGCGTGACATTATTATACAAAGACAAAGTGCCCCTGAGTGAATACAGACTGCCAACTGTGATATCAAACTCTCTGTATAAAAAGACAATAGTTGATCCTTTACACATCAAGCAAAACTACACACTTCCAGCCTTTAACTCCATCGTACTTGAGAAGTTCACCCCATCCATAGAGAAAGCACCAGTCGAAGACCCAGCACCACAGGGGCGACCTCTAGTGGAGAAAAGAGCAGCCTGGCTAGTGAAGGTAAGAAAATCTTAAATTAGGCCAAAAAATGATAACCTTGTCTCCAATAACATGCCCTGACAAAATAGGATGAGGGTGGATTTTATTTTTTCATTTTTTAAATTTACAACCCCGACCGAGGCATGTGGTGAAGTCATTGCAGGAGCCAATTAGACTTATTTTGATGTAAATTTTGATACAGAAAGTTGTAGATCCAATCAGAAGTGCACAAAATGCCATATTGTTTTTACCAAAATAGTTGTCCTGGTGCCAATATTCTTATTATAAAGCTCATAGACAATTATTGCCTTGATATAAAGGGAGGAAAACATTACATTGGATAATTGTGCACTTTATATTCTTTTGAATATTCAGATTGTGTGGCCCTTTACCACAAGAACAAGAATCAGGTCCCTATTCACTTTATGGTTCATGTTCAGAATACTTGGTTATTTTTCACATCTCTCAAATAATGTTCACACCATGAACTGTGAAGAACAGGGAAATGTAGATTTGTGCAAAAAATTAAAAGATAAAAGGGGGGAGTCAACAGACACATTTAATTAATAATTGAACCATTTTTGTTTGTCTAATGAGCAATAAAACTCTTCTTTTACAGATAAGGAAGAAGAAAATGAAGAAACATAAGCTAAGAAAATTGAGAAAAAAGATGATATTTCACAATAGAAAACTGGCAGAGATCAGAGCAAGGAAGAAGGAAAAAATCTTAAATGAACAGAAACTGCAGTACAAGGTAAGATACACATTTGGAGGGACTTAATCAACACACACACACACACACACACACATATATACATGGGACTGCACACACACATGGAACTGGACCTTTGAATCTTGGCACGCACAAGAAATTTGCAAACTAAGAATAGTTTAAAACTAAAAATCTCAGAACATATTAGTAATTTCCTCATAAAGAATAATTTTTATACACACACACACATTTAATAATGATTGTTTTCTTCACAATACTGTTCTGCCTTTCACGTGGATGTTTTCTGTGTTCTTCAGACCTGGGGAGATGAATTCAGTGCTGAGGTCTTCGTGGAGGAACAAATTATGAAGGCAAAGAAAGGTGGCTGGGCTGTCAACATTATGAAATAATCCACACATCAAACAGAAACAACGCCGATCTGCAGTAATAAACCTCATAAGCAACGGTGATCTGCAGTAATAAACCTCATAAAGAACGGTGATCTGCAGTAATAAAAAAATAAAGAATGTAATTTTTTTGTTTGGATGGCTCTGAATGTCATAAAGCTGGGCTATTTCAAAAGATGATAATTTTTTTTAAAGTTGAAAGAGAGAAATGTATTCAAGAATGGAGACAGTCTTGAATGAAGTGAAGAAACAGTATCCAAGAAAATAAGACAATAAAAGATAGTCAAAAATATAATATTGTAAACTATTTCTTGGAATTGAATATCTGAAAGAGAAAGAGACAAATGCCACAGAAATAGCTATCACTCTTGTTTGAAAATTGTACAATAAAAATTGAAAGTTGTACAATAAAATGTGTTACACATTGTATTTGTAGTTGTTTTATTTATTTATTTCCATGGGGCAGCTATTTGTTTCTTTCAATTTTTTGTTGTTTTTGAAAATGTTTTGAAAAACATTTGACTGTTGCCATCCACTATGAACATTTTTTTTATGCTGTGAGAGTCCATACAGGAGGAATGGGGCTGAAACTCGGTCGAAAAATACAATGGCAAACAGCCATTTGTTTTTCACATGGATTGCATAGACACCTGGACCATGCCTCATTCTGCTAATTATACTTAACTTCAGTGTCAGACTAGAGAAGCAATGTTGGTGTGTTTATAAGCATCAGATAAGTATATCCACCTTATAATGCAAGTGGTGGCTCATGCTGTCGTTATGGCATTCATTGCAGAACAAATTTGTGTCATTAACCATCCCTAGTTAAAGCTTTCATGAAATCACAGAGGTCACAGGCAATTTAACAAAGTTTTGAGGTATGCATAAGTGATAAGTGGCCACAAAACTGTGATACAAGGAAGCTATCTCACTAAAATCAACCAAAATACACTGACCATGATTATTACTGTGTTTTGCTGAAAGTGGCAAGTACTTGCTGTACTCTTTTGACCATCAAGTGGCCACATGTATACAACCATGTGACCTTTTTTGTAGGGGTGTTAGGCATGTACCATTCAGCAAGCATTGATGGAAAGACAGGGCTCTAAGCCAAATCACTCCATTGTCCCAATCTAAAGTTGCCTCACTGTTGGCAAGAAGACAAAGCAAGTGTTTTCACAAGATCACTGATCAGCTAAACAAAGTTTGTGAACTAAGTGTCCAATGGATCAGTGAGTTTTGCTGAAAGTGCCAAGTACTGGCTACACTCTGGTGATCACCAGGTGGTCACATGTTTACAAGCATGTGACCTCTATTGTGGTGTGTTAGGCCTGTACCAATAGTCAAATGCACAAACAACCAAAGAAGATCATTTTAACCAGGTAAAATTATGTACAAAGTGAAAGGTAATTATATCACTATGAAGCACAGAGTAATGAATTAAGTGTGGACAAGTCATAAAATGATGCATTGGATCTTCATTGGGTACTCTCACATATACAAGACTGGCCCACTCGCACAGTTGGTAGAGCATTGGATCTGTGCCTTTGTTGGTTATACAAGTGGAGGACGGGAGGTGGTGGCTTCGAGTCCCACTACCGGCAGTGTTACTTTCACATTGGTTATATAAGTGGAGGACGGGAGGTGGTGGCTTCGAGTCACAAAGTCACAAAATGATGCATTGGATCTTCATTGGGTACTCTCACATATACAAGACTGGCCCACTCGCACAGTTGGTAGAGCATTGGATCTGTGCCTTTGTTGGTTATATCAGTGGAGGACGGGAGGTGGTGGGTTTGACTCCCACTGCCGGCAGTGTTACTTTCACATTGGTTATATAAGTGGAGGACGGGAGGTGGTGGGTTCGACTCCCACTGCCAGCAGTGTTACTTTCACACTGGTTATATAAGTGGAGGACGGAAGGCAGTGGGTTCGACTCCCACTGCCTGCAGTGATACTTTCACACTGGTTATATAAGTGGAGGACGGGAGGTGGTGGGTTCGAGTCCCACTGCCTGCAGTGATACTTTCACATGGGTTAAAAGGTTCAAATGTCAACCTGATATGAAGATTTCACATCTCACTCTCATGAGTAATATAGAGTTTAAAATTACATTTGTGGGTAAATGGGCAATCAGGAGACCTTTCTCATTCCATGATAATTATTAGCCAAAATAATTCAGCTGATAGAGTGTTTGCCTGGAGACCCAGGGTGTCCGGGTTCTAATCCTGGCCAGTTACCACCAAGCACTATCTGCCTTTGTAAATGTTACCTTTACCTTTTTGTTCCTTGCAGTGGGATTTTTTTAAATTCACCAAACTCAATATAATTCCATGCTAAAATAGCTGCTCAGCTGTGAAGGAAAATTTACAAATAGTTACTGTTCTTGATTTGAATGGATCATTATCAATATCATCCTCATTATGGGGGAAATTATATATACAACTCGTATATAACTCATTTACCTGAATTAAATTTACTAAATAATTGAAAGTAAAGACACAATAAGGCGGATTATTTTGTCCAATTCACACACTTTATTTCATACAGTACTGAGTTTGATCTACATCAATTATGTCTACTGCTGGTGACCTTGACTTCAATTTGGTCAAACTGAGACCTATAAATGACCTTGAAAGGTCACTTGGTGATCTGACAGTCCATATTTTTCTACTACCATCTTTGGGTACATATAAACTCAAGCAAAAGAAACTTTAAAAGACTAAGTTCTATGTTCATATCACAATGTTTTTGACTATAATAAAATAAGATAATACATCAAATTAAAATACAAAGTGAAGCAAAAATAAATTTGGCATTTCCGATTTACTGATCCTCAGTATTTCAATCATTCTCAAACATAATAGTACATACTGTATAAAACTGAATTAACAAGACAAAAATAGTAACAAATTATGTAGATTTATAGTAAAAAAAAGCGACAAAATCAGTTTTAGTTTACTCGGGTCTTTGCTTTATGTTGAGACCTCAAATTTTGTAGTAGACTTAAGATTTATATGTCAGAAATAAATGATTGTTATTATAACTTGATCTGATTCTAATTTGTACATCATTCTTTTATACAACCACATTCCATATTTGTTATACATTGATATTAAACAACAATACAATACCTATATATAAATCATATCACAGTATGTGGGGAGATAGACTGAGACTCATGTGACAATGTTACTAATAACAACCACAGGCTGCATAGCAACAAAGGTTGTTGTCATGGTAACCAAAACGTTAAATTCAAATAATTTCAGTATGTATTTAAAGACAATTTGTTCTGTTTAAGACCTAACTTAAGTTCAGGTGTCAAAAATTAAATGTCTGATTAAATTTATCAAAATGTTGAGGCAAAAATAATGCATTGTTGTCAATGGCAACCAAACACAATAGTCCATGGCAACAATAAGCACTGGTTGCCATGCATACTGAAAAACTGCATGGTGACATCCTGTCAGTTTTACATATATCTTAACAATTACAACACTCTGAGATATTGTATAGTTGATTTTGGTTACTTTTCGTGTTCACAGATATTTGTATGTGAAACACATTATGCTTAGAAATCTGACTTAGTACAACTCTACTTAGAAGTGAGAAAATGGCAAAAATGGACGGCGGCAATACGACATTAGTTAATACTGGCATATATATAGTAAGTAATTATTCTTTGGTGATTTTGTGAATTTTTTTTTATGGAAATAAATTATCAAATTGTACATTTTCCATCTATGTTTCACTCTACCTACGATTTTGTGAATATTCTTTAAATATCACATAATAAAATGTTTTCAATGACTTTTAATAATAATCATAAAATATCTGCACTGGATAAAATGGTGCACATGTTATTTGCTCATCTGTTCTTTTTTTCTCGGGGGGAAAGATTAAGATAATTGCTGCCTCTGTTCCTGTATCACAATATTAAAGCTGGTTGTCAGTCATTTCCATGCTTAAAAACATTCATGCAAATTGACATCTGGGAATGACCCATTGTAAAATATTATTGGGAAATTCACCTCAGAACTTCTATTCAATTATCATTAATAAAAATCCCCTTTCAAATCCTTTCAGCAGATTTTGCTCAAGCACTCTCAAACATTAAAATATTTCTTTTGGAAAGTACTGAGTGATATTTGGTGTTATATTTTCTGGAAGAGCCCCCTTGGAGGTTGGTGGTCTAAACACAGCACCATGTTTTTATTGGTCCCAATTGTCACTCTCACAACCTCATTTGAATGCATTTACATCACATTTGCATAGATTTGCATATAGGGGTCACATGACAATTATAACCCATATATGGTTGTGTGATGACCAAACATACATATTCACATATTTTGTTCACTCAATCTAACGTCTCTACTTTGTGTTTCCAAGACAATACTGATGTTTCTCGTGCATATTTTAGTTGCGATATTTCCTGATTGAGGATGGATTTGGACTTGCAGTGCGGCGGAGAGAAGTGGGCGGTGACATATTTGATACCGGAGTAGAGGTGACCCGTCCAAGCCTGATGGGGGAGCCGGAGCGGGTGGGAGAGTGATGGCGGCGACGTGTGGGTGCCAGTTTAGAGGCGTGGTAATCCACGGTGTCGTCCAATCGTCTGGCTTCCTGCTCCAGGAGGATGGGGTCAAGGCTGGGGTCACGGGCCACGTTTCCGAGGGAGCTATCCAGAATGTTGCGGATGTCCCGGATCTCGTCTCCGGTGCGGACGCTACGTGAGATGTACTGCTGACGCTTCCTCATCTCCTGAGCCAACTGATCCTTCAAGGTCGCAATCTACAAACACAAAATAGATTCGATAAAAAAACTTTCTTGGAAGTGGAGAGTTTCCTTGACTTGAGTTTCCTTGCTGTATGGACCCTAACTACAAAATAAGGTTATTATGGGATGGCAACATTTAAGAGTTTCCATTTATCTGGAAAATATTTCTTGCAACTTCTTTAAGCTTCAGCACCATCCCTCAATAAAGGTATGGACCTTCACACCATAAAAAAGGTTCATAAGGGATAGTAACAGTCGAGCACCTTCTGAAACAATTTCACTAAACTATGGGAATAAAAAAATAAAATTCCAAAATAGGAAATCAAAAATGCAAAAATAACCCCCCAAAAAACAAAAAAAAAACATTAGAATAATTTCAACAAACTATATTTAAAAAATACACATAAATTTTCAAAAATAGAGAAAAAAAATTATCAAACTAGGTTGTGTTGTGTAGTGAGTATTATTAGTACCTGCTCCTCGAGTCCCTTGACCCTCTGTCGGTGCGCCCTCTCTCTGGCCTCCAAGGTCCTCTCAGCCTGAAGCTGGGCTGAACGCAAACGCTCCGTCTCCATCTCAGTCTCCTGGCGGTGACGGGTCGTCAAATCAATCAACCTGCAACAACATCCAGCAATTATATATATTGTTCAAATTTGACTACTTTATATACTTTATATTTCAACTATAATTAAAAAAAAAATTATATTGCAACTATATATAATACAGCAGAGTGCCCCTGGTGGCAGGAATATAATCACCTCTGGGCGTGCTGTTGCTCGGCCTCGGCCAGAGATGACTGCAGGACGTTCATCTGCTTCTGGAGTTCTCCGTTATCCTCCTCCATCCGGATCAGGTTCTTGTCCAGGTCAGATTTGAGCATCACCTGCTTTGTGGCGACCTCCTCTGTCCTCATCTTCTCACGCTCCACCTGGTGGCAGAAAACCACAACTCTAACACATCACATATTGACATATCATGGCAGATTGTCACACCTATCCCTTTTTGTTTGTTTCAAACTTACTTATCTTTACCTGTCACTAAACAGAGTTAGGTTCATCTTGATATTTGTAGATGATACTAAATAAGATCCAATCAATTGTCATGCATTGGTCATGTGACTTAATAACGTCACTCATTAAAGTCATTTACTCAATATATAATTAGGATCCTAATAAAATCATAATATTTTAAATAATCTGAACAGGTATTATTCATGACACTGCCACCGTGAAAACAATGATGTGATTATTTATACCAAGACTTACCTTATCCAGTGTTTTTTTCAGGGCAGACTTGTCTTTCTCGAGTCTGAGAGCAGATCGTTCCACCTCACGCTTCTCGGTTTCGATTGATCCCAGCGCCCTCTGCATGCTGGCCACGCGCTCCGCCAGCGATTGCTTATCCACCTGGGACTTCTGGAGTCGCTGGTTTAGCTCCTGCTCCTGCTCCTGTCGCTGGACCAACATCTATGCACAAAACACAGCTTTTCTTTATCACTCTTTTCTTTATCATTTTATAAGTATTTTTTTTTATAATCAGACCATACATACAGAATTTAGGCCATACATTTTAGTTCCATTTGAAATTTTGTTGGTATTTGTACCTTCACTAATGCACTTACACTCAAAAATTAAATTACTCATTAAATGAAATAATTAATATTTTACTTGATATGATGTCAAAAAACAATACATTTTTTTCCAAATTATTTCATAAGACCTGGCAATTGGTCAGCGAGACCTTGATGAAGTCAATGAGGTATGTATCTTGAAGCAAAAAAAAAAAAAAAGAAAATTTTTTTTTTATAAAAAGTTGTATATTGAGAGGAATGGTACTGACCGTGTGAGCCTGTCTGACCTGTCCCTCGACCTCGGCGCGGCGTACCTCGCTGTCTCCGAGCTCATTCTGCATCGCCTGTACACGCTCCATCAGGCCATGGTTCTGCTTCTTGGCCTCATTCAGAGCTTGCCTGCAACACACACACTCCAATATCACATCTACCGGTATGTCCACAATTCTCTAATTAATGTTCACAATTTTTTTGCAGACACCAAAAGTACAAATTTTATAAATGCCAAAGCTATAGGCATTTTAGGGATGCATAAAGTATAATGGGGTGCATAAGATGCAAAAAGGGGTTTCATTTATACACAAAAAAATGTAAAGTTAAAAATGATTTATTCTAAAATTTAACAATATAGAATAAGAGAATGGTGTGAGTGGTGTCATCTGGTGGTGTCGAGTAAAATTTAACTATAGAATAAGAGAATGGTGTGAGTGGTGTCACCTGGTGGTGTCGAGTCGTTCCTGCAGTACCCTTCTGTCGTGCTCACTAGAGGTCAGGGCACGCTGCAGCTGAGAGATACGCTCCTGCAGCTCATTGATGGTGGCCGTGCTGTCTGACAGGGTCACGTTCAAATTGTTCACCTATAACAAGAATAGATAATCTTGCAGATAATGTTATTTTTACCTTATTTATCTACATACTAAATTATATTGAACTAAATCTAATAATACCATGATGAGTGGTTCAATATCCAGTCACTGGAGCCGAAACAATAGTAGGGTTGAGAGGATGTTTTGACCAATCAGAGACCACCTAACAGATGGTTTCATAAAGTGACAATAAAAACAATGGCAGGAGATTACAAACAAGATTCTAACCTTACAAAACGTCAGAAATAGTAATATGTTTGAATTACGATTTGATTCTATATATTTAAACGAGATCAAGTAACACTTTCATGGCCAAACATCCTATCTGGGCATCCACTATGAATGACATGTGACCTTGACCCTGACTGAGGATGACCTTGACACTGACCTTGTCCTTGACCTGGTGTTCCTCTTCCTCTGACTTGGCGAGTGCGAGGCTGAGGCGGTCGATGGTGAGCTGTAGGGACTGAGCCTTGGCGTCCAGATCCTGAATCTGTCTCTGGAGATTCTCCACGCGATCCTGAAGAACCTGCCACACACAAATAACACAAATATCATTGCCATTCCACGAGGCATATTTAAACCTCAACCTGCCGCACAGAAATAACACAAATATCACTGCTATTCCACGAGGCATATTTAAACCTCAACCTGCCGCACAGAAATAACACAAATATCACTGCTATTCCACGAGGCATATTTAAACCTCAACCTGCCGCACACAAATAACACAAATATCATAGTAACGCAGGCATACAAATATCAGCATTCTTATTCATAATGTCATATTTATCCCTAAACTTATAGTTTTAAAAAATTTTCGGTGTCAACTTTTATTCAAATATCAGAACTCTATGTACTGTTCCATTGCTATTCAATGCAGATCTACCAATACTTAATGTACTATGATGTGTATTAAGGTTTCGAGGAGCAGATTAATGTAAAAATCTTAGATTATTGATATTCTATACAAGTAAACTTTTATTACCGCAAAGTGTTTTCAACTCATTAAAAACTACACATGAAAATATCGAAGTGATATTTCCATCAATATCGGACTAATGTTAGTGTTCAAGTGGCTGGCTACAGGACATCCTGACTGTGTGACTGTACATGTATATTTACCTGGTTCTTGGTGTCATTTGACTGTGTGACTGTATATTTACCTGGTTCTTGGTGTCATTTGACTGTGTGACTGTATATTTACCTGGTTCTTGGTGTCATTTGACTGTGTGACTGTATATTTACCTGGTTCTCGGTGTCATTTTACTGTGTGACTGTATATTTACCTGGTTCTCGGTGTCCTTGTCATTTGACTGTGTGACTGTATATTTACCTGGTTCTCGGTGTCATTTGACTGTGTGACTGTATATTTACCTGGTTCTCGGTGTCATTTGACTGTGTGACTGTATATTTACCTGGTTCTCGGTGTCCTTGTCATTTAGAGCCAGTTTGAGCCTCTGCAGCTCGCCTTCTTTGGAACGCTTCTCCAGCTCGCCACGAGTCACGCGGTTCTCGGCGTCGTCCAGGCTGGCTCGTAGCTGCTTCTTCTCTTCATCCAGCTTGGCTTCATTGGCCTTCTGCTTGGCAATCTTCTCCTGTAAGGTCAAGGTCAGTCAAAGGTCAAGGTCATTAGTTGATACATCCTTTTTCAGATATTGTGAAAAAATGTACAAACTCTTCAAATAATACCCCAAAATATAAAATAAAATAAAATAATAATATTTTTTTTTAAATTGCCTAATAATATTTTACAAATATTTATTTTTTAATCTATTATAGTTTTTTACATCTTCTAATGAAATACTACTATTTTGTGAAAAGCCTTACATTAAGCTGTCTGTTTTCACTTCCAGCTGCCACCAGGTTGCGCTCCAGGTTGCCCATCTTGTCGGCCATCTGTTTGCGTTCACGTTCGTTGCGTCGGATCGTCTCTTCCTGCAGCATGAGCGCAGTCTGGGCGCTCGCAAGACGTCCATCTATGCCCTTCTTGTCTGAAAACACAAAAGATCCATTACTATTTTGCATTTAACGTTAATCAACTAACTGGGAATTTATCAACTAACTGGGAACTTATCAACTGGGAATTTTATCAACTTGGATTTAAAAAAATCTAACCACGCATGCGACAAGCCACTTCTATGCAAATATGTCATTTTTTTAACAAATGTAAATGATGTATGCATAAAAAGTTGGAGGAAAATAAAGATGAGGAGAGAGATGTTATGTACCTTCCTCGGCCTCCACCAGGGAGCGCTGCAGTTGGTGCAGTCTGGCCTCGGTGCGGTCCCGATCTTCCTCCATCTCCTTCAACTGACCAGCCAAGCTACGCATCTGACAGATGGAGTCGTCCTAGCCAAACAAAACAACAAAATAATCATTCTTGTTTATTTCTTAGATTGCTTATGGTTTTGATATTTTTGATTGGTTGGAGTCTGTATTTGTTTCTTGAAATTGTTGAAAAATTGGAAACAAATTCTTTTTTACTGTCCGTCTTTTTATTCTCTCAGACTGGTTCTTGTCTTTATATTTTCGATTGGTTTAGAAGTCTGATATTTTTGTGAAATCCTATTTATCCAGCATGAAAATAACTAAATCCACAAATTTTATTAATTAGTGTGTTTCTTATTAAACATGAATACAAACCCAGGTGGACATTAGGACTATGCGATAGCCAGTTCTATATACGTCAATAAAAAAATAAACATTTTGGACTCGCCCTCCTACCACCAACGGTGGCGCCACCATCGCCTGCCCAGTTTCCCGCTCAACCTCGCTTGAGAACCACTTTGATCAAAAATAAATTTGACGCCTAAGCGGGGAGGTCGGGTGGGAAAGCACAGTCCACCTGGGTTTGTATTCATGTTTAATAAGAAACACACTAATTAATAAAATTTGTGGAGTTTCTATTAAAATGAGAATACAAACCCAGGTGGACATTAGGACAGAATCACTGATTAGGAGGAGGGTCCCAACCAACAATTTCAACTGAAACTTAGGGCGATCGGCGGCGATAGCAGTCCAAAACCTCTTCATAGTTGATACCATGTTAGGTCTGACCACTTGTATGTCTGATACTAGAGACTGAGGACTATTGCTGAGATTCCCTTCTCTTATATCCAGACAATACTTTATAGAGCCATGCATCATTGGAGGGCTAATTTCTATAGTGTAGCAACTAGGTTTCCTCTGGTAGGTACTACTAGCTCACACTAAGCACCAATCTTTAACGAGTCCACTCTTTTCACTTACCATCTAGTATAGCAAACTTATCCCGTGGGAGGTATTGTTTGCTTTACTAGTGCACCCTCAGAGGTCTTTGTTATGTGTGCATTTTCTAAGTATACTCTGCCAACCTGTTGATGGATTCCCAGAGTTGATACTACTGCACTACAATATTTGGTTTCTATTAGTAGCGCTACTAAGTCCAATTGCCTAGTAACTTCACTACTAGGGTGCAAGGTGCTATGATGCATACTAATCAGTCTAGTCCTACTCTCATGGGCTTGAGGAGTTTCACTGACTAATTAAGGCTCTTGTAACTGACTCTGACCTCTAATTTATGCACAAACTCACAAAGACCATCCTGTTGAGATCCTCTTCTAAGACTCTCAAACCCCTTGAAATCAATCCATTGTTACTACAGAAGAACCAACATTTCATCCAAATTCCATTAGTTCATCCCTGCTACATCCTTGGAGACATCCTCCTCTTCTTCCAGCACTTGTGAGTTATGTGTACATTTTAGTCAGTTACCTTCTGTTGTGACTGGGCAACTGACTGAATGGCACCCATCGGAACTTGAGAGTTATGACCCGTACCACCAGTCAGCCAGCTACCTTCCATCATGTCATACCACAACAGGACCGAGTCTTTTCCAACTGTCCAGACCTTGACTGCCAACTCTGATGAATAACTTGAAGGTGGACAGTTAGGCCCATCAGCATATGAGTAGCTACCTGGGTCAGTACTCGGAATTCCATACATCCTCATGACCATTCTTCCAGATCTGACTATGAGTAACAGCCATGAAGATATCTTCTTCCACCCAGCTTTCTGTTTCTATTGTATATATATAACATCCAGCTGAGCGAGGTTTCCTCTGATACCGTTGTTTGTCTAGATATCTGAGGATCTGCCCAATAAGGTCCTAGCCTTTACTTCCGTCCCAACCTCAATTGTATATCTGGGATATTACTTGAAGTTGGACTGTTTTGACCCATCTTACATCCAGCTGTGTGAGGTCTCCTCTGATACCGCTGTTTGTCAAGATATCTGAGGGTCTACCAAATAAGTTCTAGTCTTTACTTTTGTCCCAACCTTACCTTGTAATCTGGGATATTACTTGAAGGTGGACTGTTATGACCCATATTGCAGTTAACCATACACCATCCATGTCCCCTTTAGCCAAATTAGCCTTATGGACCATTGTATGGACTTCTTGGTATTCAGTGGAAATGACTTCCTTCAGCTTAAATGGTTTGACTGAATCTTTGAGCCCTGATGAACACCCACAGCTTTCCTTACTGTTTGGATACGGACAGAAATCTGGGTAGTTTCTTTAACGAGATCTATATCTGAACCAGTGCTTAGACTTTAAGGAACTTCCCTTGATGAGATTCCCCATCTTCTTATCAAGCATCATGGTCTTCTTACTGAGAGCTTTATTTAGCCATACTGATGTTGTGCTCTGCTACACATCTTTTCGTTTCTTGTTTGGAACTAAGGAATCTGAGTTATCCATACTGATATCTTTGTTCCTTCCAATTAGTATCTAAGCTGTACACAGTATATATATAGCAGCTTGGCCTCTTTATTTACGTCTAGCCCAAGCTGGAGCTTTGGTGCTTCAACTTTGAGTCCCATATATTTCCAATATTCTCTCCTTTAGATTAACAACTTAACCAAGAATTTGGATCTTGAGGCAGTATAAAGAAATGTTCCCGTCCGTGAGCATGTAGGGAGATTTTCAGTCCCAAAAGGCATACACTGGGAGTCACTGATATAATAACACAGGGTATTTACATTTCCTTCACGTTATCATTAGATGCGCCCACTATTGATTGCATATTATTTGCAATACATCTTCTCCCCAGAACTTCAAAATCCAACGAGATTCCACCTTTCACTGCTGGGAATGTGGTGCTTTACAGTAACAGTGTCCCTATCTCAGGAACCAATGACCATATCCTTTTGAAGCATGTTTTGTACTATTGTACTGGAATGTTCCAACCGTTCCAAACCCTAAACACACTGTAACTTAAGATACCTCCAGTGTCGCTTTCAGAATTTGCTCTCTGGTAGAAGTCATTCAATGACCTTTTACGGCATATCTATAATCTTTATATAACTATGTCCGATGGAGCCTCTCTGTAGAATAAAGGCGTCCCCATACTTGATTCTTAGCCCTCTTCAGGAGTCCTCTGTCACTACTCCCATATCACAGAAACCTCCTTTGAGAATCCTTCCATCACAACTGCAGTCCTATAAAACTGCCAGAATAAAAGAATCACTATTCACATATGAAACACTGACCTGATCAATTGTTTCAGTAGTCTTTCCTCTTAGGTAACTGTATTGGACGATTCATGTATAAATTGAACAACTCTGGATACAGCCCTTCTCAATCTAATGATCTCTGGACTGTCCCAAAAGTATGTACATCTAATCCTGCCCATACCATGCTCACTGCATCTACTATCCACTCGCATCTATCCAGAACCACTGAACACGAAAGATGTGAGTTTAGAATAATTCCTTTTAGCAATCCACTTCAAGAATGGATATTTCCACTTCAGCCACAGGTCCTTAGACCCCCTTCCAAGTGTATAAGCCACACTGCTGCAAGTAGTCGATCTTTTTCCTCAGTCCCTCACTATGCTGGCAAATAGAAATTGCCAAGGATGTCGGGTCATTTTCACACCTCTGGGATTGAATACAACTTTGGAAAACACTTGAGTCTCTTTCCAAAAACTTCTGACCTGGTCTCTCCTAGGAGCTGACATACGCCAGTACTTTTAAGTTGATCATTGCTGTCATTATGAACTTGTTCAGTAAATCATCTGATAGCTAGATCATTGTGCTAGTTCTCTACTCTCCAGATCTATTCCTTCCAGATCCAACACACACACATGCCCCCAACCCTCCTTGGAGGCACCTATGAAGGTCTGGAGATCTGTTAAGAGAAACCACTAGTGGTACTCCCACTATGGTACTCTCTAGCTGAAGCCATCACTGCAGTCTAGTCTAGGGCAGATAGTACTTATCACTGCAGTCTTGTCTCTGGCTCCTGAGATTTATCTGGCTCCTACTTCTGGTCTCTTGGGACCTTGAGCATCCAGCCTTACCGCATATTCACTCGATCCCTCCTCAGATCCTTTGATCCTCTGGTAACCAAAACTGAACTGAACTGGGATCTCAACCTCACTCTCAAAGTGAGCATTGCAACCACTGAGTTGTTGAGTACCAACTTGAAACTCCTACATCTCAGCATTGACTCATGTTGTTTTGATTCTCTTGTATACACAACATATTATTCAGCAGAATTTCATTTTACATGAGCAACCCCATTCTACAGACTTTCCTGCATTCCTGCTATGTATGCTCATTACACCAGCACAGTTCTCCATATGCCAGCCTACCAAAGAACTGCTGATTACTTAACAGAAGAACTTCAACTGAACTGAGTTGTTATTCCTCCTGTTTTCATAGCATAGTATCCAGCAAACCTTGTCTGCTCATTATGCATATACATGTACTGGACCGAGAACCTTCCTCTGAGCTGACGTGCACTCTACGGAATCCGAACTGTTCTCGTTTCCGTTGATGTTCACTTACAAGAAGCTCAGTTTTGGGTTAGGTTATCATATTCTGTAACTTGTAAGTCTTAGTACAACAACCCACTAATATCTCATTCTATTTCAAAGTGTTGAAAGAACCAATTGCTTACTGATTCACCACACTTATTACTTCATTGCTTCCATATCATAACATTTTGGATAAAATATTTATCCCGATGTTACCAATCTTAACCTTCAGGTTTGCATTGCTTCAACTAACGATAAATTAATACCATTTATTCGTTTCATGTACTCTTCACAGTACCATATGAATCTTGGCAACGCATGTAACATCTGACAGGAAACTTCTGATGCACTTCTGAAACTTGACCCCAAGTATCAGGCCAGAATTGTTACTACTTATGATTGAAAAACTCATTAATGAGTAATTTGAACCATATTTCATATCAGCAATGGCTTTTCATCATTTGATGATCACTTGTGGATCACCCAAACTTTATTTAATTTCATAACCAGTCCTTTCCAGTTATAGAAGTTAAATTCCATCTGTATGAATTGAACTTCATGCCTCAATCCTTTACTCTTGAAGGAGCAACACTTAATCAATCAACTGGACTTCAGTTTTGTATCAGCAGAAAACCTAGCCTGACACACCTGCGTGGTAGGCTAGCATTCTGCCACTGAGCCACCGATGCTTCCATTTAAGTTTCTCAGTGCATCTTTTCCTTCCTCATAGCAAACATAAATACATCCAATCTAGACTATTCCATGGAGTTTAGAAAAGGATACCAACATTCTGTACTGTTCCCTTTCCTACAATTCAGACTACTTTAATGATACTTTGAAACATTCACTTGTAATCTCAAATCTGGCCAATACCAACTCTATTCCCATGTAGTCTTGTAATTTACATTGGATTCTAACTCTGAGATAATTTTCTCCAATAGTGTTGTATTATACTCTGTGTTCAACAAAGCACCGTATTAAGTTACAACATTGAAATCAATCCTCTGAATAATTCATTGCAGTTGACTGAATTGCCTGTCATTCTCAAGTTATCTTGAAGTGAATATCTAGTCGATAAATCACATTCATCAATTTTACCTGAAGAGTTATTTCAAATAAAGAAACCCTTCAAGTAACAATACACTAATTCATATGAATTTTGTCTAACCAAGAATTCTTCCCAGTTGGTTAAATTCAACAGTTGACTGAATTTTATTTTAAAAAATTCAAATAGTTTTGAAATGTTTCACATCAAACACATAAATCACATGTATTTGACACATTGTCTACACATGAATGCTCCACAGTTAACTGAATTCACCAGTTGACTGAATTCTATTTAATCTTCCAATTATTTGTAGAATTATCTCACAAAACTACAAACAATTGACATGTTTAAGACCTTTTGTCTAACAATGAATTTTCAACCGTTTCCTGAATTCTACAGTTGATTGAATTGTTTAATTTTCCATTTATCTTGGAAACCATATTCAACAGTTGACTGAATTCTACAGTTGACTGAATACTACAGTTAACTGAATTCCCACTGACTGAATTCTGTTTAAATTAAAAATAGAAAATGATTTTCTCCATATGAAAAATCAATCACCTACAAGCCAGCGGTCACCCATCCCGGTATTAACCAGGCTCGATGTTGCTTAACCTCAGTGATCAAAAGAAATTTGGAGCGTCCATAGCAAGTGGCTACAAACTCATAACTCTTTCATTCTTTGATTTTCATTATATCTTCCTTTAAAATTATCAAATTATTTATCAGATCATGTTTTCGAGTAAAACTATAATCAAAAGACTATCATTTGTAGATTATTTCTTTTGATTTTGAACTTTACCCACAATTCCTCGCTCACTTCCGGTTTCGTATTTCTACTTCCGGTGAACGATTTTCTTCTCTCGAACATGTTTTCGACTCCAAAACCTACTTAATTTATCGAACCGAATCTTATCCAACCGATTCTGATCAATTTTCCATGTTTTCTACGCAGAAAACAAAGAATTCACCTCCGAGGTCGTGTCGACCTCAGTACTATCTCGCTCGTGACTTTGTGAGCGATAATACATTAAGATAAAAAATACGCAGTAAATTTCTTTCTTTTGCTTCTCAAACCCACCAAAATACATGGCGGGCTATCCCTGAAGCCATTTAAGCAATAAAATTCTTATTTATCTACAAAAACCAGAAAACTTTCGTTATTCTCGTCCCACCGAGAGCCGGCCACGAGATTTCAACTCGCGCTGCTCCGTGAGCGACAATGCAAGTATTTTACTTCTGCGTATTTAATTTCTTCTCTTTTGGAGTAAATACGAGCCAAATATTATGGCGGAGTGCTCTCTGACATCTATAAGGTAGAAATAATAATAATTTACCTTCTTCACGAACCAATTTGTCAACAAACCCAACTACTACGTCTTTTCCGGTTGTCTGACAGCCACTTTTGGTCGTAAGAGCTCTCCTTTCCTCACGTAAGCGTCCTTCTTGCTCTGAAAAGACATATTGCTTAAACTTTTCATTAAAAAACCAGCTTATTCTGAAATAACTCGCATAAAAATCGCCAACCGTCCTGTTGGTTGGCGTCAAATTTTAAAAGTGGTTCTCAAGCGAGGTTGAGCGGGAAACTGGGCAGGCGATGGTGGCGCCACCGTTGGTGGTAGGAGGGCGAGTCCAAAATGTTTATTTTTTTATTGACGTATATAGAACTGGCTATCGCATAGTCCTAATGTCCACCTGGGTTTGTATTCTCATTTTAATAGAAACTTTATTCCTATTAATTCTAAGCATACCCTCTCTCTCTCAGATGTAGCGAGCTGTTGAACAAAGTCCCTGAGTGCCGCACGGACGGCCTCGGGGTCGATGTCGGCCACAGAGAATGATTGGTCGAGCCTGGATGGTGACATGGATCGTCGTGTGGGGCTGAGGGATCGGGAGCGGTCCGGGGATCCGGTACGTGGGATGGGGCTGCCACGACCCTCAGTGGTGGTGGCGTACGTGTTCTCAAATCCTGCAATCATACAAAAACTGAAAAATCTAAATCTGATCCAATTTTCATACTTTATCTCATGAAATATTAAAGTCTGAACTCTAAACTTCGTGATCAGATGTTAATATCCATCATAATACTCAAACATAAATTTCTGTGCAATTTTAAATAGACAAGTCTTTTGACATGCAAACTTGGGTCATAGTAGTAAAATAAAGGTTGATTTATTTGCGATTTCATGAAAGCTTTATATATAAATCATGGTGCTTAGTAATTGAGTGGTAGTGACCTTTGGTTGGTGAGGAAGGTCGACTACGGCGTGGACTGGGGCTGCGGCCTCGCATGGGGCTACCGGAGCGGGGCATGTCCTGACGGAACCCGATGGTACGCCTCAGGCTGGAGTGGATGCTGCTCATCTTAAACTCCACGTCTCTCTTGGCGCCCTCTACCCGCGCCAGCTGAGCCTCTAGGGCATTCACACGACCTTCAGAGCCGCTCAGCTTCAGCTTGAGGTCGTTGATATCAGCACCCAGGCCCTCAGCTTGGACCTCTAGGTTGCGTCTCAAGTCTTCTAGCTTGCGCTCATTCTTGCGGCTGTCCTCGAGAGCGCCACCTAGGTCCTTCTCTCTCAAAACAACCTCATCCTCAAACTCGGCCATCTTGCGCTGCATGTTGGCCAGCTCCTTGCGCAAGGCTTCACGGCTTGCCTCGGTCTCAACAAGCTGAATAAATATAAAGATAAAGATAATTATACTTTCCATCGATTATTTGTAGAAGAAACATTAGCTTTAAGCTGGTTATCGATGACAACAGCATAACAAATGTTTGGTGTGAATATTGCAAAACATTTCTCAACATCTCATTTCTTTTGTCAGTATTCAAATTTCAGTTTTGATGTAATGTTTGTTTACTGGTAAAATATAGTTGATATAATATAATTTATTATTTTTAAAATGGTTTCTCCTTTTCATTTTCTAAAATGAATATTATTGATAAATATCTCTGAAAATAATAATTCTGGAGTAAAATAAGAAAGATGGAATCAAAACACTGACCCTTTGTTTGAGGGCAAAGTTCTCCCTACGAGACTCCTCGTCCTTCTGTTCATCGTGAGCAACGCGAGCTTGAAGGTCATTGACCTCCTGACCTAGTTTGACACGCTCTCCATCCAGCATCTTGGCCTGGCGCCTGAGATCCTGGAGTTCCCTGCGAGCCTCGAGACGAGCTTTCTCCACCTCGCGGAGACTGGTCCTCAGGTCTCCAGCCTCCTTCTGGATGGCTGCCTTCTGCTCCTCCAGAACTGGAACAGCACACGCATATCATTAACTAATATACCTCCTTCTCAAGGTCAACCAAGGTCATAAACTCATCTCCTTTGTTTGTTTAAGTAAATTTTAAAAGATGGAAGTGAATTTGAAAGGATGGAAGTAAATTTTATAAGATGGAAGTAAATTTGAAAGGATGGAAGTAAATTTTATAAGATGGAAGTAAATTTGAAAGGATGGAAATAAATTTTATAAGATGGAAGTAAATTTTAAAAGGTGGAAGTGAATTTTAAAAGATGGAAGTGAATTTTGGAAGATGACCTAATATTTTGGTTGACCATTTTTATGAGCTTGATTTTTCCAGTTGATTCACAGTTGATTTACGGTTGATTTTACAGTTGATCTAATCTTGACTTTATGGTTTTCACACTGCAGGGAAACAAACTTATTTTTCTAATCTTTTTATTTTGTTTTTTTGCCCAATCATAGCAAAAAAATCCCTAAGAGGCAAGGTTCATGGAGAGCATACAATGATATATGGTACGTACCTCCTCCTCTCTGCTTGGAGTCGGCAAACTGCCTGTTGAGTTCGATCTTTTCTCCCTCGGCCTTCTTGATGGTGTTCCTGAGCTCAGCAGCGGTCTTCTGGACGGCTTCCTTCTCGCGGACCTCCTCATTCACCGAACGCTTCAGTTCCATGACCTCCTTACGCATCAGCTCACGGTTCTCCTCACCTGATCAACACACAAATATAATATATAAAGTAATGAAGTCTTCATTTTCTTTAAATATTTTTTCAGTCAATTTACATCCAGCTGATATAGCTCAATTGTTAGAGTATTCGCCTTGGTACCAAGTGATTCCTGGTTCCAATCCCAGCCATTTACTATCAGGAATCACTGCTACCTTTTTTATCAAGAATATTATTTTCCTACTTTCAATTTCTCAAGAAATAAGGAATTTATTTATGACAAGTCTCATCACCAGGAACAAAATACATAAGTTTAACAATCATAACTGGTAAAGTTAAAAAAATTTTTTTTACTAATTGTGAAATGGCACAGATCAACATTAGAACTCAATCCGACTTATAATATTCAAATAATATTTTCATCTGCATGATGATCCTGATATTTGAAAACTTTGCTAAAGACAGGAAAATGATTTTTTGCCGGTTGTGAATGTTGATGAGAAAGAAACTGCATATTTTCCCAACTAAATATCACCACAAAGATGTCAAATTACCTAGTCTTCTTGATTGATTCTGAACATTCAATAACTTGGAAATCAATGGCGACAAGACTTCCAATGTTTCCCCAGAGAGGGCGCCACCGACTACACCCTCAACCTCATCCAGATTCAGACCAGAATCTTCCAGAATGTGTTCATTGCTTGTTTGTATTTCTTTATCTACAGTCACAGCTTTAAGTTTCTCTTTTGGCAAACTCATTAAACCTGTGACATCCAAACTCTGGTCAAAACTGATCAGATTTTGCTTCAGATTCATTTGTGTTTCCCTTTCTATTTCTGTCACAGTCTGAAGCTCAGTTTTCTTGGAAGGATATAGACTTCTTGCAGTGTTTTTGGCATGACGAGAGTTATTGTAGTTCCTGATGTTGTTGAGTTGTGGCAGCACCTGCGCCTGAGGCAGGGATACTGTATCCTTCCCCTTCAGTATAGGAAATGCCATGGAGCTAACACTACTCTGCCGAGACATCACTTCCGGAATTATCCTCGATTCCACATCTTGCGTACGCTCCGTAACGAAAGATACTGTCTGATATTGGTCGAAACTTGGTGCGAAATTCTGGAGCGGAGAATCAAACTGTAGAATCTGAGATTCCAATTTGCGAAGATTTTCAGAAGAAATACCGGATTTTCCGGCGACACTGTCTTTGCTGGAGAGTGATTTATCTTTGGTGTTCTGCTGAGGGTCTGGCTTCTGACCATACTCTAACATGGGTCCTCTGGCCTTCAGCTGGGTTACGCTTCCATACGACTGCGAAAAGCTACCACCATCTCTCATATCTTGAAATAAACTCTTGCTTTTTTTACTTTCCAGTCTGAATTCTTCGCCGTCAACGTAGGGGATTATTTGTTCCTCGATGGATTCTAACCATTGGCTTTTTTCAACCTGACTCACTGCCATCTGTAAAAGTGTCAAACTTTCTTTTTTCCCGTTCTCATCATTAAGATTTGTATTTTCCTCTTTCAGTTTTTCCGTTCCTGATCCTGTTTTTGTTTCTTTAGCACCTCCATGATGAACATCAACAGGAGTGACATCTACCAGAGTCTTGTTCCCTTCATCTTTTGTATCATCTGACAAAACCGTTTTATTTTTTATCTCCTCACCCGAGTCACCATTTTGAGATTCAGTTTCTGCTAGATGCTCAGAGTTCCCATTTTGAGATTCAGTTTCTGCTAGATGCTCGGAGTCAGACTCTCCTTCCAATAATGGCGAGGGATCTATTTCTGGAGAGGGAAAAAAACTCTCCACGTCTTTTTGTTTGGATGCACAGCCAAACAAATTCCTGAGGATGGATTTCCTTCTCCCCTTTCTTTTTACTTTACTTCCCATTTTACTATTTTAGGAATATCCGAAAAGTACAATCACTATAAAACGTATCAAATGTTTTATAGGTCAACTTATTTTCATTCGAAAAAAAAAAAAAATCGAAAATAAATAAAAAAATTTCAGTTCTTAATATTTAATTCTTAAATGTATGATTCAATCCATAAGTTGTCTTTGATCAAAATAGTATTCCTGTCTTCACGGAATATGAAGTAAGCAACTGCGAACTCAATCCTGCATGGTCGAAAAATAAATATGAGAGTCCAGCATATTGCTCATCATAATCAATAGTGACCCACATGAGATGTATAAATATATTGATCTCAGTCTCACTCACGAAATAGTCCACATCTACGGATGCAGTACCTGGAAATCTCCACAACTTAGACAAAATATTTAACTCCACTTACAAAGTGGTATTGCAATGTAAATTTGTGAAAATATTAAACTTCAGACACAAAATATGTATCCATGTAAATGTATATCTTCATCCAATCATAAATCTTCGCTATAAAATGTTCATTTACTCCTCAAGGTGTGTTGTTATTTAATATGTTTAAATATTGCATCCAGTCTGTGTAGGAAGTGAGGTTCTCCTTTAATAAAGTCAACAAATATTCCATGCAAAATGCAACAACAACATTCAATCCCACTTTGTTTATATCTGAATAGATGTTGGAATATTTAGTTGTCACTAGAGTCCATCTTGTGATAATACTTGGTGCTGTAGCTTGTCTCAATATATAAATCTGCAGTGTCCAGTCAGACTGTATTAACCGTGATATATAATGACTATACAAGGCCTGTCTTAGTACATGGATCCGCAGTGTCCAGTCAGACTGTATTAACCGTGATATATAACTACAGTGTACTGTACATCATCACCAACCAATCCTGGCAGCATTTCTAAAGACATCTGTAGTAGTATATATCTGTAAAATCAAGATCCTTGGGCTATTAAACTTTTAGCCCAGTCCACTGTCTATATTTGGCAATCGAGACAGAATTAAAGAGGTTGTCCCTTTCTGTTGCATAAACTTCTTTACTGAACTCTAATCAGCCATTAAATGCGAAAATCTCATAACATTTTCCAGCCACTGCATTTGAGTCTGTATAAGTCTTGTTAAGTTGAAAATCTTTTAAAATTTAAAAATATTTCAACATAGTATGTGCTGCCATGTTCGAAAGGTTCCTGACTGTTTGTAAACTTGGTTGCTGCCTATGATATGTTTGCAAATACGTGCAGCCAATCTAAGCATATACTAAGCCCAGATTTGCTACTTCTAAGTCATCTTAGACATACTTCATGATAATTGATATTTGTTGGCAAATCTCTGCTTGTCATACAAATAGGTAATGTAACTTCATGTAACTAATTGGACAAAACTTCATGCCCACAGAAGGCTCTGAAGGGTTTTATCAGATTTCAACTTAATGAATGTTGGCCAAGTTTGAGGCTCTTGTGGGTATTAAAGTTTTATATTATTCAAACACTATTAAATACCTCCTGAATTCAACATGTCTAAAAAGGTATATAAAAAAAGACTTGAACAAGTTATGAAATCTATGAAATAAATGAGTTTGCCAATTTAAAGATATTTTCAATTTAGCAATCAATTGAGCCAGAGAAAAGTTTTGGTTTTTGACATCCATGATAAGTTATTATGTCTGAATTCCATAAAAGTAAACACAACTCAAGATTCTTACTGTAAATCATTGTGGAGATCAAGTATATTCCCATGCGGTAGTTGACTCACTTTAAATATGTGTTTATTTATTTAAACACTGATTGAAACTCAAAAATGTTTTGATCCGATGGCGACTACATTATGCAATATGCAAATATTAGCCACAAAATCTATTTCTATAGTTTCTTCTGAGGCTTTCATAATAATCTACTTCAATTAAAAGAATGTATTAAGTTGTATACAGCTTTAAGGATATGCAAATATTAACCATGAAATCTATTTCTATATTACTTGCTGAAGCTTTTATGACAATCTACTTCAATTAGAAGAATACATGAAGTTGAAGAGGTCCCGGAGTTGGCAATATTCCATGTGCAGGATTTAGTCTGGTTCTCCAGGTTTCTGGTATAAGCTGCTTACTGGTGCAGGTGGACATACACACTGCCAAATACAGGCCAGGATTTACACAAGTTGCCTAACAAGTGAACAGCTTTAAGGATTTATTGCAAAAATATTGACAAAACTTGTTCTGAATTCTGAAATGTTATGAATTTGTTCTGGCACCTGCTCAAATTAGAAGTGCCACCTATTGGTGAAAAACTGAACTATCATCTGAATTCCAGCACAAACTGGAACAGTAAATATTTAATGAATATTTGTATGTGTGCAATGCTTTATCGCTATCAGAATTCATATCTATCCTCTCCAGCTCAAAATTCATACCCAATATTTCTGAATAAAAAGGCATAAATTCTCAACCATCAATAATACCTATAACTTCTATATATCTATCAATTATACATGATTGAGCGAGACAGTTTTTGCTATTTGTCTGGCACATAAGTTCTGTCAATCAAAATCCTGATCACACTGACCTCTATCTGACATTCTAATGATCTCCAGTCCTTCTATGATTCAAATGGAGTAGTTTTTTTTTGTATTTTTACCTCACCTGTTTTCCCTGAGACCATCACCGAGCTAATATTTTCTAATTCGGGCAAAATAAATATTTTCTGATCAACCATGACATTCTTCCTCACTTACGAATCCACTACATTCCCAAGCACCATCTAACATGGACACCGGTGGACTTTCACCGATTCAACCCTCAACATTTTAGAGAGATTCCCAAGCCCCAATTGATGCAGGATAATTGAGATGCCATTTAATGCAGTATAACTGAGATCTCACCTTCGCGGATGGCATTTAATGCAGTATAACTGAGATCTCACCTTCGCGGATGGCATTTAGTGCAGTATAACGGAGATCTCACCTTCGGGGATGACATTTAGTGCAGTATAACTGAGATATCACCTTCGCGGATGGCATTTAATGCAGTATAACTGAGATATCACCTTCGCGGATGGCATTTAATGCAGTATAACTGAGATATCACCTTCGCGGATGGCATTTAATGCAGTATAACTGAGATCTCACCTTCGCGGATGACATTTAGTGCAGTATAACTGAGATCTCACCTTCGCAGATGGCATTTAATGCAGTATAACTGAGATCTCACCTTCGCAGATGGCATTTAATGCAGTATAACTGAGATCTCACCTTCGCGGATGGCATTTAATGCAGTATAACTGAGATCTCACCTTCGCAGATGGCATTTAATGCAGTATAACTAAGATCTCACCTTCGCGGATGGCATTTAATGCAGTATAACTAAGATCTCACCTTCGCGGATGGCATTTAGTGCAGTATAACTGAGATCTCACCTTCGCGGATGTCATTTAGTGCAGTATAACTGAGATCTCACCTTCGCGGATGGCATTTAGTGCAGTATAACTGAGATATCACCTTCGCGGATGGCATTTAATGCAGTATAACTGAGATCTCACCTTCGCGGATGGCATTTAGTGCAGTATAACGGAGATCTCACCTTCGCAGATGGCATTTAATGCAGTATAACTAAGATCTCACCTTCGCGGATGGCATTTAATGCAGTATAACTAAGATCTCACCTTCGCGGATGGCATTTAGTGCAGTATAACTGAGATCTCACCTTCGCGGATGTCATTTAGTGCAGTATAACTGAGATCTCACCTTCGCGGATGGCATTTAGTGCAGTATAACTGAGATATCACCTTCGCGGATGGCATTTAATGCAGTATAACTGAGATCTCACCTTCGCGGATGGCATTTAGTGCAGTATAACTGAGATCTCACCTTCGCAGATGGCATTTAATGCAGTATAACTAAGATCTCACCTTCGCGGATGGCATTTAATGCAGTATAACTAAGATCTCACCTTCGCGGATGGCATTTAGTGCAGTATAACTGAGATCTCACCTTCGCGGATGGCATTTAGTGCAGTATAACTGAGATCTCACCTTCGCGGATGGCCCTGTTGGCCTCGATGAGGTCTCTTCTGATGGTGTCTCGGGTTTCCTCGGCCATCTTGAGTTGGACCTTGAGTTCGGCGACCTCACGCAGAGCACCTTCTTTTTGGCGCTGAAGGTCGGCAATCTGGTTGTTAAGGTCTTTCAAGTCCTTCTCGTGCCCAACCCTGCAAATAATTAATAAAATCGTTAATCGATTAACGTAAGAAGAAACCAAATTTAGCTTTGAAAATAAAGTGCTGCCCTCCATTGTACTTGCTATTAATACCTTAATTGCATTATATTATCTAATTCCATTATTTTTATAATCTACCAGAAAATTAAAGCAAGTGTCTTTATTTCAGAATGAGCACTAGTGTCTTTATGTTGACGTGTCAAAATTCCATAACTGTCTTTCTATTCTTCTAAATGATTCCAAAACTGATAAATATTTTTTTTTGTTCATGCATTTGCTGCCAAATACTAATGCACTCCCTTCACAGCATACCGAATGGCAGTCATAATATCAGCTGTCATGTCTACTAACCTATCCCAGCATGCAATTTTACATGGCACAAGAGACACCTGGTGGATGACAAATGTTGACATTCAAGCAGTGAGAATTACACAATTTCATTTTTGAAGCTGGTGTATAAAAGTAGCACCTTTCTTTGCACTCGGTCCTGGTGTCGTAACTACTTGATTATTGTTTGAACTTCAATCATTAAAATATCTAAAGGCTCCATGTGAACAGCCTTGTACAAATACTTAGTACGAACAGCACATGAAACCGCAAGTTTGGAATGAGATTCAATTAAAATCTCACACAGCCCTGATTGAAAGTAAATAATGCTAGATCCCTTATAATCCGGGTCAAGGTATTAAGGTTTGATTGCAGCAGACTAGCAGTGCCCCCTAGCAGCATTTTTCTGTATTAACTCCTTTGTTCAATTTAGTGTCTATTTCTATACATAGTTGGTTCTGTGAAAGAAATACCTTAACATACATTGTTGATAACTAAATGTAAAGTAACATAATATGGAAACCTTTAAATGTGTAAAGAAACAAAGTTTTCAAAACTTTATGGTTGTTGGTTTGAACTAGGGTAGGTAGGTAAATCTGAAACAAACTTCTTTTTTTTCTGCCTTGAGAAAGAGTTGCAGTAACTTACACAGTCTCTTCAAAGTCGTTCTTGAAGTTCTTGAGTTCGTTCTGGAGGGCGTTGATGGTGGTTCTGTCCTGCTCCTGTTTGGAGATGGCGTCACGCTTGAGGCGATCATAGTCCTGGTTGGTATCATTCAGCTCGCGTACCACGTTGGTCAGCTTCTCGGCCAGCGTGCTCTTCTCCTGTTCTACCAGCGACAGAGCCTGAAACATCAACACAGAATGACCATCTCTCTGGGAAAATGTTTGACCTCTGTGGAAATGTTTGACCTCAGTGGAAATGCTTGACCTCTGTGGAAATGTTTGACCTCTGTGGAAATGTTTGACCTCTGTGGAAATGTTTGACCTCTGTGGAAATGTTTGACCTATGTGGAAATGTTTGACCTGTGTGGAAATGTTTGACCTATGTAAAAATGTTTGACCTCTGTGAAGATGTTTGACCTCTGTGGAAAGGTATGACTTCAATACAAACTTTTGTTTATCCAAATTAGGACCATATATCTAAATCAAAAATATTTTCTGGGATAACTGTGAACAAACATTTGATTTCAATTCAAATCTATCATTTCTTTAAAAATCTATCATCCCTGTGCAAATCTGTCATCTCTAAACCAGAATAAAACTATCCATCAAAATCAGTGATATCAGAACAAATACAAGATATCTGACAGGATATATTCTTACATATCTCTCATCTCTAAACCAATCTACCATCTCTACATAATCTATTGATAAGTCCGAGTGGTCTCTCTACCAACACAGGATGCCTAACAGGACATTTCCATGTGTATGGCATTTCTAATACAGACAGCGATAGCGTTGTGACTGACCTGTTGCTTCTCGTTCTCGGCGAGCAGCAGAGAGTCGTCTCTCTCCCTCTGGAGGGCGATGATTTCGTTCTGGAGCTCCTCGTTGGCGCGGTCGTTGTTGTTGGCCACCTCTTCCTTCTCCATGGCGTGGTGGTGCAGGATGTCCTCCCGCTGCTGCTCCATCTCAGCTCGCATGTTATCCTGCAAGCAATAATATGGATTAATAACATCGTTAAAAATCAATACTACAATCAGGAATCAGGAATCAATAATAGTCAAAAATCAATACCACAATCAGGAATCAATATGATAGTCAAAAATCAATACCAGTCAGGCATCGATAAGGTAGTCAAAGATGAATATGACAGTTATGAACTGATAAAATAGTCCAAATTCAAAGTGCTAAATAGTTCATGGTTGTATCATTTCCAGGTAAAAAGTGAAAAGCTAAGCAATGAAAAAAAAATTCTTAAGAATAAATACTGACCAATAAACTATTTTAGGAAGGATTTTACTGTCCGACTGTATGTTTTTATTATTGTGGCCATGTTACCTTTTCTTTGGCCATCCTCTCGACGTCCTCCTCGTGGGCCTGCTGTTCCTGTTTGAGCGCCATCTGGAGGTCCTTCTCGGTCTGCAGCAGTTTGTTGGTGAGGGATTCCTTAGCTCGCTCGTGTTTCTCACACTCCACTTCATGCTCCTTGCGAGTACGCACAATGTCGGCTACAAACAAGTACACACAAACTTTTGTTAAAAAACAGCTAGTTAAATAGAAAATTTTCTCATCATATTGATGTCCAGTGGAAACAAGTACATGGAAGGTACAAAATTTGGCCATAAATGCCCTGTTAAACAGAATTGATAATTTTTCATATTGATGTCCACAAAAACCAAGTATGTAGAAATTCAACTATTTTCTCATCAAGGAACAGTTGAAAAGAATTTTTGTTCCATACTGATATCTGCTAGAACCAAGTCTGTAAAAAGTCAATTTTGTCAAAAATGCCCAGTTCTCAATGGCCCATACCAGACCCAAGCCTTGTTCTCAATGGCCCATACCAGACCTAAGCCGTTTTCTCAATGGCCCATACCAGACCCTAGCCTTGTTTTCAATGGCCCATGCCAATTATCATTTCATATCATTTCATTAATATTTTATCAGATCCCGATTGAGGTCAGGGAGGATGTTAGTCCTTGCGTACTGACCTTGGAGGTTTTCCTTCTTCAGGATGAGTTCCTGGTTCTCGCCCTCCAGCTGTTCCTTGCGGTTCTCCAGCTGAGCGTTGAGCTGCTGGGCCTCGTACAGAGTGGTCTCCAGGCTGTCCTTGTCTGACTTGTAGCTGGCGATCACCTCGCTCTGCTGACGATTCTCACGCTCCGAAGCTGTCAGCTGCGTCCCCAGGGTGCCCTGTAACAAGCCATAAATATCTGATGTCAGGGCTCAATCTTAACAATTAAGAATCATCATCTACGAAGAAAATATACTGTTGAAAAGACTTAAATTATTGAATATGTTTTATGAGATACCAAAAGATGAAATTTGGCTTTTAAAGGGTCATACATACTTATAACGTTAAAAAATACCAGTTAACGATGTAATTCCTGAGCGTATTATAAATCACAAAACTACGCTTTGAACAGGCTTGCCTGATTTAGCGCTATACAAGTATTTTATTATTATTATTATTACCCTAGATATTGAAATCACTGTCACAACCATTTTCACTCATTCATGGCAAGTGTTACATAAATGATGGGATGCCTGTTGGCTTTAACCAGACTTCTAGAACAGTACTGTTAGTTATACTGCAAGGGCTTGGAGTGCCCACAAGACATAAGTGGAGCTGCCAACATGAAAAATCAAATCAAATGCCAATGAGAATGAGTGGTGTGGCCAACATAATAAATCAAATACTGACCACTTCACGGGTGAGCTCTTCTTTTTCCTTGGCGATGCGCACGATTGTGTCACTCTGTCTCTCCACCTCCTTGCGGGCGGCAATCAACTCCTCCGCTAGCGCTGTCTTCTGGCGAACTGTACCGTTCAACTGCTCTGTTAGCTCTCCTATTAAAATAATTTAAATTAGTATTCAGCCTACTGCTGATTTTACTAAAGAGAAAACCTATTCAAATATTTCTAGCAAACACTATTTTCCTTAACCATGATTTCTTTGTCCGAATTTGCAATAAAATATAAAATTGAGAAAAGTACACAACTTCTTACTACCTTTCTCCCCCCTCCCCCTTTCTCCCCAATATACTTACCTTTGTCCTTGTTGCGCATCATGTTTTTTCCCCTAACTAACCCCTCCCCCTTTCCCCCTCCCCCATACTGACCTCTGTCCTTGTTTAGCATCATGATTTCTTCCTCCCTCCCCGTTCCCCTTTCTCCCCCCTTTCTCTCCCCTCCCCTTTCCTCTCCCCTCCCCTTTCTCTCCCCCGTACTGACCTCTATCCTTGTTGAGCATCATGATTTCTTCCTCCCTCCCCGTTCCCCTTTCTCCCCATTTTCTCTCCCCTCCCCTTTCCTCTCCCCCGTACTGACCTCTATCCGTGTTTAGCATCATGATTCTTCCTCCCTCCCTGTTCCCCTTTCTCCCCCCTCCCCTTTCCTCTCCCCCGTACTGACCTCTATCCTTGTTGAGCATCATGATTTCTTCCTCCCTCCCCGTTCCCCTTTCTCCCCCCTTTCTCTCCCCCCTCCCCTTTCCTCTCCCCTCCCCTTTCCTCTCCCCTCCCCTTTCTCTCTCCCGTACTGACCTCTATCCTTGTTGAGCATCATGATCTCTTCCTCCCTCCCTGTTCCCCTTTCTCTCCCCTCCCCTTTCCTCTCCCCCGTACTGACCTCTATCCGTGTTTAGCATCATGATTCTTCCTCCCTCCCCGTTCCCCTTTCTCTCCCCCCTCCCCTTTCTTCTCCCCCGTACTGACCTCTATCCTTGTTGAGCATCATGATTTCTTCCTCCAGGCGCTCACGGGTCTGTTCCGTCAGCTCCAGAGTATGACTCACACCTACAACAAATAAACAAAATATGTCACCCACTAGAATACATTGATCAATAAATTGTATTTTTTTATGTTTTTTCTCAAACTGTCTGAGAAAATCAATGGACAAAATATTTTATCTGGTAAAAGCTGTGAAATTTGGGCATATTTAAAGGGACAGAGTACAAGGGGTATTTCATACATACCCATTTTCTCGTTATCAATCTCCATTTTCTCCTGTTCCACTCGTACGAGCTCCTCCCGTAAACCAAACTTCTCCTGTTCCACTGCCTGCTTCTCTCCCAGCAGAGATCCCTTCTCAGCCTCCAGCTGTATACATATATACATTCCAGAATTAATCAAACGTAAAGGTCTCAGGTAATAAAATGAATATATATATATGCTAATGCCAAGCACTGACGATTTGAGACATATGAATATGCAAATATTGAGTGATGATGATGATGATGATGATGATTTATAAAGCGCATACACAAATCATTAATGGGGCAAGATAGCGATCTGCAATCGGCTTTTAACAAAAATAACTTAGTATGATTGCAACAGGTCTCTGTGCATCAATATATATATATGTGAATATCTGAGGTACACTCTGGCTATAGTGACTAAGTGGTTTAGTAGTGAGTGGTAGGGGCTGACCTGCATGATGATCTTGTTGAGTTCTATCTTGTCCTGCCCGAGTCCCTCGTTTAGGGCCTGCATCTTCAGCAGAGCGTCCCTGAGGCTGGCCTCCTCAGCCTTCGCCTTGTTGATCTCCAGCTCCAGCTCGGCCTTATTGAGCTCAGCCTTGGAGAGAGCCTCGGAGACCTCGGCACGCTCCGCCTCCAGCACCTCCTTCGATAGCAGCGTCTTGTTGAGCTCCTCCTTGGTGTTGACGAAGTCCTCGCGTGTCTTGGACAGCTTTCCTTCGATCTGTTCTATCACCTTGTTGCACCGCTCATTCTCCTTGATCTGCCGATCCTTGTCCTTTGTGACGTCATCCTTCTCGTCTTCCAGGCTGTCTCTCTGCCGCTGGATCTCCGAGTTTGCTGCCTGTAGCTTCTGGTTTTCGCTCGTCAGGCCGTCAATCTGTTCATTCAGGGACTGTCGCACCTTCTCTAACTGCTGGCGCTCCCCGGTGGCAAGATCAAGTGTTCCCTTCAGACGATCCTGAGTCCTCTCTGCATCCTGTTTAGCACGGTGACTGATAAACAAATGCATAATCATAAGTTTACATGCATTTATGTATATAGTAAATAGAAAAAAAAAATTTTTAATCAAAAAAACAATTTTTAATCAAAAAATATATATATTTTCCTTTATATTGTGATAATTTGATCTATATTTTCTGCGATTGACTTACGCATTATCTCTATCTTCCTTCACTTCCAGGACTTCGTTCTCCAGCTGTCGGCGTGAGTTCTCTACATCATCAATATGTTTACGCAGGTTAACGGTGTGGTCTTTGGTTGCGGTCAGCTTGGCTCGCAGCTCACTCACCTTCATAACAACATCACAACATTTTATATTTGATATCTTGCTTCAAAGTTTTATATTTTTTCTTCCAAATTTTATATTTTTAATCTACAATGGACCCAAGCAAAGATTATCTTTCTGGTCATGCCATTCATCTTTACTCATCTCAATCCTAAATTAATTGGCCAGGGTGATTAGCAATCTATATATTTATTTCACAATTCTACAGGTAGGTGGCAGCATTAGTGTCAGTGCTCACCTGCAGCTGTCGTTTATTAAGCGCAGCCTGCACTGCTGAGTATGTAGAATCTGCGAAGCCTGGTGACCTCTGGGGAGAGGCTGACCTTGACCTACGACCTTTAGGTTGTGTCTTGAGGGGTGAGGATGGACGGAGAACTGAAGTGGACAGTTCTGGGTCACCAGAGTCATCCAAAACGGACTGATCGGCATCAGCGATAACCTGAAATCATCAAACGTAAATCTAGCACATTTTTTCACAACTTGACCCTTTTTTTTATTTTAAGGATCATCTGTTCGAAGATTTTCAGAAGGATTAAAAGGGTATGCAGAAAATTTTACAGAATATTTTTAGACAATTTTAAAACTTTTTGCAAAGATTTTTTGAAGGATCAAAAGGATATGCCGAACATTTCCCAGAATATTTTTAAACAATTTTCAAAAAGACTAAAAGTGAAGATGTCTAACCTCCTCAGCGATACGTCGAAGTGCTTCGTGCATGCCCTGGATCTCCTCGCGCTCTGCAGGATCCAGGGTTCCTGGTGGGGAGAACACTGTAGCATCGACGCTGTCTCCACTAGCCGGCACTCGCCTCTGCTCCAGGGTGGCAATGGTTCGCTGCAGTGTTCCCGTCGCCTTGTCCTTCTCTGCTATCTGGACCTTCAACTTCTCATTCAGAATTGTCAACTCATTTATTCTGTAAAGAAAAACAGATGTACATTTTAAACATGAAAAAAATTACAACAAATTGATCATATTCATAAATTAAAATTTTGATATTTTTGGGGGTAAACTTTCTGTTAAACACTTGAAACATAAACAATTTTACACCAAATTAATCTTAAAACTTAAATTCAAATTTTGATATTTTGGGTGGTAAATTCTTTTCCTTTAAAGGAAAATATCATCAATTTGTGAAGTGCAGTATGGTAGATTTCATGGAAATAGAGAGCCTTTTACTTTATACATAAAACCCTATAAATGATGAGAAAGTTTGCATTAGTTTAAGCACTACGAACAGCCAGTGTCTGGTAACATATAACATATACTATATAAATGTTATTATTTATCACTAGTTAATGCAGTATGTTCAAGATTTTTTTCCAATCTGACCTTGCATTGAGCTCTGCGTTCTGGGAGTCGAACTTGGCCTGGATGTCCATCACTTCACGCACTTTGTCACGTAGCTGACTCTCCACGCTGGCACGCTCCGAACGCTCACGGTCCAGCTGCACCTACAGGCAAAAATCACACGTCTATCAATAAAACATTGATAAAATGGTAATAAAAATATATACAAATAAATAGAAATCAATACAAATAAATACAAATAAATAAAAATAAATAAAAATAAATAAAAATAAATAAAAATAAATAAAAATAAACAATAAAATAAAAATAAAATTGCATTAAAAAAACAAAAAAAACAATAAAAGTAAATGAAAATTAAATTTAAAAAAAAAAAATGGATATTTTCATAATTCTTATAATGCCGCAATATTGCTAGGTTTGGGCTTACCTGAGCCTGGGTGTCCTCGCTGCGCATGTTGGCACTGAGGTTGAGGCAGGCGGAGTGCATGGAGCGTGAAGCTCTCGTCACATCAGCGCGCACGTGAGACATGTCACGCTCCGTCGACGTCTTCATCTCGTTGAACTGACGACGGAAAGAGACAACGGCACGCCACAGTGACAGGAGACGACTGTGCTCAGAGGAGAAGTACTCGTTGAAGGACTGAAATATAAAAACAATCAACACCGTATAAATAACTTAATTAAAAGAATAAACTTTTGATTTAAAGGTTGTATTATCTACTAATATACCTGAGATGAGATTTTGACCAAAAGTCTGAGGGCTGACAACACAAGCCCTATAGAGTGCCTCGATATGACGTCACAAATATCAAAATCGGGGTGCAAAACCCAGGCAATAACAACAAGTTTTACTGCCAAGGTTTTAAAACAAGGCTCAAATGCATATTAATGGGTAAATATTGCGGTAGAAGCGTAGGTCTGGGATAAACTTTACTTTTGCACTTTTTCAAAATTTATCAGATTCAACATGGAGCAAACAAAAAAACTTTGATGGAACAAGAGAAAATAAACAGCAATCAGAGATTGCAAGATGTCCCACCCCGTGTCAAACTCCAGGCACAAAATATGATGCAGTGTCTTGGGTGGCACCTAGGCAGTATATAAATGATGCCGTGTCTTGGGTGGCACCTAGGCAGTATATAAATGATGCTGTGTCTTGGGTGGCACCTAGGCAGTATATAAATGATGCCGTGTCTTGGGTGGCACCTGGGCAGTATATAAATGATGCCGTGTCTTGGGTGGCACCTGGGCAGTATATAAATGATGCCATGTCTTGGGTGGCACCTAGGCAGTATATAAATGATGCCGTGTCTTGGGTGGCACCTAGGCAGTATGTGAATGATGCCGTGTCTTGGGTGGCACCTGGGCAGTATATAAATGATGCCGTGTCTTGGGTGGCACCTAGGCAGTATATAAATGATGTCGTGTCTTGGGTGGCACCTAGGCAGTATATAAATGATGCCGTGTCTTGGGTGGCACCTGGGCAGTATATAAATGATGCCGTGTCTTGGGTGGCACCTGGGCAGTATATAAATGATGCCGTGTCTTGGGTGGCACCTAGGCAGTATATAAATGATGCCGTGTCTTGGGTGGCACCTGGGCAGTATATAAATGATGCCGTGTCTTGGGTGGCACCTAGGCAGTATGTGAATGATGCCGTGTCTTGGGTGGCACCTAGGTAGTATATAAATGATGCTGTGTCTTGTGTGGCACCTAGGCAGTATATAAATGATGCCGTGTCTTGGGTGGCACCTGGGCAGTATATAAATGATGCTGTGTCTTGTGTGGCACCTAGGCAGTATATAAATGATGGCGTGTCTTGGGTGGTACCTGGGCAGTATATAAATGATGCTGTGTCTTGGGTGGCACCTAGGCAGTCTATAAATGATGCTGTGTCTTGGGTGGCACCTAGGCAGTATATAAATGATGCTGTGTCTTGGGTGGCACCTAGGCAGTATATAAATGATGCTGTGTCTTGGGTGGCATCTAGGCAGTATATAAATGATGCTGTGTCTTGGGTGGCACCTAGGCAGTATATAAATGATGGCGTGTCTTGGGTGTCACCTAGGCAGTATATAAATGATGGCGTGTCTTGGGTGGCACCTAGGCAGTATATAAATGATGCCTTGTCTTGGGTGGCACCTGGGCAGTATATAAATGATGCTGTGTCTTGGGTGGCACCTAGGCAGTATATAAATGATGCTGTGTTTTGGGTGGCACCTGGACAGTATATAAATGATGCTGTGTCTTGGGTGGCACCTGGGCAGTATATAAATGATGCTGTGTCTTGGGTGGCACCTAGGCAGTATATAAATGATGCTGTGTCTTGGGTGGCACCTAGACAGTATGTGAATGATGCTGTGTCTTGGGTGGCACCTAGACAGTATATAAATGATGCCGCGTCTTGGGTGGCACCTAGACAGTATATAAATGATGCCGTGTCTTGGGTGGCACCTGGGCAGTATATAAATGATGTCGTGTCTTGGGTGGCACCTGGACAGTATATAAATGATGCTGTGTCTTGGGTGGCACCTGGGCAGTATATAAATGATGCCGCGTCTTGGGTGGCACCTAGACAGTATATAAATGATGCCGTGTCTTGGGTGGCACCTAAGCAGTATATAAATGATGGCGTGTCTTGGGTGGCACCTGGGCAGTATATAAATGATGCCGTGTCTTGGGTGGCACCTAGGCAGTATATAAATGATGCTGTATCTTGTGTGGCACCTACCTGTTCTTCCTCCCTCCATTCGTTCTCCTTGACCTCGAGCTCCTCGCGGGCGCGCTGCCAGTCCTGGGTCAGCTTGTGGATGTCGGACGTGAGCGCCTGGTTGGCCGCTGTGGCCTGGTCTAGCTGTTCACGCAGCATGGAGTTCACATGAGCCAAACTGGAGCTCCTGAATAATAAAAATTCACATATAAATAAACAAAATTTCAAAGAAAATGAAATCAACCTACTTTATTCTCCACATTTCCCTTACCTTCTTACTTCTCAATTCAGCTTTCTGAAGCATATTTCTTAGGACCCCAAATCAACATGACTAAAATAAAAATTTTCATTTCATCCTTCCAGATTTATTCTCCCTAATAGTTTCCCTATCTCCTTTCCTCCCTCTCACCCCTTTTCCACCCTCTCACCCACTTTCCTTTTCTCTGTGCTCTTTCACCCTTTCCTCTCTCAATAGTTTCCCAACCCCCTTTCTCTCACCCCTTTCCTGCCCAATAGTTTACCTTTCCCATTCATCCTTCTCACCCCCTTCCGTCCCTCCCTACCCTCTCCCCCTCCCTCTCACCCCCTTCCGTCCCTCCCTACCCTCTTTCCCTCTCACCTCTGTTGCTCTTCCTCCAGTTTGATCAGTGCTGTCTCGTAGTCCATGTTGTTTTCCTGTTCCTGTCGTCTCAGTTTGCTCTCAGATTCCTGGAGGCGAGATGACAATGAATCCTGCGTGTTGGCAAGCTGCAAACATCAAAACCCCCGTTAAACACTCACAACTTTATGAGAAATACTCACAACTTGTAAAATATACTCACAGTTTGTAGAAGATACTCACAACTTTATCAGAACCACTTCAGTAATTTATGACAGTAAACATTATAATATCATATATACAACTTTTAAAATAATTATCTAAAATTTGAATTCTTGATGTATATTTTTGCAAATTTTTAAATAATCTTTATATCAAAATCTTTAAAAAGTAAAATAAGGATTATAGAACAATAATAATAATCTTATAATGAAGGAAAAAGTCAAATCATAATAAAATAGTAACCAGATTGAGTGCAGTATGGGTATTATGAACCTATAAGACACAATCACCACAGTATGGTGGTACTTGGGGGTGAGATTATCACATTTATACAATCCGGAATATTGTCTGGGATGTTACAGTACTCGCTAGGAAGGCCAATATATAATCCGGAACTGCCAGATATTCTCTAGAATGGCAAAATATCCTCTAGAACAGCAAGATATCCTATAGAATGGCAATATATCCTCTAGAATGGCAAGATATCCTCTAGAAAGGCAAGATATCCTAAAGAATGGCAAGATATCCTCTAGAATGGCAAGATATCCTCTAGAAAGGCAAGATATCCTCTAGAATGGCAAGATATCCTCTAGAATGGCAAGATATCCTCTAGAAAGGCAAGATATCCTCTAGAATGGCAAGATATCCTATAGAATGGCAAGATATCCTCTAGAATGGCAAGATATCCTCTAGAATGGCAAGATATCCTCTAGAAAGGCAAGATATCCTCTAGAATGGCAAGATATCCTCTAGAACAGCAAGATATCCTATAGAATGGCAAGATATCCTCTAGAATGGCAAAATATCCTCTAGAACAGCAAGATGTCCTATAGAATGGCAAGATATCCTCTAGAATGGCAAGATATCCTCTAGAAAGGCAAGATATCCTATAGAATGGCAAGATATCCTCTAGAATGGCAAGATATCCTATAGAATGGCAAGATATCCTCTAGAATGGCTCTGGAATGGCAATATATTTCTCTGGAATGGATGACTTTTGAATGTATGTTTTTGAAATCAGATCTCTAACAGAGAGATTAAAATATTAGATCAAAATGTTAATATATGACAAATATATTTTTTTTGATTCCTCGAATTATTTTCACTGTTGTCATTACAATACTGCTCATCTGATCGCAGGTGATAAGCAGCACATTAATGAACTAGTTCATGGTTTATTAACATACTCCCATATCACCATTTATTGCTGCATTTATTGTGATAAAAATAAATGTATTATAGACCAATATTGTTAGACAAAATATGAATATCATTTTCCCCACCATTTTGTTTTCAATTCTCACAAAAAAGTATTAAAAAAATTGGTCAAATGCCAAATCTTGTGATAATTTTATCTTTCAAATGATTTCCACAAGAAAAGAAAAAATGGCAATTTCATAAATAAATTCCGACTGCAGTTATAAAATTTCATAAAATTGATAATCATGAAAAAAAAAAAATAGTAAAAAGCTGAAATATTCCCTGATCTTCACCTTTAAGGATCATCCTGATAATCCACTCAGATCATCCTAATCTTTAACTACAGGATTATCCCTGATGCCAACAATGGTGAAAATCTCCACATCATTCCTTGTCTTTCTCATGGATTCTTTATATATTTATATATATTATTCTCATCCAATTAAAAATATCTTATGAATTTCATTTGTAAATAGGCTTGATCCTTGCAGAGCAATAATGAAATATTTCATGGTTAGATCTGGCCATGTCCGAGATAATAGAACAGGGTTCTGAACAAACTCTCTCAAAGTGTAGCTATATACATGCAAATCCAAGAAATCACTGGACCTGATCCACAATAGTTACACAAGATGTGATAATCCTTACTTTGATGACGGGTGTTTCTGCCATGGCTATTCTGCTCATTCCTGACTCTTCGTGATTTTACACACCTCCTCATGGTTTCAATATGCACCAAACAATTATGACCAATCAGAAGGCAGGAATGTCTGTGGTCCTGACTGGACATGCAGAGACATGCCAGCCGACCCAATCAACAGACCCTCACCACAAAATGTGCAATCAATAAACCATTCAGCTCAGCTTTATTTCCTTATTCTCTCCACATTTGCACTTTTATTGATCTAATCTAGAAACAATACAATGATTTGCAAGGTATTTTGAAAAATTATAAAGATAACAAAAAAAATGACAATTATTTCTAAAAATATTTCCACATACCATCCATAATAAAAAGAAAAACATGGTATTGTTTGATTTTAGTTAATAGTGTTTAAGATATTGATTGAGTTGGAGGGAATTGATCAACAAGGATGAATACAGGTTGGGCAAGTTCCTCCCACTTGACATAAACAGTGCAAGATTGAGATCAAACATGAATTATGGTCCCCTATTAATCTGCTGAGCTATATCACTATTCACACATCTAGACTCTATTCACAAAGAGTGCATGGGTGATAACAGGGAACACTTTTGCTCTCGTAGTCTGCTTGGTATACAATGGCAGAATACCATTTGGACACAAAAAAAAAAAAAATAAAATAAAAAAAATAAAATAAAATAAAATTACTGGTCTTTGTGGACTCAACTACATCAAGAAAAAAATTGAAACCGAAAAAAATCCAGAGGCCGTGGTCATATTGTGTTTTATTCCTTGATAACATGAGCACTCGGGGCTAATGTGTGGAGAAACTAAGTGGCTGCAGTCACATGCCTAAACCACTCTCATCAAAGAACTTTCTAATACTATAGGCCAAAAGTCTCAGAGAAATTCAATAAATCAATAATATAATTCTTTAAAGAACTACATTGATTTATAGATGCTCTACATCAAAGAGGAAAAAATTTAATCTTTCTCTACCAGATACGTATCTTAAGAATATTTCAGAGACACACAAATCTAGTGTTAAATGCTCTACCTTTTACAGAATTTCCCAGGAAACAATCCAAGAATTTCCCAGATGCCATTCCAGATTAACCAGTTGCCATTCCAGTTGCAATTATGTGATGTTTTAGATGTCTTTTAAAACCAATTTATTAGTTCAAAGAAACATAATGGAAACTTTGAAAAATGCAACATGAACAGAAACAAGATTGGATATTTGGATTACCATAAAACTGTATCTTCTTTGCATGTTTACCTGTGATATCAAATCAGAAGGTTAATATTGAAATGTAATTTTGGCCACGATCAGCCATTCTTAACTGATACCCTATGCTGCATTTCATTAAGGTGGTTTGTTCAATAATGACTGCATATATTGCACTGGTTGGCATATTACAGGAGTAGGAGTGGGGCAGGAGTGACAAGGAATAAACAGGATCCCACTTAACATATATTGCACTGGTTGGCATATTACAGGAGTAGGAGTGGGGCAGGAGTGACAGGGAATAAACAGGATCCCACTTAACATATATTGCACTGGTTGGCATATTACAGGAGTAGGAGTGGGGCAGGAGTGACAAGGAATAAACAGGATCCCACTTAACATATATTGCACTGGTTGGCATATTACAGGAGTAGGAGTGGGGCAGGAGTGACAGGGAATAAACAGGATCCCACATATGGATATAAACTTCAACACATTATTGCTGTATGAAAAAATATATTCAATACTGGACTGATAAAGTGCAAAAACACTGCAGGGTATTCACAAAGAGATTTGCATCAAATCTAACAAAAAATGACAAAGTCAAGACACATGAAATCTTATCAATCCTATTAAATTTCTAAATAAAGGTAATGGCAAGGCAAACCAAATCTTGTCAACCCAAAAATAAAGGCAAATGCATTTCAAATCTCGGCGAGTTCCCAAGTAGAGGCAAAGCAAAGCATTAAAAAATCTTATATTTCATGTTAAGGAATTGCAGAATGGGAAAGGTATAATATTATCAAGTTAATTCTCACTGCTCAAGTGGGCCATGCTGCCACCTGGGGTGTAAAATCTGTCATGCATGGAGGAACTTTGTAGACATGCAAGCTTGGCTCTTAATTGTAAAATATTTTGAATGACATATCATTTTTTTTAAACAGTTTATTACACCCATAACTGTCCTTCTATTATTCACAAATTCCAAAACTTTGGATAATTCTTGTTACTGCACAATATTTCCAAAATATTAATACACTCCCTTCACAGCATACAGAATGGAAGTCATCTTATCAGCTGTCTACAAACCTATCCCAACATGCAATTATACATGACACAAGAGACACCTGGTGGATGACAAATGTTTAAACTCAAGCAGTGAGAATGTGTATTATCTAAAATGGGAAATATTTACCCCATACTCAGAACCCGGATATTAACCCTTAACCGCGTTTCTAATACCAATACCCATGGACCACCACCTTAAACTAGGTATCTTAGAATTTACCAAATATCTGGTGCCAAAATATCCACCTATTATTTATATTAAATGCAGCTTGCGTGAAGAAATCAGTTCAGTGTTTGGAGGACACTCCAAAAATAAATTGACAATTCTTAGAATTAGATCAAAGGGATCAAGGGGATCAGGATCAAAGGGGAAAGGGTTAAATATAAAGCGTCCTACCCCAGGAATGTAGGCATATCTAGACCTGGGTTCATCCGAGAAGAATTTCTTTTTAATCAAAAGATAAAATTTGAAAAACTTTTAATATGTTACATAAAAGATGTAAGATCTATGAGTAAATCACCTTGTCAATTAATATACTTAGTGCAAGAAAAGAAATGAAAATGTTATCGATTATAGAATTATAGAATCAAACAAATATCAAACTAAGGCTCTCAATACAATATTTTCACATTACAAAATCGCTTCATAATAAAAATGCTCTTTTTTCTTCTTTTTTTCTCACAAAAATTAGGCATTTTGATGGACGAGACAATTTAACGATAGCAAAAGCAAATAATTCATGACCACATACCACAAAGCATGCAAATTATATTGATCTTCAAAAAGCCATGCAAGACCCACAACTTACGCTTTTCTTTGCACTTTCCGAATTTTGCGAGCGAATCTGTTCCTCAAGCTCCCCACATTTCTTCTTGTATTGAAGCACCTGTCATTAGCAACAAGGACAGAAACCCCTTAGCAACATGCAGTTAGAAAGATTAGTCCCGGTTACTATGGAAACAGATCCAGTAACTATGGCAACAGTAAAGGTCAAGGTCATGCCTTTGCACAATTCCACCTTCCTTGTAAAACCATACCCTTTTCCTGCAACTAGGTCATGCAATGCATTATGGGGGAAACCACTTTGACCCCTTCACATTGTAGGTTAGCTCTACCATAAACTGGTTTCCATGCCAACAGCCCAGGACAATATATCCTGGGATACTCAAGGGCCTACTGAGCATGCTCAGTGACCTAATTCTTACCCAGAGCTGAGCTTCTAGCTTCTGGTTCTTGATCGCGAGTGTCTCACTCCGACGTCTGTACTGTATGAGCTGAGGGACAGGACGGCAGAGTCAGCCACAAAGTTAACAACAGAAACATTTATACAATAGAACACAACTGAATATTGCACACTGATAGCAAACAAAGACTGAAATGAAAAAGACAAGTATGTTAGTGCTCTGATAGAATCCTCACAGAATAATCTCATCATTTTGATTGTCTTTTTAGAGAAGGTTAGTCAGTAATCTCAAATCAAATTTCTTCAGATTTGATGGTCATTTAAGAACTAGATAGAAAGCATGAGTGAGTTATCTCTATGAGGATAATATCTATGAATGATGTGGATAATATCTAACAAGATTGCAGACCTATGACAAATGCCAAACCATGAATATATTCTTGTTTAAAAATAATTTGAAATGCCTTGAATTTTGAGAAAAAAAAATAAATATAAAAAATGAAAAAAAAATCAATTATAATTGAAATAAATATTTATATAATTTAGTAGAAATTTAACTAATCTCAAGGTTTTTTAGTGAGGTCTGCATTCTCAATATGTTAGCGGACACCGAGGTAGGACAATTCACACAGAGAGCCTGTGACAGGCCACTAGAGGGCGCTCCAACCTTAAGTTTGTAACTGCGATTCTCTTCCTCGACCTCGGACACCTTGCGTTTGTACTGCAGCACCTGTAAGTGTGGCACATCAAAATGTTAACAGTTCGAGGATCAGATATTCCAATATTTGGATATTCAGATATTTGGATATTTTGTATTATGGAGGTATTCAATTCTCTATCTACCTTTGCCTGTATTTTTCCAAGAAATATTGACTAAAGATATCATCCTAGTGTTTTGGCAATGTAGCACGACATGGATCATTGCAATTTGATGCAATTTTCTCAGGCAGAGGTAGTTAGAGAATCACCTAACCTCTATATAATGCAGAGGTAAGAACAGACTGTCAGTCCTTGAATGTGATCAATGTTCCTCTCTGATTACTCAAAGTTAAATAACTGATCACATGAAATGATCATCAGCATTTCTCACTTCAGTAAATATATCATATATGTGTCAAATATGATAGGGCATGCAGTCTTATTTGTCTCTCAGACAACAGAAATATAATATTGTTGTTGTACACATTTTTTGCTCAATGTTTTTTGCTGATTGCTTTTTGCTCAATATCACTGACATATTCATACACTAAAAAATATAAATATTCCATTTTGGTCATTGCTTATGCAGAATTTAAATGAGAAATGCTAATTCAAAATTTAAACATGTTGCCATGCATCCATGATGTGCATGCATTAAACATGTATTACTATTCAGTGTGGCATGACAATACACAACTGATTGTCCTGTTATTCATCCCCTGTTTCCTGCTGATACCTGAAGCAACAGCTGATCATTTCGTCTTGTTCAATTTGGATAATAATTTCATATTGAAGACATCTTGTTCTGTTATAGTCAACTTTATGATATTTCCTTTATGGCTGGGGTATTTGCTGAGACTCATATTGACCAAAACATGAAAGTGAGACACGTGTTACAGCATGCACAACGCAAATACCCAGAGAACCATAACTGAGATGGCAGGCAGTAAAACATGCCCCGGGATACATTCTCACGTTGCTACTTATGTCAAGTAGCAACATTGAACAAACACAAATATCTGTTCATATTTAATATGTACAATATACTTATATATATAGTATATGATATGCTGGGTCAGGCATGTAGAGTCTGTCTCCCACTTCAATATAGCTTGCTTAAATGCCAAGTTTCAATTCAATTAATATTTTCAAAATCATAATAATAAGATGTGTAGTTAATTGCATCATTACACCCATAGGAGTAAATTTGAATTAAAATTTAATAATACATCAAGAATTTAAAGTGTTTGTATTCAAACTATTTGTATGAGTCTCTCCCACAACAAGGGTAATGCCCATTTCATGCCATAATTATAAGCATTGATATTTTGAGAAATGAGTTCAAACCCAATGATTTGCACCTGAAGCAAGTCTCTTGTTTATTTTATTATACCTATGACTGAGCTTTGCTTCACCTTCGCAAGTGTATCCAGTGTATATGAAACCTGATATTATACTGATTTCCTTGCCATGATTCCTTCAATATGTTTGTTTATGTCCATGAATATGTTACAAATTTATCAAGTATTTCTTAGCGGTAATTTCTCTAAAGGTTCTTTATTTTTTCATCAATTATTCTTTTCGATTCAACATTTTTTTTTTTTACTTATTTGACTTTTTTTATAATTGTGTACTTACATGAAATGTGTACTCGGCAATATTAAGAAAACTTAGCATCCTTTCAGGTTTACATATCAGAACTATTCCTCTTTCTGCCAGAAGTGAATCTGAAGTATTTAACTCTAGAATCTATCCCATGATCCTCTGTGTTCCTGTTCTACCATGATATCTTGTGGCTTACAGGAAGTACGACCTGTTATCTGCCCGGGGCAAGCGGCAATGGCACTGCCCACGTTCCATCAGTCAGACTGATCACAGCAGAACAGACCGAGTGACATGACCTGACCACAGCAAATATTGTACCCATAACTGAACAGTCATGCCAGGAATGTTTACATTCACCCATCAGTTTGTATGTGTGTGTGAACTTATCACATCATAGCCACAAATTAACAATTATCATACAATATACGTTTTTTTTTCTCAACATTTTAAACATTTGTGAATTAGATTCTAATGTGCAGAGAGTATTTTCTGAGTTGTTTAATTTGGTAGAATCTTAAATTTGATTACAGAGCGGACTTAATTTGTCCATGTTCTAACTGTTTACTGCTGTTGAACATGTGTTGCACAAAGCACACACCACCTTCTGGCTCTAGCGACAATATTGACCAAATAAAAATACAATGTTGATAGAATTCAGCTTGTTTTAAGGGCCCATTGTTCAGCATCAATGGGCCATTACCAGGGAAATCCTTTCAGTCTAATTTGAAAGCAAATAGATTTGGTGTAACCTACCTGCTAATCTTGAATGCCGAGCACCTGGTAGCATGTTAAACTATTTGTAAATCTATTGAACAGCATTTAGGCTCGTGTCCAAATAATGCTAATTTACTAAGCATGATCTGTGGCCATTAATGAGTCTAACATGTTCTGGTACTTTATCTATCACATGTGCTCCTAATAAAATATCTCGTTGAAGGCGAGCTCATTTTCTGATATCCACTATGACTCAAACACCAAGCATTATTCAGTGAGCTTGTTTTTAAATTTTGAATGTAAAATTACCATAATTATTGGAAAAAATGCAAGCAACAGTGATACTGAAAGAGGGATTTCAAATGGCACTGTTCCATTGAGTCAAGCAAAGCTATTATGTTGCACGGTAAAAAAAAGATAAAATCAATCGCGAGTCATTCCACCATGAACAGGGCGGCATGAAATATTCAGCCAAATTGACAATGTTTTTCAGATTAATAATCATTTATACCTGGATTTGATGCACCACAAGCTTAGCATCAATTCCCTGGTATCTAATTGAGCAAAAACTTGCTTTCCTTTGTCGGTGATAAGTTAGTTAATATTTGATAGTGAGGGAACACTTTGAGTAAGATCAATAAATACAACATGTGATGTGATACAAAAATATACAGAAAATGCTTCCTTCTTTTTGCATTTTCTAAAATTACATAAAAAAATTTCCTCAAAAGAACAACACAGTGAAATAAAACATTTAGACAGTTACACAACCTGTTTATATAACTTATATGAAAAAAAAAAAAAATTCTGAGAGATTTAAATTGTCTATTTTAAGGTCTATAATCCACAATGAAAAACTGGGACAGATTTATGTTTTTTTGGCCTAAATGTGTTCAAAGTAATGATATTTGTTAATTTAGCACAGAAAAGATAAACTTAACCAGCTAGTCTTAAATTTTTATTATCTAAATTGAACCCGTTTTAACTACCGTTAAAACGGGTTCAACTCAGTTTTTGCACCTGGCGACTTATATCAAGTATTTATATTTTCTTTATTTAATGCCATCCAAAGAATAATCAAGCTTTTATAGGACATTTTAGATATAATCATGGCATAAAATATGAATTATCACTAAAAGAGTTGGGTATTTAAAAAATCTCATGCAAACGAGTTTGTCCGCCACGTGTGCCCCAGAGCCGAAGGCAGTTACGTAAATATACGAGACCACCCGAAGTTCTCTCTAGATGCTTCAAACTGATTGTGGATTATAGACCTTAAGACATTGCAAACATTGACCTAGATATGGATGACCTAGATATGGATGACCTAGATATGGATGACTAGATATGGATGACCTAGATATGGATGACCTAGATATGGATGACCTAGATATGGATGACCTAGATATGGATGACCTAGATATGGATGACCTAGTTATTTCAGGGAGCATACCTTAGCCTGTAGTTTCTGCACGAGCTGTGCCTGTCTCTGCTGACCCTCCTGGTACGCCTGCAGCTTGCGCTTGTACCCGGAGTGTTCTTCCTCCAGGCGGCGCCGCAGGTCAATGTTCTGCTGGACGAGACCTTTCGTCCCCGGATCATCGCTGCGCACCTCCCCAGAGTCCAACTTCAGGGCAGACTCAAGCTGCAAACACACAAACAAACACAAACATTTAAACAAATATCTAAAAAAATATACATTTTCTGCAATAAATATTGAAGAAAACATTTGTTAAAACAAATTTAAAAACAAATTATATTACATCAATATCTAGGATGCAATTCAGGCAGAGAAATGGATTTTTCAACTTTTTAACATTCAATTTCAAAGATCTATCTCAAACCGAAGATGACGAAAAGGTGTAATCTGTCAGAGACCATTCACTGCAATTTTACTTTTTAAATAATCTGACTTTCAAGCTTATGCTGCCATCATAATTAAATCACTTCATAATTCCATATGTATATCTTCACTAGGACACTGTATTATTCTCAAATATTATTCTCAAATGCCTTAAAAATGAATAGAGGAAAAACATCAGCCTAGCAAATTGCATTGGTGTGATTTTTGAAATGCCAATGAAGCTGTTCTTTGGACTGATTTACTATGTGATGTTTACCCTATAGTAACCAACTGTTACAATAAAAAGTCATGTCAATGGTTGTTATATTTAAATGCCACTACCTTTCAATCTTCTGAAACAAGAGATTTTTATCACCAACTTCAATTCTTATCATAATCTCTCAAGCTATTTTTTTTTAAAGTTTTGTCTTATCATTGCTCTCAGGACAAAATATCGCTGACAAATACGCTTGACCTTTGCCTGACCTACATTACGAGATCACAACAGATTCAAGGGTAGTTGTATATAATTATTGATCTCTAACTTACTCCATTTCTTCCCTGATAATTTCTTAGACGAGAAAAAAACCTCTTCAGTGAAATTTGTACCTCTTACTTTTTCCATTTAAAAAAACTGAACCAAATTTACAATACATCATTTGTGACTTAATAACTTTGCCCTGAAAGATTTTATTACTAATTTAGTTATTTTCTATATTTTCTGACTACCTGATTTGAACAACAAAGATATGTGAATACATGCAAATAGAAAAACGTAAAATGGTTTTATTTTTTTTCAAATCTTTACAAAGAAATCACATCTTTTCAGTCTAACTTATTCAGTTACATATACTATGAGATTGATCAAAGTCTGTGCATAGATTACCGGTATATCAGGACCTGCACAGACAATACTGCATCTTGTGAGAACAATTTCGTCCAGCACTGTATTCTTAACATAACCTCTCTGACCTGGTTCGGTTATCAGAACAGCACACACATGTCGTACTGGTAACATGTCGTTTCCATGTTAACACATGTAAACAATGTGGCGAAATGTATCGAACACGATATGACTTATCATATCATGTCAAGATCACGGCGACCTGATCAGACAATATCTCCTTATAGGAGAGAAATCAATCTCAAATGTTTACCTCCACAAGTAACAGTAAACTGCTGATATCTCAATATGAGCTGATTTAACACTACTTTCTACACACACAACCTTTTGAACTGAGCCATAATAATGTAATGAAATTCAACTTTCTCACATGTGAAAATATTATTATATGCATCAAAATCACTGCATGACTCATAAAAGCCCTCTTTTTTTTATTTTTGCTTTACGAAAGTCAACAATATATTATTTTGGTAACATCTCACTCTGTGTTATTCTTTCTATACATGAGCTGATCTCTCTCTTTGGATCATCTTTTCTATTATACATAACAGCACTCTCTCTCTCTCTCTCTCTCTGCCCTTTTCTTATGCCGAGCTGTCTTGATATTTCAGCATAAGTTAATTATTAACGATCGACATATAGTTGCACTGTATGCTGTCAGTGCTAATACTAATCTGAGCCAACTCAATATTTTAAATGTCGTCAGTTTGTGTGCACGTCACAGTATAAAAATTGAATTCTAAAAATTTGTAAATGTTAGAAAACATGTATTTATATATGGTTTTAATAATTTCTTTGCGAAATAATTTTGATACTTTTTATAAAGAATGTACACATGGGTGTGTAAATAATATTGATATTAACACTAAAGTGTTATTTGTTAAGGGCTGTCTACCAGGTAAATAGTGGCCTCTGATTGGTCAACAGAGCTTTGCATATTAACAATACGACATTACCATGCTTACGAATATTGATATTAATAACCATACCTTGTTTTTGAAGTATTGATCCCAATAACCATGCTAAAGGTGTTTTTATGACCATATAGGTTTTTGCTTGGATGAGAACTTTCCCAGTGACTGATCAAAGTGAAGTATATAATCTTCTTAATGTACCTTACTAAGACACACAATGAGAAAATGGATTTATATTCTTATATAATAACAGTATAAATTACTGCAACTTCTTGGCATTACACAGGAGAGAAAGCTTTTAGCTATGATCACCATCAAACTACTTACCAACTACTTCAAAGTAGAAAATCCATAAGGAAAATAGAAAAATCCTACATGCATATATATATATATATGTATATGTATATGTATATGTATATGTATATGTATATGTATATGTATATGTATATGTATATGTATATGTATACGTATACGTATACGTATACGTATACGTATACGTATACGTATACGTATACGTATACGTATACATATACATATACATATACATATACATATATATATATACATATACATATTTCTATTTTTCTTATGGACTTTATACTTTGAGGTTGCAAGAGCAGAATTAATTCTAACCATTGTGCTCAGTATATTAGTTTTCATGCCCTTTTAAACAAATATGCAATATGGATGCAAATGGATAATAATGGATATTTCAGATAACATGGATACTTGCATCAAGTACACGTTTCTTCACTGCGCCCAATTTGAGAGTTTTGCCGTCATCATCAGAACCATATTTTTCTGTTTCTGATATTTCTGAGATCCGGGGACTGTCCTCTATCAAGGCGTCCATTTCCATCTCCTTCACGTTGATTCCTAAACTCGCGTCAGAATCTAGCGAGATATCCATGTCTACTTGCAGTCAAAATCCCTATTTTTGAGTTGTAACAAACTATTTTTCTCCTTTATTCCTTTGATAATCTGGCATTCAGTTATCAGTACAAAACTTTTTAAAAGTTTATTCCTCCAAATTGAAAAGGAGTGAAGACAAAACTGATAGAAGTATCAAGGACGTAATGTGAAGGTGACTATATGATCCGGTATGTCCGAGACGACAGGTCCGAGGAACCCACGACCAACTACAGTGCTGGAGCCAAGCGGAACTCTTCTGTGCTGGAGACACAAAGGTTACGATGGCGAGACAGGAGGATTACTGGACAGGTCCAAGTTGGTGAGTGGTGGGTTTTCTTGGCAGGACGTGTAGATCCCTGGAGACGCGATCCTAGCGAGTGACGATCCTAGCGAGTGAGACTGGCGGACTCTGCAGGGGACGTGTTACGTGGAGCTGGGAACGCCTGCTTGCCGCCTAATCCCACACCCTGACCACTTAACCACCACCACATCCAAGCAAGTCTCAAAGCCATTGTTCACGTCTCAGTTCACCCAGCCACGTACTTAACCAGTCAAGGTCGGGAAACATGTCCACGCACTACTCAAGGTCGTGGTTTCGCATATGTTTCTCACGTATGAGAGATCACGTTTTTACTATAAATTTCTTTTAAATTTTTTTATATCTTTGATAACACGCCAGTTAAATCGACACTAATTCTGATCAAGGTTAAAACTGTTATGAATATAATTATGTCTTGTTAATGATCCAAAAAAATTGGCATTTGAATCTGTGATATCAATTAACTTGTATTAAAAAGGCATGATTGGCAAAAAGTCAGTGAGAGAGTAGGGTCAATAATAGTTCAGTAGCGCCTGTGTTGACGTGCACATGTTTTATCCCGTCTTTCACTGATCCATCATGGTTCTACACACAAAGCCTTTATTTGACCTCCTCCTTTGCATGTCTATGAATAAATTATGAATCATAATCATAACATGTTCATATGTAATTCAAGATATAACATACTTTCCCAAGATATCACCCCAGATATGGCAAGCCTTCTCAAGATATCATCCCAGATATGACAAGCCTTCTCAAGATATCATCCCAGATATGACAAGCCTTCTCAAGATATCACCCCAGATATGGCAAGCCTTCTCAAGATATCACCCCAGATATAACAAGCCTTCTCGAGATATCACCCCAGATATGACAAGCCTTCTCAAGATATCACCCCAGATATGGCAAGCCTTCTCAAGATATCATCTCAGATATGACAAGCCTTCTCAAGATATCATCCCAGATATGACAAGCCTTCTCAAGATATCACCCCAGATAGGGCAAGCCTTCTCAAGATATTACCCCATATATGGCAAGCCTTCTCAAGATATCACCCCAGATATGGCAAGCCTTCTCAAGATATCGCCCAGATATGACAAGCCTTCTCAAGATATCACCCCAGATATGACAAGCCTTCTCAAGATATCATCCCAGATATGGCAAGCCTTCTCAAGATATCACCTCAGATATGGCAAGCCTTCTCAAGATATCACCACAGATATGGCAAGCCTTCTCAAGATATCATCCCATTTATGGCAAGCCTTCTCAAACTCTAGTGCTGGTACCCTACTTATGATCAAGGTTTTGATGATAGTTCAACTGCAGTAATCAATGCAAGCGGCTTGTTTCATAATATATCTATATGCAGAAGTAAACAAACACATGCAGCATTAAAGTGATAAACAATCACCAGGCAAGCCATGTATTGCTATTTGGCGAACAATAAATATGTTTAATCTAAACAATCACCAGACTGATAACATAAAGATGATTCGGCAATAGGATCAATGCTGTATTGATGGGATTAGGGCCAGTTTAATCTCCTCTTGATGACCAAGGTGGACATGTCCCGCAAACCTGACTTAAAACTTTCCAATTTGATAATCCTATACTGTGAGCCTACGTGTTTCTCTTAAATACACCTAAAATTATAACAATACCCACTTTTAACACAAATTGGAATGGTTGTCATTCAAAAAGGGCAAGTTGAGAATCACACAAAAAGGGCAACTTAAATAACAACCTAAAAGGCCAACTTTAATATCACTAGTTGTGAAATAAAGTTACACCACAAACAATTATCTGTAAGGTATGTTCAGCAAATACTTTAAGATTTCTTTTGACACAATTAAGACATCTTATGGTTGGATTCCCGTATCTTTTTACATGCACCATGTTGATGAATGGAGTCTGGGTCCTGATTGATGAGGCTCGGATCAGAGGCGAGGCACTGCTGATTTGTCTCACAATAGCGCTGATTCTGGACTGCTCAATATATTGATACAATTACAAACATACCACCCGATTACACCCAACAAATTCTTCATGCTAATCAATCAGTTGCGGCATGGTGATTCCTGTGTCAATTTTCTCTGATGCGCATGATACCATAATGTCCCTAAGGCTTAAATCGTAATTACCATATGACCCTCAAAATTAGCACTTTTGGAGGAATTTTTTTTGGAGGAATTCTCAGTTTTTTCCCACAATATTTTAATTGTAGTGTCAGCAGAAGACAGAAGAAATAAACATCATTCTGATCAATGCAATCAAGCTGCAGACCTGGATAGTATGCATGGCTTTGGGATTAGAACACAGAACTCTTGTACAGAAGCAGGTGCACTACCCACTCAGCAATATCTGATCTGCTCATCCCAATGCACACTGAGATGAACACAGATTATACATTCCTCTTATACATTAATCTTCTTGACCTTAGTGACATCAATCTATTTATTTTGGGGCTATAATAATGCTATGTCATAATTGTCATGAGAGGCAGTAAATGATTCTATTGGCAATAACATGAGGTTGCTATTTTTGTTGAGACCAGGATGTTTACCTTAGTTTCTGATATAATTACCAACAAAGGTTCATAAACCATATCTTAATAATAATATCGATCACGACTGTCGTAAACTCTTCCAACTTGCTGACCAATCAAGGGAACTTCACCAATAGTAAGTATGGTTGAAGAGCCAATCAGAGACCAGCTAAACAATGGTTAAAAGAGGTGTCCATAGCAACAATGGCAGGCCATTTGTCTGCATTTCAACCTTGTAAAACACAAAAAATAATAATATTATGCTTGAATAACTATTTGATTCTTGACTGTAAAACATATTTAATATTGATCTATTTGGCAATAAAGCTCTTCTTGTTATTTTTGAGACTGAGACATTCACCTTTTATTAACTGTGTACCTAACTAACAAGACAAATTGTAAACTTGCTTTTCTTTTGTTAGGTATTCAGTTTGGCATGGGACACGAAATAAATTTGCTTATCCCAGCCTAAGGTCAGTGAGGATTTTTAAAGATTTGAATCTGGGTACGGTAGGTCAACATTGTCACCTCGGTGTTGACATAATGACAGGTCCCAGGTAAGGCTTGCATTCTTATCCACATGCACATCAATGGCCATGTTTGATCCATTCATATAAACAGGCACATCAATGGCAGTATTTGATCATTTCATACACATGGATTAACCACACAAATTTCAACTTGTAAATGAATATAAAAATCCACCTTTAAATGATGATCCTTTATATGATGATCATTTTAGCCCACAATGTATGTTGAAAATATTTCCTGTCCTGTTTAAAAGGTAAATTTGGCACACCTGGTATCACACTTTTGCATGATTATTAAGAATTTTGAATAATCCTTTAACAACATTTCTTCTAGCATTCCTCCTAAAAGAATCTGAGATTTCTATGACACATTTGTCATTCCCAAAGTTGTCTTAGTAGTATCTGTAGGAAGTTGTCAAGTAGATCATGTCCTGTCAAACAACGCAGCAAGTATTTACACCATAATCTATAAAATCAATCATCTCGTACATGATCCAGTTCTAAAGACAAATTCAAACATAAAACTTGCTCAGCCAGAAAGTGGGCAAACCCTGGTTTTATCCTAACCACATAGTAATTAAGTACTCTCGACCTGGTGGAGGGGATCGTGTAGATCTGTTCAGAATCCATTATTCATAAGATCCCATTTACAGGGATAACCAAACCCTAATCTTCTAACAGGGATAACCAAACCCTAATCTTCTAACAGGGATAACCAAACCCTAATCATCTAACAGGGATAACCAAACCCTAATCTTCTAACAGGGATAACCAAACCCTAATCTTCAAACAGGGATAACCAAACCCTAATCTTCTAACAGGGATAACCAAACCCTAATCTTCAAACAGGGATAACCAAACCCTAATCTTCTAACAGGGATAACCAAACCCTAATCTTCTAACAGGGATAACCAAACCCTAATCTTCTAACAGGGATAACCAAACCCTAATCTTCTAACAGGGATAACCAAACCCTAATCTTCTAACAGGGATAACCAAACCCTAATCATCTAACAGGGATAACCAAACCCTAATCTTCTAACAGCAACTTTATGTAAATTTCCTTGTTGGTTTACATCTGATTATTTTTTGTTTATTTTGTTTATATTTCAATTATTTGATAGAGATTGAAATCAAATCATCAAGATATCGCTAATATATTCATGATATTTCTTGTTTTGCCTTAACTTTATGCTCCAACATATCAACATGATTTACAGTGAAGAAGCACATTTACTAATCTGTTAACTATGCCATATAAAATGCATTTATTTCTGGATCATATCTTGTGACTATTCATGTGAATATATTTTGCAGCAAATTCACAGGTTCAGCTAACAGATGTCTGTTCCTTGGCTTGGTCTTTAAACCTTTAAAGAAGCTGCTCGTACATGAGAAACTACACTTTGACAAGTCAGTCTTTAAAAGAACAGATCTCTTAAAAGAGAAAGGTACTTAAGTGTACAAACTGAAACTAAGTAAACTAATATAACAAAATGTCAAACTTTGACACCCCTGCCCCTTGTCTTGTCACTCAATTCAAACTGTAACTAAATATATTAATGGAGCAAAATGTCAAGCATTACCACCCCTGCCCCTTGTTCTCACATAACCTCAGGGGTTGTCTTGTCAATCAATTCAAACTGTCAAGTGTCTCCATGCAATGTTAGATCATTAAGGCCAAATAAAAAATCAAATATGTATCACACATCTGTATGTGTACTTTCAGTGTATAATTTGACTTAAGTGTAATTTGACTTCAGTGTATAATTTGACTTCAGTGTATAATTTGACTCTAAGGTAATCTGTGTGAATGGCCTCAGACTCAGGGGACCATTTATATGACATTTCCACATAAAAATGACAATTAAAATTTTAGTTTGCTAACACTAAATATCAAATTTGTTTGGTCTGTCCTCAAAATCTGAGGGAATTTATATAGAATTGAGACAGGTTCTGTGGGTGAATCATGAGGTAGGTTACTGAACCCTTGATTTGTGATTTAAAGTTGGTTTCTTTGTATTATCAACGCTTTAATCATTGTTCAGACTATATCATGCCCTGCTCTTTATCAAGAGTGACTGGGTTTTTCCTTTGCATTATCAAATAGACATGATACACAAACCACGGCCTTGGATAGCCAGCCAAGGAGCACTGGCTGGAATAGGAAACAATTCGGGAGCAGATATCAAGCTTTCTCAACCATCCAGCATGATAAAAGTATGTGGGTTCAAACCCTGGACCTTAAGCATGGAAGACATATGTCTACCAACTGTGCCATGACCCACCTCTCAATATACAGTTGGCCTAAACATGTTTTTGATTGTAGATAAACGTGACCACATGATGTCACACTCGGTTCTCATACCACCCTTGCCTGCTATGGGACTAAATTTCATTTTATGGCATAATATTGTCACACTATAATATTGTCACACTATTGTCATACTTCTGCCACATTACTGTCATACTATTACCATACTACTGTGATACTAATGCCCCCCCCCCCAGCATGACCAAATTTCAGAATATGATCATATTAACAACAGCAGTCTTTGATAAAAAAAAAAGATTTTGTACAACTTTCTGAAATCTTTATTTGTTATCTACTATTTATCTACTATTTTTTATCTACTTCTCAAATAAACAACTTATTTCAAACCTTGGCCAGTATGAGTTTTTTTCTTTATATATGGAACATTATTTTGTTAAATCACAAGTTTTAATCAGACTACCAAAGCAGTTTTATATACTGCATAAAATGACCTTAAGCACTCCTATATTCCGTGCACTTTCTTCATGATCTCCTCAAAGTCACTTGCACTGTTCATTACCATTTTCATATAATTGTTTGCTTTGCACTTCACTAATCAGATTAATCTCTTAATCCCATTGTAGAGATTACCCCAAACTAATTAGCACAATCAGCTTATCTTAATTGTTGTGATACAAACTTTTGCCAGTTCTTTTTTCTTCACCATATTAACACTCGAGCTACATGTATCATGTACATACACGTAAACTGTGATTATACAATCTGAAGTATACATGGATGTGTATATATATATATATATATATATATATATATACCACCCTTTATGTACCTTTTATGTTCCTTTATTTCACCCACTTCACATTCTTACAGCAAATATGTCAATGAATTCACTGCCTTGAGTAGCATTCTTTGAGAACGAATGGTGATTTAGACAAATCTGAATAGGTTAAGAAAACTGAAAGCAAAATTTTCAATGTTCAGTTTAATGATCAGCTAATTCATTAATAATTTAAATATGTTAACAAATGTATTTAAGGAATGTGTTGTTTACCTCGCTGTGAGCCTGATAAAATGGAGATTTTCTGCTCGTCCAGTTGCTAGTCATGATGCTGTTTTATCGAAAAAAAAGTCAAATCTTTTTTAACAAGGTGATTAGGTCAGGATTCAGAGCATATCCTGTAGCTCCGATTCACAGATAAATGTCCGTTTTTTTTAGTCAGCTTTGTGTACCTGTTAAACTATATCAGTTTCACAGGATACAAACTCGGAGATCTGTTGCTTCTCTTCAAAAAAGTCCCTCTTGAATGTCGATTACGAGGCTAGCAACAAACGACCCTGGTCACCTGGCTATGTAGATTTCCCTCCCTCTCTCAGGTGTGTTAGCACTACTAATATATCGTCACTTGTGCTGTCCTGGTGTGAAGGCAAAAGTTTGGAGGGAAAGGACGTTGGACGTGTTGGGACGTGCTGCTCTGATCCGAGCCGGCGGTGGGTTGGACCGCCAAGCAGCCAGTCAGGGATCAGCTCTGCACGCAGCCTGCACTGAGAGTGGTCGGTGGTTTTTGGCAAGTGTTTCACTAACGGAGGGAGTCGCGCACTTTGCTTGATTAAACTTTGATTATACAGTGATACCTGCTGGGGGGGTCAGTTCAACAAGCCTCAAGATCAAACTCGGTTGTGATCAATACAATATGTCAATGATCCACACATGGAAGTGATCACATACTATATATGCTGCCATAATCTCACTAATTACGGCCCTCTATATCATATATATATATATGATCACACACTATATATGCTGCCATAATCTCACTAATTACGGCCCTCTATATCATATATATATATATGATCACACACTATATATGCTGCCATAATCTCACTAATTACGGCCCTCTATATCATATATATATATGATCACATACCGTATATGCTGCTATAATCTCACTAATTATGACGATCCACAACCTTGCTTCCGATTTCGCAACTACCCTATTAAAACATGGGACCCAATATTTTTTGGTGACTTTTTTGGTGACAGGACAGAGTTTAATAATTTCATGTATAAATCTCAATTTTCAATATATCTGATAACATTTAACAAAGAATGGATTATAATTTAAAAAATCTACCCTCCTTCCTATTTTGAGGCATGTTATCAAAACAAGTTAATAAGTTTTTTTGGCCTCGTCACAACTTAGCCTCGTCTAACACATATTTGTAAAAATTCCTCTGTTCTCAAATGCAACCTTACCTGCTTATCACGCTACTGTGAAAATGAATTCATCATAAACTGCCATGAAATATTAAGCATGCCATCTCATATGGAAAGATCAAGGGCAAGATATAGGGCTTAAAATAATGCAGACATATTCATCATTTCTTACTGAAAGTATTCAGCTCTATATACTAAAATATAATTCATAACATTATAATTTAAAATGCAACTCCCAGGAGGCTGTGATTCCAGCACTTAAACAATGAATAGTGTTTTATGAGGTGTTTTGCAGCCAATTATTTCCGAGAAAAGAAATGTCTCAAAACATGATATGGTAGTGCAGTGGGAAGTTGCATTGACATGCAAGCATTTGAAATAGCATGTAGATCTCACATTAAAGGATGTGAAATAGCATGTAGATCTCACATTATTGCACTGTAATTTGTTCACCATTTCACACTTGTGATAAACATGGTAAATACAAGGGGCCTTTCATGTGAAAAAGTGACTTAGAATTCACAATTGCAATTTCCATATTATCACAGAGATTAACTTTATAAACATCATTACATAAAAGCAAGAAGTTTAATTTCACTGATTTTCTCATCTTTGAAAACGACTATCAACAAGTCTATGAAAATTAAATCCTGCATGAAATATTGATTCCTGACATGCTGACAAATTTATATCATAAACACAGAGCAAATCAATGCAGCAAATAAGATCTTGTATAAATAATAGCCATTCAGAGCCATAGGGCTTCTTTTCTGCGGAGCTGCTGTGTAGTGCATACAACTGCGGGACTGCTTCTGGATCCAGAACCCTGGTAACTAAGCATACAATGACCTTGCAATGAGAAACAGTTTGATCAAATTTACTTGAGGCTTTTAACCTTTATTTTTCAAAGCCCAAGGAAATGTTTGAAATGCTACAATATTTGAGGAACTATTGACCTACGTTCCTGTAAGGGGTGCCACCGGATTTATCTTGGGCTAATTTATGTTTCTGATAAAATGTTTAAGATGTAAACAAGACTTAGAGAGGCAGAAAAGCCCTGTATAAATAATGTTTCTACTATTTACTTGCCAGATTGTTACATGTTATTTAATGATTATTTAAAATGGAATGATAAAATGATATAATAGTGATTGACAAAATGCCATGCTTATGTGAAAGTATTCAACATTGACACAGTAAATAGTTCAGCTCGTATTCTTAAACTTGCCAAAACCAAATCTTAAACCCACAAGAACACTAAAAAACTGGAAAAGAAAACTAAAATCCAAGCTAAATTTGAGCTTGAGACTAAATTTCTTGGAGAAATTTGAAAACAAATCTATATCTCAACAAAACAGAATAAAAAATCTGATAAATGAATATTAAAAAAATCTGCCATAAATGATCCACACGTTCTTGTTTAACAGAAAATGGTCCATGACCAAACCTATGACAAAATGCCCCCCCCTGGTGTTGAAATTCGACACCATTATGGTGAGAGGGATACATACCAGATTAGATGCTTCTCCTCTATGCCATACTACACATATCAATACCACGTAGCTCTTATTTTAGAGTATCTGAAATATGTTTTAAAATGTGCTAAATAGTCAAATAAATGAAAATAATAGACCTCCAAAGTTATTGGCTCTGGTCAAAAGTTTATTTTTCAGGGCAAAAAAGCAAGTTCAAGTTTTGAGCACTCATCAAGATGTTTCTAGCCCTGAGTTTGTGTGAAATAGTCAAATATATGAAAATAATAGTACAAGACCTACAAAGTATTGCTCTGGCCAAAAGTTGCTTTATCAGGGCAAAAGCTCAAGCTCAAATTTTGAGCGCTTATCATAGATATATCCAGACAATATAAATCATTTTTCGGATCTTCTAAGCCAATATCTAATGAATGAAAAGATCTGGATACACCACAGACAAAGCCTAACATTTCTGATATTCCCACCCGTGATGAATAAATGAGATTTTTTTAGGGTGAATGTATATTGTTTAAACAACAGGGGCTTTCCCAGAAACAATGCATACCTTTATATTTCCACCACAGGAGTTTTGCATACAATTCTATGGATCTGAAACTTGATCCGCCATGAAATCTGCCGGTGCTGCCGTAATTTCTATGGCATGAATATGATCTGGACATCCGGGATTGGCTGGAATGATTCACTGACTCTGTCCTTTTTTTTCATCGTCAAAGGTCCAAAAGTTTGTTGGCATTACCAAGGTCAGATGGCATACAATACAAACACATCATTTTGTTGCTATAAATTTAAACTAAAAATGCCTTAAATGGTGATGTTCTCTTGCAACAAGAGAAATACTGGAGATTTGGTGATATGATCTGGTAGTGACAATAACCTGCCACAATTGCTTCCAAAGATAAACAAGCTTGTTCAGATAAGATCTTATACTTGATGTCTCAGCTCCACCAGAGGGCATTATTCTGTGCTGTCACCTGGTGGCCAGATTGTCAATTAATCTCAGACACATAACCTTCCTCAGTTCACAGTTTATACAGTACAATGCAATCTTCCATTTCCAGATCTGGAATGGCCTTTTTTCACAATTGCAATGTCTATATTTGAAAATTTTCCAGATGAAATAGCAAATAATCAAAAAGGAATTTCAGATAAAAGGATCAATTAAGGTCTATCATACACAATCAGTTTGAAACATCTGGAGAGAACTTCGTGTGGTCTCGTATATTTACGTAACTGCACACATGGCGGACAAACTGGTTTGCATGAGATTTTTAAATACCAAACTCTTTTAGTGATAATTCATATTTTATGCCATGATAATATCTAAAATGTCCCCAAAAAGCTTGATTATTCTTTGGATGGCATTAAATAAAGAAAATATAAATACTTGATATAAGTCGCCAGCTGCAAAAACTGAGTCGAACCTGTTTTAACGGCAGTTAAAACGGGTTCAATTTAAATAATAAAAATTTAAGACTAGCTGGTTTAGTTTACTTTTTCTGTGCTAAATCAACAAATAACATTACTTTGAACACATTTAAGCCAAAAAAACATAAGTCTGTCCCAGTTTTTCATTGTGGATTACAGACCTTAAATCATAACAACAAAAAAAAAACATAATTTAGATCTCCCTGAAATATGACGGCTTGACTTTCTCAAAACTCAAATAACGTTGCAAACATTTGCAACAGAACTTGAGAAAATTGAGAGAAGTATTCCCAAATCTAGTCTAAGATGAGACATATTTCTGTTGTGAAGGTCAGTGCACTCATGTATTGGTTTGTCTAGACTTTTCTGTAATATGGTCATTTCAGATCAGATTTATGACAATGTTATGTCATACTGACCAATATTTGGCACGGACACCTTTACTGTATTTTCACTGCAGGGTACATCAAATTAGCATTAATACCAACATTTTGGTTTAAATCAGCAACATTAATCTGAGTGAAAATTCTCAAAAAAAATACCAGATTGTTGATAACAAATATTACAACTTTATAAGAATTGTGCAATATCCTGCCTTGGAATGACTTAATCAGCAGAGTTTTTCCATGACCAGGTCATGTAGTAAATTTAGGCAGAAGTTTGGTATATTTCACGAATATGCAAATGACCCTGCATAGGTTTAAAGTGTGTGAAATACTGAGGCAGTTATGAGGAGTAAACTGTAGACATGACTCCACAGGAGTCGAGGCTCAGAGAGGTAAACATCCTGCTGACTGGGCAACATGGCTTTTTATTGATTGCATTAATTGCAAGTTCAATGAAAGTCAACATATGCTTAATTTTGCTTAACATGATTTTATGGTCAGGTGCATGTGAATAGAAAGTATAAGTTCAATAGGAATTGATTCACCCGTGCCAACTTGTTGCTGCTTTCTGAACATTTTAAAGCCATCTGTGACATCGAACCTTTCTTGATTGTTTTAATTTACTTTAAAGAAAGTATCGTCTTGGTGAGTAGTAACATAAAATGAATTTAAGATAAGGATAAACTTAATAGGACCTGCAATAACCATTCCCCCTCTACATCTGTAAGTTTACTGGGCAAACTCGGCAAAGCCAATTGGCATCCTTGTGGATCACCACAGAATTAAGTAAATATCAGGATATCAGTTTGGTGGGGAGTTTGAACATGATGGGTGCAAGCTGCAAGGTCTATCCACTAGATGGCACCACTTTATCTCTATCTTTGTAAAAGAGAAACAAATTCTCACAAGACTTTGATTTAATAAACTAAAATTTGATGTTCAATCATGGCTTTAAAAACATTCAAATATGTTGTTTTTGTCCAGGGCCAAATAAAAGGTGGTGAACAAAATATTTAAAAAATGCAAAACATGGAAGTTATAAGAATCAATTATTAAATTGCACCAATTTTATATGGGGCAGCAACTGTGACAAAGAAACATTTGACAGAATTTAGTATGTATTTTTTGGCAAGGAAATCTCAATTAATTGTAAAAACTCACAAAAACTTATCTAGGTTAATCACTGATTACTGTCAGATCTGAGTGCAGTAATGAAGATTGCCAATCACTCTTTTTTTGCTGATTGATCTCTGCCCTAAATGTGATTGATTTCTGATCAATAAATGATCGCATCTTGAGCTGAGAGACCATGAAGCTCGGTGCAGTTATTGGGGCCTGATCCAGAAGTGCCGTGCCCGGGATATAGCTTGTAGCCAAAGTGGAGTGTCTTTTAACACACCGCATGAATAGTTGCGAAGTGGCTGGCTGCAGAATCGAATACCGCAGCCAAATGGACCCGAGCTGATTGACCATTGATTGGGAATCTATCAATCAATAGGTAATCAATACTTGATCACGGAAGGTTATATACATCACAACCTCGGGCTGTATCAATGGAATGAGGGTCACGACCAGGAACTTTTAGTGCAACCTCGTTAAATTTCCACTCATCTCATCTCAAATGACCTTCAATATTTTCTCTCTTGGATTCAAATAAAAAGTCCTTTTCTGTTTCAATTACGCAACTATTGTTGTAATATTTTATTAATAATTTCAAAAAATTATTCTGTTGAAAGATTCTTTCGGAGGTTAAAAAAAATATTCAGCTATATTGCATCTCAAGAACTGTACTTGTTAGCGCCCAGTCTCCGCTGATTAAGCAGCAAGCGGTGATGCGGGGTAGCAACAGAAAACTGCTGAAGAGCAGCAGAAACATATGTAATTTCCAAGTTGCTTTCAAAGCTGTTATGAGATAAATATTTCTCTTCCCAATAGCAGGCCATTCATTCTTTTGATGTTAAGATTGTAAAATAGTTTCTCCAAATCATATGATAATAACGAACAGGTTTTCAAATATCACCTGAGACACTGTTTAATATTTTGTCAGTGTGAGGAATATAATTTATATAACTTTTAGTTTAACTTGTCCTCAATGACTTGATAGAACAATACCTGTCTTAATTAGTGTTAGAGGCAATAATTATGCTGACCGCTGTTCCCGACTCCTTCCCTTATTACTCCAGGGTCTCCTGTCACACCTTAAGTGTTTAATTCACACAAGTAACTCTGTAGTTTAAATTAATACCACCCCCTTTAATTGCTGCCATTAACACACCTTCCTTTCCTGCCTTTCTATCTGTCTGCTACAATAAAGTTTTATGGTCAATTACATTTCTTTAATCAATTTCTGACGAGCATGATGTTGTTGATCCTAGTTTTGATCTTCTCATACTTTGTCCTCTCGTTAATTTTTCATGCATGATTGATTTCTGAAATCTACGTTCATTATTGAGTTGCATGCCATGCAATTATTGGCTGGTCATTATTCTATCGATGACCTTTCTCTAAAGGGGTATGGTCTGTCTGACAGAAACTTGGAACATAGCACAAATCATGTATGTATATGTAGGTATATATAAAAATGTCTGTCATGCATTCAGTCTGGCACCCTACCTCATCATTTCATCTGGTCGTCCATCAACTATGTATACAAACAAGAGGTTATGTCCACTATAAACAAAACCAAGACAAAGACCTTCATCTCAAGGCTGACAAAAATGGCTGTTTCGCCTGACACTTTTTATTGTTCGAATTTTGGACGTGAATTTGATTTCCTAACATTTTGGCAAAATGTAGACGTTGGGAAATGGAGTATGGTCATGAGATTCTCTGCTCAGCTTGATTAGATGAGAGCAGAGGTCAGGGGAGGTCAGGGCAGGTCAACTTGGACATGTCCATAACTGCGTCCAAACCCATATATCAACCTCAAAGTTAACCTATAAACTTCAACTAGGTTACAATTAGTTGAGGAGATTTCTCCCTAGAGGTCAGCACTTGACTCAAGTTCACAAGATGCTGATTTGTTTTTTGTACAACAGATGGACACTAACAGTTTTCTTGCTGTTCTTTAGATTTTTTAGAAGAAATGTTTATCATTAAATTTATCCAATATGTCCAGAAAATTCACTCAGGAATTAAACAATCAATATATTGTGATCATGAATTTGATCTAACACCACACAAGGAGATGACTTTGAACAGTGTGTGACTATGCAATAAATTTCTTGGGCTCAGTGCACTATTTATGGATACCTGCAAAAAATGATTTCAGTTACACCAAAAAGGATACAAAATCCTTATTCTGCCCGTTATAACATGTTTGTTAACATGTAAAGGCTGGAATTGAATTCATATAAAATCCCTTATCTTTTGGGTGTCAATAAATTCTAATGGTTTTCCCACCGTTCATGTGTCAAACTTGAGTCAAGAGATCTAATATTTGTGGAAACAATGGAATGTTTAATCTACACACATAACAAATAGCTTACCTTGTTACCTGAGGACGGAGATAATGGCTAAACTCTGGTATGACAACTAGGGATCTTTTACCCCATCTTTTACCCCATCCCCACCCCCCCAAAAAAAAACATATTTTCCTATTCAAAGCACTTCTCCTTTTCTCTTGGTGTAATACATATCTAAATATGAAACTAAAGGATAACCTTATAATTAGATTTATAATTTGAAGGAAACTTACAAGAATTGCCAATCATAATTAAGGAAAATAGAAAATGCTTTCAGAGAAAGTGGGATGGGATCCTCTTACCGTTCACTCCTCCCACACCACACTTTAGCTTATGCCACTCCAGAATTATTGGAAGTTTGGAGAGGCAATTACATGAGCCGTCTTTATTGCATAACGCAGGAAGAATTTCTCAATGTGTTGCAAGCCTTTCCCTTCCCATTTTAAAATAAATGGCTTCCATTTTATCCTGGTGTTTTTTTTTATTAATTGACACTTTTAGAACCTGACCAAAACATTCAAAGGTGTTTTACTTGTTTTGTTTGCTTTGGGTAAGATATTTCATATTTTAGTCAAAAATGTTAAATCTATGACATCTTAAACAAAATTAAAAAAATTGCCATAATCAAAATCCTTGTCCACTTTCAGTACTTAGTCAAAGCCATTGAGAATCACACTTCTCTCCAGGGCTATACTGATCATTTGATACAGTACTGAACAAATTTAATCAGCTTTCAAATAGATTTCAAGTAACACTGTGGATGCTAAAAAAATGACTTTGAGATTTACGATCAAATTCCAACAAATCTCTGCATATCAAGGCAATGAGGAATGTTAACTGATAAAGTATATTCAAATTTTCAACTAAAAAAAACAAAGACTACATATATCACTTTTATCCATACTATGATGATCAAGAGTTCACTAATCACTTGATTGTTTATCAGATCTGTCAAATATCAGGCTGAACACGTATGGATCTCTCCCCCTGTCAAACTTGGAGGATCATAATTTCTGTATGTTGTATTTGTGTTTATCTTTGAAATGTCGCTCGAGTTGATATTTATGATTGCGGCACTTGTTTGTGAGTGTCCCCCCATTAGATGTATGGGGCCACTTCAATCTTTATGGCTCGTTTCTGTTGTCGATTAGATCCTCGTGGATTATAGCCAGAGATTAAAACCATGGTTAATGAAATATGTGGAAGTTGATTCCAAATTTTTAATCTGCATTAATACAAAATAGATATCTTTAAGGTTTTGTGTAAATTTGGCCAATGAGGCAAGTAATTTTATTTTTCAAAATTTACCTCTTCTGAATTTGAATTCACTTGTTCTAAAAAAATTAAAGATTACCAGTTTATTTCCATAATTATTATTGACATGTCTTTTTCGTGAATATTATGAGTTTTATTTTCCTAAATTCTGTTTGCCTTGACTTTCCAAGTTTGCTCGACCATAAAACATAGCAGGGCAACTGGTTATTGTCAAGTCATGTTGACCCTTTTCAAATTCACGTTTTCTAACTTTTTATATATATTTCAGGTAACAAATCTTGTATGTGACCATAAAAAAAAATTAGGACAAGATTTTGCAACAGATTTTACTATTTTTTATTTGTAATCTATTGACTTGCAAGATTTGATATTCACATGAGAAATAATGCAGAGATTACAGCAGATTTCTCCTCACAACTTGCCCTTCATTATCTGTCGCACGACCTTCCCACCAGAGGGCATACAAGTCAATTTGGGATCTGTCTAAGTTGTCTGCTTTCCACTATCAATGTGATAATGCTGTCACTTTTTGTTGTTGTATATGTCATACGAGATATTGTTTCAAAAGTATCATGAAATTTACATGTTTTCTTTTTACATGTCTCCAATTGTTTTTCAAAAGTTGAAAAATTTAACATTTTGTCTTTTGACTTTATTGCAAGCATTAAACTACAATATTTGTGAATACAACAAATTATTCTCTGTAGAAATAACACAGTGACAAGCTCTCACAAGCTGCCAGTCATAGCTTTAAAGTACATAAATGTTAGATCATGTTGATACATCAAGTATGAAGTGATCCCCAATCACTAGTACAAGTGAAATATTATGTTATGAAACTGATAGGAGCACTTGACGGCTCAGACAGCAACCCGAACACTTGATACCACACCTAGGCTGAAAGCTGCGGCAATAAATCTATGACGTCACAACAAGTGTCTCGCACCACAAATGCAATATGATAGACTTGTCACGACACGACTGCCATTGTTGACGACAATTTATGGCTTGAGGTGATCAAGTCTGAATTAATTACATGCTGATCCATTAGAGACCTAAGTTCAAAGTGATGATCCCCAAAACCTGTTACAAATTAAAATGCTTTAAATTTGCTACAATTAATTATTTAAATTCTCCCAAATAGTCCATGTTGAAAGATTTGCTGTTGTTATTTCACAATCCTCTTTCTTAACTTTCAAAATACATGTAAGCACATTACTTTATTAAATAATCTGATGGAAGTAACACAAATATGATCACACACAACCCACATAAGAGGCAAGCTATATCTAAAGAAACATTCAAAATTAATATAAAAGAAATTTTACGAGTTTGTGATTAAAATTTCTGTTCTTGAGAAGATCCCAAATGGAGTCCCATAGAATATTAGCAAAGACAATACTATTTATTGTATGAAGTGTTTTGAGATGATTTGCTCATTTTTTATATAATACTGATTCTAATAAGGTTATTTGATGTCTTGTACCAAATTATGATACACCTTGAAATGCAATAATATAAGTATGTGTATTCCGACATGAGCAGCTTGTGTGTGCAGTTCCTGACATACCAACACATCACATTCTTCATACCATTTAAACTATCCTAGTGTAAAATATATCTTGCATATATAATCAATATAAAATCAGGGATTTTACATTCCCTGATTTTATACTAGTTTCTTCGTTTATTTGACATAGATTGATATATTGTACTTCAATTGAAGAGAATTTCCACTATTGAACAAAATATCAATTGTAAAAGCGAATGGTAAAAGTGACATTTATATAGTGCTGATTCCAGACAATTTCTGCGGATAGTGCTTGATAATGGCCAGGACTCTGGTCTCCTCAAGACTCGAGGTAAATGCTCAACCAATTATTTCGGCCAATCGTGCTTGATAATAACTGGCCGGGACTCTGGTCTCCTCAGGACTCGAGGTAAATGCTCAACCAATTATTTCGGCCAATCGTGCTTGATAATAACTGGCCGGGACTCTGGTCTCCTCAAGACTTGAGGTAAATGCTCAACCAATTATTTCAGCCAATCGTGCTTGATAATGGCCGGGACTCTGGTCTCCTCAAGACTCGAGGTAAATGCTCAACCAATTATTTCGGCCAATCATCAGTTATCATTATTTTAGAGTCCTTGACATTCTTCAACAAATTCTAATTCTTTAGATCAACCAATCAATATAATATAGAGATTCATATGCCTCATTTTACTGCTCATTAAATATATCCTTTGGTATATTATACAATATTGTGGGAGAAAGGAGTAACTTGAGAAAACGAGACTGATTAGAAATCAGGAGACCACTCAGCTATCACAGAATGTATACTGACTGTGAAATGGCAGGCCTACAACATTATTAGGAAAAAATTGTGTCACATTTATTTAGTAACATACACTGATAGTTGATGGATCATAGTACCATTAATTTGATATAAGGAGATTGCAGCTTACCTGATATTGCCCAATTGTTATGTTTGATTGCTATCATTATAAGATGAAATATATATATATCAACAATAATACTTTTTGATTATTAACTTTATTCTGATGATAACTTACATGTAGTTTCAGGTTGGTGGGTTTGCAACACCTACCATCTCATTTTACATGTTATACTGCTTTGCACACTTTTACAAGAATACATGTGATCCACTTCAAAGAAATTTAAGCCAGATGGCCTTGTGATACGAAAAGTATGTTTCATAAACTCCAGTTGCCATATCATTGTCTGGAATATTTGTTGCATAAATATGGTCTATTGTGGATGATAGTCATGCATGCCAAATATGAAGTGCCTGAGGTTTACGGTTGCTGAGATATAGCCTGCACAAAAATACAAAGGTCAAGGTCATTGCATCAAGGTCAATGATAAAAACAAAGAAAAAACTATATAGTGCATTTGTGGTTACTAAAATATTGATGTAAAATAGATATGAAGTGCCTGTATTGCATTTTTTATGAGGCTGACATATTGTATACACAACAATTTTACGTTCAAGGTCACTGAGCCAAGGTCAAAGGTCAAATGACAAAATGAATATGACAAGGCACAGCTATACTCCAGGACGGTCATTCATGCCAAATATGAGCTTCCTGCTATTTACGGTTGCTGAGATATGCTCTGCACAAAATTTGTAACCTCAAGGTCACAGCACCAAGGTCAAAGGTCATAGGGGTCAAAATATGAGAGTGCACATCTACTGTGAATGGTAGTCATGCATGCCAAATATGAAGCGCCTGCTATTTACGGGTGCTGAGATATAGCCTGCACAAAAATTCAAAGGTCAAGGTCATTGCATCAAGGTCAACGATAAAAACAAAGAAAAAACAGAACAGTGCATATGTTGTCACTAAAATATTACTGTACAATAGATATGAAGTGCCTGTATTGCATTTTTGATGAGGCTGACATATTGTATACACAACTCTTTTACGTTCAAGGTCACTGAGCCAAGGTCAAAGGTCAAATGACAAAATGAATATGACGAGGCACAGCGATACTCCAGGACGGTCATTCATGCCAAATATGAGCTTCCTGCTATTTACGGTTGCTGAGATATGCTCTGCACAAAATTTGAAACCTCAAGGTCACAGCACCAAGGTCAAAGGTCATAGGGGTCAAAACACCTGACAGTGCACATCTACTGTGGATGGTAGTCATGCATGCCAAATATGAAGCTCCTGCTGTTTACGGTTGCTGAGATACGGCCTGCACAAAGTGTCACGCCCGCCGCCCGCCCGCCGCCCACCCGCCCGCCGCCCGCCCGCCAAGGCAACGACAATACCACATCAGCCCTATGGCTGAGTGGTAAAAAGGCTCAATTTGCACCCTTGTGTTGACTGCAGGACCCTCACAGCATAAAATATTCATAAGGAATAGTAACAGTCAACCCAGGTACTGTTTGTGACAAACCCTCTCAGATGTGAATATTAACTTATTTATTTTCAATTTGGGCTGACTGTTGAAGTCAAAGATTACTTTGTTAATGGGAAGGCAACAGGCTGTGTACACTCAAGTGGAAAGCACTAGCTTCACTTGGAATCACAGGGAGAGGAAATTGGCTGTCAAATCTTATGCAAGAAACAACTCAAGAGAAAATATCACTGGCAAATATCAAATATATATTTATGTATATGTTTATATATATTTGATTTGCCAATCGATTGCTTTACCATTCACATTGATATTGATCTGTAGTTGATCAGGAATGTATCCTGCCAAACCAAATAACCTACATATTACCCTCAGTCAGTCAGACAGCGACTCGCCATGTCTGGTGCTACATATGTAGGGACAAATATAATTGCCAAATTCTGGAAGTTCACAACTCCAGATATATTGAACTCTCAATGTATATATATCAACTGACCAATTTTAGAATATATTACATCATTATTCATTTCCTGAATCAATTTTCCAGTAAAGTAGCTCAGCAAATTTAATTTTGAAATGGTGTTATTACTGAAGTCAATTTTTACAGCATTTGGAAAATGCATAATCGTTAATTCTTTTTTAAGCTATTCTTGACCAATATTCTAAAAAAAGGCAGACCAAAGAGATATGTTGTTTTTTCTTAATCTCATGAAAACCTGATTAAAAGACTGTTTGTTACAAGGGTGACTCATGTGAGAAAACTCCCTCCTTTTCATACATAATTAAGATTGTGTTTTATCTACTTTTTAAGGAATATTTTTTAATATTCTGGCACCCATTTTTTTAGTCAAATAAGCAAGTTTAATTCCATTTTTTGACTCACAGTTAATTACTCACTCCTGTAGATTCACTACATCAATATACATTATCATTATATAGCTTTTTAAGATCCAAGTCATGTTTCTGGATTCTTGGTTTTACTTAGTATGAATTACATAGATTATTATGACGCGTATAAGTGTGGTACACCAGGTCCTGGGATAACATGTGCAATACTCCGCCTTTGATGGTTTCACCTTAACCAACACAAACACCAGCTTTACTCATTAATATGCACTCGATTACTCATTTATATGCGTTTGATTTTAAGTGCCTTCTGAGAAAGTGACAAAGAAGTTGATGAAAAGCTCAATCAAATCTAATGCAGGAAATCCGGCCTTACTTTGAAATGTCACTGATCTCAGGCCCATAATTCATATTTGTTGTTAATACTATTACTTAATACTACAGACCTTTTAAATCCAGTATCTTTGATATTGCGGCCTGATTAAATATGAGTAATATGATTATATTATATGGATTATCTGCAATCCAACTTGGATCTTGAGGTTACAGTATTTGACATTTTTTGTTCCCTATTATTTCAACATGCACTGATCTGTGAATGGACTCATTTCCTTGGGATCAACAGTTGATTTTCAGATATTTCCTGAATTGTGACTGGTACCATCCCTCATGAACCTTGCCTTATGCTGTGGTTGTCCATAAGGGACCTGACATGAGGAGGGGACCTGGATCTGAGTCAAAGCTAACTGGTCCCTGGCCCTGGGTCCCTGGTCTTAAATCTTCAAAGAGGCCCCATGCCAGTCTCCATTATCAACATTAGATATTTAGGAATTGCACAGTTCTGGTTCCAGCAAAGTTGTACATTTCCAATGTGTCCTTTATAGTGGGGCAAAAAAGAAATAGGCAATTGGCCTCTACATCTGATTCTTGATATTTCTACTACAGATAAAGTGGCGCCACCTACCCGCTCGCTGAGGGCGTTGTATTTGATGCCGATCTCATCGCGTTCTGCTCGGCTGGCGGACAGGAGATCCTCCACACGATTCAGCTCTGTCTGCAGCAACCGATTCTCCTCCTGGTGGCAGAAAAGGGCAAAATTATATTCAATCTTCAAAGTTTTGGTTTATCTGATGTTTATCTCTAATTAATATGAGAGTAAATTCATTTCAGAAATTATTTTTTTTCTCGCCCAATTCTGCTATGTATATTTAAAATATATAAATCCTAGTGTACTATCCTTTCAGGTTGTGATGTTTCCTGGCCTGGGTTAATGCATCTAATATATAAATCCTAGTGCACTATTCTTTCAGGTTGTGATGTTTCCTGGCCTGGGTTAATGCATCTAATATATAAATCCTAGTGCACTATTCTTTCAGGTTGTGATGTCTTTTGGCCTGGGTTAATGCATCTAATATATAAATCCTAGTGCACTATTCTTTCAGGTTGTGATATTTTCTGGCCTGGGTTAATGCATCTAATATATAAATCCTAGTGCACTATTCTTTCAGGTTGTGATGTTTCCTGGCCTGGGTTAATGCATCTAATATATAAATCCTAGTGCACTATTCTTTCAGGGCATGTTAACAGAAACAAAGTTATGATGTCTTTTGGCCTGGGTTAATGTATCTAATATATAAATCCTAGTGTACTATTCTGTCAGGGCATGTTAACAGAAACAAAGTTATGATGTCTTTTGGCCTGGGTTAATGCATCTAATATATAAATCCTAGTGTACTATTCTATCAGGGCATGTTATCAGAAACAAAGTTGTGCTGTTTGTTGGCCTTAGTGGCTGTATCTTACTTTGAGGGTATCTACGGTGGGCGCGGCCATACTCCCCGGCTGGGGCAGGTCAGTCAGGTCCTCCGTCGACAGATGTTTGGTGATGATTTCCCGGATTTTGGCCGGGACCTTGGTCGGTGGCGCCCCCTCGGTCTCTCCCTTCAGAGCCAACTCGTCTCGGTCACGCAAAACTGTGTCTTCTAATTTCTGTAAATAAAATAATAAAAAAAATTAAATATTTTGATAACATAAATTTGAGAGTATCTGAAATGGCTACAAAAAACTGTCTTCTAATTTCTGTAAATAAAATTAAAAGAAAAAAATATTTTGATAATTTGAATTGAAAGTGTCTGAAATGGGTCCAAAAAATTAATTAGATAATATAAATTTTGACAGTATAGGGGATGGTTACAAAATAATTTTTAATTCTTGTGAACAAACAGATTATATGATGTCATGATAAATATCTTCTTTTTTATCTGTTCATATATGAAGATTTCAAACAGCAACACAGATGAAACTGATCACAACTAAATTATATCTATTATCACATCACAATGAAAAAAAAAAGAATTTACAGATATATGTGAGTGTGTGTCTATAGTACATTAAAACCTCCTGCTCCAGTCCTCAAAGCATATTGTATCCTCTTTGTTAATTTTCCGTTTATTCACATCACGTATATTCATTAAAAAATTATTATTCCATCTCAGTTATTATTCCATTATTATGCTCAAAGTCTGTCAGACTGAGTCATATTGCTAAATCCTGCATCACCAATATTTACGGGCCCCTAACATAGAGCATTTGATGGTGTGCTGCGGTATATATCCCCCAGCCTGGATTATAGACTATATACTAGTGGGAGATTTCAATGCTGCAAATTGGTATCCTGATCAGTGGGGCTGCGTTTCATGTTGTGCAGATAATCGTTCATGCATGCCTGCAGCAGGGTTCAGATGACCCTGTGATGCTTCTCACGTGGCGTGTGTGAGCGTTCATGCGGAACTGATGCGCCTCTACCACACATGTTCCCATCAACATCATGTTGTCTCTATTCAATGCTTCGTTCGCGCCCCATTGATTTTTCCGCTGATAATATGACACAATTTGAGCGAGCCTGATGGTTTTCTATGGGCTTCACATGGTTAAGAGTGTCGAGGATTGTGCTACAGTGCTGCCCTCTATTGTACGCTTGAAAAGGAGGTTAAACACTCGTCCGAGTATGCTGTCCAAACTAATTATTCACCAACACATTAAATGACAACTGACAGATCACATCGTGGATTGTAGTTTAAAACAAGTACAGGAATGTATACTCGCGTCATACAGAGATAACAATTTTGTTTATTATTAATATTTCACCAACAAATCTCAATTAGTTTAAAAATTTCATAATTTGGGGTTCATCACAGTAATCTTGTCTATTCAGGTGCAAAGATATCTTTGACATTATTTCAGCAAATCTGATGACAATATTCAAAACCAAAAGATAAATTTGAATTAACGTTTTTTTAAAAAAGAAGAAAAAAATTATTTTCTTGAGATCCATGCCAAGTGACTGATAGTACAGAAGCAAAGTTCAAATACTCGGTGCAAATGCTACCAAGATATTTGATATAACCACAGCGGTGGATTAGTGCCAAATAATATAGGTGAGTCACAAAGACACAGCCCACAGAGAATCTAAGGCCAACAAAATAATAACCTTGCTTCTGGTAACATGCCCTGAACAAATAGGATGGGGGTAGAATTTCATTTTGATTTTATTTTTTGTTTATAGTGATCAAATATATTGAGAATAGACTTACATTACACAGATAAATCCAATAAATCAAATATGCTTCATTTATAATTTCTATTTTGTCTTTTAAATTGTTTATTTTTCAATAATTGTCAATGCTCAATAAAGACTTTGTTATTGTAGTGTGTTATTTAGCATTGCATATGAGTTCATGCAAACTGGTGATTTCAATGCCATTATCCTATCCAGTTCATATTACAACAAATAGCATATTTTTGTTTAATTAAAATAAAACAAATAAACATTTAACAATGTCAAAAAATCTACTGATTTGAAAGCATCAATAAAATGAAGAATATATAAATAATTCAAATTGCTCTTTAAATTTGAGCACAAAAATCAACTGTTCCTTAATGCCAGAATGGGATGATGATTGCCTACTTCCTGATTCCATCCCTCCCACATGCAATCAGCATTACGGATGCACATTTTCATCTAAACCTTATTTATTAGCTCCCCTCAATGCGGCAGATGAGATGCATTTTTGATATAATACTCATGCCGACTCTCAGCACAAATAAATCACTCGAGTGCCAGAAACACCCTCTTTGTACCCCTTTATGCGCTACCCTCATCACGCCCCTTACAAGGAGTTCTTACCTGGTGTCAGGTATCGGGCAATGCGTGCATTCGTGATTTCATCTGTGAAGATGCGTAATGGAGGCACAAATGGGCCTTGTTATCAGATGCTCTCTTAGTTCATTTTGCATGTCTGTGTGAGTCATTTTTTTCACTGAATGGCATGCAGCAGAAATCCCATAGGGACCTCCCATTTCTGCGTTCCCAATGAGGAAGTAATTTATTGAGTAATCACTTCCTAGTGATTCAAACATTTCTGTTCTTTTTTTGACACTTTCGTTTTTTTTTATCAAAAATTTAATTTCAGGTGTGATGTGAAGAAACCTTTTTCTTTCCATATTGTTCAAGTGCTATGAACAGACATTGTCTGGTATCTGCACTATGTAAATTTTATTATTATTATTATTATTATTATTATTATTATTATTATTATTATTATTATTATTATTATTATTATTATTATTATTATTATTATTATTATTATTATTATTATTATTATTATTATTATTATTATTATTATTATAATTAATTCCATGTAAATTGTTAACACATGGAAAGAGCAAAGCATATTTTTCCTTTGACATTTTCTAACATAAGTACTTAAAATCTTGCACTATAAACATTGAAAATGATTCCATCATACTGATTAGAAAAAAAATCACACATTCAGGGTACAGGTGGGAATAGAATCCCTGAACTCTGCTTCCCAATTATTGGATTGGGCGGTCCACTTGGATAAAGGAATGGTGCAGATTTTGTGAACATCCATAGATGATTCCTTTGATGTGGCATTCAGGGTCTCAGGTGTGATGTCACACCATAAGGTCACACCCTGAGGTCACTTCTTGATGTCACACCCATATTACACACCTATCTAATACCTGCAATCTATCATCGCAAATCTGCAAGTGATTTAACAAGTAAAAGATGGTCTATAATTTGAAATTTGATAATTGTTTTAATCATGTGGTTATGTGTGAAACTGTTTTTTATTGCAACTCCATTTCACTGTTGATTAAAAGACCTGTTTTGATTTTTTCTTTCCTCTAGAGAAAGATTTTTTATGGTTTCCAAACAAATTTGAGAAATGCCTTATTATCAAACTTTTCTCTTTTCAACATCATTTGAGAGTTGCACACAAAAGTTTTAAAATCAATCTTTTAAACGTCTTACTGCCAAATATTGAGGACCAATGTGCACATTTACAAATAAATTCAAATATCATGATAAGTAAAATTATACCAACAGCATTAAACATTATCAAACTTTCAGATGATTATTTATCTCTTTACAAAAGCTGACATTAATTAAGACCTGAAACATTCCATTTGATGCCATCGTCCAAACTAAGACAATAAGCTTTGTGGGGACAGTGGCCATGTTTGGCCTGGGACATAATTCTATCACAAAAATTGCCAACTTCCAAGTAATCAACTGATGGATTTGAAAAGAAAGTTTGGCAGAGCTTCAATAAGAGTGAGAGCATCTTTAAGTGCCTGACTTTAAATCTACAAGAATCTTTATACATTCTGCTTCCAAACAGAAAAGGGAATTAGAATAAATAGCCAAATGTTCAAAGCTTCCACCACAGCTTACTTGTGTCTCATTCTTTACTGAACCTAAAATTTATAATATCGTTTTGTTATTTCTATAATATTTTTCTATCTTTTATAAAGTGATATAACCTCTGGGCTTTGGAACATCCCTCCAAATGATATAAGGATTAGTGCAAGACAAGATTGAAGACATGTCTATTCATGAAGAACCTCCTAAATAAAGTGCTATGAACAGACATTGTCTGGTATCAGCGCTATATAACTTTTATTTTATTTATATAACTTTTATTTTGAGGTGTTCTGAACTCATCATGTAATGTGTTAGATCTGGGTTTGAGGTTGGCGTGATATCGGGTGGCTCATGCCATTACCAACTTAGGTAGCTCTTCCTCTCTATCCGGAATCAGACACTAAACCCTAATTGTGAACATGATACACGGTGGCATGCCTTGCTGGCACAGCCATGCATTATGGGATCATCTTTATCTATATCCACATAGAGTTATAGATATTCACCATAACCAAGCATTAAGGCCAGGGAAATCAAAAGTTTTGTTTCTTAAAACAAATTTATACACGTTATGCTTTTGTTGACACCTTTTGTGTAACAATAAAAATGTCTTTTATGTATCATAGTCATTATAAAAACTGTCTGTTTGTTAATAAAATGGCCTGGTCTGGCACACAATCATTTATATCTTTTTCTATTCTTACCAATTTCAATGCAAATTTATGATTTGGCAAATATAATGATAATGTTTCACAACTTCTAACCCAAATGTTTTTTTTTTTCACACTGTATTGTTTGATTATTGTTGGCCTTATGGTAGTTTCTATGTGAATGTACTTATTTGTTAAATGAAAACTCAGTGCAATAATTGCAACAGTCTGCAACTCAAACACTGCTTTGGGAAATATTTAGAATTTCCTTAAAATCAAAATTTATATGACCAGCTAGTTTACTTTCATCTGTATTCACTCGAAAGGCCTTTTTCCTAATTCCACACTTGGGAATACAAGTGTCCTGTGATGACTGAATTGCCTACACAAAACAACTTGTTGATCTTGCTTTAGAAATTGATAATATTTTCAAACTTAAATATGACATATTATTTTCTGAATCACAACTCTGGACGATTAAGCTTTGAATTTGCTTAAATCAAAAAGTGATAAAAATCAGTACATTTCAACTATTAACTTCAATTTATATCTAGATTGACTCAATAAACAATAAACTTTTTATGACCACCATATACACCTATTTTATTTCATCTTTATATCTGCAATGATACAGGTATAGTATTCACGCATTAAAAACAACAAACAGATCATATTCACTGCATCACAACCTTATCATGGATCAACACGTTTGCTCACTCTTACTCCCTTACGATCATCTGATAGAAACCAGCCTTATCAGCTCCACAGAAATCAAATAATTTGTTATAAAAAGTCCACGAACACTCAACCATATCTCACGCTCTCCGATATTGGTAGCCACATATTAATTTTCATTGTTTGCTCATTTTAGCACTTTTTTGGGAATGTTAATTACACAGTATCATAAAAAAAACAGCAACCGGGTATTAGAAGAAATATTTGTCATGGCAACACTGTGGTATTATTGTGAAATTGGTGATTGTGGTTTATATATCCTGTATTCAAAAGGTCTCAATTAAAGCCTTTATAGAATTATTCATAATCAGATATTTATTTACGTATTTCTCAGACAGCGTCTGGTTTATCAGATTAACATATTAGATTAGCACTGTTCATGCTAACTCATGTCGTACAAAGTAGCGGGCAAATCAGTTTTATTTACTTTTCACCTGTGGAGAACTGACAAGTATTAGCTGAATAAAATTCAACAAAATGGTTGATTACAATGCATACCTAATAACAAATTTATTATTATAAATCAATAATGTATAATGCAAGCATATACATGTGATTCAGATCTGTTTGAATTTTTGAAATGCTAGAGATATTTTTCACTTTATTCCAGGCTGCATTTGAGATGCAAATGTAACTAAGGTAAAAAGACTTACCTCAATTCAATGTGACCACAACTGATTGGTATTTCCCTTATTTGATTAGTTAAATAATTGGATCTTAGGTCGCAAATATAAAGACAAACAAGGCAAATGGATGTGCTTTAGTCTGAGGCATAGGTCTGTAATATCAACAGACCCCCCCCCCCCCCCTGACATGCTATGTAACATATGGGGTGAAGTGTCCATAGCCTTGTAAATGATCTTCAAGCACGAATACTGATATTGGGCTTTCAGCCTTATCAACAGTTAGTACTTAATGTAAATCTCACATAAAATATATCAAATTTGTGGAATTCTGTGCATCCGTGGATCCAGATCAGGTCTATGTTATAGTTTTTACCAAATATATCATATCATAGATGTGAGATTGTGATATTTTTATGTGCAAATGAGGCAGTTTATTTTGGTTTTTTTGCATTAGGATCAATATAGATGTTAGACTTTTTACTGGCTAAGTCTTTAAGAAAATCAAAATATCTTAACCATTTATGTGAAAATTGCTTTAAACAAATGACACGTTTTTCTTATTAATATATCTACTAATTTTATATATGTGAGCGTCATTTGCCTTCATTAGAACCGATACTTGTATTTCTTTTCACATTAGATTTTTTATGAGACATTAAAAATATAAGAAATACAAGAAAAAGAGGGTTATTAATTTACCAATGCAGCTCATTTTCACCTTGAGACCCAGGGATTCGTGGTTTGAATCCTGGCCGGCTACTATCAAAAACTAAGAGCAGACATGTTTTGGAATCAGCGCTACACAAATGTTACAAATGTTACCTTTTTTTTATCATTGATATTATGCAGACATTCATTTGCATTCAATCTGTAAATGTATTGAATACACGTTTAACTTCTGAATATATTAGGTTAAATAACAATCAATAATCTAACATAGGCCTGTCAATATTACTCCATTTATCCAACCAATGTCAATCTTGCTTGTACCACAAAATGAAAAATGCAAGCTTCCAATAACGTGTAAAATCGTACCAAACAACTTATTCCTTCTTCCAAATCGATAATTAACACATCCTCTAGTCTGCTTGTATAATTTAAAGTCGCTAATAGACTGAAATCTGAGTTTTAATGTGGCACAATCGTGGATACATTTGTTTTGTTTACCTGTCGTTGACAGATGTCAAAATGGGGGCGTCAACAGCTGACATTTGGAAACAGAAAGAGACAAGCCACGCGATGCAATTTTGAAACAAACGACCTCCCCCCAACATATTTACTACATTATCTAATTTAAAAAGGTGACAAAAACCTGTATAACTTTCTCCAGACGTTGTCCCTTATCGCCTGCACTCCCTGACATATCCAGCAAATGGCTCTGCCCGCCGAAATTTTAAGCAAGTCCAGGCGAGCCAGGTGCGAAAGGCGGTCTGCAAGCGAAGTGGTGGGAGACGACCGGGGATACCCCAAACAGGTGCTAAAAATAACTTCTAAATATGGCGCCGCTCGTCCCAGAACGAGGCTGCAAACTTGATAGACGGGGATTCCCTCTTCGAAAATTGTTTCAGACTCTCGATACGTTTTCACTGTTTACAAGATGGGATCGTCTTTCTTGGGTCCACTTTCGGTTCAAATCCGGAGATTTAACTCCCAAGCTTCGAATATGTAACTGTTCAAGCGGATACCGACCCGTGATCCGTGTTGTGCGGGCTCCGAACGTGAAATGTCAATTTACGCTGGCCTGGAAGGGGGCGTGGCTTACGTTGACCACCTGCCAAATCACGGCGTCATGGTTGCCACGCAACACATGAACTTGGACCAAACCAGGTGAATTCCCCCATCCTGATCGTGTCAAATATGAAAGTGACTTTTTTGTGTGCATTATGAGATAGATGCCCAAATTTGTGTACAAAAATATATAAGTTTTTATAGCACAAAGAAACATATAAAAAAAATCTGAGAAAAAAATTATGAATAATTTGTACTGATAGGATATATATAGACCTATATATCCTAGTACATATCAAGTATATTTGTATATCACCTGAATAAGCAAATAATAAAGCACTATGAGAAAATATTTGAGAATATTGTTGCTTATATTTCCATTATGCATTAAAGCCGATGAACCAAGCCTGCGAGATTTGTCAAAGTTCATACATAAATTTCTATCATAGATATGTCAAATGGTCAAACTGCGTAGTCAAAATGGCATTCACTGATTACCTTTGGAATGTTCAATTTAATATTTATACCATAAAAAGTCCATTTATAAAATTTAATAATATGAATATTTGCTTATTTATTCATAATTCATTAAATATTTTGAAATAATAATTTGTCAACAGAAAGATTTATTCTTTTCAATGGAATGTATATGCCAAATAAATATTTACAAATATGATATATATATATATTTGTCACATCACATATACATTTTACACAGCACATCAAAACCTCAAATGAAATGAATGTATAAGAATGCCATTGTGAAATTAGTATATCAATTTTCAGGACTCCAGTTGCATACAAAAGTTGACCATATCTGCAGGCAGAAAGATTATAAGAACACATTATGTAGATTCAAATTGTAGTTTTGCCAATACCATATACTGTATGAACAATCACATGTCACCATGAATATGAAACTGGAAACCTAAAGTCACTGACAAAAGAAAATATGTCAGGTTCCTCACCCTAATCCATGGGATTATGCCAGATATTACGCTATGTCTGATCCAGTCAGTGTCTGGACTTGACATTATATTTGCAATAATCCATACTGACCTTTCAGAGCTTAACTATCTGATATCTAACATTTGATGCAGCCTTGAGGTGTAATTCAAGCTTTGTAACATGTGCAACACAACCAATATATCATGAACCAAGCCTGCGAGATTTGTCAAAGTCATGTAAGTCATATCATACATATATATATATTTGCAATTTTGGCAATACAACTATACATACATTTTTCTACCTTCATCTGGTTAAAGACATGTTAATTCTCTTTTTCAAAAATGTATAACGCACTAAATTGTTCTGAGGTTGGCAGCAATAATCTCAAATGTCTGTTTCTTTTTAAAAATAAAACATGGGAATTTTAAAGAACAAACCTAACATTACATCACATTCTTCTAAGAATTGAATATGCTGTTTATTGAACTTTTATATGAGGTAAATCATTTTTTCCGTAATGGACAAAACATGCTTTCTTCTGGTGATATATTAAACTAATAATTTCTTAAAGTTCCAACTATTACCGGTATATTTATGAATAAAGAGCTTTATCGATGTGAGTTTAATTTTATTATGACATCAATTTTTGTTTCAGATTTACATTAAAATCATTTTTATGAATATGCTGTTAAAATAATAAATAAAATAAGCAGGATATGAAAATATTTATGCAATTAGCTGAGTGGTCAGTTTGTACGCTTCATTAAATCCTTATCAACACCAATTTGAGTTATATCATAAAGATGCTTAAAGTAAAATACAACTATAAATATTGGCTCTCTCCATCCTGGACTTGCCAATATTGTAACAGCCTATTTGAGATGTTCTCAATATCATATAGATTTGAAATTAGTAAACAATTTTCTTAGAAATTTTCTATTTCATTAATTCCAGGTTCACAGGAATTCTCACAGCTCAAGTAGGCCATGCTGCCACCTAGTATCTTAAAATTTGTCATGCATTTTTTTTTCAAATCTATGAGCCTATCCTAAAAAATTGCTCAATTTAAATATTGCTGACAACCTGGCTGAACCATGCCACTCAAAATAAGTGCAGAAATTAAGTATTAAGATTCAATTAAAATTTAATAGCAAATCACAATGAATGTTGAATGTTTGCATTTGCTACTTTTTCTAATCCTGTGACTTTATCTACTTCTTATTTTTTATATCAAACAGTTTTATTAAACAAATTTCTTATCATGGTTCTATCTCAGACACATGTTGTGTCTGCAGATAATTCTATAATCAATATGGCTCTAACTGATCGGAGTTCTGTTTCTATTTTAAGGAAACCACATTAAACTATTTCCATCTTCTGCGTACAAGAGGTTCTATTTCTATCCGATTCTTGTCATGTGAAGTGACTTTCTCACGATTAGAAATTCAACATCCAATGAAAAGAATTCTGTATGTTGCAATATTTTCTCCAATAAGATCATGTTACTTTACAAAGAATTCCTCCAAGACAACACTCAGGTGAAATATGGTGAGCATTTAGTTATTGTTTGATACTTTCTCTAAGTTAACTGTCTTTAACAGTGAAGAGTTCCTTTGATATGATCAATAAAGATGGAGACTTCCTCATCAAATATAGGCCAGTGATCGATTGCAATGAAAGCCACGTTTCCTGATTAAGTTCATTTCACGGCCGAGTTAACTTATTCACCAGTACCAGCTTGTCAGACCAGAGAATAGCACTACCTGGTGGCAAAATGAAATATTCACTCACTGATTTTATCTCCTATCAAGAATTCTGTAAAGCGTGAAAGTCTCTGGGTAAAAAGGAAACATAAATATTGAAAAAGCCATACATGCAGTTCTCTCTGCACCTTTGTGTTAGCATTGATCAGGCAAACCTGAGAGACCCCAAACAACTTGCAGCTAAACATGAATATATCTCCTGCAGTCAATCATGTATTAATATTGAACACTATTACTGAAGATATTTCTATCTTCTCACATTTGCATTGCTCACAAAAAGATTTAAATACCAGCTCTTCATCAGTTAAGTTTTTTCAGAATTAACCTTGATATCTTATTTGTTCATGTTCAAATAGATTTTTCTTAGGACAATTTTTTTTGGTGAAAAAGTCCATTTTATTTTAATTATATTTTTTTCATACCTAAATTAACACTATTTATATCTGTAATTAAACCAAGTGCTGTTATTGAGAGTACAATACAATGGCATCTCTCAACTAACCCGAAATCTGGTTTTGAAAGTTGATTGATCATTTTTCAAATTAATAATACTGCAGCAAGACAAAAAGCAAAATCAATCAGCAGAACTGACCTTGGCGATGCTATCAAGAGAGTTAATATCAGAGTAGGTATCCACGATATCTCCTGTGAATCTCTCTCCTCTATCCTCCATACCAATCTCTCCGTGCCTTATGTTGTTGTGCTATTTGAGACTTTGTCTCACAGAGAATATAGGAGTGGTTTGTATTCTGTGGACTGCCGCTCTCTCCTCACCTGGTCTCAGAACTGCTGACTGACACCGCTCGCTATCACATCCAACCAAACTTATACCTTCTAATCTGGCTCCATGTAAACCCACAAAATTTCGCAAAAAAAAAATTAAGGTGAATATCTATATGTAGTAATCATTATTGTTAATGTTAAAAGATTTGAATCATTTATATAAAAAGTTTCAAATCGTAAATATTTGTGTGACAAATATTGATTTTTTCAAAAATTTTGAGAGACCAAAATTTATGGTTTACATGAAATCGGTAGTAGATCAATATAAGAACTAATGAGATCCGGCGGTTAGAGTCGTCCCACAGAGAGACAATAATCAGTTTACGGAGGATTTCTACCTGCCGGACAAATTGAAATACACAGGATCTCAATTTCTTTTTAAAGTGTGCATACAAATCCTCACAATCCAACACTGGATCTGATCACAAAGTTAAATCTTTGATACTCATCAAATCTTTCAGGTCTCAATTTCAGGAACGGAGAATCTTCTGGGCCAACAACTTAATTGAGTGTCACCCAACTTAATGTGATAAATTCTAAATAAATTTAAACAATTAATTACAACAAATTGTCATGGACTGTTGTCAATACCCTCAGATTTTATTTCATATTAATAAAAAATGTAAAAGTATGTGATGGAATTTTCAAATTATGTTTCTATTTCATCTATTTTACCAGACTTAGACTTTAAAAAGGAAAGATTTTTTTTTAAAAAGAAAGCCAATTTGTTCATATCTATTTTTGAGGAATATATTTCATAATCATTGTACTTAACTAATCAACTTCCACGAATATGATAATAATATAATAAATTTCAATTACATCACAAATGAAGAATGACGTCGTAGAATAGCAATACACTTAGATCACCTGCATACATTTAATGACTCCTACTTTTAAGATTTTGCAGTTTTAAAATATTTGGGGGGACATTAACATATTTTTATTTTATTTTTATTTTATTTTTTTGCCAGGTTAGTTCTTAATGATCTGTTCTTCAGTATATAGAAGATTTGTTGGTTTACACATATTCTTGTCACCATCAGCCAACAAATTAATAAGCAAAATGGAATATGTATGGACGGAAATCCCCTGAAATGGAGGGAAACTGTCAACTAACTACTGTAGGTTACAAGTAGATTTGTTTAGCAGAATCCGAACGAAGTGTCAAACATTAGCTTTGATCTTGAAATCTTCTAACACCTGAAGTTAATATCATTCTTGCCATGTAGCAAAACACAGGAACTTCAAAGAACATTAGAACTTTATGTAATACTGGTGTAATTAGCATATATTTGACCTGGCCGGACATGCAGTGCACCCTGTTTAGTAAGATCTCGTTTAGGTTGTGATAAGTTTGATCAGGAATCAATATATATGTGGCTGATATTAGGATTATTGCAGTAATAATTGACTGCTTGTATATTAATCCTGATAATCTCATTGATTGAAATTTGATTGACACTTTTGATTGCAAGATTAGAATAGCTCCTATCAGAATAAAGTGAATTTTTTTCATGTAAATATTGCATGTGAATTCGGCCAATAAATAATAAGAAAGAAATTGGTAGAGCGAATAATATGCATTACCGTCATGCTTTAAATTATTAGGACATTATCCAAAAAGATTTATAATTGCAATTGATAGAATATAGTTACTGATGGTGAGTGCTCTGGTCATTATGCTACAATTGGATCTGTTGGGCTATAAATGTGTTTGATATGAGTACTGTCAGTCACTATAGACATAAAAGCTATCGTGAAATCAGATTTTCAAGCACTTTTTCTTTACATTATATAAATGATTATACCCAAAACATTGTGATCAAAAGTTACTCCCCATCATATTACCCCTCCATGAATTTCTGTGCCATTTTTATATTGAGGAATCTTCTGTTAAAATCCAAATCATTCATTGAACATTTGTCAATATTCTTTGCTTAGCTGACCATTGATCCAATGCAAACACCTGCTTTGTAAAGGTTTGCTAACAAGTGGTGAGGCACCTTCAGAATGGAACACTGGAGTGATTTGGCTTACTGAGGCAAAAACATTCACATCTATTGTTTTACCTGAGAAAAATAATTTGTGATACCTGTAGTCAAGTAGTGAAATGGCTAGAAGCTGGTCCAAGACGGCATCAAATCTCTTTAGGTGTTACATGTAGTGAATTGATCCTGATGTTGGTGCAACTGTCAGTAAGAAGGAGGTTAAGAAGTGAATATTATTTAGGCTTATTTAGACTTATTTTGATGTTGGTGCCCCAAGAACTTGGAAATATTTATTACCTCACTTCAAACCTCATAAAAATAAGGAGAAAAGTCAGGCAACTGTCAGTAAAAAATAGGTAGGTCCAGGGGTGACCCTTTTCTTTTTTTTTCTCCTGTAGTTATAAATGCTATAGGTACTTTTCTCTTAATCTGTAGAATTACACTATGTTGCTGCCTGAAAATTTGTCCATTGAAAATACATAAGAGCCTTGTATTAAAACACAGGGGACAAAAACAAGTGTTATTGCCCGGGCTTTGTAACCCGATTTCGACACTCTGTGACGTCATATCCAGGCACTTCACGGAGCTATATGTTGATGTCATTATGGCGTTTCTTATGTTTATAACCATTTATATTATTGCTGATAGCTTAAAACTACAAAGGGAGTGTGATAAACCACCTACAGGGTCGTGCTGTCACCCTCCAGAGCTCTACCTGTCAGTTATAATGCATTGAGGTCTATAAATTCTGGCACTATTGAACTGTCAGTGATAATATTAATAGGTTAGTTCTATGGAAGTCTGTTTTGCCACTGTCAAGATCTGTAAATTCTCACCATCGACCTGTCAGTTATAATATCAATAGATGAGTTCTGCAGGAGTTTGTCTTCCCCCTATCATTTATAATTCAGACCCATCAATGAGATCTATAAAATGGCTCTCCAATGCCCGGTGAGTTATAATATCTAAAGGTGTGTTCTATCTGACTGTAGTCTTGCCCCTGTCAACCATAATGCAGATAAATGAATTCTGTTCTATCAATACCACAAAAGCAACTGTTTCTATTCCTTTATTGGTATGGAGGAAAAAAGGGAGGACAGACAATCACAACCACACACATTGGCAAGTTAAGATTGTAAGCATTTTATCAAATAACTAATCAAATAATATATCAATTATTCAGTATATTTTCCATGAATGTAAAACATATAGATATACATTGTTTTGAAGTTGAGATATTTTTTTAGAGGTTATTCAATGGAGGGTTAGAATTTGTCTGTGGGTGCAGATATAAAAGCTAATTTAGGAAAATGTCCATGAGGCATGCCTCTCAGCACTAGAAGTTTTCACACTTTTTGTGATTGAATATATATAAATGGCATAGATCCATATTTACACAGACTGTTACTTTATGAAACGGCAGTGTCCAGAGTATTAATGGCCCAACACAAGTATTGGACTGGCTCCAGAATCAACAGTTCTGAGAGGCGTGTTAATAACTTCTGATGGTCAAGATATTTCAAGTCCACTTAGAGTCACTCAGGTGTGATCGGGCAAAATCCTCATTTACCTAACTATGCCTGAAACATTTAGAATTCATTGAGAAAGTTTGTGGCAACATTTCTTTAAACGATAAGCCCTAAAAATGCTTGTTCCTAAATTATCAGTGACCCTCAATTTTTTTTTTTTACTTTCTGGGTGAAAAGACATAGTTTTGGTTATAATTTCATGTATATATCTCAAATCTTAATATATTTGATAACACTTAACAAAGGACTAAACAAATCTGCCCCTTTCCTATTTTTCCAGGCCATGTTATCGTAAACAAGGTTATCAGTTTGTTGGGCCTTAGAAAATTCATCCAGCTGAATGTTGCATGAATGTTGTGCGAATATTACATGAACCAATCTTACATGCTTTCAATTGCAAACCAATTTCTAACAACTTCTTCACAATAAAACACAAGGTGTTAGCACTATTTGTTCTGGAACATGACATAAGCATGAACCGGCGACGAGACATTTGTCAAATATATCACTCTTATTTGAACAATCAATATCCCCATAAGATATAACTACGAGCGCAAATGTAAAACAGAATTGCTCTGCAAATAAATGTTCACTCAAAGATTGCATAAAATGCATGGATCTTGATTCCATGCCAGAACTGCAACATACATGTGCATTTCTTTCCTCATTGGAAATAAAAATGTTTTCTTACTAAACAATAGTTCATTATCATATTACCACTGTATATGAAAATATAAATGAATATTATATATATATATATATATATATATATATATATATATATATATATATATATATATATATATATATATATATATATATATATATATATATATATATATATATATATATATATATATATATATACTAAAATCTATTTTCTGTCATATATGTTTTATTTTTATTTTTGCACTCCGTGACCTACGTGACCAGGAGAGAGTTCGTGTGACTTGCATGTACCTAATCTTGACATACCGAACAAAGCAGGTCCAGATCAGGTACAATTTGTATATATTATGTATAGGCGCGGTCTGTGAGGGCCATCTCCCATATATGCATTATGTAGACCTGCATATCCGCCACTTCCAAATCACTCGCATAAATCTTGTTTTTCAATTAACAAAATGATCATATAAGTAAATTATGTATATAATTTTGCACCTGGTCCAAATTTTCATCCACATTTCTATACCCTTGTCAACAATTGAAAGGTATGGAAGAGGGATGGTCCATGTGATAACTTGGGGGGGAGGTGAATAAATCCAGTATTTTTGATTAATTGAACTAAATTCAAGGATATCATATAATAGAAAACATAACAATTTTAAGCACTGTGTTGAGGTTGTCAATTTGAAAGAGGCAAAGAAATATTTTTCCAATTACAAAGGAATATATTTCAATTAGAGATGTATTAGATGTCCATGTAATGACAACAGAAATTCACTATTTCAAATTTCTGGACTTACTTTTTGCACACGAGAAAATGGTTTTCCTTACTTGACATCTTATTAAAATGCCTCAATTATATTTTTAGAATGGCATTTCAGACTCATCATTTGTCAAATATCAGACATTGGATACAGCATATTTACCTACAAATGCATATTGCAGTATCAGAATGCATAAAGCCAGCACAGCCAGTAGCATACATAATCTGGTACCCTCCCTCCTTCATATTAGAATGTATAAAGCAAGAACAGCCAGTAGCATATATAATCTGGTACCCTCCCTCCTTCATATTAGAATATATAAAGCAAGCACAGTCAGTAGCATATATAATCTGGTACCCTCCCTCCTTCATATTAGAATATATAAAGCAAGCACAGCCAGTAGCATACATAATCTGGTACCCTCCCTCCTTCATATTAGAATATATAAAGCAAGCACAGCCAGTAGCATACATAATCTGGTACCCTCCCTCCTTCATATTAGAATACATAAATCAAGCACAGCCAGTAGCATATATAATCTGGTCCCCTCCCTCCTTCATATTAGAATATATAAATCAAGCACAGCCAGTAGCATATATAATCTGGTCCCCTCCCTCCTTCATATTAAAATACACAAATCAAGCACAGCCAGTAGCATATATAATCTGGTACCCTCCCTCCTTCATATTAGAATATATAAAGCAAGCACAGCCAGTAGCATATATAATCTGGTCCCCTCCCTCCTTCATATTAGAATATATAAATCAAGCACAGCCAGTAGCATATATAATCTGGTACCCTCCCTCCTTCATATTAGAATATATAAATCAAGCACAGCCAGTAGCATATATAATCTGGTACCCTCCCTCCTTCATATTAGAATATATAAAGCAAGCACAGCCAGTAGCATATATAATCTGGTCCCCTCCCTCCTTCATATTAGTATATAGGCTTGACCTTCCCTTTGTTCTAGCCCAGGGCAGCTTTGCATGATTGACCATAATTAAAGTTGGAGGAGAATTAATAATCTGCTAATCTCTTAATCCTTGCCAACAGATTTCCTGGCATGGTACTGACCAGGTTGGACTTGCATGGCTGGTCAACATCACGGAAATAAATGTAGGTCCTAAAATGATGACCCACTTCAAACAATGCCACCTGGTGGGAGATTTCAGATCCAGGAGGTCATTTTGTTATGCATGTTCATATTCATTCCATATGAATCATCGAGTAATGTTGCTTTAAATTTTTCATAATGCAGTGTTAGTTTATAAATCTTATATTCTCAGATAATGGTCATTGATCAAGGAAATAAATAGATAAAGTGCTGACAAATGAAGGGCTTTTAAAGCATCTCAGCCTATTATGTTTTATTACCTGATTCATGCTTCTCTTAAATATAGTTATATGGTCCCCTTCATAAAATTAAAAATTATCCACGCTGGTGGTCAAGTGATGGCTTTTAAAGTATTCATATATGAATAGGGAAGTGCAACTTTAATCATGTTATCAATGCTTCACCGATTCATGGATATGCTAAGTGACTCAGTCAGTTATGTCAATGATATCAACTAATAAATTACATTCCATAAAATATAATAAGCAATAATACTGGATTTGACTACAAAATATCGTGTCCATAATCATTAACTGTCCCTTAGTGATCACAGAATGTTTTGACGGATTGCAGCCATTTGCAAACAATACAACCTCAATGGATATTAAAAGCATTCCGACATATGAAAACAATAATCGGCTGGTCACAATGGTAGGCCTTCTTGGAGTGGACAATGCAGAGGACATTGTCGCTCCGTGCTGTGCAGGGCACTGATTGGCCGGCTAATGACGGACGGTGATCGGAGATAATTAGCACTGCGATCCATACACTGGATATTTATCTGCTTGTTCTAGGATCAATTCTGTCTTGGTAACCAAAAATATTTGTGCGACCACGCAAGAATTTGTCGCGAGAGAAAGGGCTATTGTCGGGACGAATTTGTGCTTTTTATTGTTATATCAATAGGCATCCATCACTTTCAATGAACTAATATCCCTGTGCAGGTGTCTCAAGTAAATAGAAAAGGGTCAACTCAAAATAAATGACTGACTTCATGTTTTTTCTTATTTCCAATAAAAGAGTCACTTTTGGTGAATGATTTACATTTTGAGGGCAATTACAAGTTAATAGCACTCAGCCAATATAGAAATACAAACTCATTTAATTCCTAATACCAATGAAAGAATCTCGTTTATAATATTAGGCCATAAGAAAGAATATTATGTATTTTAGGCCAGCATAGTTTCATTTTAAGATAATAGTAATGTCCTAAACTCTAATCTTATTTTTCAAACATTCCAGATTTCAGTTCTGTTAGATATCCAGTCTCTCTTTTCCCTTGATTATATTGTATGTTCGATAGGATCAATTCTAATATTTAAAATAAGTAATTCAAGCCATATTTAACTTTTATAAAAACTGATTTCAGGCTGGAATCTTTTCTAAGGCATACAGTGAGAAGTACTGGATTGTACCGCGGATTGTACTGGAATGAATAGGTCCGAGATTGTACTGGAATGAATAGGTCCGAGATTGTACTGGAATGAATAGGTCCGAGATTGTACTGGAATGAATAGGTCCGAGATTGTACTGGAATGAATAGGTCTGAGATTGTACTGGAATGAATAGGTCTGAGATTGTACTGGAATGAATAGGTCCGAGATTGCACTAGAATGAATAGGTCCGAGATTGCACTAGAATGAATATGTCTGAGGTTGCATTTCATTTATCTTTGCTAAATTGTGTCTGTCTAATTTATACTGACTGGGGGGGGTGTCATTTTGTGTTGTTTCATTCCTACTTTAACTTCAATCTATATATAAATATCTTCAAGATTGTACATATAGAGGGCACCACTGTATTGTCTGACAAATCAATGCTCGTCCAGCATTGAAGCAATGTCATTGATTCATCTTTAGATATTTGGTTAACTAATGTAACATAAATAAAGATTTGTCACGATTAGGTCAATAATTCATGTGGTAGATAAATTGCATGTTAGCATGCATCCTGGACACATTACAGGATTTAACATTAACTATTTGCAAGCAGTGCCTTTGACCATCCCAGGCAAGCAAGGGCAGGTAGATTTTAAAACCAACTTGCCTTACAAAAGTCAAAAATAGTCTGTTTTCTTGCTGGAAATATAGGTCTCAATAGCGTTCATATTTGCAATAATACTAAATTTGATTCAGGGCAATTAAAAAAAATCTAAGATTTTTCAAATTTTTATAAATCATATTATACTGCAGAATAGTGACATTCTTCAACCAGACATATGTAAAATATTTATCCAAAATATGGTGCTTACAAATATAATATAATGAACGGCAGAATGTGCTGTAGATCAAAGCCATTGCAAATTATTTTCTTGAACTCTTGAGTTCAAGTGATCTTTTGCTGGGCAATTAGTGCAAGGATTACAATACAAAGCACCGCAAAGGTGTGACTGAAATACTTAATGTACTGTGCAATATGCAAGATGCAGTGTTGGCAATGCTGAGTGTGTTGACACATAAAATATAAACAGTATTTTCCGGTATGTGTGGAACAAAATATTCTTATCAAAGAAATTTAAACCAGCAAAAGCTGATGTGCTGATCGTGTGTATTTTGACCAAAAGTACCGGTAAGTATATAATAGAATAATACATCTTATTAAGACCATATACACACAGAAAATATGTATTATATCCTAATATAAATATGGGTCGGTAATGGGTCGAAGTAGTGACGGCTGATGGTGACCTCTCAAAGTAAAATAAATGTTTTTAGTAGATCTTAGATGAAAAATAATGAAATTGAAGCAAAGATTCATTCATGACACTTCCTTTATACTATACTCTTATCTTACTTTTATATACTTTTTATTCTGGTTTTAAATTCCAATATAACAAATAGTTTCTTGCAAATAATTAAATTTGATAATAATTTTTTTCTTTATATCTTCACTATTCTATATTTCCATCTCATCAGTCTGAACTTAAGTACTGCTACTCGATGTGTTGCATCAAAAAAATTTAATAAAAAAAAAATTATCACTTAAAAGGTCCATGTTTGATAGTCAAACCATGTAATGAGTCGGGTTTATTATTTACATTTATCTCGAATTGATAATGATTGTGAAAACATATCTCTCATCAGAGGGCACTGCGAGCAGTCACAAAGGCTAAGCACAGACTGAGAGATTTTCCCATGAGGCCTTGCAACTATTGATAGATCCACTGTATGGCAAATTGTTTAATTACCCCTGATTAGCTCTAATGACCTTTTTCCTATGGGACCTGACAATAGGGTCTCAAAATACCAAAATCTTTGAATCAAAATCATCCATTATAGTTGTTTCTTTAGGGAGAATTATCTAGGAATTAAGAAGAAACAAAAAGACTTTGTGTGGCCTACAGAAAGTGCTTTTGCCCTGCGGCAGTAATAATCCCAATAGGTGTAATGAGTGCAAGGCACAGGTAAGATCAATATCCAACAAAGGAAAACATATATTATTATTATATGTTGTATTATGCATGAGGACCGTGAATGAGAGCTACAAATATATATCATTTACACTCTGCACCCCGAGGGTCACGTACACCGCGGCATCCAGTCACTCAGCGCCATCTAGCGAAGGTCACTGAGTCCCTCTGATGTCCTCTGCTTTACCTGTATATTTACCCAGCCTTCTCAGGCCTTCTATTACTGGCCTGGCGCTTATGGTGGTATTGCCATTAAAATTGACTGCTCATTAATTATCCAGTCATAAGAATCTTGCCTTTGTCAACAGTCCTTTTAGTATCAGAACATTTTTTTTAACCACACCCTGTTTCCTTGTATTGACCAATAAGAGTCACTTTATACAGCATGACATCATATTACAGGCCATGCCGAACCTACAAAGGACTCATTTTCAAATTCATATGATCAAACCAAAGTTATTGCATAATTGGAGAGCCTGATGCAAATGAGAGGGTACTGAATATTTAGCAGTTGGAGCATACCATTCTTATATCGGTCATGCAAAAAAAAGACAGTTACGATCATGCATGGCCCTCGTGTTGCATGATCTGGTCACGCTTAACTGTTCATGGTTAAAGTTGGTCAAGCAAATCTTGTGTGTGGCACAATACGGTGATGTGTGAACTTATGTGTGAACTTATTTGTTCACATTCATGTGTAACCCAATAAATGTTTGGCTCCAACTAGTGACACTGGTCATCGGTGATAGGGCAGTAAGGTTTTTTACGATGTTACACTTATATGAAGAAGCTAAAATGGGAACTAGATTTGGTCAAATTGTTCTGAGTGTTCTAGTTTGTCACAATGATACCACCCTTATCATACAAAGCAGTGCTTTAAGGCACTCAATGTCTTATATATATCATCATCACCTGTGCCTTTCCACTTAATAAATTGGGTTATTTTTTTATGTAAAATATATGGACAAGAAAAATTTCATCTTAATATTATGACTTTTCTGCTGTAAAATGTAGATATGATTTTATTTTTACCATGAAAACACTTCTGCATTTTAGGAAAGGGAAAACAATTATCATAGTGAGGGGATGGAGAGTTTTTTTATATTATTTGCTTGTTTTTGTCTTCTTCTTCTTTTGTTTGGACTGTTGAACATGAACATTAATAAATATATTACAGACTGAGGTTTCACATCAGATGAAGTTTCCCATTAGTAATCCCATGAGCATATACTGCCTGTATATTTCTGTTACACTTTAAACAAGAGTTGCTCTTCTATAAAGGTCATATATACTGATTGATGCTGGTCACAACATTGTGAATATTGCATTGATCTGGGACTGGCTAGATCAATGAATGAGTACTTATTACTGGCCGAACCTCCACTCAGGGAACCCTCAAGTGAATGGTGCACCCAGGGATGGAGCGAGAATCTTTCATCTTCTCGCTTATCCACAGTCTAAAAGTCGAAATTGACATGAAACTCATGATCTGAGAGTTCTGGTCTTGTCGTGAGAAACAGCCCCTGTTCGACCATTACCTGTTTCACTGTAACCTGTTTCACTGTAACCTGTTTCACTGTAACCTGTTTCACTGTAACCTGTTTCACTGTAAACTGTTTCACTGTAACCTGTTTCACTGTAACCTGTTTCACTGTAACCTGTTTCACTGTAACCTGTTTCACTCTAACCTGTTTCACTCTAACACCTGTTTCATTCTAACCTGTTTCACTCTAACACCTGTTTCACTCTCAACCTGTTCAATCATGTAATTTCAATTAAATCAACTACTTTCTACTTTCTCTTTTTGACATAAGTTTGACTTTCAGGGTCAAATAACCTTCTTGAATGAAATTTTATGAGTTTACTGAGTGACAGGGGTTGACTTCTAGTGGTGTCTACTTCTTCTGGCCATGGTCAAACTGGGGGAGAAAATTCCTTGCCAAGGTTGAAAAAGATTCTGTGTGAAAACTCCGGTAACTTATCTGAGGGCTTGATTTAGTGGCCTGGTCTCGTGGCCTGGTATAGGGGTTTGGATTACTTGTTTGGTTAAGTGATTTTCTCATATAATACCTCTTTGTCGCTTGGTCTAGATGATGGATAAAGTGGTCTGGCTTGGTCTAGTGGTTTGGTCTCGTGGCTTGGCCTAGTGGCTTGGTCTAATGGTTTGACCTGGTGGCTGGGTCTAGTGGCTTGGTCTAATGGTTTGGCCTGGTGGCTTGGCCTAGTGGCTTGGTCTAATGGTTTGGCCTAATGGCTTGGTCTAGTGGCTTGATCTAGTGGCTTGGTCTAATGGTTTGGCCTAATGGCTTGGTCTAGTGGCTTGGTCTAGTGGTTTGGTCTAATGGCTTGGTCTAGTGGCTTGGTCTAATGGTTTGGTCTAGTGGCTTGGTCTAGTGGCTTGGTCTAATGGCTTGATCTAATGGTTTGGCCTAATGGCTTGATCTAGTGGCTTGGTCTAGTGGCTTGGTCTAGTGGCTTGGTCTAATGGCTTGGTCTAGTGGCTTGGTCTAGTGGCTTGGTCTAGTGGCTTGGTCTAGTGGCTTGGTCTAATGGCTTGATCTAATGGTTTGGCCTAATGGCTTGATCTAGTGGCTTGGTCTAGTGGCTTGGCCTAATGGCTTGGTCTACTGGCTTGGTCTACTGGCTTGGTCTAGTGGCTTGGCCTAATGGCTTGGTCTAGTGGCTTGGTCTAGTGGCTTGGTCTAGTGGCTTGGTCTAGTGGCTTGGTCTAGTGGCTTGATCTAATGGCTTGGCCTAATGGCTTGGTCTAGTGGCTTGATCTAATGGCTTGGCCTAATGGCTTGGCCTAGTGGCTTGGTCTAGTGGCTTGATCTAATGGCTTGATCTAATGGCTTGGTCTAGTGGCTTGGTCTAGTGGCTTGATCTAGTGGATTGGTCTAGATGATTGATGAAGTGGCTTGGCATAATGCCTTGATCTAATGGCATGGTCTATTGTCTTGGCCTAGTGGTTTGGTCGAGCGGATTGGCCTAGTGGCTTGGTCTAATGGCTTGATATAATTTTCATAATGGCCTGTCTGAGGACTTGATATTGAATGATTAAATCCTGAATCACGAGGCTTGTCCAGAGAAAAGTCTTAGAATGCTGGGTAAGGCAGCAGACTAATATTAACTATTTAACTGCTTGTCCAGTGTGGGGTTGAGGTGACTGATACTACACTATAAAGTGGCTTGTCCAGAAGGAGCCACCTATTTTAACAATCATGAGAAACCTATGAACTTGGTGTGTACTGCACTCAGCATAATACAGTATTTACTGTAACACATAGGTCATAATGAAGTGATTGCTGTTCTCAAATATAGCAAGTGCACTAAACAGAATGACATATAAGATATTCATTATGGCCTTTTGTGTGTTTGTTGTCAAGCATTTGTTGTTGATAGTTACTTATTTCATTACATGGGAAATTCCAAGTTGCAGTACTCAGTGACCTCAACTACCAATGAGAATAATATCAGTGAAAGTATATGTATTCATATACAATTATTGATCTGTTCATTCCTAACTACAAGACTCTGAACCCTTCTTGAGAAAGTAGCATGGTAACTAATGTAAATCTTCGGTTTATAGATTTAATGACTTTCATATCCTCATGCATTTCTTAACAGTTTCAGATTATGTGTGTAATTTTCTTTTTTTAGTCAAAAGATTTTAAGATATTGTGAATAAATTCAGACTCAACCATTTTATATCAATCATAGCTTTTAAATTATATCATTCATTCTTTAAACAAGAAAAAGTGGTGATCCACATGTAACACGGATGAGAAAAAAAATAACAAACTAACCAAAACTGTCAACAAACAGAACAAAAATTAAAATAAACAAAACAAAAATTACAACAAACAAAACAAAAATTGGAAAAAAAACACAAAATGAAATATTATCTTGATTCATCTTTTAAAATTATTTACAGAAAAAAACGAATCACAAACCACAGGAAATGAATACGCATTTCCCATGATCGTACCGATCACAGAATAACACAGATAACACAGATGCTTTTCAAAAAATGAACCATCCGTGTTACAAAAAATGTTTGCTGTATTTTTTTATCGAGCTCCACTCACCTCATTAAAATGGAAATGTCAAAACTTTTGAACAGATCTTTATGGAGTTTATGAGGAATTGGAAGCAAAGAAGGATCCTCCACAATTATTCAAAGGTGTGGAAGGTTGATCAAAACACAAAAAATATGTTGAAAAATACATTCTTAATCAACATAAAGAAGTATTGACCATTGTTCTTGAAAATGGATGATTACAAAGAGTAAATTAAAGATGAACAGAACCCCCATTTCAACTTTGGTCATTTAATCCTAGTAAGTAGCCCCTTTCAAACCATCCACTTGTTGACATACGACCCCCTTGTAATTTTTTAGTGTTTTACTCTGAAAATCTGACATTTTCCTATTAATGCTCACATGGCCGGTGTACAATTCAGAATCCTAAATTATTACATCACGGTTGAAACAAGTTTCAGAATGACTGCAATTGAAGCATGATGTGCACTTCGAAGAAAAAATATATGCACTTTTCTTATTACTTGCTGTGATCAGCATAAGGGATGATGGTGTCATGGCTGCCATAAAAGCATGTTAAAAGCTCATGAATTTGGATTTAAATAACTTTTCATGGTGTTTTATATTTTTATATAAAACAATCAACAATTTTAACATTTCATAAGCCTCAAACCTGTACCATATAAAAGGCAAAGTGTGATTAATTTCCTACCCGTTAAAATGGCCGGCTTTTGTCACAGGGGTGAAGGCACAGTTTAATGTGGCTAGATGGTCGAGATAAATGTTCTGTGTTTGTGGCAAACAATGATACTGATACATGTATATATTTTGGAATTTTTTAAACACATTTTTACTGTAATTTGCAATTAATTTAAAACTTGTTTTTGATTGGCTGGTGCTACTATAATACCCTTGACAAGATGGCTGCCACCAGCAAAGATGAGAGCTAGTTCAGAAAATTTAACTACAGTAAAAGTACTGAAATTATATCTCAAAGTCTTCTTTTCAAGTTATATGTGCTCATATTGATGAAATCTAAATTGCTAATCCACAATATGTGAAGGTTTCCATCCTCTTTTGCCCCTAATGGAGGGGAAGAACGTCAACCTCCACCACCGACAACGGACGGGAGGCACATTAACTGTTCTAGCTTGATGACGTCATTTTGTAACATTCCTTTGGGCAGCAACTTGTTACAATGTGTCATGATAATGACGTCAGACTGATTGGATCATGAATTTTTTACCTTAGCACTTCATTGAGCATATTGAATAACCATGGTTATAAATCTTATCAATTTGGTATGTAGATTCATTAGTCCAGAAAAAAATTGGTCAGTCCTGCCATTCAACAAAATAGGCTAGTCCATAGAAGTTAACACCAGCAATTAATTTATAAATTATATGCCACAGCAGCAATACAATGTTACATGTATTGATTGTAGTCACATTGTCCATCATAAATAAACAAACAGATTACTACTTCTACTGATAGTGTAAGGTTCCAGGTTAGGCTGGTGGGGGTTAGTTCTCAGTACTTTTTGTGGTTGCTAATATATTCGCACTGGCCACTGTTTGACTGCAGATAAAATTTCTGTCCCCCAGTTTGTCAGTTGGACAGGAGAACCCAGCCCCTGAGAGAAGTTAGTCCCAAGGAGAGGTTTGATTGTTGTAGTTTTGTGACATAAATATGATGGGCAGTGCAATATATTTCTGAAAACAGTGGATTTCAGGTCTATTTGGAGGATGAATATGGGAGAAGATGGCCAGATTATCAAGTCACCCTTTTTCAGTTTTTGTTCTGTCAAAACACAGACTGATGATATAAGTACCTATTAAATTGTACTGATTAAATTAGATATATGACAGTGGACACAAATAAATGATATTTTTGCTTGAATTATTATGGTGATGAATGGTACTCAAAAGTTGGGCTGCAGATGATTTGATTGGTTGCTGAAGCTGGCTTGATTGTGATTTGAACTTGCTAAGTGATGGAGTGTTCTGTAAAACAGCACTGCAGACAAAGACGCTGTTGATCAAAAGATACAAAATTCTGGTCACGCATCATGCTCACACAAATATCTACCCGCCTACTAAATATTATAGCAATCAGACAATCGTACCTGCTTCTATTGACAGAATGATCTCCTTTGTTGATAAACTCGTTGGGTTTCATGTCAAACTTTCATTGAGCGATAAACAACCACCAGGTGGCTTGTTTACAAATTAAACATAACGAGCCTTTTCATTGGTTAATTTTTAATAAGAATGTGCTGAAGGAAAATTTTGGTATAATAACAAAACGCCAATTGATCATACTTTTCACATTGCTCTTTGTTTTAGGAATATCTTAAACATGTATTCAGACTTTTCGTAATAGACACTCAGAATTTTAAGCTTTGGCTACAATATGTAAATAAGTTTAGTTATTATCTCAAAACGAGAGCAACATTATAGCATTATATTTATTATTGCTCTCAGCTGAATGGGATAGAGTTGTGGTGAAAATCCCTGTCTCAATGGATTGGGCTGTGAGGCCTTAGTTGTATCTCGGTTATTTAATTTGATTAGCAACTGAGAGAAAACAAATATTAGATCCACATATAGCTCGTTTGTACGCAAATGGAGATAGTCCCTAAATCATGAAGTAATATTGAAAGTTTAGTGATGGATGCAATTTTTGTTAATGATATTAATCCATTTTACAGATTAAGGAATAATGTACATGTGACATTTTAAACATAGGCATTTTAAACATAGGTTAATTTCCAAAAATACAATGATGTCTGAAAATCAGTTCCCTGTTACTTTCAGTGGTATTTTATCTGGGATCAATTTGATTTATAATAAAGCCGAGATGTTATGCAGTGCCTTTCTCAAAATTACACACTTAAGTAAAGAAATGATATAAAATTTTAAATTACAAAAATATCAACATTCTGCTTTACAGTGTGTAATATATAATACCAGTAAACTAGTACTTGTGTAGAGAAATTAAACAGCATTTACAGTTCAATATTGAATCGATGAGAAATGAAGAAAAACTACATCTAGTAGCAATGAAAATCATTCTCAGTATTATTCTCAGCTCAAGTTTATATTTACCTACATGAATATGGACTCCGGATCATCTTACAATACATTTTTAAGTTGATCCTAGCTTCATATGTTGATCTAGGTCTACCCAGAGATATTTGTGTTAAATGTTTCTGGTCTACCTAAATATATGAACATCTGCCGATGCCAAATATATTACAAATAGACAGGTTGTTTGGATGTCAACATTTTCTAAATGTTTTTTTCTTAATTGTGTACACACTTAATGTAACTTCAATGCATTCAGTGTTGGTATTTCTATGAAAATTCCTGACAGCAACGCTCCAAAATTTCCAATACCAATTTCTTCAGCGATCTCTTTAGCAGACGATATTTACAGCAGCCAATCAGAAAACGTGTTACAAAACGTGTATCAAAAATGGCTGCAAATGGTGAACCGCCAGCCCTGAGAGTTAGTCAGGTAAATATCAAGATATCTGCTTGATATGGCGATGTAAATTGATGTATTGCTAAGCGGAATATAGACTCAGTATCAAAGATAACATTTGACATATTAGAATTAAACGAAAATGTTTTGCCCCAATTCGGAAGGCGTTAAAACAGACTTTGTCCCCTCACTTGAACTTGAAGTTGAACATGTGAAGCATGAGCATGCCTGATTTTGTACCCTGATTTTCACTGCTTGAGACTGAGTTTCAGTATTTATGATTCAACAGGTATCTCATAACATCATGTGTCAAGTTCAATGCACGCTGAGATAGGTTTGTTAACAAAGCAGCTGATATGAAACTATATGCTGTGAAGGGAATAGATCAAAGAACTAGCCAATTCAAATTTTGTTGATTGGCACTTGGAATAAATTTCTAACTATTCCAAGATTGGTAGGACTACTTGTGCCCAACTAGTTTCTTGTCGCAACAAATTCCGCCGATTACTGTAGTTAAACTGGAGAGGACCCTTGTATCTGCTGACAGTCACGGTCTACTTTATCGGCAAAAACTGGTCGCTGACGAACATAACTTTTGGGTGTAATAAACTTATTGAAATAAAATGAGAGTGTCAATCAAAATATGTTACTATTATTCAATTGTTGCTTTGAACCAAACTTGCAGGTCTAGAAAGTTCTCCCATGTGTGACACATTTTAACACAGCATGGACCACTTGAGCAGTGAGAATTCATCAATAAATATTCAGTGCTATTAAAAACTAACAAAACCTTTTATTCTTTGTAACTAGAAATTTTCTATTCCATTTACTGAACTGCAAACAATCTGTTAATCAGAATCTGGCTTTCTCCATTTCCATGGTGAATTATTAAATCATGATTAAAATAAGTTTAGAAAATGACTGTGATAAAAGCATAGTCCCCATTATGAAGAAACCAAAATGATTTACCTTTCTCATGACTTCCGTTGATCAGAATAAGGTGTGAAGGTGTCATGTCTGCCTTAATGCATGTTTTAATTATTGGTATTTGTCAAAAGTCTATTAATTTCGATTTAGGTAATTTTGTATGTTATGTTATAGTTTTCCATAAAACAGTCAACCAATTTAGCAATTTATCAGCCTCACACCTGTACTATATACAAGGCCAAGTGCGATAAATTTTCAACTTGTTAAAATGGATGCCATTTTTCACAGTTGTGAAATCATCAACACATTACTTATAAAGAGTTTGAAATGACCTGGATAAAAAAAAACATGGTAAACAATGATACTGATACATATGATCTCAGATTTATTTAACCACATTTTTGCTGTACTTCGCGAAAAATATATGATTTGTTTTTGATTGGTATAATCCCTTTGAAAAGATGGCTACCACCAGCATAAGAAGAACTGTAAAAGTGTCAAGATAAATCTTATAATCTTTTCATATTTCATAATAATGATATTTAAAATTCTTATCCATATTTTGTGAAATTTTTCTTCTCTGTTAAATGTATGTATTAGTTTTGCATCTTGGAAAAAATAAGCACTTATTGAAAAATGCTGGTGTGACCTGCATTTCCAGCTTGAAAGATAGATTTGACTGGTTTTATTCACTGTAATATCATTATGCCATCTATTTTAGTCTGATCTTTTTACTTTGTTAAAAGTTGTTTATTTTTCTTGTAGTTGGATGCATCAGAATTGGACACAGAAATATTTGATTTATTGAATAATCAGCTGAACTCTGCATTCAAATATTTTAAAGTAAGTATTGAGCCACCATAAATGATGAATGAGCTGGTTTTCAGAATTCTATTAAAATCATCATCATCTTTGAATTGCGTTGACTGAGTCACAGCCCCTTCCCTCAAGAAATACCCTCACAGCATAAAACATTTTCTGTCATTTTGTCTGTCAACTTTGAGCTTCACTGAAACTCCAGGATGTAGTTCTTAGGTATTAATGTTATATTTTAAGTGGACCAAATCTATCCAAGATTTTTTCTGAATTGTTTATGAATTTAAAAAAATCAATAGTGAGATTTCAAGTTTGCAATGCTGCACAGGCTCCACCTCGGCATTGGAATATCAATTGCCTCGAACATCCAGTGCCTCATTCTTGTGAGCTGAATATAACTTCAGTTTTAGACTTTCAGAAAAGAGAAAGTGATGGTAACTGAGTAATGGCTTATGAAACAATTTATGAAGCAATTTACACTCATTGTGAACAAGTTCATGGACATTGCAAAAATCAATGATCAGCCATTGGCCTTTGTTTGGTGATAAATAGACAGTCGGCATGCAGAAAGGAATGTGATCTCATTATAGACAAATTTAATAAAACAAAATATGAGCAGTCCAAATTCAGAAAAAAGCACAAATATCCAGTTTGATAATGTATAACAAATGAAAAATTAATTAACTCACTAAAGCTATACATTTTTGAGATTTAACCTGATATGTATTTTACATTGTATTGAGAATAGCTGGTTTGAAGCTGATGAAATGTATACACGTACTTCCCCATTGCCAGTTCTCAATTGTTATAGATATTATGGATGTACTTTCAGCCAGGACTGCTCGTCCGTTACAGTGCAGAAGTTAGTGCCATACTAAAGCTGGTGATCTGGAAGGTAAGACCTACTAGACCTATATATATATATATATTATGAAAATAGGATTCTGAGGAAATTAAAGGAGAAAGGGACCTACTAGGCTGCAGAGCCACTATAACCTTGAATAGCCATTTTCTTTACCATGACACTTGCAAGACCTTTATTTTTCTTGAAAAGTTTATCTCAGAGAACCTCTATTTACTGATTTGCTTTATTTACTTATTTACTGAGTTGTTGAGTCTTAATTATAGCCCTCCTAAGGTCTTCTGGAGTTCCATTGGCTTGACAAGAGAGGAAAGTTTAGAGTTCACCAATATTGATTTGGGTGTTTCTATGTCAGGAAAAGCATGCAGGATAACATAATGGCATGTGATGGCCTGGCGTGACCTTATTTGGTCACATTCATGGCTCTTACAGGTCACATGATCACACTGATGCTGCTCCTCTGATTGGTCAAAATAAAGAGCTTACTCTTCTGCACCAATCCTGGTCTGAGACTGGTTGCAAGTTCTGCCATGATTGAGACCCTTTTGAGAATGGTAAATACTAAAGCGTTGTAACATTATGTAAGACACCCTATATTCTATTAGAATATATTTATAAAATGACATACACTTCAAACTCAATAGTTTGACTTGTATTCTTCAAAAATTAACCTGATTATGTTGCATGTAGTCAACAATAATACCAGGACAATATGATATGCAGATCAATGGTAAAACAATATTTAGATAAATGCATTCTGCATTAGCAATATAAATTTTTACAATAAATACAGTTTACAATAAATATAGTAATGCAATAATTGCAATGAGAAGTTCAAGACTTACCCTGTGTAGATCATCAATGGCATCATCGTAGTCATCACCATGGTAACCAGTGTCCTCTTCATTGTCACCAATTCCATTACCATAGTTACCAAGATAGAGAGGTGGTGATGTCCATGGTGAGAGTTTAGACTTTGATTGGTCAGGTTTTGGTGAATAAAGTCTTGGTTGTGGCATCATTTTAGACAATGGGGGTAAAAGTGGCTTCTTGGGAGCAAAGTCGGGAATTATGACATCTTCAAGATCAATTTCCAGACTGTCGTCGAGATTGTTTGTGGGTTGAGGCTGGGCTTGTTGAGTTTGATAAAGACTGGCTTCGAGTAAATCTTCGGTTACGTTAGAGTCGTCTTGCCCGTGTACCGACGATGCAGATGATGACGTCACTATCTTGTCACTTTCAGCAAGGACGTCATCAATCACCTCACTCTTAGGAGAAATCTCTGGAGATTCTTTTTTTGGTATCTCAACTTCTCTCTCCTCATCTGTCGCGATGTAGATCTCATCCAACTTCTCATCTCCAACTGGTGGCGAAAGTTCAATCTCCTTAGAGGGAGGGTTTCTTGGCAAGGGAGGAATAATGAAAGTGACGTCGGTGATTTGATGGATTGAACGAGGCACAGAGATTATAGTTTCTCCTTCCAGAGACGAAATAGTTGTATTATTATCATCCCTGGGCGTCAGGACATCTTCAATGATTTCTTGCCGGCTTGGCTCTACTATGATATTTTTCTCATCCTTACTTCTTATCGTTAGTTCCTTGTCTTTCCCATCACTGTCGGCATCCTCTTCCTGCTTAATGTCCTTTTCTTTGAAGGACACATCAGAAGAGAGTGCTCCAGTGTCTTCGTCGGTAGTCACTCCTCCGTTGTCGATCGGTGGAACCAAATGGTGGATGCCATGGGCATCTGAATCACTCGACTCCGACACAATACTTTTATCTTGTGCTTTTTTCTCTTCATCAAGCTTATTTTTGGTCATTTTGAGTTTCTCCTCTTCGCGGGGTGTGCTGACATCTTCTGGATCTAGTTTACCAAAGTCCTCATGGCTCACCACTTCCCCCATCACAGCACCTTCCTCAGAAGCTTCCGTGGCATCAGCACCAGCTTCACACTCCTCCGTGGTATTTGGTATTTTATCAGAAGCCTCAGAGATGCTTTTGTTCTGGAAAGAAACAAAATGAGTTAATTGGATGCATGTTGCCACTGTGACATAGAACAGATTTAAAACATACATTGTTTGGTATTTTGCACAATACAAGTTTAATTATTATAATTTTAGCTTAGACACTGGAACAGGTTTGTGTTATTTGCATCAAGAATAGGATTCCAAGGTAAAAACAGACGAGTGCTAATGAATTTAACTTCAGGCAGATAGATTACAGAAAATTACCTGAAGTAAGTGATGCATGACTTTGACTCCATTCTTAATTTATATATTAACAAAGCTTCTTCATACATCATTAACAAGGTTATTGTTATGATTAATAAGTTAAAGGAAAAAAAGTCATTTATTATTAAAACCAGATTAATATTGCTGTTTTCCTGTTATGATTACGGTAGTTAGATTTCATCTTTCCTTTAAAATCCTGATAAAATGTTATAATACCATTTTTTGTCTCCAGGTAAGTTTGATAAATTTCCATGATATTATTTCTTGGGCAGTAGTTTCCTGCCAATTTGCATTTGACTTTTCTACTGTGTCTATTTGCCAACTGATATCATTGAAAGATGCCATTTGTGTCTTTAAGCACTCCAACCTTCCTCAGGTATATATTCAAGCTAACTGTGCTCTGTGATCATTTGGTTCATTTTAGTTTGTGTTATAAGAAAGATATAGGCCACAGATTTACCCAGATTCTATATTTGTAGTTTATGCTCTAATCTCAGTTGCATAATATGATTTCAATATCATCATTTTTAAAGATAATTATTTTTGGTAAAGAAAAATAGATGATCTTTATCATTTCAGACATTTTCTGAAGCGGAACAAGGGATCAAATGTATTTTCTCTCCTAAATTAAGATATAAAAATATTAATAAAAAATTAATATATTTCTGAAATAACCTACAAAATCATTTTATTATTTGAATAAAAAAACTACTTTAAATGTAAATTTAATATTGTCTGTGAACGTCCTGTACATAAATTTGCTTTGTTCTGCAATTTTAATCTTAAGTGTTGCATATTAAAAAAAAGGATTTGTTTCCGTCCCATAAGAGATTCTACCAAAAAAAACCTCTTCTCAATTGAACAAATCTTACAGGTTAAGGTTTCTTGTGTGACACCTGATATTATAATATGTGACATAATCACGAAGGTCCTGAATGCACCTTATCTCTGGTAATCTTAATATTTACATTTTATAAATATATTTTGATATTTAAGAGAGAATTTACCCTGGGGGCAGGATTTACACTTACCTCGGTAGAGAACTCTGTGATGGGGTACAATCACCATATTACCACCATCTGAGTTACAATATAACTATACCCCATAGGCTAAGACTCAGGCCTATTTTAATATGGTGGAAAGCCACTAAAATGCTTTGAATCACAACACATTTCAGCAGGTTGGATATTTGTAATAATATTAGTATGGCTCAATTAGGAATTACAGGGAAACTGCTGATCGGCTGATTGGAAACAAACATCAAATCACATTATGTAACCCCCACAAATGCATGCTTAACAAAGTTGATTTTATTCTTCCAAAATAATATCTTTATTAAACACTTTAATTTTTTAAAATATTGTTAAATAGAATCATGAAAATCTCAAAATTACAAACAAAAACATTTTCAGGCAGAAGTCACTACAGATTATGCATTATTATGGGAGCTCATTTGCTTTGTAATATTCCCTACTGATAAATAAAGGATATCCCCCATCTTTTACACCCTAATATTATGCATCTTTTACCCAGCAGATGACACTGTGAATTAGAGTAGTGTTTACCTATTGATAATCAAATATGCCACAAATATGCATTTCTCATACTTTCTGGCCAATGTTATATTCTGAAGATGACAAGTCAATCAAAATAGAGAAATGATAAAAGTTTTATCCATTTTTAATATTTCCAAAGTTATTTGTGATAAAATCTAGAGTTTCAAAAGTAGAGATCAGACTTGGTGTAATATGTAATATTGAATGTTAACTTTAATACATAATATTGAATGGTAACTTTCTCATGATCAATATTGGCATTGTATAAGGTAAGCTGTATCAAGATTATGCTCCCCTCATAACTTTCTCATTGCCCCAAGGGACAGAATTATAATTATCTGAGTGTTCTTTATTCAGGAGTGATCGAGATAGGTCGAGTGTATGTGTAAGCCATTTTATTTTGTTGAAAATTGATTTCTAAGCATGCAGATTCTGTCATCTTTTTGTCGCATTTTGTGATTATTGATAATAAATTTGACCAGAGAGAAATAGCTTTGCAATTATAGTGGTGACATATTCAGAATTTGATGAATAAGAATCATGAAATATGATAGTTGTTGACAAATAGTAAATCAGAATAATAATTGTGCTTTGTCAGGCATTGAACCATTGATATTGACATGCATTATTGTGACCCCATGAGTTCATAAATTGTCAAAGGACTATACATTTATGTTGACATGCATTATTGTGACCATATAAGTTCACACATAGCTGTAGATCAATACATTTATTTTGACATTAATAATTGTGATCACATGAGTTTACACATAGCTATAGATCTATACATTTATTTTGACATGAATTATTGTGACCATATGAGTTCACACATTGCCAAAGGACTAGTCATTTATGTTGACATGCATTATTGTGACCATATAAGTTCACACATAGCTGTAGATCAATACATTTATTTTGACATGAATAATTGTGATCACATGAGTTTACACGTAGCTATAGATCTATACATTTATTTTGCCATGAATTATTGTGATCATATGAGTTAACTCAAGGCTATAGATCTATACATTTATTTTGCCATGAATTATTGTGATCATATGAGTTAACTCAAGGCTATAGATCTATACATTTATTTTGCCATGAATTATTGTGATCACATGAGTTCACACATAGCTATATATCTATATATTTATGTTGACATGAATTATTGTGATCACATGAGTTCACACATAGCTATAGATCTATACATTTATGTTGACATGCATTATTGTGACCATATGAGTTCACACATAGCTATAGATCTATACATTTATTTTGACATGAATTATTGTGACCATATGAGTTCACACAAAGCTATAGATCTATACATTTATGTTGACATGAATTATTGTGACCATATGAGTTCACACATTGCCAAAGGACTATTCATTTATGTTGACATGCATTATTGTGACCATATAAGTTCACACATAGCTGTAGATCAATACATTTATTTTGACATGAATAATTGTGATCACATGAGTTTACACATAGCTATAGATCTATACATTTATTTTGCCATAAATTATTGTGATCATATGAGTTCACACATAGCTATAGATCTATACATTTATTTTGCCATGAATTATTGTGACCATATGAGTTCACACATAGCTATAGATCTATACATTTATTTTGACATGAATTATTGTGACCATATGAGTTCACACATAGTTATAGAGCCAAACATTTATGTTGACATGCGTTATTGTGACCATATGAGTTCACACATAGCTATAGATCTATACATTTATGTTGACATGCATTATTGTGACCATATGAGTTCACACATAGCTATAGATCTATACATTTATTTGGACATGTATTATTGTGACCATATGAGTTCACACATAGCTATAGAGCCAAACATTTATGTTGACATGCGTTATTGTGACCATATGAGTTCACACATAGCTATAGATCTATACATTTATGTTGACATGCATTATTGTGACCATATGAGTTCAAACAAAGCTATAAATCTATACATTTATTTTGCCATGAATTATTGTGATCACATGAGTTCACACTTAGCTATAGATCTATTTATGTTGACATGCATTATTGTGACCCATGAGTTCACACATAGCTGAAGAAAGACTGGCGTTGGTGTGACCATATCAAGTCACACATCACCTGGAAGTGATTGAGACCCTCAATCGGCATGGATTTCATTTCTTTGATGGCAGTTGTCACTTAGATACTTGATTGAGGCAAATATTGACAGTCTCTCTGTGATATGCTTGCACAGTCAACACTTCAAGTCTGTACCCTTCTGTGCTAACATATATACCACAAGCGAACACCACTGTACAAACTGGCAATTGCAATTCCTGAAGAAAGTTTACAGTAGCAAAGTACAAAAGAGTTTATGGTTTATTGGATAAAGTAGAATAAAGTGAATGTTTGTGAATGGAGTTGTGTATAACCTGGCTGTGCCTTGATCTATATGTGAAGATAAGGAGAGATTAGACACAAGATTAAATCCTAATTTAAAAGACAGCTGATACAGATCCATGCCGTCTCATATGATATACCTTGCCGCTGAGTGACAATAGGGGAATGTGAAATGTTTACCTTGGAGTTTGTCATATCCAGTAGCATTTATCATTCAGTGCATGCAAGTCTTCAGCTTACAACATCCCATAATAGTAATTCTTTGTTGCATAACAGTCAGTAGCAAACATGTCAGATATCAAGAATTCTCCATTATGTCAATATCAGTAAGTGATAAGTCACATCTGGTGTTGCAGACATTTTCTGTGATTGATAATAATAATTGGGTCTTTGATTGAATAAACTAAGAAAAACAAAGATTTACCTGATCAGGTGGGAGAGAAGTCGGTTCCATGTTGCTTCAGACACGTTTCATAGAGAATAGAACTTTAGTGCCAAATTCTGTGGCAAGGGGATCAAAGTAAAATATAGTGCTACTTCTGACTGGTGGAATCCGTGCACGAGAGCTCCAAGTCAAGTCAAGTCAATCACCAGTTAAAGTGATCAAATTGTGGGTCAGGTAATCGTGGGTGTTCTTGCTTGATCAGCGTGGGGGCATTGTCAACGTTACACTTGATTATTGGATCTATATCGATATCCCACCCGGGGCCCCAAAGAGGTTCTGATGGGGATTATGAATTTTTGTTATAAATGTAGATAAATATCATATAATCGCAGTTTGTTTTAAGATGTTTTGTTATTTTTGGGGAGGAGCAAAACTGAATGATATGGGTGATATAAATGATGAAAACTAAGTGATTACAGAAGATAATGTATAGACAGGCAGATATATTGAATAATATTATAGATAAAGAAACTGGGGTGTTAATTTGGATAAGATAAGATATGGCATCATCTCTGGACGACCAATAAGTTGTGTATTGTTAGGATTATTAAATAATACTCATTGTGATTATGATCTATCAGCCCCTGTCAGTACCTCGCAGTTGACATGATCATATTGGATATGGAGCACACAGTAGTGGGCCGCCAGGAATAGAACCTGTCTTGGCTTGCCTTAAGGAGCTCCACACAGATATTACCAAACCATTTGCTGAGGGTAGAATTACTATGGAGCTAGTATTTGTCCCGACTCATTGCTAGTCATGCCTTATCACAAAATGAGAGATAATAAAATTTAAGGACAAAAAATATGATCTGTATACCAGACGATGTCCTAGTTCAAATAAATAAGCTCTGATGGGAAATAGAAGAGGATCAAGTAAGACAGTTGATCTTCTATTATGTCTGCAATCCCGATAAAGCAGATAATTTCTCTTAACTTTTTTTGGTTAAAAGGATAAGATATTTAGAATAGCAATTTCCTTTCTACAATTTCCATTCTACAATTTCCATTCTACCATTTCCTTTCTACCATTCCCTTTCAACCGTTTCCTTTCTACCATTCCCTATCTTCCATTCCCTCTCTACCATCTCCATTCTACCATCTCCTTTCTACCATTCCCTTTCTATCATCTCTTTTCTACCATTCCCTTTCTACCATTTCCTTTCTATCATCTCTTTTCTACCATTCCCTTTCTACCATTTCCTTTCTATCATCTCTTTTCTACCATTCCCTTTCTACCATTTCCTTTCTATCATCTCTTTTCTACCATTCCCTTTCTACCATTTCCTTTCTATCATCTCTTTTCTACCATTCCCTTTCAACCATTTCCTTTCTACCATTCCCTTTCTACCATTTCCTTTCTATCATCTCTTTTCTACCATTCCCTTTCAACCATTCCCTTTCTACCATCTCCATTCTACCATTCCCTTTCTACCATTCCCTTTCTACCATTCCCTTTCAACCATCTCCTTTCTACCATTCCCTTTCTACCATTCCCTTTCAACCATCTCCTTTCTACCATTCCCTTCCTACCATTCCTTTTCTACCATCTCCTTTCTACCATCTCCTTTCTACCATCTCCTTTCTACCATCTCCTTTCTACCATCTCCTTTCTACCATTCCCTTTCTACCATTCTGTTTCTACCATCTCCTTTCTACCATCTCCTTTCTACCATCTCCTTTCTACCATCTCCTTTCTACCATCTCCTTTCAACCATCCCCTTTCTGCCATCTCCTTTCTACCATTCTGTTTCTACCATCTCCTTTCTACCATTGCTTTCCATCTTATTACCCTCTTTACCATTCTGTTTCTACCATCTCCCTTCTACCATTTCCCTTTCAACCATTTCCTTTCTACCATTCCCTTTCTACCATTCCCTTTCTACCATCTCCATTCTACCATTCCCTTCCTACCATTCCTTTTCTACCATCTCCTTTCTACCATCTCCTTTCTACCATCTCCTTTCTACCATCTCCTTTCTACCATCTCCTTTCTACCATTCCCTTTCTACCATTCTGTTTCTACCATCTCCTTTCTACCATCTCCTTTCTACCATCTCCTTTCTACCATCTCCTTTCAACCATCCCCTTTCTGCCATCTCCTTTCTACCATTCTGTTTCTACCATCTCCTTTCTACCATTGCTTTCCATCTTATTACCCTCTTTACCATTCTGTTTCTACCATCTCCCTTCTACCATTTCCCTTTCTACCATTCCCCTTTCTACCATTCCCTTTCAACCATCTCCTTTCTACCATTCCCTTTCTACCATCTCCATTCTACCATTCCCTTTCTACCTTTCTACCATCTCCTTTCTACCATTCCCTTTCTACCATCTCCTTTCTACCATCCCCTTTCTACCATCTCCTTTCTACCATTCCCTTTCTACCATTCTGTTTCTACCATCTCCTTTCTACCATCTCCTTTCTACCATTCCCCTTTCTACCATTCCCTTTCTACCATTCCCTTTCTGCCATTGCTTTCCATGTTAATACCCATTCTACCATTCCGCTTTCCAGTCATTCTCCCAGGCCTGTGAGTATTAAATGGCCACCATCTAGCCTACATTTACCCACAATGAGAACACACTCTTAATGCCAGCTGAGAGGATATTGATCATTTCCACCGTCTCAGCTCAACCACTTTCTTCTATTTGATTTACTTTCATGTCGACCTGAACTCCTTGATTACCTGATTCTTGTTTTGATACTTTTATTTGATAAAGGGACATGTTTACCAATGCTGTTTGTATCAGAAAAATGATGATTGAAATCTTGAATAATGCATCCGTGCTGTATATTCTGGGCAAGGAGCAAATACGCTTTCTTCTTTAATGAAATTTATGAAATAGTGAAACATTTTAAAAAACATAGATTGTTCAAAATAATTAGAAAAGGGACATGTTTACCAATGCTGCCTGAACCAGAAAAATGATGATCAAAATCTCGGATCATGTATCCATGCTGTATATTCTGGGCCAAGAACTAATACACTTTTTTCTGTAATGAAATATATGATATTGTGAAACACTTTTTAAATATGAATTGTACAAAGTAAATGGGAATAGACAGAGGATAATTGTGTTATTCTCTTTGTGATAAAATACTTCAAGGATCATTGAGTATGCAAAATTATTTTTAAAAATTATCTGTAACATAATAGCAGATTGCATCTCTTCCTTTAATATATTCTGGAAACTTGCAGTCCAAATTTAGCTTTGATAAAATATCACTTTTCTTTTATCAACAGTTTAGTCCAATATGAGAAGGCACATGATAACAACTATTTCTCATGCCTTAGTTTCAACATTTGTGATCCACCAGGTGTCTCTTGTGTCATGTGCAATGCATGCTGGGATAGGTTTGGAGACATGACAGCTAATATTATGACTACCATTCACATAATAAAAAAACTAGTCAGTTTGGGACTGTTGAAAAGAATAGAAAGACTGTTGTGGGTGTAATAAACTGATTGCAAATAAATAACATATTAATCAGAATTTTACTGCTATGAGCCAAGCATGCATGTCTACAAAGTTACCCCATGCATGACAGATTTTAACACCAGGTGGCAGCATGGCCTACTCAAGCAGTGAGAATTGATAATTCTTTGGGAGAGTCTCTCAGTGCCTCTTGTCAAATTTATATTATTTGGAATAATATTTTGGTCAATTTTTTTTCCAATTTTAATTTCTGATTCTGTAGCATCGTCCTCACCCATACTGAGTTCAGTCCCCAGATAATCAGATATAATTGCTGCAAAATATATATAGCCATGTTATGTCAGAGAATTTTGGATAAACTGAGGTCTGGCCATATGCGAGGGAAGCTCAAATATACAATGAGCTTGGAGGTAGCTAGACAGATTATACCAACATTTCAGAGGTGTGACTTAAGACCTGCAACAGACAAAGGCTTCTATTGCAAATATGTTAGAACTTGAATGTGTTAAGGCAAGCATGCAATATTCATATATATATATATATTGTAAGAAACAGGACCTTGTTTAAATTGAATACATAGTGAACATTTTAATCCATAAATTACAGTCATAAATTTGAGAATCCAATTTTCGGTGATGTGGGCCAAATATGATGCTTTGTCCATTTTAGGTGTGAATTATAGAAATTCTTTGGAGGTTTATACTTCAAGATTATAACATATCAATGTACAACACCATGTAATGTAAACATGATCTCCATTACTCCATATAAGTAGCACAGGAGATTTCAGGCCTGATTAAATAGCTGAAGTAAATTGATCTATTAAGTCTGAGACTTGAGGAACCTAGCTTGGCAGTCAGACCTTAAAATATTGGTCATGATATACTGATTACCAAACCCACTAAGTCTTAATGCAGTAAAGGCCCACTAAGTGCTCATGATGCAGTAAAGGCCCACTAAGTTTTAATGATGCAGTAAAGGCCCACTAAGTGTTAATGATGCAGTAAAGGCCCATTAAATGCTCATGATGCACAATTGATATGGGTTTAAAATTCACTCTGATATTCATAGTATCTATGAATAATATCCTACAATATATTACTGGAAGATAGAATTCAGGAAATATTTTTTTGTGAAGAATAATCCTATTGCAGCCCTTTCATATCAGTCCCTGCCTACCATCCACAGCAGGACCTCTCTTTCATATCAGTCCCTGCTTACCCTCCATAGCAGGACTTCTCTATCATACCAGTCCCTGCCTACCCTCAATAACAGGATCTCTCTCTCTCATATCAGTCCCTGCTTACCCTCCACAGCAGGACTTCTCTTTCATATCAGTCCCTGCCTACCCTCCATAGCAGGACCTCTCTTTCATGTCAGTCCCTGCCTGCCCTTCATAGCAGGACTTCTCTCTCATATCAGTCCCTGCCTACCCTCCATAGCAGGACTTCTCTCTCATATCAGTCCCTGCCTACCCTCCATAACAGGACCTCTCTTTCATATCAGTCCCTGCCTACCCTCCATAGCAGGACTTCTCTCTATCATATCAGTCCCTGCCTACCCTCCATAGCAGGACCTCTCTTTCATATCAGTCCCTGCCTACCCTCCATAGCAGGACTTCTCTCTATCATATCAGTCCCTGCCTACCCTCCATAACAGGACCTCTCTATCATATCAGTCCCTGCCTACCCTCCATAGCAGGACTTCTCTCTATCATATCAGTCCCTGCCTACCCTCCATAACAGGACCTCTCTTTCATATCAGTCCCTGCCTACCTTCCATAGCAGGACTTCTCTCTATCATATCAGTCCCTGCCTACCCTCCATAGCAGGACTTCTCTCTATCATATCAGTCCCTGCCTGCCCTCCATAGCAGGACTTCTCTCTATCATATCAGTCCCTGCCTACCCTCCATAGCAGGACCTCTCTTTCATATCAGTCCCTGCCTACCCTCCATAGCAGGACTTCTCTCTATCATATCAGTCCCTACCTACCCTCCATAACAGGACCTCTCTATCATATCAGTCCCTGCCTACCCTCCATAGCAGGACCTCTCTTTCATATCAGTCCCTGCCTACCCTCCATAGCAGGACTTCTCTCTATCATATCAGTCCCTGCCTACCCTCCATAACAGGACCTCTCTTCATATCAGTCCCTGCCTACCCTCCATAGCAGGACTTCTCTCTATCATATCAGTCCCTGCCTACCCTCCATAGCAGGACTTCTCTCTATCATATCAGTCCCTGCCTACCCTCCATAACAGGACCTCTCTTTCATATCAGTCCCTGCCTACCCTCCATAGCAGGACCTCTCTATCATGTCAGTCCCTGCCTACCCTCCATAGCAGGACCTCTCTCTCATATCAGTCCCTGCCTACCCTCCATAGCAGGACTTCTCTTTCATATAACACATACAAGTCCTTGCCTCCAAAGGTACAAAGCTGTGCATAGGATCGGTCGTAAGTCATCAGTATTCATAAAAACCTGGCTCTTGAATCATTGGTGAAAGAATAGAAATAGATTCTGCTTTATTCAGGCAGTTGTACTGATTGGTCAGTGTATGGGTCAGACACCTGATCCCAAGATGTTGGTCAATTCAGATTGGATGATATTTTTTGGTAAGCAAGGCAAGTATTTATAACTTGGGGAATTCCAATTCTCTAACAGTATCAAATATAGGGCAGTGTCGGCAGAGGTAGTAAGTGAATACTAGTATATCATGCAGAGTGTTATTCTTGGGTGAGAAAAGCATAAATAGAGCAAAATAGAGTCCCGAAACCAACCTATCATATGAGTAAAAAGACAGGACTGGATTGAAGAGGCAGTCATGGCTGATTTTAATAGAATGGGCTCCCACTGTGAATGCTGAATAGCTGTGAATGGCAAACATTTGATATTCATCAATACATTTCTCAATGAAATCGATACCAGATTTTCCCAGCCTGAAATAAGCAAAGTAAGAAGCAAGCCTGATGTAAATAACACATTATTATAATAGGCCTCAGTAAATATGTACACAGGATTCCACTCCATGGACCTAGGCTTTGTGTCATAGCTTTCATGATAATATTTGCAATATATCTCCTTTGTAGGTCTCCTTGTAAAAGTGCAGTTAAGGTCATTGGATATTAATAAGATATGAAGAATTAAACAGTAATGAACTCAAGAGGTATTTGGAAAATTATATTTTAACATCTAAAGAAATGAGCCAATTTTGTTGATTGGCAGGCATAACCAATTTTTTTCTGGACTTGTTTTTCTGCATACTAAATTGCTGAAATTTATAACCATGGTTATTCAATGTGCTTAAAAAAGTACTGGGGTCAAAAGTTCAGCTCTGACATTGTTATCATGATAACATTGTAACAAGTTGCAGTCCTACAGAATGTTGCAAAATGACATTATCTACATCTCCCTGTTTGTTGACAGTGAAAGTTGACTTTCTTCCCCTTCCTTATGGGTAAACATCAGGTAGATAAGAAATGTTTACAAATGACTGATGAATCAAAGTCGCAGGATGCAAGTTTCTGTTCTGGTTTATTTTTGATTTTCTTGAATACTTTTTATTTGCATGCCCCTTGGTTTCCTATCTGGAGAGTTTCTATACTGCAATAAAGTATTAGATATTAGGTATAAAGAAATATTGGATGAAATATACTTAAGCTTATATGTAAAGATATAATGACTTAAAAATAAAATGTTCAGGCTAACTTCTCAAAATAGGAGCAAACCTAATTTGGAAGATCAAATGCATTTTCTGGAATTTTTCCATCACATTTCAGAAGTTATAGTTTTTCTTTTTTCTTCCTCCAGGCAATGCAGTTCTTTCTGTCACCATGGTTACTTTATTACAACCAACTTTACCTCAATGCACAAAGCTGCTGGGTCAAGTTATTCATTTGATTTTGAATTTATATGTGCAGTGAAAGTGATTTTTATGAGATTGTAAAAAATCAATTTGAAATCTGCATTGGAAAATGAAAAAAACTTATAGAAAAATGGAAGAAAAAATTGAAAGTCTCAGCAAATATAAATGTTTCAACTTGATGTTTGCAGGTTTATGTTCATTTGGTGAGGATAGTTTTTTGTATTATGAGAATTAGTTTAGTACTTCATTAATGTTTGACGTGAAATCTGACCTTGAACGGTTCATCTTGGCACACAGAGTGTTTGACTGTGATGAAAGATGTAGGGCTGCTGATATGGCAAGGAAACAAATTGGCAATTACTGAAGTAAATGGAAACAAGGTTAAGATAAATCGCACAACTTTTCTCCCATTAAACACAGTAAACACAACTTTGTAAATTCAGAAAATAATTTGAAAAGGTGTGCAATAATGCAAGGAAATAACTGTTATAAAATATTTTAAAAATGAAGAATCATATTTCCTTTAACTACAAATAGCAGTATTTGTTCATCTTTGCCATTTCCAAAAAACAATTGCAAAAGATTTGAAGTGAGTTTGTTGTCATAATCATGATGATAATGACGTTATTGATATCATTTTGGGTGTTTAAGGCCTGTGTGGTGACATATATTTGCTTAGTGATGCTCTCGTGAAATCTACAAGTCAGTTCACAGTTTTGGACTAAGGATATAAACCTGATCTGAGACCAGACAGGATTATACACAGAATAATTCACTTTGATGTTGGATAATCTCTTTATAAGAACTTTAAAGATCTCACATGCTCACTCAGAAATATGGGAACTATTGTTGGTTCTCAATGCCAGGGAGTTAGCAGTCTGATTTCCAGAACAGTTTTGATATTTACTAAACCCCTTGTAATGATTACTGATTTAAAACCAAATCATAGTGGTCATTTAAAGTATTTATGTAATGCAAACTAAAGTATGTTATGCTAAACTATACATAAAGAAATAAAATTCTAGTCCAGTTCAGTATGCTCTGATTTTGGCAAACATTTTAAACATTAGTAAGGAGACAGTATGCGGAATATTTGCACAAAACCAACCCTTTTCCATTTGAGAAAAAAAAATCAGACATGATGTATATTTTATTACAAAGTCCGATTTGATGAGTTTAATACAACAATGCTTTGATGTTGCTGTGATACTTGTAGCAGAATTGATCACTATATGTCCAAACAACCTCACTGCTGTGATGCAGGCAATATTGACAAATAAGAGGTGAAGGGAACACAAATATCCTTTGGCAAGGATAATGGTTGAATGTGTGACAAGACTCAGGACTTAATTTTCATTTATTCAGGCCTTTTAAAATTAGAGAAAATCAGTTGATACAGAAGCTTTTACATAGAAATTAGAGTTTCCTACCACTATCACTGAAGCCGGTATTAATAATAGAGATTCACAGTTTGTCCCCCTCCATGGAGACTTGATGTACTATGAAGCCGATAGCAAACCAGGAAGAATTGACAATATGAGTGGTATTATACAAGGCACATAGCAGACTATGTTTGTGGTTATCTGTATTCAGGGTAAGACAGGGGCCTTGATGTTTAAAGGGGGACTTTCACTTCCATAATGCACTTTTGTAGTATGAAGGAGAATTATAATGCACATTGATCTATGGGGTGTGTAAGTATGACTGCACAAGGGAAGCATGATATTTTGTGCTCTGTATGGTGAGGTAGAGTCCTATACTAACTCTGCTGCAATATGTTGTCACATTGTTGTCCCTTGCATAGATTTGGTCCGCACATATAAGCATGCAATTATCATATAGTTGGCCAATTGGCTGGCTCATGCACTGCTCATGCACAACAACACAACTGTATATGTGCTCATGCCCATTTCACATGTTCAAAAGTAATTTAGAATGGATCATTCATAATTTGGGAGTGGGGTATATTTGAAACATCCAATTGAAAAAGTATACCATTGATCTCAATTAGTTCAGGGTTTTTACATCACTCGCAACATTATTACAGTCATTTCATGGTGAGGCCTGACATATTAGCTTTGCCCAAGAAGAAATAGTCAAGATTTTTTCCTCCTCCTCTCTTGAGGATTAATGGTCCATCCCACGCTGATTATTTTGTCTGACTATTTTTGTCTGACTATTTTTGTCTGACTATTTTTGTCTGACTATTTTTGTCTGACTATTTTTGTCTGACTATTTTTGTCTGACTACTTTTGTCTATTTTGACTATTTTGGTACATATATCAATAAAATCTCACTCGTTTTCACTTTCTTATTTTAACAATGACACCAATTGGCCATGTTACCCCATGTGATGAAATATTTTACTCATTGTGTCCTGGCTGCTTGCACTGGGTGTGGCCTCTGAGCACTCAACCAAAGAGTTGAACATGTTGTTTACTTGAGGAGCCAGGTATAAATCCTGGATCTGCTATGGAGAGTAGATTTTTTTGAGAAATGTGGAATTTTGAATGCACGAGCAGGTTAGAAAAGAATGATATCGTTGGACAATAACCTACTTACGTAACTAATTAATAAACAAAGAAGAATGCAGCTGAAATAGTGATGTTACAATTTTTGGTCTTAGAATAGACACACTGTAGAATAGTTATAGTATGTGGCAAAGAGTATGAAAAATGTGATATTCTGGTGTAAAAAGCATGTCAATCGGACCAGTATTAACAAAGTAATCGCTAATATCTTAGGCTGGGGTAAACATAATTTTTAAACCAGACATTTATTTTTTTAATTTCTTTTCAATTTTTGTTGTTGTTTACTTTCAGTTCACAATCAACTCTTCTGCATCAACAGTTGGACAGAGATTACTAGAGATTCACTACAGAAATGCAGAGCAGCCTCAATCTGCCAAAACCTTGCTGACTTCCCACCAGAAGGCGCTCTATGCTGCATTGACAATAATATTGCCATGGTTACATGAGAGGTCACCTGACCTGGCAGTGTACACAAAGAACTTCAAATATGCAGACAAGGTCAGTAAAATAATTAAAATGGTACTTATCTTGGGCCCATTTAAAGCAAAAAAAACCCCCAAAAAAACACATAAAAAATTGGACGGATAGGATGTGAATAAAAATCTCCCAATTGAATCACCAGATACACTTATTTCAACATTGTTTGTTATACATTCTTCTTGATCAGTGAAGTCTTGCCAGAATTCGCATAACTGTAATGCATGTGACAACATAACTGACCTAATTATGACCCACATATGACCATATATTTGACCCAATTACTGTAGTGTCCACTTACAGCCATATAATTGACCTAACTATGACCCAAGGGTGACAACATAATTGACCTAATTATGACTCACATATGACCATATATTTGACCCAATTACTGTAGTGTCCACTTACAGCCATATAATTGACCTAATTATGACCCATGGGTGACAACATAATTGACCTAATTATGACTCACATATGACCACATAACTTACCCACATATGACACCATAACTGACCTATTTGACTGATTTATTAACTAAATCATAATCCAAGATGAAAACCTGAGATCAAAAGCCTCAGTCTAAGTCACTTTGGTGATAGTCTTTAGATTCTGTACAGCATTTATCAAGATATTCTGAATGTTTCAGTTCTGGCAAGGTGTGGAATGGCTTGAGAAGTCATGGAAAGTGGTGGCCCTGGTAAACTTTCTGGTCTTCCTCCATAGAGGGCAGCACCAGTTCCTCACCGAGCGGCTCCTCGGGATCAGAGCCGTGTTTTCCAGACCCCAGGAACTCAGACAGGTGAGATTTGGTATCCAGGGTTTAGAATGTGAGGTTTAGTGTTACTTTTTTCTCTATATTTATCTGATTAAAATAAGATTGATGCCAGCTACAGTAAAAACTACTGGTATATCTAAGACACTGTAATAAAAAGAAATTATTATTAAGACTCTTCATAAAATATTGAAATTCTAGTTAAAAAATTATAGGATTGGTTCAAACATTTTTGTCCTCAGTATCTCATATCAGTACATCTGATATAATAAAGTTTCAAAATCTGGTAACATTAGAAATATACCACACTTTATCTCTATTGTATCAACACTTAACTGGTTTAGCGATGGTTGTGAACAGTTAAGCCAAAATATAGTGCTACTACCTTGTGTGAAATAAGGGAACAAATGAGAACATGTGGTGCCACCTGTATGCTTCTTTATATTTCAGGTTGGGTTTGAGTACATGGACAGAGAATTATTATGGCATGGGTTTGCAGTAAGTAGTTGATTTAAAAAAAACAATTTCAGTGTAATTTTTAGCTTTGTCACAAACATTAATAGATAAACACAAATCTGTTAGTCAATATGATATGTGGTCAAGATAAAGTGATGAATACAAGTTATATGTTTGAAATGCAGCAAAGAGCTGGTGCCTCCTACAAGCTTGAACTCATGTGACCTTGACCTCTATGCTGTTGTGTTCAGTTTGAGTGTTTTGTCTGTACCAACGGACAGACATTTGTAAATCAATATAATCTGTGATCTTGAGACGAGAGTACAAAGAATTTCAAATGCAATAAACATTTATATTATGTCAGGAAAATGTGCTTGAAAAAAATCTTATTTCATGAAAGTTTTATTGAGATTTGAATATGATTGAATCAAATTTTCTTGAATAAATATAGAAATCAAAGCAAAGACATTTTATGACATTCCTCACAAAATATCTGATATTATTGAATGTTATTTTTGAATAAACTGTTTGCTATTTGTGTGAACTGAGATCAACACTGATAAACAACATAATAATTTTTTTGCAATTTTATTTACAGGAATTTCTCTTTTTTATGCTGCCACTGATCAATTTTCGACGGATAAAAAATTATGTAAGCCGAAAATTAGTCACATCATCAACACCAGGTGGCACTGAATCTGTGAGGAGTGTGGCAGATATGGAGGAGTGTGCTGTATGCGGAGAGTGGCCATACAATCCTCACCAGATTGGATGCAGACATGTTTTTTGTTATTACTGTATCCAGGTAAGGAGATATAGTGACGTCATTCACATTGACTGCAATAAATGATCATATTTTATAGGGGTTGCAAAAATGTTTTTAAAAGTTTGCTTGTGTTTCCATGGTAACTAATATATTTATGTTTATCAATTTCAATGTATTTACACATTTATGATCATATAAATATGTGATAAATAGGAAAAAATATAAAAAAAAGTATCTTTAAGATTGCATTGTCTTTTAGGATATCAACTGACATTTCATTTTTAGAAGGAAAAAAATGCTAGAAATAAGTTTCAGTATATTAAACAGATAATTGTTTAAGAAATAAATGTAGATTTTATTTACTTTCAGAGTAATGTAGAAGCTGATGCATCATATCCGTGTCCGTTATGTGGATGTGGAGTGACACAACCGGATGATGTGAAACCAGTGTTGAGCACCACCGGAAAGCTGCTGTCATGACAACCAATGCACATGTGAACTCTTCCCAAGTTCAGATCATTCCAGTGGAAGTCAGTGTATGATCTGACACTTGGTGCTAGTCTAAGGCTGTGATGACCACAATTTATAATAGTTGTGGTCCAAATATTTATGCTGAACTATTGTTACTAGTAAATTGTGAAGAAGATTTTATTTCTGTACATATGACATTTGCAATAAATATTTAATATGCAGTGATTTTTCAAACATTTGCACAGATTAGAAGTGACCGTAAGGTAGGCTGCGTAACCTTGAGAAATAATTTGCATGTCAAGAAAGCAGCAAAATAAAAATCGCCTATTTGACTGTTGATTTAGTACCTCATGATGCATAGGAAAAACATTTGCCCAATTGTGTGTAAGAAAAATGGCAATGTCTGGCCGTTTTAGCTTTGCAGTGATGGGAGTGAAATTTTCTGTCATTTTTGGATCCGTCAAATTTGAACATCTCTGAAAATACTTATCAGAGTTCTTAGCTTTAAGCAGGGAAGATGTATTTCCAGGGGACCAATGTTATGTATTTTCCATTAGACTTGGAATCTTTTCCATTTTGTTATGATTTTTTCAAAAAATTAATAGCTATCGCTGAGTTGTCGGGGAGGCTGAGTAACTTAAGAAATATTAGCCAATGAGAATTAAGATAACAAGTTGGGGCCAAATTCAATATGTAGCATACATTTTGATTGGTCAAAATTACCTGCTCAAGCCTGCTCTGGGAAAGGATTTAAAAATCTTTTATGAAGCAGTTTACAGAAAATTTTCACAAATGTAACACAAAAGTAATGATCAGCATAGATTTAAGGTCATTGGCCTATCGTTTTATTGGTCATAATTTTTTTATCCAGGCCTTTGTTGTTGGTTTTCAGTCTGTCTGAAAAAAAACACAGATCCAGTATCTAAGTGTTTGTGAATGTCGTATGAAAATGACTGATTTCATTGTTGATTTTCTCAATTTTTCAGAGGACAAAACATAGAGCTTGCCAGCCTTTGACAAAGGTACATCCATGGATGGCTTAGGGGTGTCCTTTGATTTATGCATCAGGGAATGAATGATCCTGAAAAGAATTTAGGGTCATTTTGATTATTGTACACCATCTCGGGGTAAAAATATTAGATAGAAATGTTTTCAATAAGGAACTCTATTTGTTCTTTTTGGATATAATATAATTTCCTTATCAATGTGAGGACCAGAATTTTCCTTTCTAGGGTTCTATTCAGGGACCTTTTAGTTTTAATCTGAACACTCATCCAAGAGGCAGGGATATGCTGGCTTCTTCAAAAGAAACATGTTTATCTATGAGGGATGTTCAGACATCATGACTGATTATCTCTGATAGAGGGAGGCCCACCTGCCTTGATGTGTCAAACAAGTGAATTTAATGTCCCACTTCAAAGCGTCTATTAAGTTTGGCCAGGGACCGCGATCATTGTCTACCTTGTCTACAGGATACTTGCCTTTCTTACTTCTGTATTAAGTTTGGCCAGGGACTGCGATCATTGTCTGCCTCGTCTACAGGATACTTGCCTTTCTTACTTCTGTATTAAGTTTGGCCAGGGACTACGATCATTGTCTACCTCGTCTACAGGATACTTGCCTTTCTTACTTCTGTATTAAGTTTGGCCAGGGATTGCGATCATTGTCTACCTCGTCTACAGGATACTTGCCTTTCTTACTTCTGTATTAAGTTTGGCCAGGGACTGCGATCATTGTCTGCCTCGTCTACAGGATACTTGCCTTTCTTACTTCTGTATTAAGTTTGGCCAGGGATTGCGATCATTGTCTGCCTCGTCTACAGGATACTTGCCTTTCTTACTTCTGTATTAAGTTTGGCCAGGGATTGCGATCATTGTCTACCTCGTCTACAGGATACTTGCCTTTCTTACTTCTGTATTAAGTTTGGCCAGGGACTGCGATCATTGTCTACCTCGTCTACAGGATACTTGCCTTTCTCACGTCTGTATTAAGTTTGGCCAGGGACTGCGATCATTGTCTACCTCGTCTACAGGATACTTGCCTTTCTTACTTTTGTATTAAGTTTGGCCAGGGACTGCGATCATTGTCTACCTCGTCTACAGGATACTTGTCTTTCTTACTTCTGTATTAAGTTTGGCCAGGGACTGCGATCATTGTCTACCTCGTCTACAGGATACTTGCCTTTCTTACTTCTGTATTAAGTTTGGCCAGGGACTGCGATCGTTGTCTACATAGTCTACAGGATACTTGCCTTTCTCACGTCTGTATTAAGTTTGGCCAGGGACTGCGATCGTTATCTACCTCGTCTACAGGATACTTGCCTTTCTTACTTCTGTATTAAGTTTGGCCAGGGACTGCGATCATTGTCTACCTCGTCTACAGGATACTTGCCTTTCTCACGTCTGTATTAAGTTTGGCCAGGGACTACGATCATTGTCTACCTCGTCTACAGGATACTTGCCTTTCTTACTTTTGTATTAAGTTTGGCCAGGGACTGCGATCATTGTCTACCTCGTCTACAGGATACTTGTCTTTCTTACTTCTGTTTTAAGTTTGGCCAGGGACTGCGATCATTGTCTACCTCGTCTACAGGATACTTGCCTTTCTTACTTCTGTATTAAGTTTGGCCAGGGACTGCGATCGTTGTCTACATAGTCTACAGGATACTTGCCTTTCTCACGTCTGTATTAAGTTTGGCCAGGGACTGCGATCATTGTCTACCTCGTCTACAGGATACTTGCCTTTCTCACGTCTGTATTAAGTTTGGCCAGGGACTGCGATCATTGTCTACCTCGTCTACAGGATACTTGCCTTTCTTACTTCTGTATTAAGTTTGGCCAGGGACTGCGATCGTTATCTACCTCGTCTACAGGATACTTGCCTTTCTTACTTCTGTATTAAGTTTGGCCAGGGACTGCGATCATTGTCTACCTCGTCTACAGGATACTTGCCTTTCTTACCTCTGTATTAAGTTTCTTGAAATTCCTAAACCTATTTGATTTTTAGGTGGTTAAGGTGGTCCTAGGTTCAAGGTGATCATTTTATGATCTGATACAGGTTAGTCTGAAGTAACCTATTACCAGAGTATAAGGGAGATCAAGGATATTCCCTATTCCCATGTTTGTGAGTGGGCTCCTTCATCCATTGAAGATCAAAGATTTAAATTTATTGATATCTGGTTTAGTTGGCTTATTCGCATGAAAATTGGAGTCGCCCAGAAATACTAGGCCACGGGCCGTGGCGCAGTTGGTTAGGGCGCCAGATTATCAGCACCAGTTCCTCTGTGGTGATCCAAAGGTCGTGGGTTTGATCCCCGGCCATGCCGAGATTGAACTCATGATACAATTTCCCATATGAGCTGAGGCCCGTGCCTAAAGGGTTAACCAGTTGTCCTTGTAAATCTGTGACCGGGTGGGTTGACATGTCAAGGACCTGCGACGTGACAATTCAGTGAGGCAGCACTATATCTGCTACAAGTAGGTCTCATCACGAAATGACTGAAATATTGTATTGTATTGTATATCTTTATTATACTGACAGGATATCAAAATACAATGGCAAGATGTACAGTGAACATTAGTATCCCAGCCCCTGAGGACTTATCTGTCAGTTTAAATCTTGTACAGGTTTTCGTACTATTAAACTGTTGTGGTATAATGCAAATAGTGAACACATATAATATCAATATTGTACATGATATCGTAATAAGAATTAGAATATTAAATAACATTGCTACATATAAGTTATGTGTACAAAATACTCGTTCTTCTAATCCAAGCTTTTTCCATATATATAGAAATTTGTTTCCATTCATATTTCTTCATATAAACAAATTTTTCATGCCCGTTAAGTGTATCAAAATTTTCACATCTTATGTTAACATTGTCATACATTTGTTTTCTATATTCATCATATGCTTTGCACTCACAAACAAAATGAAACTCATTCTCTATTTTTTGTGTATCACATATTTGACAAATACGCTGATCTTCCTTTTCATTCTGAAACTGAAATAATGTTGAAAGTGATGTAAAACCCCAAACAAACAAGCAAACAAACAAATCCATCTCATGACAGATTTCTTATGCTGCCAATCCCTTTTTGCACCCCATCATGTTTGCAACACCATCACTGCCAATTCACACTAATTTTCCTGAAACAGTAAACATATATTGAAATATTCTCATGAAAGCTGACATGTTTTGTGTATTACCCAAATAAATGGAAAAGAAATGCTTAATAACTTTACTGCAAATTGCATGTTTTCATGTTTCATTGGCCTGGAATACATCCCATATGATAAATCATTTGAAAAGTTGGATAGAAAAAAGTTGTTTAAAAGAAAATCTTCAGAAATAATCCCTTTCTCCTGATAAATATGGATTCCCTCTCATTCCTAGAAATATCTATGCTTTCATTTAAAAACTAAAGAATAATAATATTAATAATAATAATAAATTTCTATAGCGCTATATCAGACAAATTCTGCTCATGGTGCTTACGCGAATAATGTTCTCTGAACAAATGAGTCTTTAGATGCTTTTTAAAGGTGTCTATAGTCTTGCAATTTTTCACAGTTGAGGGTAGGGCATTCCAAACCTTTGGCGCATATGCCGCACAAGCCCTGTCACCATACGTCTTAAGATTAGTTTTGGGTATCACATATTCATTTTTTGATGCAGATCTAAGGTTTTTTTCACTTGTTTATCTTATCAGTAGGTCGCTTAAGTATTCTGGGGCTCTACCATTTTGTATTTTCCATGTGATAAGACCAATTTTAAAATCAATTCTAGCCTCAACCGGCAACCAGTGCAACTCCATTAATTTTTTTGTAATATGATCCCTCCTACTTATTTTACCAACTACCCTAGCAGCCGCATTTTGAGTCTTGCCAGTTCACATTTAGGCATGCCTGCCAGTAGAGAATTACCATAGTCCAGTGTAGAAGTGATAAATGCATGTGCTAGTGTGTTAGAGGTTTTTTCATCTATACAGCCTCTAATCCGTGCAAGATTCTTCAGATGGTAATATCCATTCTTACATATTTTCCTAATTTGCGGTTTCATAGATAACTCCTGATCTATGAGGACCCCAAGATCCCTGACTTTACTTGATCTAGGGATGTGTGAAGATCCTACTTTGATTTCCATAGGGACATTGTTATTTTTAATATCCCTCTTCCTCCCACAAACTAACATCTGTCTTTCCATCATTTAGCTTCATCTTATTTGTGAGTAGAAATCCCTTGATTTCATCTATACATTTTTCAATTTCTTCCATAGATGTTTTTATTTCAGATCTAGACTTAAGGTCTAGGCTGATGTATATTTGCGTATCATCGGCGTATACATGGTGTTTTAGACCATACTTATCAATTAAATCAGCCAGGGGTTCCATGTATGCAGTGAACAGAATGGGTCCCAAAACAGAGCCTTGGGGAACACCATATCTTATATCCCTGTTTTCAGATCTATCACCATCTATCGTGACACATTGCTTTCTATCAGATAGATAGGATCTGAACCATTTCAGAGCCAGATCTCCAATACCACATCTTTTTTCTAGCCTATTAAGTAATATATCATGGTCAAAGGCCGCAGATAGATCTAGTAATATGAGCATCACCGTTCTTCCACTATCAATATCTGTCAGTATGTCATTTTGAACCTTCAGAAGAGCCGTTTCAGTACTATGAAATTCCCTGTAGGCTGACTGAAACATACTCTGAATACCGTTTAGTACCAGATGTCTAACAAATTGTTTAGCTACAGCCCTCTCAATCAGTTTTGAGAGATAAGCCAAATTAGATACAGGTCTATAATTTTTCTTAATTAGCTCCAGGCCTAATTTTTTAATTAGTGGTGTGATTATTGCCTCCTTCAAACTGTCAGGCATGTTACCTAGTGTAATCAATTTGTTTATAATTTCCATAATTAATGGTAATAAATTCCCAAGGCACTCATTTAACAACCAAGTGGGTATGGGATCAAGTTCACATGACTTCTTCGCTGCTTCTTTTAATAAACTCTTAACTTCTTCTGAGTTCAGGGGTTTGAAATTATTAAGTTTTTTTTCAAATTTTGGCTCCTCGACTATAGGATCCATATTGGCGCTAAAGGTATCCATACCCTTCCTTAGATCCTGAACCTTCTGTAAGAAAAAATGATTAAATTCTGGTGCCAGTTCCTTTTTGTCCTTACATCTTGGGAAGGGGGTTTCTTCCTTCGTGTGAAGTAGTTTTATTTTATTATCATTCATATCTATTTTGTTTGAAAAGTAGTTGCTTCTAGCAGACTTGATCATGTTGTTGTATTTATTACGTTGTATTTGAAATTGACAGATCGTAGTAAATGTGTGTACTCGTAGTACAACTATTTGTTGACGTAGTAAAATCGTAATAATGGTTCATTTTGATTTTGTCCATTTTTATTTTATTTTTAAGTTTTGATTTAGACATAGTTAATTTACTTTTTTGAAGCGCTTTGCGTGGACAGATTTTAATAGTACTTTCATGTTCAGAGATAAGGTATTTGTTAAACTTTTGTTTTGTGTTCATGGTAGATGATATAATTTTGTCAAAGATAAATTTACGTTTATATATTGACATGCTCAAAGCAGATTTTTTAAGACTATATAATAACTTTATGTTATCTTCTTTTTTGCAGATACATGGTTCGCGGATGTGAATCAAGGATAACCAGTACAAGTATTGGTTTGAATTACTAGTTTTATTATTTTTTCCATAAGGCGTAATATTCCTGTACAATAGGTTTTCTAGTAGTACATTTTCAATACCAGATTTGAAGTTACATGTGTCACAACTAATACTATTAATAGTCTGTCCACTGTACTCCTGTCAATATATCTTGAGTTTCTTTGCATAATTATTATTATCATCATTTATTCATACTCAAAGTTAAAAACAATGGTATAGTCAGTGTACACAACATATAAATACAATTACAATAAATGCAGACTAGATTAAAAGTTTATGAAACACATATATCATTTAAAATATACAAATTCTCTTCCTGTGTCATATCATTCTCCACGTTGTCATACATACAGTCATACATACAGTCAATTATTTCTAAGTTCATGTTAATCTTCCATTCTTCATCTTCGATTTCCTTAGCAATTTTATCACAATACACTTGCTCCATTTTGAGCCTCAGAGATCTCAAACAGTCTCTTTCACTATACAGCAGGGAATATTCAGAAATAATTTCATTTATATTTCTCCCTGAGCAAGTCAAGGCATTCATATGGCACATCTTAGCAACATAAGCAATATGACAATTCTTGGAGACTAAATTACTTGCCATAAAATTGAAAAATCTACATTTCAGAATGTGGCTTACATGGTAAGAGTTACAAATATGTGGCAGAAATCGACAGTGTGTCTGCCATGGCAGATTGAACAGTTTACGTATTGCGACATTTCAAGTTTTACACAATGATAAAAACTCTTTGCTATAAAAGTCCCATAGATTGGACCCATAGTAACTACTACCATATATCTGGAGAAGTTTGGCCCTGCACTTTGGATGGGCAAAGCCAAATTCTGTACTGATCTCATTCACACATGTAATAAAACAAGCTTTTCTAACATTAATATCTTTGCTAAAACTTAGACAACAACTGAAATTGTGACTGAGATGGGTGGCATTTTTATACCACTCCAGAACATCTCCATTTAGCACCATATTTACAGTTGGTGTGTTACATTTCTTTGTATGAAACTTAATGCATTGTGTCTTTCTAGCATTAAACTGCAGGCCTTTTTGCATTGAGAAATCACTACAAACATTCAACATCTTTTGTAGGCCATATGCTGAAGGAGACAATAAAAATATATCATCAGCATATACCAATATGCCATAGTACCTGTTACCCATCTTACATCCATATCCACTCTTCTGAAGCTTCTCAATCAGATCATCCACATATAGAGTGAAGAACAACGGGGATATAACTGAGCCCTGTTTGACACCATTGGTAACATTAAAAGCACTGGATGTGTGGCCATCCCAGCGCACCTGTGCACTCCCATGCATATACATATTCATAATAACACGAACAATAACAGGTGGTAAACCTTTGTCATACAACTTTGTGAAAAGCACATCATGCTTAATCTTGTCAAATGCCTTAGAGCAGTCCAATAAACATGCATATACATCTGAACCATTTTGATTATAATATGAAATGATCTCCTTGGCCAACCACGTACATTGTGACGTTGAATGCTCAGACTTGTACGCAAATTGTAGATTACTGGCTAACAATGTGTCCTTATTACTATTCAATATACAATATTCGAATACTTTTAAAAACAATGCACAGAGAGCAATTGCCCTGTAATTGTCTGACAGTTTGCTGTTCTTAGACCCTTTAGGAATGGGCACAAGTGTTGACACTAGCATTCTCTCTGGAATAAAACCATGACTAATACATGCATTATAAAACTTTGCAAGATACTCATGAAAACACAATGGTGCATTTACAAAGTTATCTGACATAACATCACATATTCCATCTTGTTTCCCGCTTTTCAGGCAACTAATAGATGGCCCTACTGGGACTTCTAGGGGTAGCTAACCTAGGGTCCCTAGGGTGTTTGTCACCAGATCCCTTATCCTCATGTTGCTCCACATGAGCAAAATCACACTTGTTCCCTTTCTTACAATTTCCATTCCGGAAAAAGATACAGACATCCTTCCTCGTTTCATTTTTCTCAGCCTTGTACTCCCGGATGACATTTCTAATTGCCACAAGTGCCCTCGCTATAACAATAGGGGTTCCTTTGATTAGAACATGATCAATTTTATCATTTTCTTCACCCTTAATTTTTTTCAGGGATGTGTCAGTCGATTTCGAGATCTTATTAATGTTCTTACCTCCCTTACCTATTAGTTTAGCAGAGGTGTTTCTGGGTATGATCGTACTAATCTCTTCATCCTCATAGTCTTCATCATTAAAATCTAATTTGACATTGTACATATTTTTACTAGAAGTGGAAACTGTTCCTACCGAATCTACATGTCACTCATCATCATCATCATCATCCAGATTCATCGGAGACTCATCATCACTCCATAGTTCAGTCGGGTCACCTTTGTATGCCTGCCTATCTGGCTCAACTACCTTACAGAGGTGTTTCATCCAATCTCTAGCTGCATGATCAAGGAGCGTATGATCGCTAACTGATGTTACTACTGCCGTCGAGGCAAAATCAGTGATTGAGTCAGGGGTGTTCACAACTTTTATTTGTCCCTCACCTAGTTTCACCCCCCATTTAGTCACACAGTGGTTGAAAATTGTATGAGAGTTTACAATCTTAGAATCACATATGGTCGATATTGGTGGGATTTGACATACATAAATAGGACATTCAGCCATTTTTGCAAGTTTATATGTGATCCCTTTTACACCACTAAGGATTTCTTTACCATAGATCATTTCCTGGACCTGACTCAGCCCTAAACATATAACAATAGCAGAGTAGGACCTCAGGGATGACTTGAAAGTCATGTCTTTGACAGCATACATCATGTCTGTTACATCATTTATATTTTCATCAATAACCCAGTCATATACTACATGGTTTGGTTGAAATTTACAACATTGGCATATACAGTATCAGACACAAACAATATCCTGTCCTTGACCGGCAGAGGGGGGCGAGGCACAGATTCCGCAGAAGTAGAGGGCACCACTGTAGCCTCTACCATAGCATCAATGCGACGGAGGTGATCCCTGCTTTTTGCCTCCAATCTGGCAATGGTCTCATTGTTGGCAAGGATAGTTTTTTTCTGCTCTTCAATCTTGTTGGATGCCCTCGTTAGCTTGACCTTGTCATGTCTTGCCGAGACATGTCATGTCTTGCTTGTTATCCTCAGCCTCGACCCTGTCCGTCCAGTCGAGGGGAACCGACCGAGACGAGCGTGAGGAACTCCTCCTTTTCCTCCCAGATCTTGCTTTACCAGCTGCTTTAGATGCCATCTGTAAAGAGGGAGAAAGAGGGTTTAGGAACATAATCTTTTGTTTTTTCTTTTTACATGTTAGATAGTCATTCACTACTTTACTATCAAGATTGTATTCAGGTCACAAGTAGAGTCTTTTTTACTATATCCATGCCACCATATTTTATAATAGTTTAGTTTATCCTTCCTACTATAGAAATGATCTATAATGGCTTTTATTCTGTACATTTCATGCGTTTCTGACATATTTTCCTTCATAACTAATTTCTGATTTATTTTGTTCAGTTTGTCTATATGATATCAGATTGATCTAATTTTTTTTTATATTCACTTTGCCCAAGAGATCAGCTTGGCACACAGAGTTTATTTTATTCAATACAGTCCTTGCCCAAGAGGTCAGCTTGGCACAATTTTACTGTTTTTTCACGAAAAGATTTGCACAGTTTATCAGTTTTGCCCAAGAGGTCAGCTTGGCACAAATGTATTGTATTTCACACTACTTTTTATTTATTGTTGTTTTGCCCAAGAAGTCAGCTTGGCACAGAAACACGAATGGACCATTTTCAAATTTGTTCTCGCTCCACCTCACCAATGAATGATATAAACTCTGGAGTTGCCTGGTTACACAAGTGTTTTCAAGATTCTGTCCTTTTCATCTCCAATGACATTAACACAACCATGTAAAATCTGCAAGGGGTTGGTTTGTTTTTCCACACCATGGGCAGACATTCTGTCCTTTTCCCCCTTTTTTTAGGGTCTTCAATGCCAGCCCAGCCTGTGACTTCATGGGCTCTTCGGTGATATAATGAGCCTGACTTGCCTTGATATGAGCCTGTTTGCTCATAATCAATCACTGTTGATTCTCTTAGATATGTAGATCCAAGTTAGATAATAATAATAATAATAACGATTTATATAGCGCTATATCAGACTAGGTCTGCTCTAAGCGCTTCATTAAGATAGTGCTTTCTAAATAAAAATGTTTTGAGTTTTTTCTTGAAAGTTTCTACAGTTTTACAATTTTTCACTTCTAGGGGCAGGGCATTCCAGATTCTAGGCGCATATACCATGAAAGCCCTGTCGCCATAGGATTTCATATTAGTCATAGGTACTATGTATTCATTCTTATCATTAGATCGAAGTCCCATACCCAACTGTTTATATTCTAATAAATCTGACAAATATTTTGGGGCAAAGCCATTTTGCACCTTCCATGTTAGTAGAGCTATTTTAAAATCAATTCGAGCCTTAACAGGCAACCAGTGAAGTTCTATAAGTTTTTGCGTGATATGATCTCTCTTTTTGAGTTTCCCAACTACCCTGGCTGCAGCGTTCTGTAATTTTTGTAGTTTAGCTAATTCACATCCAGGTAACCCAGAAAGAAGGGCATTTCCATAGTCAAGGGTAGAGGTGACAAGGGCATGGGCAAGGGTATTGGCAGTTTTTTCATCTAGACAACTTCTTATCCTTGATAAATTTTTTACATGGAAGAAACCATTTTTACACATTTTTTTGATTTGTGATTTCATCGAAAGTTCTTGATCTAGAATAACCCCTAGATCCTTAACAGCATTTGATCTAGGAATTTTAGTTTCTCCTACTAGAATTTCTTCTGGTACATTTTCCTTTCTGAAATCACAGCTTTTACCACATAGAAGCATTTCTGTTTTTCCATCATTTAACTTCATCTTATTCTCTATTAAAAAATGTTTGACCTCTATAATACACCTTTCCATCTCAATGCAGGACCTATTTCTAGTTTCTTCAGATTTAGGATCAATGGTGATGTACAGTTGTGTGTCCTCAGCATAGATATGATGTTTAAGATCATAATTACCAATGATATCTGATAAAGGCTCCATATATGCAGTGAAAAGTAAAGGTCCCCAAACCGAGCCTTGCGGGACGCCATATTTTATATTTATGTTTTCAGATCTTTTACCATCAATTGTGACACATTGTTTTCTATTAGATAGGTATGATCTAAACCATTTAAGAGCAGTTCCAGTTATACCACATCTTTTTTCCAATCTGTTCAATAATATCTCATGATCAATAGTGTCAAAGGCTGCTGATAGATCTAGCAGTACCAGCATTACCGTTTTACCATTATCAATATCCATTAAAATGTCATTCTGAACTTTAAGCAATGCAGTTTCAGTACTATGGAATTCCTTATATGCTGATTGAAATAGCCCTTGAATTTCATTTCTAACCAAATGACCCACAAACTGTGTAGCCACAGCCCTTTCTATTAGTTTTGATAAATAGGCCAGGTTAGAGACTGGTCTATAATTTTTCTTTATCAGTTCAAGGCCCAGTTTCTTAATTAAGGGTCTAATAATAGCCATCTTTAGGTCATCTGGTACATTTCCCAGTGATATTGACTTATTTATGATAGCCTTAATTAAAGGCAATAAACTTCCCAAACATTCATTGAGTAGCCATGTTGGAATGGGATCTAATTCACATGACTTCTTTGCGGATTCTTTAATTATTTTCCTGACATCAGAGTCACTTAGCAATGTAAACTTTTCTAACTGTGTATTGAATTTGACTTCTTCAGTATGTTGTTCTATATTTTTATCATTTTTGTCCATAGATTCCCTGAGGTTAGTAATTTTATCAAGGAAGAAATTATTAAATTCAGAGGCTAACTCCTTCTTATCATTATGTCTAGGGAAAGGAGAGTCCTCTTTAGTATGCAATAATTTATTTAATATTCTAAATAATTTTTTTGGATCCGATTTATTAGTATTTATTATTCCCGAATAATAGTCGTTTTTTGAGTTCTTAATGATATTATTATATTTGTTTCTCTGTATTTTAAATTGTATCTTATCTGAGGAGAGGCCAGTTTTACCATGTTTTCTTTCAAGTCTTCTTTTCTTTCTTTTTTCAATCCTAACATCATCCGATAACCATGGTGCCGGTTTCCTGATATTTATGGTTTTCTCCACATTCGGAGCATGTTTATCAAGTATCATTGTCAATTTGTTATATTTATCAAGTAATATATTTAGATCTGTATCTTGATAAGATTGACTTTCATTGAACATTTCCTCAATGTCTCTTTTAAAATCATTAATATTCATCTTTTTGTAATTTCTATATGATACAGTTTTTTTGTTATTGGCTTTAGTCTGCAGTTTTAAGGTAAGTATTATTATATTGTGATCTGATATTTTTTCATCAACCATATGTTCCTTAATTATATTGCTATGTATGCTTGTTATTAATAAGTCGAGCGTATTTCCCATAATATGCGTTGGTTCTGTCACATGATTATGCAAATTATACAGATCTAGAATTTCATTGAATTTTATTACATTAGGCCTTTCAGGTCTATTCATGTGAAAGTTATAGTCGCCTACTAATATAACTTCATGATTATATGTACTATAATAGGACAGCAGTTCACTGAATTCTTCGAAAAATTCTGTGTAAGTATATTTATTCTTATCAGAAGGCTCAGGTCTGTATATTGTAATAATAGTGCATATCTTATTTTTAGATTTAATATTTATTTCCATCATTTCCATTGTCAATAATTTGTGTGTATGATTAATTTTCTTTATGTCTATTTCAGGTCTGTAGATAATCGCCAGACCCCCGCCAGACCTTAGGGTACGTGATACATGTTCAATATCATAGTTGTTACCTTTAATTTCGCCTCTAATGATTTGTTCATTCATTTCATTAATCCAAGTTTCAGTTATAAAGAAAAGATCAACATTATTTTCATTTATATACATATTTATCAGTTCCGTCTTGTTTCCAAGACTTTGAACATTGGCTGTTGCAATAATTAGATCCTTGTTCATTTTAAAGTGTGTATCATTATGTTTTGAATGTATTTTCTTTTTGTTAGTAATTAAATTTCTGTTTGAGTTAATTTTATTTGTGTTCTCTCTAGCATTAAGGCAACCTCTCACCGGGAATCCGGCCATTGACCCACTGACGTCATTTTGGAGGGATCCCCTTTCACCCCCAGCAGATTGCCCCCCATGACGGCCAATCAGATTAAGGGTGGGCGGAGTTAATGTCGGATCGATTCGAGACTTTGTGTGGCAATTACCACTATAAGGATCGTGTTCATTTTGACCAAAACTATGTATCACCATTGTGTTAGAGTTATAAAGAGATCCAAATTGATTTGAAAGCGATAGTTCATTTAATGGCGCAGTAAATCCTGTTCTACTCTTACGGACCATCCTGTGGTGGGCGTGGCTATTTAGACCACGTGACCAAGATAAGGCATATGATTGGTTAACATGTTTCTTTATGTTTCGTATGTTAGAGCTATTAATAAGATGCTTTTCATTAAGAGTGTCCACTTGGGGAAACCCTTCACCCCTGGCCATGTATTTAATATGATCATTACTTCTAACTATTTTATTTAAAGATGATGTGCTACAAATATATTCATTACGATTGCATTTTCGGATATTACTGCACGAATTGATTTCTCTTTGGCACGAATTGATTTCTCTTTGGGAAATGAAAAATGGAAGTATTTACTTGCAACAACATCAGACACAGAATTTTGTTCGTATGATAAAAGTTTATTATGATAAAATAGTTTTTGTTCCTGTACATGTATACTATTGCCGCTGCAGAGATCAGATTTATCACAATATATATCACAACTTCTATCACAACTTCTATCACATATCAACTTTGTTACAATTTTGGTTATTAGATTTATCTATACCATACATCATGTATTCTTTCCCATTTACAGCAATCCTCTTGTGAGGCGAATTGAACATAAAGCATTTTTCACTATTTACACTTTTGGTTTGACATTTTTCATTTTTACATTTTTCAATAAATACAAATTTTCTTCCATCATCATATTTTTTTCCATGCAAAATTTTACCGAAACCATTTATTTTTTTCATTTCCCCCGAACACCCTCATTCAAAAAGCTTAAGCTTTTTGCTGGGGATATCATGCGAGAACCTGCAATTATCCCCAAACCTGCATGCCCCTGTACTGCTAAAATTGTGACACAAGGCTTTTTTGCCTGAGGCAGATGGTTTTTCAACCTCCTCCTCAATAAGCTTGAGGGCTGAGAACATTTGTTCTGGATCACCCATGATCATTATGCCCTGCGAACTGATAACTTCATCACCTGAACTAGACGCAGAGGTCCAAGAATTTTTTTTCAGTTTAGCCAATGAAATCTTCTAATTGTTGAGCCCTTTTCCCCAATGACTCTACCCATTTTAACCGCAGGGACTACTTTGATAACATTTACATCCGACTTGTCTAATGCAATGACCAGGTCACCCACAATCTTACAGGCCTCACTGATGCGGGCATTTTCCGAATCAACCTTAGCCGGAAAATCATCCAATTTTACACTTTGGTCTATTTGTATCAGTGGTGCCACATGCGTCAGAAATTTCTGAGCACCTTTGTCAGTGAAAATATGCGAGTCGTCCACTAGTGTGTCAGACCTGAGACACCTCTTAAAGGCCACCTTTAGATCAATGACTTGCACACGTGTGCCAGTAATCCCCATAATCTTATTGTTGAAAAGGGGTTGCTTACCTCTGTGGTCACCACCAGGTGGGGTTGTGCAAACATAAATCATAGCATGTGTCAGTTCTACTAGTTTCAGCACAATGTCCCTCAAACAATCGAAAACCTCAGTTACAGATCGATCTGTATTCAGATCTTCACATCCCAACATAATAATAATGGCGTGAAAGCCTCGTAGACCTTCAAGGGTCTTTGACTCAGTTATACTATCTTTTAGAAAAAATAATGACATGTTAGGTTTGGCCGGCAGCCAATTGTAGTTTGTGTTATCTGCAAATTGTACAATTTTTTCACCATTTTTCAGGTCAGCTAACATTAGAATTTTAGGTTTCCTCACAGTAATAGGTGACTGAGCAAATTTGCTCGCCTCACAGAGAGCCTTATTGGCTTTTTCTTCATCTTCTAGTTTCTCATGAGCAATTGCTAAGTTTACATCTTTAATCTCAATATCATTTTGTAATTCTACAATTTTTGTTTTTGCATCTACTAAATCACTCTTACATTTTTCCAATAGTTTATTAGCTTCTTTGTTTTTGATTTTCAAGTCCTCATTTTCCAATTTTAGTTTTGCCATGGGAGTGTCCTTTTTTCCTCTTGTGACAGCCCCTTTTTTTGGTGGATCATCGTCCCTTTTGGGTGGATCCTCGTCCTTCCTAGGGTTTTCATCATCACGAAGAGTTACATCCGGATCATCGTTAATCATTACTTCCATCTCAGGGTCAGCCATTGCCATGATATCTGAAAGTATATTGTAATCTATTTTTAGGTATTGTATGTTATTAATTAAGTTGCACTGAGTTGATATGTATCTGTGACACTTATAACACCTTTGGATAAGCCGCTAAAGTTTATACAGGATTAATCAGGTACACAGACTTGCTAATTTTGTTTTGACCAGTATAATTATTTAGCAGGTTATTTTTAGCAGCACCCGAATTTATGGTTCAAATCAGGGTTACTTTTAAGATATAGCCACCAATAAAGATAATATATATATATATCTATATATATATAACGTGTAAAAAATATTCACCAGTACAGAGATATAATAGTGTATATTTAGATTTCTTTTAGATCTTTTCAACCAGCGAGTATTTCCTTATATTTCTTTTTGAAATATATCAGTTACTCTTAATTTATGAGCTTTGTTTGTTGCGTTTGATTAGAGTTTCCTTTGTATCAATAATTAGATATCTCAGAAAATTAGACACAATTTTAGGAGTGTTACCTTATATTTCTTTTAGAAATATCTCAGTGACTCCAATATATCAGAAATGTTACCTCGTATTTCTTTTGAGAAATGTTTCCACAATATATTTGAAGTGTTACCTTATATTTCTTTTAGAAATATATCAGTGACTTCGTGACACACTTAATATCAGACACTATAAGAATTGAGTTGAGTGTTACCTTATATTTCCGAGGAAATATATCAGTGACTCACAAAGAAAAAATAATACAATTACTTACTCTCTGATTAGCAGCGGTCCACACAGACTTTGCCGTATCCAATAAAATAGTGGTTAAAAAGCCTCAGGGTTATCTACTGATGGTTAGATTAAAAACTGTAGAATAAAACCCCTAAACCATTCACGACAGTTGATTTTGTCAAGTAGATACGCTGGTCTGCAGGCTAGGTTGTGGAACGGCAAAGTGAGGTTCACTGTTCAACCAGCCCTTTATATATGCTTCCTTTGAGTTAGAATTGACACGAGTTGAGTGATTAACTTGTAGCAGTTAAGTTACCTTTCTCCAAGCTGAAGCACCAAAACTATCACCAGAAAGATTATATAATACTATAGCCCACTTACTTGTAACCTAAATATGCAATACGGGATACTGCAACGGGAGGAATGTTCAGATTAATATTAATTTTGAGATTATTTATAAAGTCCACAGTCCACCAAGAAAGAGAAAATATTTTTAATTTCTACTTTCCTTCCAATGTAGGTTCTTAGTAATCAGTTATTATTAGTTTTATGCCGCCGACCAGGTTCAGTGTATTAATAATACGTACCCGGTATATATACGTTTATATATACAATCCAGCGATGGTCAGTGTGATGGTTTTGAAAGGAAATTAATCTCACTTCAAAACAAAGCTAAAATTCTGTAAAACTGTACAACTCAGGACTCATAAATGAAATTAAAAAGTTGTTGAGCTTACCAACATAAATGACAAACAGCTACTCTCAGCAGCAGTGATTCCGGCTCTCAGCGGATGAATGTCTATCTATTGGTCAAAGAATATTTTATTTTAGCAGGGCCGTGCCTGCGAAATAAAAATATACCAGAAAGACATACATTATGTTTCATTCTTTTATTTTCAGAATTAAATTTGGAAAGTGGAGTCAACACTTAGCGACCCCTAAAAAAATCATATGTATATATATTTATATATATAGGAGAATTCTTAGTTAGCCAACTGATAAAAGGAGCAGGCATTATGCCGGGTTATCTCCAGGATCATAGAGCGACCGGTGTGGAGAAGCTGGCTCATCCAGTCGGCTATACAGACAAGAGTCCAAGGATGGTTTGGGCTGGGGAGATGGGGAGGATTGAGATGGTGAGCGTCAGACTCAAGGAGAATGCGCTCCAAAGAGATAGACGAAATAGCCTTCTCAGAGAGTGCCCGTTTATTTGGGTCCTTCTCTCTGAGAATGGAGGTAGATATGCCAAAAGAACATTTTGGAACAACGTTCATCCAGATTTGGAGCTCTGAGGGTCCCCCCCGAAAAACAGTGAACATGAATTTTGTGGGTGTTTGGACATGGCGCTTCAATCAGAGATGATGGTGTGCAGATTTTCACCATCACATGGGTGGCAGTGAATGACAAATGGCCTTCCAGTTTGGGAGGCCAGTTCCATGAAGGTCTCTAAATGGCTTTTCTGTCCCTCTTGCGATCACAGGGGTGACCGTGATAATCCAACCCAATCTCTCAGATTCCACAGCAGCTAGGATCATGTACCAGCTGTGTGAGCTCATCAAAGGTGTTGGGCTAAATGTGACGAGAGGCATCATGGGGATGAATTCCAATGGTATGGGCCATGGAAAGAAAGGGGGAGGAGGTCAGTGCAGGAATCTGACACCAGTATTCTGGAAAGACAAAGTTTGTCACCAGATGCTGGAGTCCAATATCTGCCTGACCTGCATGGACTAAGAGTGAGCAGAGGGTATCACTCTTATGCGCCTTTAAAGTTAAGTCAAGATGACAGTGGGAATCCACAGTCACCAGGCGGAAAGGAAGAGGAGAGGGGGCAGGGAAAAGCTGCTGCCGGAGACAGACCATGCAGTCAACGGTGCGTATCTTTTCCCGGAGAGGAGGGGGAAGAGGTATGATCAACTCGATCAGGTTCCTCCAGTACGTGAGAGCACCGGGTCCATGGGGCGGCATGACAGGTATGTCATTCCACCCAGTGGCCCTCACTCCCAGGGTACAGAGCTCCCAATAGAAATAGGGACAGGGAAGGAACTGTGGAAGAACCGGCAGGAGTGAGACTTTTGGGAGATGAGGAGGGGAGGGGAACTTCAGTTGAGTCCATGCCATCCAGAGCAGGTTTTGCCGCAGCAGCCACACACTCTGGATATTCCAGATATGTAGATCCAAGTATGCAGATATGTAGATCCAAGTATGTAGATCCAAGACATTTTGTCTTTTGAGGCTGGAATTGAGCACTGCAGATGAAACCTCAAGTCAACACAAAAATGCAAGTCATTTTATTATCTTAAATTGTTAGAATTACTTTTATGTACAAATATTTGAAATCTGCATTGGTAATTTGTAAAAGGTGTATATTTTATTGTTTCTGTTTATTTTTTTTATTTGCATAATTTGGATGATTATGTGATTTATTTATTTTGTCATTTTGACATTTCAAACAACATTTTCATTTATTTGTAATGTTTGATATCAAAGAATGGATTTCGTAAATTTTATTCATAATATCAAAATATTAATATTTCTCCAAAGTAAGATTTAAAAAAAAAGTTTTTAAAAGAATTATGTTCTTTGTTGCACTTCATATTGAGTTTTCACTTTTTTTTGGCAAAACTAATGCAACTAATATGATTGGCTGATAAAATGGCATCATCACAACCAATCAATATCATGCACACATTCAAGAACACAGATACTGGCTGCATTAGCACAGTTGTTAGAATGTAGGATTTGTGCCTTTGATGGTTATGGGTCATAAAAACACAATTTCACAATTACAAGAACACAAAACCCGGCCCCACTAGTTGGTTGTGCAGAGGACCTGTACCATTGTTGGTTATGTAAGTGGAGGACGGGAGGTGGTTCGACTCCCATTCCCGGCAGCATCACTTTCACAGCTGTTAAAAGGCTTGGAAGTTGACCTGATATGGCCATAGATCCTGAAAAACACCATTCCACAATTTCACATTGCAAAGCATTAATAACAGACATTTAAGGCACTGGGCTGTGGCGCAGTTGGTTAGAGCGCCAGCTTATTAGCACCAATTCCTCTGTGGTGATCCAATAGTTGTGGGTTCAATCCCCGGCCATGCCGAGATTGAATTCACATGTGAGCTAAGGCCTGTGCCTAAATGGTTAACCCGTTACCCTGGTAAATCTGTGACAACGGGCTATCCTGTCAAGGACCGGCGTCATAACAATTCATTGAGGCAGCACTTTATCTGCTGCAAGTAGGTCTCATCACGAAATGACTGAAGTAATGTTGAAAGTGATGTAAAACCCCAAATAATTTTGTTTGTTTGTTTCGGGTTTTACATCACTTTCACCATTATTTCAGTTATTTCGTGATGAGACCTACTTGTAGCAGATATAGTGCTGCCTCACTGAATTGTCATGTCGCAGGTCCTTGACATGACAACCCACCCGGTCACAGATTTACAAGGACAACGGGTTAACCCTTTAGGCACGGGCCTCAGCTCATGTGGGAAATTGTGTCATGAGTTCAATCTCGGCACGGCCGGGGTTCGAACCCACGACCTTTGGATCACCACAGAGGAACTGGTGCTAATAAGCTGGCGCCCTAACCAACTGCGCCACGGCCTGTGGCCTAAAACCCCAAATAAAGAAAACAGACATTCCTATCAGTGTTATAGTAAAATATATTATATAAATTATAAAATATAGTCTATGGCTGGCTACCAACCATAATGTGGCCACGGGCCGTGGCGCAGTTGCCGAGATTGAACCCATGATACAATTTCCCATATGAGCTGAGGCCTGTGCCTTAAGGGTTAACCCGTTGTCCTTGTAAATCTGTGACCGGGTGGGTTATGTCAAGGACCTACGACATGACAATTCAGTGAGGCAGCACTATATCTGCTACAAGGTCTCATCACGAAATGACTGAAATAATGTTGAAAGTGATGTAAAACCCCAAACAAACAAACAAATCATGCTGTGTCGACTGTGGAAACATTTACTAAGATCTGATTAGAGAATTAATTAGGGAAATAATAAAAGAATAATAAAAGATGAAATAATAAAAGATGAAATAATAAAAGATGAAATAATAAAAGATGAAATAATAAAAGAACAAATATACTTACTGTCTTGTTTTTTTTCATGGTATGGTTGACACCGTAAAGTAAGTGTCAGCACTAATGATATTTGCATTTCAAACTAATGTGAGACTACTATGCCCAAAAGATAGTCCTTATGTATTTTCTTGACTTTGATTTGTTAGGAAATAGGCAACAAAAATTGTTTGGAAAACAAATTCTTTCTTAATACATGCAGAGATAACCATACTAACACCAAGCCCCCAGCCATGAGAGTCATTTATCAGACACCAAAGGGATTCGAACCCCTCTTTAAGCATTGCCATTGATGTATGCCCACCTCTGCAGGAGTTTTGTCTAGTATTGATTCATTAAGTCATTGATGAGCCATAATTCCCCAAATCAAGAAAATACAATTGCAAATTAGAAAATTTAACATTTCTGAGATAAATTTTTATCAATTTATAATCATGCTCATTAGAACAACACATTTCCACCAAACCACAACATGTTTCTACCAAAATACAATATTTCATGTTATGTATTATTTCAGATGCACATGTGCATTATAAAAGATCAACATTTGTTTATAGTAGTGATTACTAAAAGTGACTGTCCTGTCACAAACATCAATTCCATGGAAGTTTAAGGAACAAATAAATACCAAACATCAAATATAATTTTATTAGTTGTGTCACTAAATTTATTAAGTTGTGTCACTATGTTTTATTTATTCACAATATTTTATGGGTATTGATTAAGCTATTCACAATATTTTTCAAGTATTGATTCAGTCATTCACAATTTTGCCTCACAATATTTTTCTGTCCTTCCTTGAGCTCTGGCTTAATGCTTACTCCGTATGATAGGTAGCTGAAAATTGGTAAGGTAAGCACATACCATGAATACCTGGTCAATTATGTCAAGCATGGTCAATTTAAGTTCAAAAGAGTCAAATTTAAGAGTAAAAAAAGTGAAATGTCTTTATCCTCTGGATAACTCGCTCAATATGGACTCTGGCAACTGAGCACTCCTCTGATTCAGCAATTTCGTTGGGGAACATCTGTGACCGGCCACGCCCCTTGAAGTTTGGCATTATGGCTTCCACACCAAGTGCTCGCTGATCGCTGACCATTGATGTTCCAAATCCATGATCCCACATCATTTTTTGACCTTTTCCCTTGACCAGTGATTCCATTAGTTCATTGCTATGAAGTGACAGGTAGCTATCTGAGGTACGTCCACCCCATCCACGGGTACAATATGTCACCCCCAGGTTTGGAGACATCCCTATCAGAAACTTTGATGTGATGTGATGCTTATAATTGGAGTACATCTCCTTGCGAGATTGGCTGTCAGATGGCTGCTGTGTGAATAACTCTGTAGCATCTAAGATTATCGTCAGTCCTTTGAATGTCTCAAACACATCTGCTGTATCTGCAGTTGCACTCTGCTGTATCTGCAGTTGCAACTCCATGTTCAGAAAAACAATCCACATTGCAAATATCTCTGATGACAGTCCCTCAGATAACCCAAATCTCTGGGCCAAGTCGAAGTTGAACAATGGTGACTTGCACCGCACAATTGTAAAGAATAACTCTTCTTTAAATGTAAGCTTCAGTGGTGGACCTGGCCTGACTGTGGAACCTCTGGTATATCTCACTGTCATATTCTTGACTGGACCGCCACAAATAGTCCCTAAGAGTTACAAAGGTCTTGTACGTTGGGAGATTTGTCCACCGCATACACTCCTGATCATTCATCATGATCTGTTCAATGCATATAGTGCGCTTCTTCAAAGCATTGTTCTCCTTCTGTAGAGCCTCATAATCAACGAGGACAGATTTGAGGGTTGGACTGATCACATCTGCATCTGGACCAGACTCACGTGTGTGGATGTAATCATAATCAGAGTTCCACACTTGGTTGCCTGCAGGTAAACGGAGTTCTGACTTTTTTTGCCTCTTGCTGGGGAAAGGAAGGGTATCATCACCAGCTTGTCGACTACGCTTTGTGGACCGTGTAGAAATTTCTTTTGATTTCGGCAGGAAAAGGGACTGCACATATGAAGGTGAATCTGGGTCATTCTTGTGTACTCCTGCAAAAAGAAAACCATATAACAATGTATAAGGAAACTGTTTGAATACATTAACAACAGAAAAGAAAAGTTGATTTATGAAACTGCCACTTGATTTATATGTATACCTCCTAAGATATGACATGAACAAATATGAATATTCTTGCGAACACGGGGATGCCTGAATAGATCCAGTCTGCCCTCTTTGGAGAAATCTGTACCCATCTGAGCAAGCCACAAAGCACATTTCTTATCATCTAATGGGATTCGATGGAACTTGATCTGGTTACTGGAGTCTTCCCTCTTACACAGCACCCATACACAGAACAGTACTCGCCATTACCCATTGTAGGAATGGACTTTTATCGTTAGAAAATCGTTATAAGCAAACAAAGTTATCTATAAATGTAGTTTGGTAAAGTACACAATCTATGGCAGTTATTATGAACTGATGACTCCCAAGATAAATCATGGTATATGTACACTGTGAAAGCACATCATGTTCTGGCATAACTTGCTCATCACATAATGTGATGAGCAAATCATGCCAAACCTTGTACATCAAACAAGCCAACTTCCCAAATGTCAAGGTGTGACAATACATTGGGGCAAAAAAGGAGTTTCTCTGTTTATCACACATACCATCTGCAGCTACTGGTATCCCACATGTGAAAGATGAGGGCCCATTGTTAAAAGCAAGGCATGCACCTCAAAGGCATGACAAAGAGAAGTACTGTTACCCACTGATGGAGAGTATCTGTCGTTGGGGGACGTGGACGGGGGATCAATACTCTACCATAGATAGATACTCTACTCTACCATACTGTACTGTACAATAAGTATAACTCCCTAACTCGCTGGCTGTGAGTCGGGGCACGGATCCTAGCTACCCTATCTACCCAGGTGAAGGTGGCAGGTAATAAGGACTGCAGACACAGGATATACACGACACAATAGTTACCTTTATTCGGTGCTGTGAGTCTTCCTTGTCTGGCTAGGCCGGCATGGCAATGAGCGAGGCATGTGAACTACCCAAATGCATGATACTTATGAGATCCTATCTATACACAAAACACCCAAGTCTGTGCAGTCACGATACTGAGAGTCGTGGATCTTCTGTGGCAAGTGGTCGCTGGATCTCTGCTTCTCTATCTCCCCGGATCCAACGGTTGCGGGCCCTTTTAAAGGATCACTGCGCGTCATGTGTGGAGTTTGCCTGCGTGGCTTCCCTACGCGACACCGAATGGACTCGTCTTGCCTGCGTATCCGACATAGGCTCGTCCACCTGTACGGGATGGACTCGTCCTGCCTGCATTAGTGTGAATGAACCAGCACTCACCCTCATGGAACATGAGGGTGAGTGCATAGTAAGAAGTATGGATCTATGTTGTTTTGTGGCCTCACAACATAGAGTGGTGCTATGCCCACCTCAATGATGCCATTACCTAATATAATATATGTTGTGATGATGTCGTTGAGAGTGATGTCATTAAAAAGGGGGCGTGGCATTGTTTATATTGTTTGACACTTGCTGCAATTCACTCGTCCTTCAGACTCTTTGAGATCCTTCCACCAGAACCAATTTGAGAGATCTGTCACTCACATGTACTTGCCTTATTATCTATTGATCTGAGGCATCTTGGTCCTGGTGGGTCACTTATGGACACCAGAATTTAACCTTTTAAGTCATGTATATGATCAACATCATTTATTCAAAACTAGATTTCATACAAATATAAAGAGTTTATGAGATAGCAGAAAGTTTGTTTAGTCAAATATAAAAAGGATATCAGATAGAAACATGAAATTGAAATTGGAGATCTTTATAAAAATCGTATATCATAATAATAAATATATGAACATCAACATTTATTATGATAAATCAAGCTTGTACCTATTGCATGAATGCAATGTCTTCTGTGTGACATTCCTCTTTTCAAAAAGTACATCAATTATACAACATTAATTATTTGCAATGGCTTTAGAAGATGAGGTAGATTTAATTCATAGAGTAGAATGCTACATTTATCCTATAATTTCAATATTTGGCATCATTGGAAATATATTCTGTTTTTGCATCTTTTTACAGAAGGACTCCCCTGTGGGTGCGGGGATTAAAGAATAGCCCCACTGCCCCCCAGCATGTCGTAAAAGGCGACTAAAGGGGCGTCCTGTTTGCCGTGGGATGCGACCTGTGTCGGGGAGGATATGGAATCCTGACGGGCTGAGCACTGGGCTGGTTTGGCAGTAATACCGGTCCAGTTGCAACACGCCTGTCTTGGATCCAAATGTTCACCAGACAGGCAGATCAGATTAGGCCTGGATCTGATTTAACCGGCTTGTGGTATATCTCCTTTAATATATTCTGGCTATTTTATTTTTATTAGTGACAATTTCAAAGTTTAAAATTTAAGAATAATTGATAAATTTTTGATTTATATTTGCTGAAAGGAGATTACTGCTGATTGGGTCAATCGAGGGATATAAATAAAATCCGAAAGGGTGGAGTTTTTATTCTTAGAGTATGTCATGTTGGGTATCCTCATGGCGTCAGGGCTTGGAGTAACCGGCCCAGAAAGGCGTCCCCTTGTTGGGCTCCGTGGTGGGTAGGGGACCTAACTGATGAAATTTAAAATAACACACATGGCGCAAAACAAACAAAAACGACCTAGGAATGACATAGATAGTGATGATGACTCAAATAAAACAGAAAAATGGCCTAGATTTTTAATTGCGGAAAGTTCCGATGCTGAACATGCCCTGGCAAAAATGTCCCCCTTTGCAATTGCAAAGGGGATACAAGGCATTGCCGGGGTACCGAAAACCGTTAAAAAGATGGGAAATAAATTATTGATTGAGGTTGAGCGGAAAAGCCATGCGGACAATCTACTACGATGCCGAATGTTGGCCACAGTTCCTGTTATTATAACAGCTCACAAAACTCTCAACAATAAAAAAGGAGTAATCAGATGCCCAGATTTAGTGGGAGTTTCTGAGGAGGAGATAGTGGATGAGCTCAAAGACCAGGATGTTGTTCAATGCAAGCGGATATTTATAAAAAAGGACGGTGTCAAAATTCCTATCAATACGTTTATTCTGACATTTGAAGCAGCGCAGCTTCCAACATCTATTAAACTTGGATATTTGAACGTTAGAGTTGATGTATTTATTCCAAACCCTCTGCGCTGCTTCAAGTGTCAGAGGTATGGATATGGATCTGATCGATGTAAAGGTAATGAAACATGTCCAAAATGTACTGCTCAGCACAGTGGAGACGATTGTTCTTCAAATATAATAAAATGTGTCAATTGCCAGGGCAATCATCCATCGTATTCGCGGAATTGTCCTTCATTTTTAAAAGAGAAGGAAATTCAGCGAATACGCCACACCGAAAACATTTCTTTTCCTGAGGCACGTAAACGTGTAGAAAGTTTTAATAATTCCAAAACATCCTATGCTACCGCCTTAAAAACCAAAGAGACAAAAACAATAGCAATACAGACAGAAATAACCTGGCCAATCGATGAAAAGAATTATTCCTATTTTTCAAATACCTCCAAATCTTCAGGAACATCCACTCAAACCCAAACACCCACTACCCCAGCAATAAATGTACCAACAGTTCAATCCACTAAAACCTCTTCACAAACTCCCTCCACATCATCCAGTAAAAATGTCAATAGCAACAGACCAGTTAAGAAATCAGACAAAAAAGAAATCAAAGATCAAAGCAAAACTAAAATAAATAGAACTAAATCCTTAGAAAGGATGGACACAGGTGATCCTTCCGATATACATTTTACACCAGTTCACTCAAAACATAATCATAAACTTAAATGATTATGTTAAATCCTATATTTATCCTCATTATTTTTAATATGGCTATCAGCAGTATCATACAATGGAACTGTAGAGGATTCGAGGCAAACAGGCCAGAACTGGAGTTATTAGCCCAAAAATATAACGCATCTGTAATTTGTTTACAAGAAACTAAATTCAAAGATAATTCCACAACATTTAAGGGGTATGTACCTTATAATAAAGTTGGTTCAATAGATGCAATGGACCGAGCACATGGCGGAGTTTCTGTTTTTGTTAAATCCTGTATACCACAAAGTAAAGTAACATTAAATACTAATTTACAAGCTTCTGCAGTCAGGGTTACCCTGCATAATACATTAACTATATGTTCAATATATTTACCGCCTAGTGAGCCAGTTAATATTACAGATTTAAATAATTTGATAACCCAGCTGCCACAGCCATATATGTTAGTTGGTGACTTTAATGCACACAACTATCTTTGGGGTGGCAGAAATAATACTGATGCCAAAGGACGTATAATAGAAGATTTTTTAAATAATAATAGTTTGTGCCTTTGGAATGACGATTCCCCGACATATTTACATCCTGCTACAGGCTCTTTAACATCAATAGATCTCTCCATGTGCACTCCAAATTTATTTTTAGACTATTCCTGGGAAGTAGAGGAAGATCAATGGGGTAGTGATCATTATCCCATTATTTTAAATAACCATTTTCCTCCACCAGACGAACGAATCCCCAAGTGGAAATTTCATAAAGCCGATTGGGCAAAATTTCAAACATCCTGTTTTATTAAAATAACTCCAGAACTTTTTAACAATGTAGATGATCCTCTTCAAGTTTTTACAGATACATTGTATGATATTGCTGATGGGTGTATTCCCAAATCAAAGCCAAATTCTAAAATTAAAGAAAAACCCTGGTTTAATGATGAGTGCAAAAAAGCTGTCAAGGAGCGCAAAAAAGCTCTGAAAAAATTTAATCGACAGCCAACTCAATATAATTTGCACCAATTTCGAGTAAAAAGAGCTAAAGCCCGTTATATTATTAAAATAAGCAAGAGAAAAAGTTGGAAGGATTATGTTTCCAAATTAAATACGCGTACACCGATTAAAAAATGCTGGGATATGGTGCGTAAAATTTCAGGGAAGGGAGGTGGAGCAAGGATCAAACATTTAACTCATAATGGCCAATTAATTACAAATCCCACTGAAATAGGTAACACAATAGGTCAAACAATTTCCAAGAATTCCTCATCCAATAATTATTCTGCAAAATTTCAACAAATAAAAAATAGAAAAGAAACCAACTAAATTTTACATCTCATAACTTGGAAAAATATAATAAATCATTTACAATAGAAGATTTGAAACTTGCTTTGGATAAATCTCATGATACCGCTCCTGGGCCTGATCAAATTCACTACCAAATTCTTAAACACCTCCCTGATCAATCACTTGGGCATCTTTTAAATATTTTTAATAACATTTGGGAAAGTGGTGATTTTCCTCCTTCATGGAGTGAAGCCACTATTATTCCCATTCCTAAGCCTGGCAAAGACTCCTCAGATTCAAATAATTATCGCCCCATTGCTTTAACCAGTTGTATCTGTAAAACAATGGAGCGAATGATTAATGAGCGTTTAGTTTGGTTTTTAGAAACTGCAGCTTTTATTTCTGTTGCACAGAGTGGCTTTAGAAAAACTCGAAGTACCATTGACCACCTGGTACGTTTAGAGACATTTATAAGAGAGGGTTTTATAAAAGGTGAGCATGTGGTGAGTATTTTCTTTTATTTAGAAAAGGCATATGACACCACATGGAAATATGGGATAATGAGCGATTTATATAATATGGGATTAAGGGGTCGTTTACCCCTTTTTATTCAAAATTTTCTATCAAACAGACATTTTAAAGTTCGAGTGGGTGCATCACTCTCTGATGCTTTTGATCAGGAAATGGGTGTACCACAGGGAAGTATATTGTCAGTGACCCTTTTTATGATTAAAATTAACAGCATTGTTGATTGTATGAGGCCTGGAGCAGATTGCTCACTTTTTGTTGATGATTTCAACTTAAGCTACAGGTCCACAAGCATGCATACAATAGAACGACAGCTCCAACAACACTTAAATAGATTACAAGAATGGGCTGATCATAATGGATTTAAGTTTTCTTTAAAGAAAACTGTGTGTATGCACTTTTGTAAAAAATGGAAGGTTCACCCAGATCCTGATCTTTATTTAGGTCAAACTCGGATACCTGTTGTCGAAGAAACCAAGTTTCTTGGACTTATTTTTGACAGGAAATTATCTTTTATTCCTCACATTAAATACATTAAAAAGAAATGCCAGAAGGCATTAGATTTATTACGGGTTCTTGCCCATACCGATTGGGGAGGGGACCGCAATATTTTATTGCAATTATACAGAGCGCTGGTACGTTCTAAGCTTGATTATGGGTGTATGATATATGGATCAGCACGCCCATCTTATATTAAAATGCTCGATCCTGTACAAAATCAAGGTTTAAGATTATTACTTGGTGCATTTCGTACCTCGCCTGCAGATAGCATGGCAGTTGAGGCAGATGAACTGCCTCTTGATTTAAGAAGAGAAAAGCTTGCCCTTCAGTATGCTGCAAAAATTGCAGCTTGTCCAGACAATCCTGCACATGATATTATATTCAATCCAAATTATGTTGATCTTTTTGAAAATAAACCAAATACAATACCAACTTTTGGCCTTCGCATCAAGGAATCTTTACAATCTTTAAATTTAAATCCGAATCAAATAGCTAAATTTCAATATCCAGAAACACCTCCATGGACCTATGAAACTTTAAATATTAATTTAGCCATGACGGAATTAAAGAAATACTCAACCGATCCATCCCTGTATATAAATAGATATAATGAAATAAAATCTATCTTCACTGGATATCAGTGTATATACACTGATGGATCGTTTGATGATGACAAGGCTGCTGCAGCTGCTGTTAAGGGCAATCATATTTATTCAGAACGTCTGCCAAATAAATCATCTATTTATTCTGCAGAACTTCATGCTATATACCTAGCTTTAGATCATGTGGAGACTTCTCCACATCGGAAATTTTTAATATTTTCTGATTCTTTGTCTTGTTTACAAGCACTGAAAGCCAAGGATTGGAAAAATCCATTTATTTTAAATATCCTTGAACGGTATCATAAACTCTGTACTGAGGAAAATAAAGAGATTCGTTTTTACTGGATTCCCAGTCATATTGGAATCCTTGGAAATGAGGCTGCGGACCAAGCTGCCAAGGCAGCATTGGATAAGCGGCCAATAAATATGCTAATACCTTATACAGAATTTAAGAAATATATTACTGTTTTTTTACGTTCTAAATGGCAGTTGCGCTGGAACGAAGCTATTTTTAATAAATTACATGAAATTAAGCCCGTTCTAGGCAAAACTAAAGGTGCTATTAGAATTAACCGTAGAGAAGAGTCTGTTTTAACCCGTATAAGAATAGGACATAGTCATTTGACACACTGTTATCTGCTTAAAGGTGAAGATCAACCGGAATGTATTGGTTGTCAAAGGGCTTTGACTATTAAACATATTTTAATTGAGTGTATCGATTTTGATATTATACGAACTCAATATTTTAATGTACAAGATTTACATACGTTATTTGATAATGTAGATACTTCTGTGATAGTATCGTTTTTAACTCACATAGGACTTTATAATCAGTTTTAAGGGCAGAGCTTTTGCTTATTTATGTCATTGACTTATTTATCAAGAACTGCAAAACATCATACTGATAAAGTCTTTTAAACAAATTATACATATTTATTATATTTGATTGATATTATATAAATGCTGTTCACAGTTGATAAATTCTTGTGTTATCTACATATTGTATTAACATTTACATTTTGTTTCTAGTCAATATTACGTTTGTATTTTTACTGTTTTGGCACTTTATTGTGTCAATGTGAAACCATTCATTCATTTTTACCATTTTTAGGCACTAAATAACCTTAGTGGTTGATGTGCCTCTAAGCAACCATTCATTCATTCATTCATTTACAGAAGGACTTGTCAGGTTCAGTTGCTAAAATTTACTTTAGTGCATTGGCTGCAGCTGATATGTTATTTCTGCTTTCAAATTTACCTCAAGATATATATTTCTGTTTTACAAACAACCCACCTCATCAGGCAATGTGTTTCATTCTGAAATTACTGTCAACTTGCTTCTCAAACATAAGTGTTTTTATTCTATGTGCATTGGCAATTGATAGAGTTATTGCCATTTCTTTTCCTCACAAATATAGAATAATTTCAACAAAAAAAAGAGGAAAGCTTGTTTTGTTTTGTATTTCTATTTTTATTGTAATCCTAAAGTTATTAAATAGCATTATTTCTCTTACAGTAAACGATGCTACAGTTTATGAATATTTCATTTCCACTTATTTCACTACAGTGAATGATACCCTTGAAAAGTGTCAAAATGAAAAGCAAAACATGACTTGTGTCTTAAATGTCACTGATTTTTTAAACACTACAGTGTCGCCTTCTGTTATTGATATCATTGGCTTAACTCAAATAAACCTTACTTTTGATGAAAATGCTTTGGTTTGTCACACTGTTATTTGGTTCAACACTGAAAAACAAATAGAGGCTGGTGATACCTGTTACACCCAAGAAAAAATACCTGACTTACTTGACCTTGTATTCTACTGCTTCATTCCTTCTGTTTTCATCACAATATGTAATATAATGATTGCAATTAAATATAATGTAAATCAATGGAAAATAAAGGAAATCGCTGCTCATGAAAACAAAAAAGGAACAAACCTATCTTTATTGCTGATTACTAATTCCATATTTTTTCTTGTCACTACTTTACCAAAATCTATTACTTCAACCATATTCGATCTGCTATATCCCATTCAGACGAGTAATCTCAATTCACTCAAGAGTATTGATGATTATCAAGAAGAACTATTACGAAAAAGTGAAATTAGAATTTCAATTTTCATATTGCAATATATAAATCACAGCTTCAATTTTTTGTTTATTTCATCAGTGGAAAGCAATTCAGAAAAAATGCTTATTCAACAATGATGAAACTTTTAAGAAGGAAGTGAATATGTCAATACAATTGGGTAATAAAGAATATATTATCTAAGCAAATGTGGGCCACGGGTCATGGCGTATTTGGTTAGAGTGCCAGCTTATTAGCACCAGCTCCTATGTGGTGATCCAAAGGTTGTGGGTTTGATCCCCGGCTATGCCAAGATTGAACTCATGATACAATTTCCAATATGAGCTGAGGTCCATGCCCGAAGGGTCAACCTGTTGTCCTTGTAAATATGTGACCGGGCGGGTTGTCATGTCAAGGACCTGTGACATGACAACTGTCAAGGACCTGTGACATGACAACTATATCTGCTACAGATGATGAACAGAAGTTGGCGAAACAAACATTTACCCAGGATGAGATAAATCACACACACCTCCTGTCAGTTTCAGAAGAACAGGCCAGAAATCAGGGAACACAGATGTCCTGAATTTTGTGAAATGTCAGGTAACACTGTCTGACTGTTCACAGCATTATATCTGCTACGAGTCATCACGGAATGACTGAAATAATGTTGAAAGTGGTGTAAAACCCCAAACAAACAAACATAACTAAGCAAATGTGCCCTTTCTCATCTGGAGCTCCCCTGTGGGTGTGGTGATTAAAGAATAGCCCCACTGCCCCCAGCATGTCGTAAAAGGCGACTAAAGGGGTCCACATGTGGGCCTGGGGTTAGAATGGTCCTCTGATTTTTTTACTCCCTGGTTTTTTTGTCAGTTCGTGAAAGGCGAACAAAAAAAATAACCATGGCGCCTTGTTTGCCGTGAGGTGCGACCTGTAAGGGGAGGATATGGAGTTCTGCAGGTTGAGCACTGGACTGGTTTGGCAGTAATACCGGTCCAAATGCAGCACACCTGTTTGAACCCAAATATTCACCCTAGACATGGAGGACTTTAGGGCCTGATATTGTCCAATGGGTTTGTGGAATATAGCTCCACACATTTTTCGAATTTTCAAAAACTAATTTGAAAGTAAAATAAGGTTTAAATTTGTTATATTTTAGAAATATTATAAATCATGATAAATTCTCCATTAAGATAAAATATATGATAACTTCTACACGCTTATCAAGATATGACAATTTTCACGAGATTAGCTTAACAGATATGTGGAGCTTCACTGCTGAAAAGGGTCAATCTGGGGTAGATTTTATGTATCCTTGAGTATATTGCTTAATGTACCCGAGTTTTATAGGTGTGCTGATGGCTCTGTCCCATATCTATAACTGTTATTTGTTTACAAGAAACTAATTTTAAAGATAACTCAACAACATTTAAGGGATATGTAACTTATAATAAAGTTGGTTCAATAGATGCAATGGACCGAGCACATGGCAGAGTTTCTATTTTTGTTAAATCCTGTATACCCCAAAGCAAAGTAATTTTAAATACTAATTTACAAACTTCTGCTGTCAGGGTTACCTTGCACAATGCATTGACAATATGTTCATTATATTTGCCACCAAGTGAACCAATTAATATAACATTTAAATAACTTAGTAGCACAGCTGCCACAACCATATATGCTAGTTGGTGACTTCAACGCTCGCAACTATCTTTGGGGTGGCAGAAATTTTTTATGATGTTGATGATCCTCTTCAGGTTTTTATGGATACATTGTATGATATTGCTGATGGGTGTATTTCCAAATAAAAGCCAAATTCTAAAATTAAAGAAAAACCCTGGTACAATGACGAGTGCAAAAAAAAGCTGTCAAGGAGTGCAATAAAGCTTCTAAAAATTTAATCGACAACCAACTCAATATAATTTGCACCAATTTCGTATAAAAAGAGCTATAGCCCAGACAGAGTCTTATATCCCCCAAGGGGGCAAAAATCATAGGCAAATACACACCTATGCCCACAAAAAATTGGTTAAAAAATGGCCAATAACCCAACAAAAATAATGGTATAATAATTTCCTAAAAATATTGAAAAATCCTCATAGAAAACAATAGAAAACATGGGGTTCAATATATCCAGCTTAGAAATGGACATTCAGACTCCGCACCGGAGTCGTAGGCAGCGCGAAAAAACGAAATAGTCTGGTGGCTTCAAGGGAGAGGGTCCTTAATTTAAAAACATTAAATCAACCAATCAAACCCGCTGTAAAAGCAAAATTTGCTTCAAAAAAAGTCCCAAATGCCTCGGGAAACGTTAAAAATATAACGTTTCATACGTTACAATCATTTTGGTCGCAAAAAACGCACTCCAAACCACGATAAAACGGTTTTTTCATATAGCACCTCCACCAGGAGCTAGAAAAAAAACAATAGCACCTCCAGACTGGAGGCGCCCTAGAGGAGGTGCCAGGCACCTCCAGAGGTGCTAGCACCTCCACGCTTTCCTATATAAGCATGAATTAGGATAACGCAGTCAGTCCCCATCCAACTGACGAGATCCAAAGAGATTGAAACCAGTGTTGGTATTGGTTGGGACTGCGATCGTTGTTCAAGATCGTCTTATGCAGCATCGCCTACTTACATTCGTATAAAAAGAGCTATAGCCCGTTATATTATTAAAGTAAGCAAAAGAAAAATTTGGAAAGATTACATTTCTAAATTAAATACACGTTCACCAATTAAAAAATGCTGGGATATGGTGTGTAAAATTACTGGGAAGGGCGGTGGAGCAAGGATCAAACATCTAAATCATAATGACCAATTAATTACAAATCCCACTGAAATAGTTAACACAATAGGTCAAACCATTTCCAAGATATCTTCATCTGATAATTATTCTTCAAAATTCCAACAAATAAAAAATAGAAAAGAAAGAAACCAACTAAATTTCATATCTAATAACTTGGAACAATATAATAAACCATTCATAATATCAGATTTAAAACTTGCTTTAGATAAATCCCATGATACCGTTCCTGGACCTGATCATATACACTATCAAATCCTCAAAAACTTGGGCATCTTTTGGATATTTTAATAATATTTGGGAAAGTGGTAATTTTCCTCCTTCATGGAGTGAAGCCACTACCATTCCTATTCCCAAACCTGGCAAAGACTCGTCAGATTCAAATAATTAGCATCCCATTGCGTTAACAAGTTGTATTTATAAATCAATGGAACAAATGATTAATTATGCGCTGGTACGTTCTAAGCTTGATTATGGGTGTATGATATATGGATCAGCATGTCCATCTTATATTAAAATGCTTGATCCTGTACAAAATCAAGGTTTAAGACTATGCCTTGGTGCATTTCGTACATCGCCTGCAGATAGCTTGGCAGTTGAGGCAGATGTACTGCCTCTTGATTTAAGAAGAGAAAAGCTTGCCCTTCAGTATGCTGCAAAAATTGCTGCTTGTCCAGACAATCCTGCAAATGATGCTATATTCAATCCAAATTATGTTGATCTTTTTGAAAGTAAACCAAATACAATTCCGACTTTTGGCATTTGCATCAAAGAATCTTTACAATCTTTAAATATAAATCCGAATCACGTAGCTAAATTTCAATATCCAGAAACACCTCCATGGACATATGCAACTCTAAATATTAATGTAGCCATGTCAGAATTAAAGAAATACTCAGCAGATCCATCCCTCTATATAAATAGACATGAAGATATCAAATCTATTTTTGCTGAATATCAGTGTATATACTGATGGATCTTTCAGGGAAGACAAAGCAGCCGCAGCTGCTGTTAAGGGCAATCTGCCAAGCAAGTCATCAATTTACTCAGCAGAACTTCATGCACTATATCTAGCATTAGGTCATGTAGAGACATCTCCAGGTCATGCATTTTTCATATTTTCTTACTCTTTATCTTCTTTACAAGCTTTAAAAGCAAAGGATTGGCAAAATCCTTTTATTTATAAAATCCTGGAACGATATCATAAACTCTGCACTCAGGATAATAAATATATTCATTTTTACTGGATTCCCAGCCACATTGGTATTCAGGGAAATGAGACTGCTGACCAAGCTGCCAAAGCAGCATTGGAAAAACGTCCAATTGATATGGTTATTCCCTATACAGAGTTTAAGAAGCACATTACAACTTTTGTTCGTTCTAAATGGCAATTGCGATGGGATGAAGCTGTTTTTAATAAGTTACATGAAATCAAGCCAGTTCTTGGTAAATCTAAAGGTGCTTCTAGAAAGAACCGAAGAGAAGAATCAGTTTTAAGTTGTATTAGGATAGGACATAGTCATTTAACGCACTGAAGATCAACCTAAATGTATTGGTTTGACTATTAAACATATTTTAATTGAGTGTATTGATTTTGATATTATACGAACTCAATATTTTAATGTGCAAGGTTTTCATACTTTATTTGATACTGTAGATACTTCTGTGAAAGTATCGTTTTTAACTCACATAGGACTTTATAATCAGTTTTAAGGGCAGAGCTTTTGTTTATTTATGTCATTGACTTATTTATCAAGAACTGCAAAACATCATACTGAAAGTCTTTTAAACAAATTATACATGTTTATTATATTTCATTGATATCATATAAATGCTGTTGTTAAATTCTTTTGTTATCTAGATATTGTATTAACATTTTGTTTCTAGTCAATATTACGTTTCTGTTTTTACTGTTTTGGCACTGAATGACCTTATTGTGTCGATGTGCTGTGAAGAAACCATTTATTCATTCGTGATAACTCAAGAACAAATGATGGCAGCTTCATGAAACTTGGCACACATGAGCATCTGGTGAAAACCTCGGACGAGTTTGACGGACGGCGACCTTGACATATTTTTCAAGGTCACAGGGGCAATTATGTGAAATCCCAAGAATTGCAATAACCCAAGAACAAATGATGGCAGCTTTATGAGTTTTGACACACATAAGCATCTGGTGAAGATCTCAGAATTTGTTCTGTGAAACATGACCTTCACCTACTGTTCAAGGTCACAGGGACAATTATGTGAAATATCAAGAATCGTCATAACTCACATATCTGCTTTATGAGACTTGACACACATTAAGCATCTGATAAAGTCCCCAAAAGAGTTTGATGAATGGTGACCTTCACCTACTTTTCAAGGTCACAGGGACAATTATGTAAAATCCACGTCATTGCAATAACTCAAGAACAAATAATGGCAGCTTGAATAATTCTAGTCTAAGAGTAATTGATGACAGTTTCATGATACTTGACACGCATAAGCTATCAACGGATGTTTTTTAAGTCTTTCAAATTGAATTTATTTATACAAATTTATTTTGTCTACAACTGATATATGAAAAGGATTTTGTTGATTTTTTGTGTTGGTAAGATTATTTACATATCATTGATTTTATAAATCATATATCTAGTCATAACGTTTGATTTTACCATTTTTAGGCACTGAATAGCCTTAGTGGTTGATGTGCCTCTAAGCAACCATTCATTCATTCAACCATTCATTTGAATTTGCCAAAAGAAACGCCAAAAAATAAAAATAAATAAATCAAGTGTAGATCACTCAAATTAATCCCCAATATGAAGATTACATCTTTGTTTCTGCATTGTCATTACTTTTTAAATTGTCGAAAAATGCAAAATATTATTGTTTATGTTCAAACTATAAAAAAATCCCCAATGTTTTCAAGTAATGGATGTAATGATGTAATGTGCGGTTCGTTTTTATCGCCATTTTTTTCCATTTCTGTAGACATTTTTTCTTAATTTGAAGAAATATATTTGCTCCCCTATATATTGATATTCAAATTCCAACAGAAAATATTGGTCTGACACTTTTTGACGAAGTGACAATGTTGTAAACATGGCCCATATTTAATGAAAAGGCCACAAGGCATTGTCTCGACCTCCCTATCATAATGCTTTACAAATCTGTCAATATCATTTAACAAATACTAATTCAGGCCAATTTAATGTTATATTGTCATACATTTTCTTGTGTTACAGTGTAAATTATCATACACATTACATTTGCATATATAATGAAACTTTCCTCCTGAATTACGCCCAAAATAGATTCTCTCTGATACATCTTTACCTTTAAACTTGCCAGTCTCATTATGAAGTGGGAAGATTCCTGATTTCAATTGAGCAAGTAGGGACCTGCCTTGATAAACAGTATCTTACATACTGTATCTTACATAGTCTACTGTTATTGATTACCAGTAGCATGGGCCGTAGCGCAGTTGGTTAGAGCGCCAGCTTATTAGCACCAGTTCCTCTGTGGTGATCCAAAGGTTGTGGGTTCGAACCCCTGCCGTGCCAAGATTGAACTCATGGTACAATTTCCCATATGAGCTGAGGCCCGTGCCTAAAGGGTTAACCCGTCATCCTTGTAAATCTGTGACCGTTTGGGTTGTCATGTCAAGGACCTGTGACATGACAATTCAGTGAGGCAGCACTATATCTGCTACAAGTAGGTCTCATCACAAAATGACTGAAATAATGTTGAAAGTGATGTAAAACCCGAAACAAGCAAACAAACAAAGCATGGTTTATTTTATCATGTCTTTGTAATAAGGCAAAGGAATCATCCCCAGTGGCTCAACCAGAAATGTAGGGCATTGAGTTCTGGTATCTTATTTTGTGCTGCAAAGGTTGTTCAAACAAACAAGAACTGATGTATTTTATCTTTCGTGGTTATTAGCCAGATATATAGTATATTATATTTCAAACTTAATTCTACATTTCCCTCAGTGCAATAAAAACTTAAGTCTCAAGTTGCAATTGTGCATATTCCATTAAGACAGATTTGATATAATGTTTCAAGTTGTCACTGTTGATTTATTTACATTAGTCATGTGGTGTATTTTAACTAATCAAAACATGTATATCCAAGTTGAATTGTGTTAAAATCATACTTTGAAATATTGCACTATTCAATTTCAAAACAAATCATTGTTAGATATAAACTTTGGTAAATATTGAGCCTATTTTAACTGATATTGTGGCATTTCTGTCATTAATTCTTAAGTAAAAACATTCTTGTTTATATTGGGTGTGGTCTCTGCGGACCTTTGGTGACAAAAATTAGCAGTATCAATATATACTCTAATCAGCCTATCATGCACTTTTATTGCAATACAATATTGACCTGTTTTTGCTAATAATGTTAAAAGAAAAGAAAATAATTGAATATTGAGAGATACATTGCTTAAGAAACACTTTATAATTAATAATAATAATAATAATAATAATAATAATAATAATAATAATAATTTATATTTATATAGCGCTAACAGTATATCTAGCTGACCAAGCTGCCAAAACAGTATTGGATAAGCGCCCAATGAATATGTTCATTCCTAATACAGAGTTTAAGAAATATATTACTGGTTTTTTTACATTTTAAATGGCAATTGCGCTGAAACGAAGCTATTTTTAATAAACTACAAGAAATTAAAATTATCATTGCAAATGGCCTTTAAAGCAGCACAAAAACCTGACAGGGACCCAAGAGGAGGGACTCGTCGCGGTCATCTCGGTCCTCCAGGTCCTCGCACCTGGACTGGGCTGAGGCAGTGGAGGCTGAGGAGGAAAGAATCATCACTAGTGAAGATCACATTCAACAAATAAGTGATGATGAAAGACCCTCAACCAGTGATAAATATCAAAAGAAAAAGAAAGCAATCCAAACGCCAAAGGAACCAAGCACCAAAATGGATACAGAAGCCGAATTGCCACCAGGTGGCACTGACCCCATGGAGGCAGATGACATAACGCCCCAGCATGACGAGCTAGAGATGAGCATGGGTGAGCTCATTAGCCTTCTCAAAGAGAAAAGTGAAAACTTCACGAAATTGGATGAATTGGCAAAGGAGAGAGAGCAAAGAATAATTTCTCTACAAAACGAACGAGATGAACTGGTATGTAAAAACAATACTTATGAAATGTCTCTAAACTTTGAGAAACTCAAGTTCAAGAGGGCAGAAAAAAAAATTCAGGAGATGAATAAAACATTAATAAGCAACGCCGAGCAAATATCTAAGTTAGAGGCGAAGAACGGAAATTATCTGCGTCAAATTGACGCAATGGCAGAGGCCGGCTCAAAAGAACAGGCGACCAAAAGCAGCCCAGATGATGATAGAGAAGTGGTATGGTTCATATTAGATACTGTATACAGAGAAAAATTTGCGCCTAGTTTTTTGCGCCATCGCTGTTTTCGACAGGTTCGCGCCCTTTTATTTTCACGAATTTTGGATTTCTAAAATCTATGGATTTCACATAATCTGCACGCGAAATCCGCTTGTTGATATCTTGTTTAGAAGCAGAGAAAATCGAGTTTGAAATCTGCTAAAATATTTGAATTACAGTGAAATGTGCGATCAGCTGTTTGAGCTGTCAACTGTTTTGTGCTTCATATACAAGGTAATTCTGTTTAAATCATAACTGACATGAAGAAACATTTTATTTTTGTTAATCAGGACCGGCAATTCAGGCATCTGGTACAAATTTTGGGCTCCTAAAACATCGATTATCTCAGCTGTCACTGGGTCAATATGGTCATGCTCGGTATCAAAATGACCGGGAGAGTCCCCTCTTCAATTTCGCGTCCATTTAATTTCGCGAATGACGTCCTGGCGCGAATTAACGCGAAAATAAAAAGGTCACGAAAATTTGTCTGTATACAGTCATATTCACCATAAATTACCAAACTTCTCTAGCGACACTACATTGAGGAGGGAAGTAAAGAGGTAATCATGAGCCTCCCAGATTTGGCGTTGGCACTTAATGACGCCGGTGTCAAAGAGCTCATAAAAAAATATGCTGCCATAATTGTATGCATAGGTCTAAACGAAGTTGAGCAAGGGATGAAAGTTATTAAGATATTGAAGAAGGTAAAGAAGGCCATATACAAGATAGCAAGCATTGCATCATGTACCATATACCTGTGCCCTCTCCCACCCATCTCATCAAGTGCCAGGTGCAACATCATAAACTCTCATACCATCCTCAACCATCGTATCAACAAGCTTGCCATGAAGTTAGAGCCAGCTGGTCAACTCAGGATAATAGGGACACCAAAGTCTTGAAAAGAGATGTGGTATAGGAGGTACTGCACTGAATTGGTTTAGATCTTATCTATCCAATAGAAGTCAATATGTTACAATTGAGGGGAAAAGACTGGAAAACATGGATATCAATTATGGAGTGCCACGAGGTTCTGTACTAGGCCCTACACTGTTCACAACGTACATGGAACCACTTGCTGACATAATAGAAGGTTATGGGTTGAAGCACCATGTCTATGCTGATGACACCCAGCTCTACATCAGCCTGGGTCCGAGGTCCACTGATAATATGGAAAAATCTACAAAGGAAATGGAAGAATGCACATTTTTGTTAGATAATAAAATGAAAATTAATGATGGAAAAATTGAATTTATTATCGGTGGGAAAAACCCCTATCTAAAGAATGAATGTATTCCTGATAAAATTACGGTAGGACACTCTGAAATTCCAAGATCTTGCAAAGTAAAGGATTTGGGTATAATAAAGTAAAGGATCAGGAGTTAACTATGAAACATCAAATTAAGAAGATATGCAAGACTGGATATTTCCATGTCAAAAATCTGGCCAGAATAAGGAGCTGTTTGAATGAGAAAACAGCAAACACACTTGCACATGTATTCATTACTTCCACACTGGACTACGGAAATTTTCTACTGTCAGGCATGCCCAAATGTGAACTGGCAAAACTACAGAGATTACAAAACTCTGCGGCCAGAGTTGTGGGAAAATTGAGAAAAAGAGACCATATAACTCCAAAACTAATGGACCTTCACTGGTTACCAGTTGCTGCGAGGATAGACTTTAAGATAGCCCTGCTGACGTGGAAGATACAGAATGGCCTTGCCCTGGATTATCTGTCTAATTTGATAATACCAAAAACAGGCGGGAGAAACCTAAGGTCTAATGATAAAAATGAATATTTAATTCCAAAATCTAATTCAAGAATGTATTTGCCTCATATGCGCCAAAAACATGGAATGCCCTGCCCCTTGTAATGAAAAACTGTTGATTGAAAGACACACCTATAGACACAGATGGATTGTCGGTAATGCACATTGCACCTTTGATCTCATGGCGTCACAACTCCATTCATTCGATTCACTGTACTCCAAGATGAAACAGACAGGACCAATATAAGAATATTTTTTCATAAATTACAAAGTTCACATTTGATGACTCTCCCCAAAACTTTGCCCTTAACATGCGCTATACATTGACAACCAATTTTGCTAACACATTATTTTAATGTAAAAATTTGGACATTTGTTGAGGAAAATAAAGCACATGTTACAGTGGTACATCGATTTGGGTCAGTGGTAACGTGACTGGAACTGTACATTTTGAAAAGTAACATGGAGATCGGCAACCGGCCTATGACTGGGAATCGTACCCGTGACGCTTTGATCATCACAGAAATCAGGTGCTATAAGCTTGTGTTCTACCCAACTGAAGGAGGTTCAGAAAAAGAAAAAAAAGAATTTTTGCTTTCATTTGGGGTATTTACTCTGTTCCATATCTATGATCATTTAGATTTATTTTCAAGATATAAATCGCTTTGAATAAATTATCAGGAAAATATTTCTTTGGATGGTAACCTCAAAATAAAGAATCTGCCATAACTTTTTCATAATAAATATCGTACATTTCAATTGATACCATACTTGTTTTCTGAAACGTAACAATCATTCTTTTGATCGTTATTTTCAGCTCATTTGACAAGTATGCACTTCCAAATTCACATCAAAAGGAAACTGTCCATTTCTGCATCACTCTCGGCACCGTGTCAGTTCCCTATCGGCGCCCCTGTATTATCATGTGACATGTATCATTTAATCAGGCCAGCATTGACCTATATATGCTGGTTATCAAAAGGTGAGATGTTCGTGATTTTCCTCCCCCTCCCATTATAGATTATTTTCATACATTTGAGCTCGTTTGTACATAAGATCTGATGGCAATAGTTCCTTCGATACGAGTAGGTCTGGCCCGCGTGACTAATTTCCCATAAACAACCAACCTCTTACTGCTGTCACTACACGTCAGTACATGGTACCGAGATGGTGGATGCATGCCACCCAGTTACAGATTAACAAGGACACCAGATTAATGCTTCCATGAAAGGACACCAGGGTTAAAGCTTCCATGAAAGAGCACCAGGGTTAAAGCTTAAAGCTTCCATGAAAGGACAACAGGTTAACTTAATGTTTCCATGAAAGGACACCAGGGTTAAAGCTTCCATGAAAGGACACCAGGGTTAAAGCTTCCATGAAAGGACAACAGGTTAACTTTATGCTTCCATGAAAGGACACCAGGGTTAAAGCTTCCATGAAAGGACACCAGGGTTAAAGCTTCAATGAAAGGACAACAGGTTAACTTTATGCTTCCATGAAAGGACACCAGGGTTAAAGCTTCCATGAAAGGACACAGGGTTAAAGCTTCCATGAAAGGACAACAGGTTAACTTTATGCTTCCATGAAAGGACACCAGGGTTAAAGCTTCCATGAAAGGACACCAGGGTTAAAGCTTCCATGAGAGGTCACCAGGGTTAAAGCTTCCATGAAAGGACACAGGGTTAAAGCTTCCATGAAAGGACACAAGGTTAAAGCTTCCATGAAAGGACACCAGGGTTAAAGCTTCCATGAAAGGACACCAGGGTTAAAGCTTCCATGAAAGGACAACAGGTTAACTTAATGTTTCCATGAAAGGACACCAGGGTTAAAGCTTCCATGAAAGGACACAGGGTTAAAGCTTCCATGAAAGGACAACAGGTTACCTTTATGCTTCCATGAAAGGACACCAGGGTTAAAGCTTCCATGAAAGGACACCAGGGTTAAAGCTTCCATGAGAGGTCACCAGGGTTAAAGCTTCCATGAAAGGACACAAGGTTAAAGCTTCCATGAAAGGACACCAGGTTAACTTTATGCTTCCATGAAAGGACACCGGGTTAACTTAAAGCTACCATGAAAGGACACCAGGGTTAAAGCTTTCATGAAAGGACACCAGGGTTAAAGCTTCCATGAAAGGACACCAGGGTTAAAGCTTCCATGATAGGTCACCAGGGTTAAAGCTTCCGTGAAAGGACAACAGGTTAACTTTATGTTTCCATGAAAGGACACCGGGTTAACTTAAAGCTACCATGAAAGGACACCAGGGTTAAAGCTTTCATGAAAGGACACCAGGGTTAAAGCTTCCATGAAAGGACACCAGGGTTAAAGCTTCCATGAAAGGACACCAGGGTTAAAGCTTCCATGAAAGGACACCAGGGTTAAAGCTTCCATGAAAGGACACAAGGTTAAAGCTTCCATGAAAGGACACAAGGTTAAAGCTTCCATGAAAGGACACAAGGTTGAAGCTTCCATCATTTTTTTCCTTTCATAGTATAAATGTTTGTTCCATAAACGTTTGGGTCAAATGTTATTACCCATCATATTACCCCTTCATAAATTGATTTGGCTGATGGAGACGTTTCTCAATTAGTGTTTTTCTGTTGGTAAAGGCATGAAACCCTTTCATACCACAACAGTACCGCACAATACTAGGCACCTTCAGCAAAACAATTATCCTGGCAGGTGTATTTTGGTTAATTTCACGGAGATAGCTTGTTTCATCACAGTTACATGACTACATTTCATTTAAATATATCCCAAATCTCTGTAAAATTGCCTGTGATCTTTGTGATTTCGCGAAAGCTTTAACTATTCAGTTCATATGAAGAGTATCACACTGATAAGCTTGGGTTTGCCCGAGACCGAGGCCCCCTCCTTGTGCGAGACTTACGGACACATATCCTAATGTTCAAGTGAGCCTGCTTGATATAATACGTTGACATGGTAACATTTTCTGGCCTTGTAGAGTTTGGGATCAAGGTAAAGATAATGACCTGTTTGGCATGAACTTGTGGGGGCTGGGATTTTATAATAATAAGTCACTTTGACCTGTTTATTCATACACAAAATACAATTTTCAAAATCAGCTGAATGCATTTCATCGACAGAAAACTAAATAATATTGATTGCAACCACACATGTAATCATATTAATGTAATATATCCAGGTACCTTTGTACTTTCAGAAAAAAACAGAACCAAACTTGTGCAGTTAAGATGGATACAAAGGATGAGAGAAATCCTATAGAACTCTTGGAAAAAGCCATAATAAAAGTGGATTATAAATCCTGTCAACACATTTTGGAGAAGATGGATGTAAACACCCCTCTCCAGAGCAAGAGTGGGCCATTATTGCTGATAGCCACCAAGAAAAACAAAGCAGACATTGTGAGATTACTAGGAAAGTACAACAATTCTGAGGAGAGCAAGAGGGACGCTCTGCTTGTAATATTGCACTCACCAAAAAACATCAACATGGACGTCATCAAAGAACTCTTGCTCATTGGAGCACAAAATGTGTCACCCATGGAACTAGGCCATTTTTTTAAACAATGCAGTTGGAGGGATTATTTGTGTAGAGATTTTGTGAAGTTGGTGTGTGAATGTTCGCAAGCAGTCCAGACAGTGAACGCCTCACGGTTTCTATTACTGGAGGCTTTGTTGAATCTGGTTGTCATAGTGACGTACAGACTACACTGCGGGTTGCCAGAATCTCATAGATTTGTTGAAGGTTGGAGCAATTATTCTCTGGTGTATTATTTGTTAAAAAATGGAGCAAATCCTCACAGTTTATGGACAAAGAACAAGTTGGCATATGATGGTTGGCTGGTGGCTTGGCCGCGGAACAGTGTCGAATTCCCAGCTCCTGTGATCTCACCGGATTATCCGATAATCAGCCTGTTAATCCGAACATCACTTGATGCGGAGACTCGGAGTAGAGGCGAATTATCTGCTTCAAATAAACTGGCATCTTTTTTGTTTAACCAAGTTTTTAATGAGATTTACAAAGAGGCCAACCCAAACCATGGTATAAACTTAGCTCTTGGGACACAACTCAACAAAGCTAGATTTCCGGTCATTGATAATTTGAAAAATTTCATGAGAATACTAACATGGACTGGAAACTTTAAGATAAAGGACAATCTCATCAAATTTGAGCAGCACATTTTGCAAAACTCAAACACGACCTTAGAAACAAGTGGGACACTAAATCAGGTACATGAGATAGGTCTAAATCTAGGACAACTGCTGCCACTGACTTTACAGCAGTGCTGCCGCCTGGAGGTTCAACGTTGCCTCAAAGGTCCCAATCTTATATATTCAGTGAATCAAATTCCTGGACTTCCGAGATCTATGAAGGAATTAATTCTTTTAGAAAACACCGTCGAAGTGCTAGAACTCGAACCAGAGAAGATAAGAGAAGAAATGTTTGCTTCCAATGTACAGAACATTGAGAAAAGAAACTGCTGTGTTATGTAGCATTTTAAGCATGGTCAATGTGTATTTGGGATTTTAGTCATGTCATGATGAGACCTACCAGGGCTTGACATACCCACTGGCCCGGTGGCCCAGGGCCACCAGATCCTCTGTTCGGGCCAGTGAATGCTCTTTTTAGTGGCCCAGTTGGGCAACCATATTTTTGGTCTTTTAGTGTCCCAAACTATCTTGATTTTATTATTCTAATCCTTGATAGATATCATATCACAATCAATATTTGATTGGGACAAGTATCCCCCACTCAGACACTATACAGCCTTATGTACAATGCTCTTTATTGTATCACACATCCTATTATCCTTCAAAACTTCGGGCCACCACTTCTCATGCTCTGGTGGCCCAACTGGGCAACCAACATTTTTCTCTTAATGTCAAGGCCTGCCTACTTATGGCAGATATATGACTACCTCACTGAATTGTCATTTCAAAGGTTATTGACGTGACAAGCTTCAGACAACTCATCTAGTCACAGATTTACAAGAACACTTCAACAGGCCAATCCCTCAGATCATATGATAAAGTATTACACGAATGCCAGGAATCGAACCCACAACCTTTGAATCATGGAACTGATACAGATGCTTGCTCCCTTACCACTGGGATTAACCCCAACAGACAGGAAGAACATCAACATACACCACCCCCGCAATGGGAAGGGTGTACACGTCCCCTTTGTTTTAACAAAATAACCTTATTCTGTAAGTTTCTGCAAGGTGGCAACTTGTTACAATGTAATCATAATAATGACATCAGACCACTTGGAGTGTGAACCTTTGACGCTGCATTTTGCTGAGCATAATGTGCAGATACACCAGTCCAGAAAAAAATTGGTTAATCCTGCAAGTGAACAAAAATTGTAGGCAAGTCCTGCAGGGCTAAATACAGATCAAGCTCCCCAGCATTTCATGTCATAAAGCTTTCATTAAAATGTAAACTCCCATTTCATATATTTCCTTCTCTGTTCAGTTTTCATCAAACTTAATTATTGCCTGTTTACATTAAATGCAAATTATGTTTGCTATATTTATTTGTACATTTCATGTAAATAACTTACAGCACCAAATACTTGCATTTTGCGCCAGAAAGTTTGAAAATGAAAGTTTACTTCTCTTTTATATTATTATCATGAGGAGGATAGTTAAAAATATTAATGCAATATTCATTGAATTTAGCGGGTATTTACAAGATGGTAAAATAAACTAATGAAGATATGTAGTATACAAATTTATATTTATTTTCATCATGGACATTCCAGATTTGGTTATTGACATAAAATCTGTGCTTTATTTATACAATTGGTTTCATGCCATCAATGTATACATATATAAACATTAAAAGTCTGTTTGACTCCATAATGAATAAAAAGCCAAAAAAAAAAAACCGTTTACTCCTGATTTTAAAATGTCTTTTAAATTTATAAGACAGAATTTATATGACACTGGTACTCTTTGAAATTAATCAGTAAATTATGCAATTTGAGGTATTTAATGAATGTCTCCTACACCCCTAGAAAGATGCTTGACAAATATATACATTTATGAGAATGTAGTTATGGACCCAATATAAATGTAATGACAAGTGAGGCTCAGGTTTAATGTACACTTAAATAATTGTTATCTTAGATGCTGTAATATAGACATATGTACATTATAATTATTCTGTAATATTGGATATTCCACACTGAGCCTCATCAAGGTTCTTATCACCAGAGTTTACCCTTCACAACACTTTTATTTAAGGCTATATTTTTTGCAAGATGTTAAATTAAAATAAGGTGAGACTATTGGTCATCCACTTGACTGTTACCATCCCACTTGGACCTTTTTATGCTGCCTGGGTCCCAAGGAGGGGATAGAAACTCAGTCAAGTCGTCAGCCACGTGACTTAGTACATCACGTCAGTTTCACATTGTGAATCTGAGCATTGGTGGGGTGACACAGACCTTTCACAAATCATACTTCTCTGTCTTATGATGTTCATATTAACTTATCTGATTACTTAATACTAAACTTTAGTTTGTGTGTTATGACATTATGTACAGTATTTTCTTTACAATATTTGGGATATTGGTCCACAAGACATTCAACATCAGATCTTTAATTAGTATAATATACATAGACAGGACTCAAACTGGGTACATTGAAATATTTTACAGATAATTCCCATCAACCACTTGATTTCCTTTGTTAATTACCTAATTCACATACATTGTATTGCCTAATTCACATACATTTTATACAAGTTCCAGTTGCCATTCAGTTTTTCCCATCAAAAGCCATTCACCAGTTTTAGGCTATTAGTATTTGGTCAGGCAGGGCCATTGTGTGACCGTATTGTGTCACACACAAAGTGTGCTTGACTATTTATTGCCATGCTAAAAGTGTGACCAGATCATAATGCAAAGCAGTGGTGATGCCCGACCAAATAGCTGGATCTTTTCATAAATATTCATATCTTCATAAATATTCATATCTTCATAAATATTCATACATAAAGACATTTAAAGCAATGGGAGAAGATTGCAATTGACAACTGGCTGAGATTGAACCTTATGTACATTCAAATATTTACATTTAATTTTGAAGAAAAAAAAACAATCAATCAAGATAACAGTATTAAATATTCTGAATCAGAGAAAATGGTCAGTAATGTAAATATCTATTTAAAACAAAAAAAATTAAATGTTTTCTGACCAGTGATTTTTCACATTCATAAATACTTATGGAGAAATCTGAAAGATTTTGTGTGTGTTTATTCAATGATCACATATCAAAATTATAAAGATCAAGTCCAAAAAGAAAAACTGGGAAAAAAAGGATATTATAAAGCTTCATAAAAAAGCACTATTTACAACATGTATATTTACATCTGGCTTCTGTACAAATTGACCTAAGCACAAATGACATTCCATTTAATATGTTATTAAATACTGATCTCCAAATGGTTTGATTTGTGCACTGTACAATTGATGTTGCTTGATAAATAATACTGAGGCTATACCTGAGTCTTAGTTCTAACTCCTGAATGATGTATAAGTCCGATACCTGATCTTATATTACACAAATATAGATGCGACATAATACTTGTTTGCCAGTTCCATAAAACCTCAAGGTGAAGGTGATGATATAAAACTTTATCATGATGGTGATTATAAAAATTCCTAAATCTTAATTTATGATAAAAAGAAGCAATACATTAAAGATTAATTTAACTAAACAAATATTTATACAACTTGTGGAGCAATGATGTAAAACTTAATTTTCATTGATTCGGCGAGGAAAAAAATTCTTGTTGAGTACAAATATATTTTCAGGTGTCACCACCAAGTAAAAACTTCAAAGCCCAGTGGCACTTGATAAAATGTATTTATGTATATTAAAAAAAAAACCTCATTTATCAACCTGTCTTTTTTTCATTATTGAATTATTATGCCAATTAGATTATAAATGTTGTGTATCGCTTTTCCACAGTAAATTGTTACGCTGTTTTACAGACAAGCAAGAAGAAAAAAGAAAAAATCAATATAAACCATTATTAGACCAAATGTCACACTTTGCAATAGATAAAAGTAACATCTGCCCCCAATATGCAGGGCCCAAAGATCAATAGAAATGTGAACAATGGATGAATGTCTATGCTGGAGAATCACTTATATATGCTTTAAGGTATGCAGATATAAACTCCACTAGGTGGCAGTGAAGACATTGCAATATAAAAGCCACTGTCCCTAGCTGCCCCATTATGATGCATGTTCAAAGTCAGCATAAAGTTCCCAAGAAAAAAAGCCACTAGGTGGCAGTACTTAAATTTTGATTGTCAGTAAATCCCACAAGGGGGCACTCAGCTTCCTTATGCATATCCACAAAGAATTTCAGCTCTCTGTTTCTCAAAATCTGTTTCTAAATCTTTGAGGTTTTGATCAGCATCCAAAATCTGAAATACAAGAAATATAAATGAGGGTAAATGATGTGAAAGAGGGTAAATGATGTGAAAGAGGGTAAAAAGTGTGAAAGAGGGTAACAGATGTGAAAGAGGGTAAAAAGTGTGAAAGAGGGGAAAAAGTGTAAAAAGTGTGAAAGAGGGTAACACATGTTAAAGAGGGTAACAAATGTGAAAGAGGGTAACAAATGTGAAAGAGGGTAACAAATGTGAAAGAGGGTAACAGATGTGAAAGAGGGTAAAAGGAGTTCACTTTTTGGTGGGAGTAAATAGAGAGTTTTCAGCACTAACTGTACTTACCAGGACAGGACAGGGAGGTTTGAACTTATTGTTGTGTATCAACCAATCCTCATGTAACTCATGTAATGACTCCAGATATTCCTACAATTATTTATATCAATCAAGAAATCCAGGTAAGATATTGAACTTTACAATAAAATCTGTATGTGATCAAATTAAATTTGTCTTTTGCGATTAATTTTTAGAAATCGCATCAAATTTAACAAAATAGAAAAGAACAAAATTGATGTAAATTGGACATGTCTTAGTCACAAGCTAGATGCTTGTCTAAAACATGATCTATAAATGGATATTTAAAATCATGGATTACAAATTTCACCATTTTGATAAAACACACAAGCCAAAGCCTTAGAGCTGTGATGACCATTGGTTTTTGTTTTCTTTTTCTTGTGAGATTTGTGCACATTCCATGGAAATGCCTCCGAATTGCTTTATAAGTGGCCATTTTATATATTTAACTAGCTTTTCATGTTGAAAACAGTCAACGTAGCAAAAATAATGTAACCAATATGGGACTTAACTCCAACATCCCCACATTGCTTTATTCCAAATGTCTCAACTAAAGCTATATCTAGATCAGCAGAATGAGGCACTGGATGTTCCATGTGCATATCCATGTAAGAAACAATTCACTGCTTGCCATTGTAACAAAAAAAATTAAAAAAAAAAAATTCATAAACTTCACCTTTGAATAGCTAAGAAATGCACCCATTAGTTTCAGAGGATAGACGGACGGAGAGAATGACAGAAAATTTCACCACCCAACCCACCAGATAAGCTATGCTGATGAAGTCAGCTCAGTTTAAAAGGCGATGTTAATTGTGGATAACAAGAAATATATAGAGGGTTACCATGGGAACACCAGCCTCCTCTTTGCGGTTGCGTTGTTTAATGCGCTCCAGACACGTCTCAGGACTGGCCTGCAGGTATACTGTTCAAAACAAAATATCATTCACAATGAATATATCGGACATTGCCTCTGCAGACATTTATAGCTCCTATGAATGGTTTCTATCAATGCATGGGTCATGTTCAGCTTTATAAAATATCCAATAAAAATACAATATGTAGAAGGAATTTGTGTTCTTTTTAAGACTGTTGCTATGTTATGGGCTTGTACTCTTGTTTATGTTCTATGTCTGATCTACTCTTGGTTATTTTCTGGGTCTGTTGGTTCTACTCTTGGTTATGTTCTGGGTCTGTTGGTTTTACTCTAGGTTATGTTCTAGGTCTGATCTACTCTTGGTTATTTTCTGGGTCTGTTGGTTCTACTCTTGATTATGTTCTAGGTCTGATCTACTCTTGGTTATGTTCTGGGTCTGATCTACTCTTGGTTATGTTCTAGGTCTGATCTACTCTTGGTTATGTTCTAGGTCTGATCTACTCTTGGTTATGTTCTAGGTCTGATCTACTCTTGGTTATGTTCTGGGTCTGATCTACTCTTGGTTATGTTCTGGGTCTGATCTACTCTTGGTTATGTTCTGGGTCTGATCTACTCTTGGTTATGTTCTGGGTCTGATCTACTCTTGGTTATGTTCTGGGTCTGATCTACTCTTGGTTATGTTCTGGGTCTGATCTAATCTTGGTTATGTTCTAGGTCTGATCTACTCATGGTTGTGTTCTGGGTCTGCTGTATTCTTGGAATTTGCTGTTTCTGTTTTTTTAGAACTAATATTCCTCAACACTGTTAAGTATGTAGCAATGTATAAACAGTGATTCCCACTCACCTATGAGATCTATGGAAACTTTAGAGTTTTTGGTGATCCAGTCGAACCATTCTGACAACACAGCATAATCTACTGACGGCATTCTTCCACTGAATCAAGCAACAACAGCAAAAATCAAAAGATATTTCTTTCTAAATCAAAATTAATTCATGTTAATATGAATCAAGTTATTTATGTTTATGGTAAAATGATTGAAATGTGTGGCAGATGATAGGGGGATTCACCGGGAGGCTTGGGAGTTACCTTTCAGTGCCTCAAGGAGTTTCCTGGTTTGATGTATTTATTTGCATTTGTGTGAGCATATTTGTTTGAATTTTTTTTCTCAAAAACTGATCACTGCTATGTACATGTAGCTTTTATTGGCCAATAAAAAAAGAACTTTACACTCTGGAGAGAACATAAAATAAAATTTATTTATTCAATTTAGGTACAGGAATGATATTGTCATTGAGTGGACGAGAAGTGAGCTTACCTTTTGTAGAGATTCTCAATAAAACAATATTTGGCACTATATAGAGATCGCTCCATCATCTTAACCGGAACATTCTGAAACACAACGTACATCATTACCATGTCAGGCCAGACAAGTCAATACCTGTAAGAGGCCAATCAAGTCCATAACTATAAGAGGCCAGTCAAGTCCATAACTATAAGAGGCCAATCAAGTCCATAACTATAAGAGGCCAGTCAAGTCTATAACTATAAGATGCCAGTCAAGTCCATAACTACAATAGGCCAGTCAAGTCCATAACTATAAGAGGCCAGTCAAGAAAGAGTTAGCAATGTAATAATTTCAGGTAACAAAGGTGATAGTTGGGGTTTTAATAAATGTTTGGTTTGTTTGGCCTTACCTGTTTCTTGCTATGGGCCTGCATCATCGTGAGCTGTACGTAGGACTGGAATGTGAGCGCCCATCGCTTAGGATCTTTGTACATCAGATCCTATAGATATCAAAATTAAACCAATCTTATATGTATACATAGATTCAGTACAATTACGAGTACACTTCTCATTGGGAAAATTGGGACTTTCAATGTCTGTTTGCTGCATTGATTTTCATTCTAAAATTGAAGGGAATCACTAGAATTCAGGCAACTTGAGTGATATTCTTTGTATTACCACATACCTACGTTGCTACCCCTAAATCTGTGTATTGAAATGGCATTAAAGCCCTCAATTTAAAACCCGGGCGATACACTTGTTATTGCCTGGGTTTTGTGCCCTGATTTGCTGCTGTGTGACGTCATATCTAGGAACTTTATAGAGCTATGTGATTCATAAACCACTTATATATCCGTGATAACAGATTTTGTAGGGTCGGGTAGCCAGCTTCCTGATAGAGGACCAAAATCTGTGATCAGGGATACAAGCAGTAACTATTAAGATCTTAATATTATCAGGATATCAATTACTCTTCTCGCTGATCTGGGTACGTACCAGGATGTTGTGTCCCTGAACGTTCTTCCACATCTCCACTGGTTCCGAGTGTAACTGAAATGCATTAACCCTTGATTATCATGATGATGAAACAATCTGAAATGATCATTCAAGACTTAAGATGCTTCATGAAGATGGAAACCTTATGCCGGTCTCTGTGTGGACAGGGAGTTCTGAAGATGATTTATAATCAGGCCAAAACAAATATTAACCTTGTTTCTAATAACATGTCTCCCCCAAAAATAAGATAACACTTGTTTTGACCCAGGGGAGGTAAAAAATGCAAAAGTCTTATTTTAGGCATATATGCAACTCTGGGAGCCCTTTTTGTGAGCATTTGTTTGACCTTCAGGGTCGGATGTTCTAGTTTTCAACTGATTTGGCTGTAAGTCTATGGAGCATGCATGTATTATTGGTCCATGTTTTTTTACATTATCAGATGGCACTTCAGTACGAGTGAGAGGCGATTTGTATGTGTGATTTAGAGTAAAACAATTTCTTCATTTTGCAAATCCTGAAAATCAGCACTTGTCATCACCAATACCATGTATTAACTCTTGCTTGCCTCAGATCCCACAGTTAACATTGTACTTTCAGAGCTCACAGCTTCCGTCCGTGGAGACGGAAGCCGGAGCTTCTATGAACTCACTTCAAATTTGCGCAGTGGTTATCACATCATTGGCAAAGAATCTTAGAAATAATGACGATGTCAAATCGGGCACTGACCAAGCACTAATATTAAACTGTTTATAGAAATAAATATCACTTTTCTGTTTATCATTTGGGTTTTAAGTTTTTATTGCTACTTTGTTAAATTCAACAGCTGCTGCCACCTGGTGTACAAATAAAGAACTATGACATTGATAAGAATTCAAGGGTTTGGTAATTAAGTATAGTTGGGTTCTTTTACAAGAACAATGGAATTTCTAAAATACTTAACTGTTTTGACTCAAGCTCGCCTCAGATCCCACAGTTAACATTGTACTTTCAGAGCTCACAGCTTCAGTCCCGAGAGAATCAAGCCGGAGCTTCTATGAACTTACTTCAAATTTGCGCAGTGGTTATCGCATCATTGGCAAAGCTTAACTTCTGAATTTCACCAGCACTTTGTACTATTTCTCCTTAATATTTTTTTTGGTGATGAGACTTGAAAATCTCTATTCTCAGATTTATATGAGACTATTTCAAATGTTTTGTCTACTATCAATCATTATTCATACTTTCCTTAATATAAACTCACCTCAACATTTTTTGAACCTCTGAAATATTGAAGAAATGTTGATTTTCCACTTCCTATGTTGCCCTCCACTGCCACCTAGGAGCAGAAAGCAGAACTTCATAGCATTTTATAAATCAAAATATAATTCTTAAATATTTTCATCAATGCAAAGATAGCCCATTAATTAAAAAAATCCTGGTTAGCTACTAGACAGTTGGGCTAACAAGTGGTACAACAGTGTTTCTTTTGTTTGTTTGGGGTTTTACATCACTTTCAACAGTATTTCAGTCATTTCGTGATGAGACCTACTTGTAGCAGATATAGTGCTGCCTCACTGAATTGTCATGTCGCAGGTCCTTGACATGACAAATCACCCGGTCACAGATTTACAAGGACAACGGGTTAACCCTTTAGGCACGGTCCTCAGCTCATGTAGGAAATTGTATCATGAGTTCAATCCCGGCACGGCCGGGGTTCGAACCCACGACCTTTGGATCACCACAGAGGAACTGGTGCTAATAAGCTGGCACTCTAACCAACTGCGCCACGGCCCGTGTTTCTACTGGTCTGTGACTACAAACTAGTGCTAACATCCCAGACTGAATCAATGGTATATTAACTCCTCAATATCATTGTCCAACATAAACTAACCTATCTTATGTGGCTCTTAGATGTGCTCCAGTAAAACTAACATTGCCTTTTATAAATCATTAGTTTAATAACATGCAATGTCCCAAAATCATATAATGGTAAACTCACTGTGAACTTCTTCTTTGGTCTGGTTGGCCAAGGGATGGTGGCGTCATTATAACATTCTGAAAAGAAACATTTAATCCTTTGTTTGAAAAATATGCACATTTCACTAACTCTTTAAATTCTTTGATGTTTTTTCTACAATGTAGTTTCTTCAGGTTTTTTTTTTAATCTCCCAAAACTTTTTAAAAACTTGCTAAAAATTCCTTTTCTCAAAATGTATTTCTGAGCGCAGTTTCGTTTTTCCCTAAAGTTTTAAAAAAAACTTGCCAAAAAATCTTTTTTTCAAAAAGTATCTCATATGAAAATCAACCAGTTTACTATTAAACTTAACCATAACCATTTTGTTCGACATCCATGTTTAACTTCTGCCAAGCCTTCTTGAAGTGCAGACTGAATCTTTTAACAGTTGCGGACTGAAGGTAGAAGTCAGATTGGCTGGCTCTTTAATCACGCCAGGATCTTGGTGGGAGGACACAATATATTTATAGGCATTGTCAACCCCATTATATTGAAGTTAGAGAAAACAGCTCCAGTGCTTAAACATTTTAAAGGCCAAGGAGAGAAAATAAATTGCTTCTGAATTTTGCAGGCTTAAAACTCAAAAGAAATCAATTGTTAAAAAAAATAAAGGAAAAATAAAATAAAATAAATATATATTTTTTTTAATAAAAGAAAAACGGCCAATGGCCTTAGTGCTAAGCTGATTATTACTTGTTCATGTTTGGAAACATTTTCGGGAAATGATCATTTCAATCCTTTCCCAGAGCAAACTTGAACAGATAATAATTTTCATAAATCAAAATGCATGTCGCATATTAAATTTGGACCCAACTTGTTATCTCCAATCTCATTGGTTAATATTTGTAATGTTATTCAAAATGGCAGCCTCTTTGACAAGTCAGTGACAGCTATTAAGATTTAAATAAAAAAAAAAATAAATAAAAAAATCTTACTCCTGATATTTTGATTGTATTTGTAAAACATAAAATTAATTTATAATTTAAAACAAAATAAACTGCTTAAATATATATCAAACTTGATAACTGAATGTTTTATCTTCTAGGCCGGTGTAAATCATACAGTGGCATTTAGCAAAGCCATTTCTATGAAGTAATGTAAAAAAATTTAGTGATAATTTATCAAATGTCATGAAAGACACTTCAGTACATATAAACAATTTGTAATTTAGGATTTATCCACCTTGACTATTAAAAACCAACTCATCAAAAAATAAGAACTTTAAGGCATTGCTAACACTTCTGAGAATGCTTTTTTACAAATGAATGAATGCTAAAATGATAATTCAGAAAATATATGGTTGCAAATTAAACCATTTTAACTATATTTTCAACAGATAGTGCAAAACGATTACTAAATTGAACTTGCACTTTGCCAATTGGGTTACCAAATTAAATCTTATTCAACCAAAAACTTTGAAAAGGGTAGTTGATTCTGATATCTCGCAAGAACGATTTTATGGATTTTTGCAGCAATACAACTGGGGCATTTACCCTTTTTACCCTATTATTTAAGGGGTCATTCAGTTGGACTTGTCAAAGATTCTAAAACGGGCCACACTTGGAGACGTGACCTTTGCTGTAGCATAGCAACAGACCTGACCTATCATGACCCACTCCCAAAATCTCAGACACAGACAACACAGTTTTCTGTCTGCTCCTGAAGTAAAACTTCTATCATGATTATTGTAATTAAAGAATTTACGGATACATATTTTTTCTAAGTCTCCTTGTAAATATGCCGAAATGTAACATCTATTTGGTCAAGTATGTGATAATATACAGTCACGCGCCAGCTAAACATGAAGTTATGGAGTTAACAATGCGTCACATCTTTGGGTCTCGTGTACCATGCCCAGGTCATTGCATAAAAGTCAAAGGTCAAGTGTAAATTAAAATTAATTATAAACATCACTTGTTGAGGTCATGCAGTGTTCAGAAATATTGATTAGCCAAACTAGATGCACACAAGTTATTTAATAGGTTACGGTCACTCACGAACGTTCAGTTAAAGATCAAACCTGGATTAGGCCCAAATTCAGGTATGCAGCAGTTTTTATTTCAAATTTGAGGTGACAATGTTTGTTATTCATTGAGATAACCACTGGACAATATTTTAGTGGTGAAAGGTCAAGGTGTCAAATGTTAAACAGAGGTCAAAGGTCAAATTCAGATTAAAATATTTCAAGGCATGGGTTTGAGTTAGGGAATCCTGATCTTGGCCACAGAAAATGTTATGCCTGTCTTTCTATCACAGGTCAGAATAATAAAACAGTTTCCCAGACGGGGAATCGAACCCCGGCCGCGGCGGTGAGAGCGCCGAATCCTAACCACTAGACCACCTGGGAATCTCTTGCCTGTCTCAGATTGACCTTGACTATACATTTCTGCAAGTGAGTAAAGTAATTATAATTATGTTTCTCACTCGCAACCAGTGGCCCATCGCAAAGCTGATTATTGATAGCTGTTCTGGATACCCAGTAATGAGATGTTTGCAATATGTATTGCAAAGTGTGCAAAAAAGTAGATTTCATTTTTGTAAACTGTGACTGTGCAAAGTTGATATACAAGTCAGGATGGCCGAGCGGTCTAAGGCGCTGCGTTCAGGTCGCAGTCTGGTTCTCCAGGCGTGGGTTCGAATCCCACTTCTGACAAACCTTTCACAAACTGTGACATCAAGGTGAAGACAGAGGGCAAAGAAATATTTTCTTACAGAAGACAAACAAATAGGTAGCCATTTGCCAATGAAGATGCATTCTCCAAGAAAAACATGAACATGAAAAGAGAGAATCTAAAAGGATTTCCCAGACGGGGAATCGAACCCCGGCCGCGGCGGTGAGAGCGCCGAATCCTAACCACTAGACCACCTGGGAATCTCTTAACTGTCCCAGATTGACCTTGATTAAAGATTTCTGCAAGTGAGTAAAGGAATTATAATTTAGTTTCTCATTCACAACCAGTGACTCATTGCACAGCTGGTTGTTGATAGCTGTTCTGGAAACCAAGTAATGAGATGTATCTTATTCCCACCACAGTCTGTCGACTCAAATTATCACAGGTTGTCGTTTGTTTTCATATAAAAAGATCCCCTCACTCTTTGAAAAGAGTGGTGCATTGAGTCCCTTGTGGCAGACTCTTATCTCACCTGATATAGCCTAAATATTATTTATGACAAAGTGTGCTTAAAAGTGGATTGTATTTTAAATTAGTAAACTGTGACTATGCAAGGTTGATATACAAGTCAGGATGGCCGAGCGGTCTAAGGCGCTGCGTTCAGGTCGCAGTCTGGTTCTCCAGGCGTGGGTTCGAATCCCACTTCTGACAAACTTTTTGCAAACTTTGGCGCCAAGGTGAAGACAGAGGGGAAAGAAATATTTTCTTACAGAAGACAAATAGCTTCCCATTTGCCAAATTGAATGAAGATGCATTCTCCAAGAAAAACATACATGAAAATAGAGAATCTAAAAGGGTTTCCCAGACGGGGAATCGAACCCCGGCCGCGGCGGTGAGAGCGCCGAATCCTAACCACTAGACCACCTGGGAACCTCTGGCTTCAATCCATTAGTTATCGCTTTGATGGGAGTCCACTTACTTCACTGTTGGGAACTGGTTCACCACAGGCTCTGTGCTAATCATGTCTGACTGACGGTCATAAGTGATATATACATCCTGAGTTGGCCAAACTCTCTCCAATGATCAGGGTTTCTTTTCCAATAGGGAATCCAGTAACTTGACATGCGAATTAACTTAATAAGTTGCATTTTGCCATATTTTAACCAAATGAGTGATTTAACAATGTTTATGGCTGTGATTCTGGGTTCAACAATGGTGTAATCCATCATTGGTCCAATGCTCAACTCTGGCTCTAGTAGACCCCACATGAAGTGGTCAATCACTGTAATAGCTCAACATTCATAACAGAAGGCCAAAATAATGTTAAAAATAAAAAGTAAGTAATTGAATACAAAATACATGGTTGAACAGACGCCTGGAAAAAAAGCCAGTCACTGTTCAACCAATGATTAAATATGGAGTTGTACAGTTCTGGTTCTGGTAAAGTTGTACAGTTCTGGTGTGCATTTTTCAATGGGAGAAAAAAAGCATGGAAATTGACGATCGGCCTACTGATGAGAACATGTTTGTTGAGTCTGACTGAAGGCACTGTGATAATCATTACAGTGTAATTGCTTGTTTATTCATGATTTCCTTTTGTTTATAGTGGAGATAATTCTTCCCGTGACAATGCTCAGTGTCAACAATAGCTTAAGGTTGTGTGTGCACTGTTAGATGTATACAGTACCAATCAGCTGCTAATAGCAAACAAACAGTAAACATGGCTTATTGCTATTTTGTGCATGACTCGCTGTGCATGACTCGCTGTGCGTGACTCGCTGCGCATGACTCGCTGTGCATGACTCTCTGTGCATGACTCGCTGTGCATGTAGCTATCATGTCACCTTTATTAGTGTTAATGATCACAGACATTGGTTGTAAGATGGACTTGAAAATCACAATTTTTCTCTGATCCTCGAGCAGTTTCAGTTTTAAACAAATTATAGTCGGCGAGCTTTGGCAATTGACTATGTAGCAGTAATGACTCATGTCGCTACCTTTTTGTCCATCTACTCTCAAAGACACCAGCAAAATGGGCTAGAAAATCAGATTTTTCTCACTGTGTACAGTTTGATATGCATCAGAACAATGTTAAATTGAGTGATCTTGACCTCTGGGGATTAACTTTTGTAGTACTTAATTATGTGTCGCCATCTTTCCCATTCATAATTTGTCTCAATACAGACTTGTATTTCAGTGGTGCCCTTTCTTCCATTTTCTCTGTCAAAAATACACTGGACTCAAGTAAATATGGCATTAAGAGGTGAAGACGTTGTGAAGATGTCGTTGTGACACAGAATGGGATTCTTACTGGGTTGTATCGGTATCGGTAAGTTTCTTGTCATCACACCTATGAAAAGATTTATCCGCTATTCGCATCATGGAGCAAAATTGGAAACAATGGCAAAACGACACTGGGATCAAGAAGCAACAAAAACAGAACATTCTGACAAGCCTAGCATTCAAAAAAAGAAAAGTACTTGGCTCTTAAAAAAGCTGTTACTGGGAATTGAGTTCAACCAGATTCGTAGTGGAGACATGATGGGCAATGTGGGAGTATTAGTGCCAAAACCACACTTAGTTTGATTTAAAGCTATATAAATGTTTATTATTATTATTATCATTATTATTATTACTACTAATATTATAAGTAAACCAACAATGTGAAATGTATATCCTATTTGCCTAAACTAAGAAACAAGGACAATTTTAAGTTAACAAGCTCAAAGACATTGAGGCTATGGCTGAGGTGTGAATATGAAATCATTTAAATATAATTTTCATTAAAAAAAATTGGAGTTGAAAGATGATTCAGTTTGATGTTGCAGCAAGATAAACATGTTGACGTAATACAGGAAAGAGTCATTGTCGTGACGTCAGTTAAGACAGGAAAGTGTTGTCAGAGTGACATCATACAGAAAAGTCATAGTGACGTCATGCTGGTGACAAAGTGCGGCTTCATATATTATGTAGGAAAGTGACGTCATGCAGGAAAGTGATGTCATAGTAACGTCATAAATTATGTTAATGTGATCATCTGAACCATGCATGAAATACAGAGCTTTAACCTTTGTTAAAAATCCTCCCTCTGTTATGCTTCAAATACCAGATTTTGGCTAGTTTGACTAATAAGAAAAGAAATATATAAATTATGATATGTCCCTTCCGCCTTTCTAAATATTCCATCTTTTTCTTTCCAAACCCAATGGCAATGTGTGCAAAATCAAGCCGATTGTATGAATTAATTAAATTCTCATTCCTATTTAATAATTATTATATTTATATCATCATTATTTCTGCAAGAAATTTTATTTAAGAAAGGTCCAAAGGAAATTTACCTACTTTTGCACTGAACACAAAGTTTTAACCATATGGTTCATACATTCGTAAACTGGATGCATGGGTGGGATACGTGTGTGTAAGCTACGTTGATCAAGACCGGCAAATGATCAGAAATCAAAGATGAGTTTTAAAACTTACCTGAGTTATTCTCATTTCCTATACTACACAATCCTAACATATTCACAGGCTGTTTCTGAAATCTGGATATAAAATCAAGAACAGACGAGGATTCCCCAGTTGAAATGCGAGTTTCTGTCTCTGTTGATAACTTGGCGGCAAATCACAAACTCAAAGCTTCCCGCCAATATACACACACACTGGCACCTTATCACAGATAAGACAGACAAAGAGTTGGCGACCAGTCATTGAGGTCCCGTAAGGTTTTCCGATAAAATGAGTTATGACACCTGATTGAAACTGATTCGGCAACATAAGTTTGACTAGGAGTGAGATCACCTGTCAAAAGATTAATTATTCCTGAGATAATAAATATTGGTCTCAGTTCATAATCGATATATTTAAAACTTTTAAAAAATGCTTGAGAATGAAGATATCTTTCACATTTTGTTTTCAAAATAAATGGATAAGAGTGGTGTATTATACAAAAGACCAAATTGATGTATAAAATTTGTACAATTTGAGCTTTATCCATGCACTCAGTCTATCACAAACATGAGAGCAATATAATTTCTATTATTATTGCTCTCAGCACAAACCAAAAACTCTGAGTCAAAACAGAAGAACAATATCAGCCATTGAATACTGCAATGTTTCTCCTATGCAACTTAAGATAAAAAAATATTAAAATTGATAAAATGTAGAGCAAATTAAAAAGCACGTCAAAAGAAAAATCGGCTCCTTAACATTTAACACAATAACAACAGCAATTGTCTTTGTGCAGTGCCGGTGTGTACTTTTCAGTGGGGAGAAAGAAAAAAACAACAACAAGGAGCTTGGCAATCAGCCTCTGCCCTCATATGTAACATCTCAATGCATTTTCACCTGAGGTCACCCATCACAATACTCAAGGCATCCCACTTACAAATCAAGATGTACCGCTCACATGGGTATTGCTCACTTCCAGACACAAAACTGAAATCTATTGTCAGCTAAAAAAATAAAAATAAATTTAAACATTTGATATTTTGGAATATTTTCTCAGAGAGCATATCAGTGATATATTGTGAAGAAGCAGCAAAGTATAGCTAAATTTGTGTGTTCGTTATTCAGATTTAAAACGATGATGAAAATTTATTATTGTTGATACAGTTGGACTGTTTACGACGAGGGCTTTCTGGAAATATGAAAATAAATCTATAACTAAAATGAAGTTGAAGACACTTTGCAATTATGGGGAAAAATATGCTGTGTAATGACGTTGATGTGGATGGCAAGAAACGTTTTCACACAAAATTGACCTGTGAATGAATTTAACTTGAGATTTCCATGCTTAGCATACCCTTTTTTTTTTTGGGGGGGGGGGGGGGGGGGGTTGATATAAAAATAACGAATGTTGACAATAACAGTATCTCCAGTGCATCTCCAAAAAACAATTTTCTCATGTGGGCCTTTACCAGGTGGCGCTGGGGTGTGACTGCCCAGGCCCGGTGTCCATGCAGGTAGCACACAGGAGGAGGTACTGGACTGACCAATAGTATGCATCCATGGGTAATGGAGGATAAATTAAGAAATTCTCCAGTACTTCAGAGCCAAAGATTAATATCTCGGCATTTTTATTTAAGAATTTATGACATTCTGAAATCTGGCACCTGCGAATTTAGTCTGTAATCCTCTCCAAGAAGGTTGCCCCTGTTACTGCGATGCCACCATTTATCCACACATTCACACAATAGAAAACCACCACAATATCCACACACTCACATAATAAAGATTGGTTGGTCCACACTTTCCATCAGAGGCACATGGAAACTTCTCGTCGATGTGACTTCTCTCAATCAGGAGAACCTTCAATATTGGGGTTAAGCTTTGGTTTGAATCCCTCAAAGTTCAGTCTCGGTTTAAATGGGGTTTGTTACAGAAAATGTTTGCTACGTGTAGTAAATTAAATTGTACAGTGTAAAGATATTATCATAGCCTGACAGGTCAATTATGTGCTTGCTAATTTGTACATACTGTCAATAGTTTTTGATCAGGTTCCTTACGTTGCCCTCTGGTGGAGTTTAATAACTGACCTCATTCCTCATATAAGCCCACGTGCGTTTGTTTACACCGGAAGTAATTGAAGTGACCGGACCCGGAAGCGTCATCCGCCATGTTGGCCTAGATCCGGAGAAGAAAAGTTTTTGTTGTCAAAGCTTCCGAATTCGACGAATGTCTTGATGTAGACAAGGGGTAACAGATCTTGAAGCCAGAAATGGCAGAAGGAGAAGTGAATGGAGCTTTTCCCCACCGGGGCAGGGTCAGCCAAGGTGAGTGAATGTCTTCAAATATAAATTTAGATGCTAACTGGCCAGAAATGTGAAGAATTGTGTGGGATTCCCCAGCTTCCAATTTCAGCTCATAAGAGGCACGACACGACCCGGCCTGGGACATACAACCTGAACCATACTCATGTTTCCATTTAGAAAACATTTCCAACAATATATTGGCAGTCCAAGTACACATTGACATCATTTAATGTAACATGAACTGACAGTGACAAATCAAAGCATTGATCAGCTATTTGCTTGACATTTATGTTAACCCGAGACAGTGAGAGCAATAATAAAGTTATATTGCTTGCAGTGTTAACTTGTTCATTTCTTCTAACCCTTTTAAGTATCACTATTACAGTAAGCCAGGTAAATACGTTTACACCTTGCTTTCTAAGAATATCTTTGTAACTCTGTGGGTTGATAGGTTGTCTTCCATCACCTGAATTTAACTATGAGAATTTAAATGAGCTGGCTGTCTTTTACACTGAAGTGATTCCAAAGGCTGATTGCCGATCACAATGTTGTTATTTCCCCAATTGAAAAGTACACACCTTGCCCCATTGAAAACAACACATCGGAAGTGCACTAAAATCGAAAGTACACAATAAGATCTTTAAAATCTGATAATAAAAAAGCGTGTAGCCCAAAGAATTGCTCTGGAATTTATTGAAAATATCTGTATATCTTGAATAATTTATGTTGTAAGAAATATTGTACCATTAATAAAAATAACTAATTCAGAAATGTCCAATTGTGAACCATTTTATGACCTTTAGCTGGGTATATGCAAGTTTTATATGGTATAATCTGGGACTAAAATCATTCCGGGTTATGTTCTTAAAGCTTTAAAAGTGAAAGTTCTATCTGTCACATGGATGGCAAGAAGACACAACACATAAAGAAGGAAAATAAGCAAACAAAACTTTTACAAAAATGAACAAAACTAGATGAAAATAAACATAACAAGCAAAAGCAGTAAAAAAATAGAGATTAAATACCTAGTCATCATAAGTCATGTGAATAAAAAACACTAATTATCTTCTTTCTGAGATTGGTTTTGTTATGTACCTGATTACAAAGCATAGATCTCTAAATGCTGTTTGATAAATAATTGAATAACTGAAACCAAAGATACAGTACATAAATTGAGATGGAATAGAATATCAATATGGAGCTGGACTTTTATCAGGGAAGTCTGCTTCTTGAATACAATTTTAGGACCTGTGGTTCATGATGTGGAAAATATATATAAGAAAAACAAGCATGTTATTGGATTAACTGTGGAATTCAGTGTGCCAAGATGATATGATAAGTGCTTAGCACATGGTTCCAGTTGAGGGATTACTCTTTCAGCTGCATACATTGTTTACTTATGATACATAGCTTATGTAAATATCAACAGGAATTTTGTTCTTAATCTTTTCATGCCCATTGTCAAATTACCCTTTCTACCTGACTGTTATGGGTTAAGTAGTCAGGAATCTGGCTTTCAATTTAGATATAAATTTAAAGATATCATTGAAACAAGTTTTTTTGGCATACCTAATTTTAGTCCGTAGAGTAAAGGAAGGTGATATTGGTTACATAAATAATGATAATGGTTAAATAATTAGTATGTGGATGTATGAACAAAGAGAATAGAAGAGAAAGTGTTAATGTTTACTTGATGAAGATTAGGAGAGATAAGCTAATGTTGGCTGCCAATATATGTCAAGTGGTCTGAAGTAGATGGGGGATTCCCAGAACTAGAGCACCACACAAAGACAAAAACAGCTCTCGTTCAAATAGAGAAACCACCAATATTGTAAATTTGAACGACTTTATCAGTGATTTTAAGGATAAAAACTTACTTGGATGAGCTTGGGGGCTCACATTAAAATATGATAGTTATAAGTCTTGTGGCCTCGGACCACTATTACAATGTCCCATTGAAAACCAAAGTAAATGCCTCACCTTCAAAAATTCATAGAAAATATTCGTATCGACCTAGGGTATTTTGAAAAATACTTATAAGATGGCAAAAATATTTATCTTTCTAAAAGCAGAGTATGAAGTTAGGTTGACCATTGACATTTTTTGCTAGGATCTGTTAAAGCGCCACCTACCTTGAAAACAAAGAACAGAACATGGCAATATAGAAATGAGCCCCTGATAGCAAAGATCAATATATAGTCCCTTCAATTATTCTCATTATTTTTCTAATAACTTTGACAAAACAAGCCATTATTGTGCTATTAAATATCACTATTCATTTTATGTCTAATGTGATCTGCATCTCGTTATTATCATGTATAATAAGGGGGAGTAGGAAATTATCAAGCACTACTTTCGTATGCCCTGGTCCCACATATCAAATAGTAGACTCAGGTCTAATAGAGATCAAATATAGACCTAAATGCAACTTTATGCCAATTATAGTCATCTATGATATTACCCTAATTAAGTGCAGGTGTTAAAACAAGCATGCATGCTTACCTATATACCATAGTGCCACCTATTGGCTCCCCTGGTCTTACCAGATTAGAGTACCATTCAGGGCATTTTGGTGCCACACAATAAGGGATGATTAAAACTAGTATTTCATTTTATATTGACTTCAAACTTTCAGAATCAAATTGTAAAGTAGGGATGCACATGTATAAATTTTAAATGACTACGCAAAAGAATTTTTTAACGCCAAAAAAAATCAAAAACTTTTTAAGAAATCATGAAAAAATGCTATTTTGTGCTGTAAAATGTTGTTTTGAGTCGATATTATAAGATAAAGAGTACCAAATGATACTTTATTATGCAAATTATTTAAATTTGAATGTTACCTTCTGATTTCATGCATAATTTATGAAATATTAAAAATAGAGATCCCTCTAAGAGCAATATATTAGGATGTTACACAGAAAACAGAGAGCCTGAGAGCATGCATTTTGCCTAATTGATGAGCATGAAGTTCACAATGGACATTTTATACAGTTTTTTCTTATACATCTTCACATTGTAAACTCTCTCTGCTGTGTATATTTATTATATAAAATACACCTATTGACTTGTGCAGCATGTGGTCCAGGTGCCAATAGAGCATGCACTTCAATATAGAGGTTTATAGGGGTTGTTGGCATTGTCATACATTATATCAGGCAAAAAGGGACCTGATATGGATTAAACTACACTGGATCTATTTCCTATTTACATAAATTTACTAAATTAATTGACAAATCACTGCTCAAAAGATTCAAAGTTGAAAGTTAAACTCCATGCTGTTTGCCTATTAGGCCTCGGACCACTATTACAATGTCCCATTGAAAACCATAGTAAATGCCTCACCTTCAAAAATTCATAGAAAATATTCGTATCGACCTAGGGTATTTTGAAAAATACTTATAAGATGGCAAAAATATTTATCTTTCTAAAAGCAGAGTATGAAGTTAGGTTGACCATTGACATTTTTTGCTAGGATCTGTTAAAGCGCCACCTACCTTGAAAACAAAGAACAGAACATGGCAATATAGAAATGAGCCCCTGATAGCAAAGATCAATATATAGTCCCTTCAATTATTCTCATTATTTTTCTAATAACTTTGACAAAACAAGCCATTATTGTGCTATTAAATATCACTATTCATTTTATGTCTAATGTGATCTGCATCTCGTTATTATCATGTATAATAAGGGGGAGTAGGAAATTATCAAGCACTACTTTCGTATGCCCTGGTCCCACATATCAAATAGTAGACTCAGGTCTAATAGTATCTCAGGAAAAAACAAGCCATGAAATTAAGACATAGAAAATGATTTAAAAAGTAGTTTGTTGTTTGTCTTCAACAGGCAGTGGGCATATTTTATAGTATTAAATGCAACTAAATGCTAAATAACATTTAAGTCAATTGTATTCATTATCATACTTCTTACCACTCCTATAGCTAATACAAGTCATTGTTTGTGATTGTACTTTTGCAGACAGCTTTTCTCATATCAATTTTGATTTAATTTTAAAAACTGAAAGGACATTTTGTTCAGCAGGTACTTGTTGTCATCGGACCAAATATCAGTGTTTAGTTGTGTTTATTTACTCACCAAGAATCCTGTCAATAAGAAACAAGTAATTAATCATTTCTGGCCTTACTTCTGTGCTGTTTCTATTTTCTTTCAGTATGGCAATTTTATTAGCAACTCAAATAATCATAATAGATTAAGATGGATTTAAATATCAAGAACAGAAAGTAATCATAATGCATATTTTTATAGCTTTTTTTTGGAATGAATGTGGTAAGCAGTTTAAGGCAAATATCATTAAAGTCATGCAGAAACATGACTGAAAAAAGACTTATTTTGTATGCTTCATGTGCTCACCTTGTGTGTGTGGGCAAGATTTATCATTGTCTGTTATAGATGTTTGGTTCAAACTGACCAGTTAAAAAACAATTCTGAGTGCTTGAGCTTCAAGATTTGTGATCCACCAGGTGTCTCTTGTGTCAAGCACAATACAATGTACATGCTGGGGTAGATTTAGAGTCCTGGCAGATGATGTGATGAATACCAGATTGTTGTCTGACACCGCTGTCAGGTTATTGGCCAACTCAGCTGTCAGGTTATTGGCCAACTCAGCTGTCAGGTTATTGGTTGACTCAGCTGTCAGGTAATTGGTTGACTCTGCTGTCAGGTTATTGGCCGACTGCTGTCAGGTTATTGACTGACTCTGCTGTCAGGTTATTGGCTGACTCTGCTGTCAGGTTATTGGTTGACTCTGCTATCAGGTTATTGGTTGTCTGCTGTCAGGTTATTGGCTGACTCTGCTGTCAGGTTATTGACTGACTCTGCTGTCAGGTTATTGACTGACTCTGCTGTCAGGTTATTGACTGACTCTGCTGTCAGGTTATTGGCTGACTCTGCTGTCAGGTTATTGGTTGACTCTGCTGTCAGGTTATTGGTTGACTCTGCTGTCAGGTTATTGACTGACTCTGCTGTCAGGTTATTGGTTGATTGCTGTCAGGTTATTGGTTGACTCTGCTGTCAGGTTATTGGCTGACTCTGCTGTCAGGTTATTGGTTGACTCTGCTGTCAGGTTATTGGTTGACTCTGCTGTCAGGTTATTGGTTGACTCTGCTGTCAGGTTATTTATTGGCTGACTGCTGTCAGGTTGTTGGCTGACTCCACTGTCAGGTTATTGGCTGACTCTGCTGTCAGGTTATTGGTTGACTCTGCTGTCAGGTTATTGGTTGACTGCTGTCAGGTTATTGGTTGACTCTGCTGTCAGGTTATTGGCTGACTCTGCTGTCAGGTTATTGGTTGACTCTGCTGTCAGGTTATTGGTTGACTGCTGTCAGGTTATTGGTTGACTCTGCTGTCAGGTTATTGGTTGACTCTGCTGTCAGGTTATTGGTTGACTCTGCTGTCAGGTTATTGGTTGACTCTGCTGTCAGGTTATTGGTTGACTCTGCTGTCAGGTTATTGGTTGACTCTGCTGTCAGGTTATTGGTTGACTCTGCTGTCAGGTTATTTATTGGCTGACTGCTGTCAGGTTATTGGTTGACTGCTGTCAGGTTATTTATTGGCTGACTCTGCTGTCAGGTTATTGGTTGACTCTGCTGTCAGGTTATTGGTTGACTGCTGTCAGGTTATTGGTTGACTCTGCTGTCAGGTTATTGGTTGACTCTGCTGTCAGGTTATTGGTTGACTCTGCTGTCAGGTTATTGGTTGACTCTGCTGTCAGGTTATTGGTTGACTCTGCTGTCAGGTTATTGGTTGACTCTGCTGTCAGGTTATTGGTTGACTCTGCTGTCAGGCTATTGGTTGACTGCTGTCAGGTTATTGGTTGACTCTGCTGTCAGGTTATTTATTGGCTGACTGCTGTCAGGTTATTGGTTGACTGCTGTCAGGTTATTTATTGGCTGACTGCTGTCAGGTTATTGGTTGACTCTGCTCTCAGGTTATTGGCTGACTCTGCTGTCAGGTTATTGGCTGACTCTGCTGTCAGGTCATTGGTTGACTCTGCTGTCAGGTTGGGCTTCCGTACACCAATCTTGTTAAGGCCAAAAAAGAAAAAAGAATTTTTTTCTGATTTCCTACCAGCAAAATTTTGGACTTTCCATAAAAAAATTCATGTATATTTCTCATTTTTCAAAATATTTGGTCATGTTTGAAAAATATAAATATAAATTAAATATACCCCAATCCTAATTTGTTGGGTCATGTTGTTGGAAACCAGCTTATTATTTTTCTTTTTGCCTTGTACAAAAATTATGATATGAATATTTTATTGTGATTCATATCACGGTGAGATTAATGATGCACTTTTATTGATATTAATCAGAATATTTGTCAGATAAATTCCAATCATTCTGTCAAGAAATTATTTTGGTTATAAATAAGGTTTAATTTTAGAGTTAATATAAGTATAAGTTTGAGTCATATATCAATTTGGTTCGGCTCAGCTTTTTCATTTAATCAAACTTAGAATATATTTACTGAAAGCCAAACATCAGGACCATTGGGCAGTGCTAAAGTCAAGCCCTATGAAATTGTGTTAATATTTTGATGTTTATAAAAGGGCTGGATCAAAATGTGGGCATCTACATCAAGTTTAAAATCACCCATTTCCAAGGATGTCACAAAATAGCAATTTGGAATACCATTCCGTTTTTAACATGCAGATCATACCAATGCGTTGTGTTATTCAGAGATATTTCCTTTGGCCATATTCTGCCTGTTTTTGATAATATGATCATGATAGATATTACTAATGTTAAGGGAAGCAGATCTATGGGGTCAGCGGTTGACGACATGAACTGTAATTTTATACTTACTTGGAGTGATGATTGATGTAAATATGGTTTTATTATACATCAAAAGTAAATCCCTCTACTAAAATGATATCAGTCACCAAAATAAGGAGCGTGGATATCAAGTAACACAAATTTGCTTCAGTTCTACCAATATCCTGAATTTTAGAAGATAATAATCCCATATTTGTATTTTTATTTTTTTTCACTTAAAAAAAAAAAAGTAATAATGATAAAAAGTAACAATTTAATTTTGTTTATAAAATTATAACTAATATCATAATAAAGAGTTAGCACATTTTGTTTTCCTACAAATAATTGAATTTCAATATGTAAATTTATGATGTTATGAATGGCATACTCGGGCATAGAAGGCTACTTGGCAGTCATAACCCTGCCGAGGTCCATCAGCAGAACACCAGCACTTGGTGGAGATGTGCCACAACAAGGCCAAACAAATAATTAACCTTGTTTCCTCAAAAAATTGCTCCCCGAAAAAAGTTTAGGTGACAGTTGTTTTAATTTTTTTTGTTTACTATCAAATGTATTGTGAATAATGCTTAAGATTTACATGAATTATTAAAAGAGGAGGAATTTTGCCTGGAATATCCATAAAAATGTGGGTCACTTGTTTTGACCTGGGGTAGGTTAGGAATTGAAAGCAAGCTTTTCTGTTGTATTGGCCTGAGCGAGTGCATTGTTCTCAGGGTGCAGAATGTGATAACTGGATGTTGTCATCAGTATCAGGGGAGTGAGTCATCTCTGACAACTATCTGACTCTCACTGAAAACGGGTGATAAACACGAGGGTGTCTCAGCCTCACATTGGTACATGCATTCCAAAATGGACGACGATGCAGTCACTCACAACAATGGTGCTATGCAGTATCCATGGTTACTGTATCCATGGTTATGCAGGGCCCAAACATGTGCATGATATGGCTCTATTGGTCATGCCTGTTTGGGTCTAGCCACCGGCCCCACTAATACAGGAGGCAGCACAATGGATCTGTGCTTTAGTGGGTTAGACAAGTGGAGAATGGAAGGTGGTGGGTTCGACTCCCACTGCTGGCAATGTTCTTTTTACACTGGTTAAAAGGCTCAAAGATCTATTTAAGATGACCGTTGTTTTGTTGAAAGGGTAGTAAAAACACCATTTCACATTTTTTGGGGGAGTCATCCATTTGAATATGGTCCATGAACAGATAGATATCTGGACATGACTGAGATAAACAAACCCAATTAAATTGCCAAATTTGCCAAATTTACTGCAGTAAATGAACATTTGGGGAAAATGTTAAACATTTGGATCATTATGGCCAGAAACCAGAGCAGCATCAATACATGTAGGTTTTACCGTTTTTTATGATTTTATTGTGAGGCAGAACTGTGGTAGATTATTTCAGGCTGGCGGGTAATTAATCATTGACGTGTCACACAGCGATGGTAATTGACTGGTACACAGTGTATCCTAGTTACAGACAAGGCCTGGCTAATTAGGACCAGTAGGTCCATTCAGTCAAGTCTGAACCATGATTTAGTCATGAAAATCTGTCACCATAATTATGATCAGTATATCCATTATCAGTCAAGTCGGAACCACAGTTTGGTCATGAAAATCTGTCACCATAATCAGGGCATCATCAGGAAAATTGAAAATTGCTGACTTTGTCAAGTAATAATTAAATCTATGATTCACACAAATTATTCTCAGAACAAATGCTTTCGTGCTTAATGGATTATTATGTTTTTGGTTTTAATATTTGGTTATCATGTTGATGGTTTTAATATTTGGTTATCATGTTGATGGTTTTAATATTTAGTTATCATGTTGATGGTTTTAATATTTAGTTATCATGTTGATGGTTTTAATATTTGGTTATCATGTTGGTGGTTTTAATATTTGGTTATCATGTTTATGGTTTTGATATTTGGTTATCATGTTTATGGTTTTAATATTTGGTCATCATGTTGATGGTTTTAATATTTGGTTATCATGTTGATAGTTTTAATATTTGGTTATCATGTTGATGGTTTTAATATTTGGTTATCATGTTGATGGTTTTAATATTTGGTTATCATGTTGATGGTTTTAATATTTGGTTATCATGTTGATGGTTTTAATATTTGGTTATCATGTTGATGGTTTTAATATTTGGTTATCATGTCTATTGTTTTAATATTTGGTTATCATGTTGATGGTTTTAATATTTGGTTATCATGTCTATTGTTTTAATATTTGGTTATCATGTTGATGGTTTTAATATTTGGTTATCATGTTGATGGTTTTAATATTTGGTTATCATGTTGATGGTTTTAATATTTGGTTATCATGTTGATGGTTTTAATATTTGGTTATCATGTTTTTGATTTTGATATTTAGCTATCATGTTTTTGATTTTGATATTTAGCTATCATGTCTATTGTTTCAATATTTGGTTATCATGTTTAACTTTATGGTTTTGATATTTTGGCTCTTTGTGTGATTTTAACTTTCAAGCAATATTGAAGTCTCGGTGGATATTTTGTTTATTTCCAGAGTTTCCAGCTTTCCTCTCACAATTTATTCAGCTTTTTCCATTAAAAAAAAAGAAATCTTGGTAGTTTCAAGGCAAGTTCAGAAGACAATCAATATTCAAGTGTGGACAATCTGTCTGGATTAGCACAGATTATGCAGATGATCTCTTTGATCAGTAGCTGCTCATCATGATAATCCATCTATTTGTTTGCACAGAGAGGATTAATGGAATGGCATTGTTTGAGTTCCCATTGTCATGGCACCAATAACCAATGATAATATCAGGCCAAGGAAAAAATTGCCTCGCTTCTGGAAATTCTTTTTAGGTATTATTTATTTTGGAGCAAAGAAACACCCAGACATTGTTTTTTCACACCTATAGTTTTTTCAAAATCAACATTTGATTTTTTAAAATGTATAAATAAAGAAATGAGCAAATGACATCATCAGTTGGAAATTCAAACGTCTGTTTGATTTTTTTTTCAAATATGAAGAAAATTAGAAGTAAATGAGGTTTTGATGACTATATTGTGGCATGCACAAGCCATGCATGACCAATGCAACCGGCCAGATAAATGTATGTGGTTCCATATATTATTGGATGTTCATTCCCCTCCTAGAGTTGAAGACATGAATGTTCAGATGTTCACTTCATTACATATATCTGTGCAGTTATATATATTGTGTCAAAGCTGGTACATGATTTAATTAGATACTATTTGTTCCTGGCATGTCTACAATATGTGTATGGTCTATTGATAAACCTAATTATCTTTTCACTCTGTGACCTGAATTTTATAACTTTATGATTTTATTACTGAAGAATGTACATATCAGTAACCTGATCAATATATATATATATATATATATATATATATATATATATATATATATATATATATATATATATATATATATATATATATATATATATATGAGGGCGGGGTGAGGGCGGGGTGATATATATATATGCGGGTCTGATACATTATTTCACTGTGCACTCATATATATAGTATTCATCACATTAAAAGCAGTTTTTCTGTTCTTGTTGACTCACAGTCTTTTGTATTGAGTTTGTCTGGTTCAAATATAATTCAGATTTTTGTATTGATAATAAATTGAGATTTATTCTGTGTTTATGTTTCTATTTAACAATGCATTTCATAGCTTCTGAAGTGATGAGGGAGAAATCTTCTGTCATTTTGTCTGTCCATCAATTTGATCTTTTTCAATTTGATCTATTTTCCATTAGGCTCAGATTTTTCCTCATCTTTCATCTTTCCTCATTTCGTGGCTTTTTACAAAAACTAATGGCCCTCACTGAGGTTGTTAATTCTTAATACAAGCAAATTAACTTTTATGTTTTTATTGTTGCAGTTCGTAACCAGTGGCTCATTCATGAAGATGGCGCCATCGCACATGTTATGCAAGAGGAAGAATGTAAGTAAAAATCCTATAAAAAGATAGATATCATGAAAAGACAAGTAACGTTTACATAATACAAGGTGCTACTATAGGTGAACATCCTATAAAAGGATAGACATCACTACTGAATGTAAATGGTGTGTAGTGGGAACTACTTTATACAGACTTTATACAGTTGGAAAGTGAAAATTTGACTTCAAAATATATTTTCAGCACAGAGAACTCAAAGATTAGGTGAACCTTTCTCTGCAATGTGTTTTTTTTTCAAATCTTGAATTTCTGAAGATCCAAACCATATTGAACTGCCTGTGATATTTGAGCGGTCCAAATTTTGTTGGACCAATTCAATATTTGGACTTGTGATATTTTGAATCTTGGCTATCTTTTTTTTTCTCTGAGTAGTATATTAAAAAGAAATTTTCAAAGTGGTCAACTGAATAATGTTTTATGATGTATTTTGGTGCTGAGGAGAGTTTTCTGATGTATTTTGGTGCTGAGGAATGTTTTATGATGTATTTTGGTGCTGAGGAGAGTTTTCTGATGTATTTTGGTGCTGAGGAATGTTTTATGGTGTATTTTGGTGCTGAGGAGAGTTTTCTGATGTATTTTGGTGCTGAGGAGAGTTTTATGATGTATTTTGGTGCTGAGGAGAGTTTTCTGATGTATTTTGGTGCTGAGGAGAGTTTTCTGATGTATTTTGGTGCTGAGGAGAGTTTTATGATGTATTTTGGTGCTGAGGAGAGTTTTATGATGTATTTTGGTGCTGAGGAGAGTTTTCTGATGTATTTTGGTGCTGAGGAGAGTTTTCTGATGTATTTTGGTGCTGAGGAGAGTTTTCTGATGTATTTTGGTGCTGAGGAGAGTTTTATGATGTATTTTGGTGCTGAGGAGTGATTTATGATGTATTTTGCCTCTACAGTTTGTGAGAAATACGGACGTAACAGATACAACCGTCGTACAGCGCGGGGAGATGTGCCGGTCGCCAAGGTCGTCCAATCAGAGGAGGAGGAACGATTACAACTTGAAATGATGGAACGTCTGGAACAGGCAAAACATATGTGAGCAATTCCAGTATGATTTTTTTCAAACTGTTACATTTTTTCTTGCGGCAATGACTTAATTTTGCATGGCTTCTAAATTTTCACAAAAAATTGAACTTAAGAAATACATGGATGAGAATGGAAAAGTTTAACTTGACTTTTACAAAAAGATTTTTTTTAACTTAAATGTTTAAAATTTGATTTAGGAGAAACCTTTTATATGTATATAAGTTGATGTAAGTTGGTATGATGTTTGATGTATGGCTGTATATCTGTTGGCGTTGCAGAGCGGACCACGACGCAGCGATGGCCCAGCAAGTCTACCAGCAGATGATGCAGGAAGAAGAGGAACAGCTGAAACAACGCGAACAGGAAGATGAGGTGAGGGCCAGATGCGGGAGGGGTGAGGGTGGGGTGAGGGAGGGGTGAGGGTGGGGTGAGGGTGGGGTGAGGGATAGATGAGGGAGGGGTGAGGGTGGGGTGAGGGTGGGGTGAGGGATAGATGAGGGTGGGGTGAGAGATAGGTGAGGGTGCGGTGAGGGAGGGGTGAGGGTGGGGTGAAGGTGCGGTGAGGGCTTGATCAGGGATAGGTGCAGGAGGGGTGAGGGTGGGGTGAGGGATAGATGAGGGTGGGGTGAGGGTGGGGTGAGGGATAGATGTGGGAGGGGTGAGGGTGGGGTGAGGGAGGGGTGAGGGAGGGGTGAGGGTGGGGTGAGGGTGGGGTGAGAGATAGGTGAGGGTGCGGTGAGGGTGCGGTGAGGGAGGGGTGAGGGTGGGGTGAAGGTGCGGTGAGGGCTTGATCAGGGATAGGTGATGGTGGGGTGAGGGTTAAGTGAGGGTGGGATGAGGGTTAGATGAGAGTTAGAGGAGGGATATTGCAGGAAGAACGGAGGATTAGATCAAGGCAGATTGAGGGTAACATGAGCGGGTTAATATAAAGAATAAAGTTGGAGAGAGGATTAAATGTGGGTAGATGAGAGTTAAACGAGATTGGGGCAAAGAGAAACAGAAGGTAGGATGACTGTTAAATGTACATTACACTAAAAACATTACTGAAAATGAAGACCAAATGAATTTGGGTTAGATGAATTTGGGGTTGAGGGTTATTTGTATGTATATAACTGCATGTGATATAATTAGAGTGGTGATGATTGTATCTGCAGGAGGTGGCCCGTAAGATGCAGGAACGAGAGAAGGAGAAGTTTGAGAGGAAAATGCAGGAGCGAGTGTTAGTGAGGGAGCAGAAACGCGTTGAAAAAGAACTGCAGAAACACACGCAGGAGTACGAGGGATTGCTCTCCTCCTACAAGCAAGAAACCGGTACGTATCTACAACAATGGCGGCTTCTACGGGGTATTAGATAACGGAAATATTGAGATTGCTCTCCTCCTACAAGCAAGAAACCGGTACGTATCTACAACAATGGTGGCTACTACGGGGTATTAGATAACGGAAATATTGAGATTGCTCTCCTACAAGCAAGAAACTGGTACATATCTACAACAATGGTGGCTACTACGAGGTATTAGATAACGTAAATATTGAGATTGCTCTCCTACAAGCAAGAAACCGGTACGTATCTACAACAATGGCGGCTTCTACGGGGTATCAGATAACAGAAATATTGAGATTGCTCTCCTCCTACAAGCAAGTATCCGGTATGTATCTACAACAATGGTGGCTACTACGAGGTATCAGATAACGGAAATATTGAGATTGCTCTCCTCCTACGAGCAAGAAAACGGTACGTATCTACAACAATGGCGGCTACTACGAGGTATCAGATAACGGAAATATTGAGATCGCTCTCCTACAAGCAAGAAACCGGTACGTATCTACAACAATGGTTGCTACTACGGGGTATCAGATAACGGAAATATTGAGATTGCTCTCCTACGAGCAAGAAACCGGTACGTATCTACAACAATGGTGGCTACTACGGGGTATCAGATAACGGAAATGTTGAGATTGCTCTCCTCCTACAAGCAAGAAACCGGTACGTATCTACAACAATGGTGGCTACTACGAGGTATCAGATAACGGAAATATTGAGATTGCTCTCCTCCTACAAGCAAGAAACCGGTACGTATCTACAACAATGGTGGCTACTACGAGGTATCAGATAACGGAAATATTGAGATTGCTCTCCTCCTACGAGCAAGAAACAGGTACGTATCTACAACAATGGTGGCTACTACGAGGTATCAGATAACGGAAATATTGAGATTGCTCTCCTCCTACGAGCAAGAAAACGGTACGTATCTACAACAATGGCGGCTACTACGGGGTATCAGATAACGGAAATATTGAGATTGCTCTCCTACAAGCAAGAAACCGGTACGTATCTACAACAATGGCGGCTACTACGAGGTATCAGATAACGGAAATATTGAGATTGCTCTCCTACAAGCAAGAAACCGGTACGTATCTACAACAATGGCGGCTACTACGAGGTATCAGATAACGGAAATATTGAGATCGCTCTCCTACAAGCAAGAAACCGGTACGTATCTACAACAATGGTTGCTACTACGGGGTATCAGATAACGGAAATATTGAGATTGCTCTCCTACAAGCAAGAAACCGGTACGTATCTACAACAATGGCGGCTACTACGGGGTATTAGATAACGGAAATATTGAGAATTGACAAAAGTAGGCAGAGGAGCGAGAGTATTGAATGTTTGTGTGAGTTTTGTTTAAAGTGTGAGTTTAAGATGCTGTGTCAAGGTTAACCCTTCCCTCTTTCAGTTCATCACTCCGACCACCAATCTGGCAGTGTTAACATTAAACACATTAGTGCATATTAAATGTTTATGGTTTTAATATCCTTTTAATTAAATATCTTTGTACAGGCCCATACGCTGACATTTAAGTTTAAACTACCACAATTTTATGAAAAATATAATTCTCCCTCCTGGCCCCCACCTGACCCGGTCTCTATAACAGTCAGGAAAGGGTTAACACGCGAGGAGTGAGGTGTTTGTTCTCTATGTTTATGCATCTGTTTCAGAGGAGGAGAGAGCGCTGCGTGGAGCTAACAACATCGGTGAATATATACATACATACCATGATACACACACATTCTTAGCACGTGATTTCTTCTCTGGTTGACTTCTGGTGTAGACATATATTTCATAGTAATTCATTCAGTAGCTTATGTTTTTTTTTTCTTCTGGAAATATTAAAGTATTGAAGTCATTCTGTAGATTTTTTTTTTTAATGATAAAGTTGTGAAGTCAAGATTTTTTTTTTGACAAGACCAATCAGTGACAAAAGCATTAAAACTTTATGATTCTTTAGTAGAAATAAAGGAATACAGTAATTAAGTGCCTTTACCCACAGCAATCACAATATCTGACGTGGGTTGTTCAATTCAAATACGTACATTTTAGGGTCGATGTAATTATGTACAAGAAGTGTTCAGGAAAACATTTTCCGGGAGTAGTGTGATATGGATCATCAATGAATTTCAGATTTTAACTTGTACAAGTACATTTAGAGTTAGAAATAACAAATTTAGGCACAGGGTTGGGGAAACAAATGTTTTGAATGGAACAGCTTGGTCAGATTTGAAGTGAGGATTAATTGTTAAATTGTGGTAGCTTTTATAAAATAAAAATGAAATATCACCATGTTTTCTTTTTTGATGAATACTTTGAAGATTGTTTCATATTCACTCATTTCTACTTTTAATAGAACTTCAACATTTGACAGGTAGGTTACAGGATGCATGGAGAGATCACACTCTCAAACTTTTTAAAAAACATTCTCTAGAATTTTGTTTTTATTTTGTTTCATATTTACTTTATGTGTGTAGAAGGATGCTGTTGACAAAAAAAACAAATGCAAGAAATAATATATAGAAGTTTTGAATTAACTCAGCTCAATAGTAGCATGAACAAGTTGTCTGCAGTTTTTTTGGTTTTGTTTGAGTGTGCTTAGTTTTACAGTATTCCCACTGCTAGAATAGCCCTTAATTCACAGAGATTTGTAGAAAATGTGTTTACCTGCTGATGAAAACAAAAACAAAACAAAAAACTGCCAGAAATATTGTATGGAACCTTTGATTTAATTACGTGGAGATAACAATTTGTCTGCAGGTCTGAGTGTGCCTTGTTTTGCAGTATTTTTGCAGCTAGAATAGATCTGAATGCACAGAGATTTATTAGTAGAAAAGCATGTTTAGATTCATAACCAGTCAGAGCTAGACATCTATACAGTCACTTTGTAAAGAGATCACCCAAGGCCACTATATGAATACCTTTCATAAGGCCGAAAAAAGAAGAATCTTGTTTCACATTTCCCTACCTACCCTAGTTCAAACCAACTAAACCAGCAACCCAAATGTTTTTTATTACTTTCTAAGTGAAAAGACATAGTTTTAGTTATAATATCGTCTAGATATATTCGTTCTCAATACCTCACTCTTAAGAAAGTTCAGAAAAAATAAAAATTGACCCCCATCATTTTTGTTCAGGGCATGTTATCAGAAACAAGGTTATTATTTGTTTTGGCCTTATAATCAGCTGTGATATGTGTCTTTCATTCCTGACCAAATGAAAGATTCACACAAACTGACTGCTTATACAGTTTGGATTGAACTTATGTTGTGTCACATGTTTTTGGACGTAATATAATGATTTGGGACACGTCACCCAATAGTTTGGATTCTGCTGATTATTTGTATTATAAATGTACCAATAACATTTACATGTAGGATGTAAGGCTTGTCTCATTAGATCTCAATTCTCACTACTTGAGTGGACCCAACTGCCACCTGGTGTGTTAAAATTTGTCATGCATGTGCAAACTTTGTGGATATGCAAGTTTGTCTCATTGTAATAACAAATGCTGATTGATTTTTATTCAATCAGTTTATATATTACACGCATACCAGTTTTTAAAATATTTTTTTGACATTCTAAAACTGATTAGTTTTGTTTCAGTATGTGCACTTGTTGCTAAAATATAGAATACAGAATGTATACAGAATATTAATGTATTCCCTCCAGAATGGTAGTCATAATATTAGCTGTCACATCTACTAACCAATCCCAGCATGCATTGCACATGATATAAGAGACACCTGGTGGATCACACATGTTGAAACTCAAGCAGTGAGAATATTTCACTGTGTGAACCACTTTCTTCCACATTTAAATATTTTGAAATTGTTGATGTCTTTTTATCCTATTTATACATATTTATGTACACATAAAATAGGTGTACTCTTGGTAAAACACAATTTCTTATCTAAGTTCTAACATAAGAAAAGTTGTAATTAAAAATGTAAAACATAAGTTCTCCCTGACTACAACTACACTGACTACAAAAACATTTAGCCCCCACTTCAAGGAAGGTATATTGCTGTGGTTATGGTTGATCTGGAAGTCAGTTTGATGGACCATATGAAATACAGAGCTTTGTATATGTCAGATAGTGCCATAGAAGTGTCAATCAGGTCTCATGATATTGTAGATAAAGGCTATGACTTTTGACCTTGGCATCACATTCACATAATACATGACTCAGGCTCCAAATGTCAAATGGTCTGTGATTGGTCAGATTGAGAATGTCAGAACCAAGAAGCATAAAGTTAAAGATCTTGATGCAATCTTTGACCAACTTTCGGCCATCTTGATTTTGATGCATTGCCTACCACTATCACCAATGATTTTGACACAATAGGTGTAAATGCGTTTGCTGCTCTCCCTGATTCAACGTTTAAATCCTCCATACCAAAAGATTCTCTCACAATGTTTAGTACATTAAGGGAATCACACGCCATGATCAAGCTTAAAGGACAGTGTGACCCTGAGTAAACTGTATCTTGCCTTTTTGATCAGGTCATATATTTGTTGTTTTTTTCTAGTTTCAGACAATGATGTGAACCGAGAAATGGAAAACCTCAGAATGGAAACTGCTCAGCCTGATAAGTACGACTAAGTTTCAGATATCTCTTCTGATTTAACATAACCTTTCAGAATCAGTGATATATTTGGTCACGCCTAAATATGACCTATAGTTCCTCTTGATAAGGACACAGGTACATGGAATGAATGAATGAATGGTGGCTTAAAGGCACATCAACCACTAAGGTCATTCAGTGCCTTAACAGTGCCTTAACATGGAGAGGGCCATTGTCACTACATTCCCTTGTTCAGTGGTCGGGGACCATTAGGGCCTAGGTACATTAGGTTCGGCAGGTAGAACACTCATTGTGTCAAGACGATTCATGATCAAATAGATATTTGGCTCCATCTAGTAAATATTAAGTTAAGGGGATGATCAAATATTATTGTTCATTGTTTAATAAACAATTAGAAAAAAATATGACAATGATAATAAAGGAAGAATTATTTATTTATTTAGATTATTACGCAAGGATGGCAAGGTGGAGGATCTGGGAGATTTTAGTGATTTTTACATCCAGCCTGATGGTGACATGGATCTCCACCAGAGGGCAGAGCTGCAGCAGATGCAAGATGAGGTAGGTCAAGGACCTTGCGTGTTTGTCAGTTATGGTTGTCCCGAGTTTGTCTTTTTTAATTATAATGGTTTAAAACTATATATTTTATTGTGTATAATTGGAAAATACTGAGATTTTGTCAGTATTGAAGTGTGGATTGAAGTGTGAATTGAAGTGTGAATTGATATAAATGTTGTGTCACTCATGTAATAAAAATTGTTTACCGAGAGTTGGGATGAATTGTATATAAGTTAAATTTTAAAATATTGATTTATTTCTGAGATTTTTCTTTTGAAGTTTGTTTCAATATTTGTTGATTATGCTATGTACAAACTTGTCAGAGAAATGACTCATGATGGTTGGATATCTTTATATTATAGGAGCTGGCTCGTCTCTTGCAGGAACAGGAACATAAGGTGGGTTGCCATAGCAATGAATGTACATGAACAATGCCAGAGTAACTTTGGCAATAGTCATTGTTTGGCTCTTGAACCTTTTAGACCTGAATGATTGCCAGGCCTGAATGACGAATTGAATGCCAGGCCTGAATGACAAATTGATTGCCAGGCCTGAATGACGAATTGATTGCCAGGCCTGAATTACAAACTGATTGCCAGGCCTGAATGACGAATTGATTGCTGGGCCTGAATGACAAATTGATTACCAGGCCCGAAAGACAAATTGAATGCCATGCCTGAATGACAAATTGATTGCCAGGCTTGAAAGACAAATTGAATGCCATGCCTGAATGACAAATTGATTACCAGGCCCGAAAGACAAATTGATTGCCAGGCCTGAAAGACAAATTGAATGCCATGTCTGAATGACAAATTGATTGCCAGGCCTGAATTACAAACTGATTGCCAGGCCGGAATGACAAATTGATTGCCATGCATGAAAGACAAATTGATTGCCATGCCTGAAAGACAAATTGATTGCCAGGCCGGAATGACAAACTGACTGCCAGGCCTGAATGACAAACTGATTGCTGGGCCTGAATGACAAACTGATTGCCAGGCCTGAAAGACAAATTGATTGCCATGCCTGAATGACAAATTGATTGCCAGGCCTGAATGACAAACTGATTGCCAGGCTTGAAAGACAAATTGATTGCCATGCCTGAATGACAAATTGATTGCCAGGCCTGAATGACAAACTGATTGCCAGGCCTGAATGACAAATTGATTGCCATGCCTGAATGACAAATTGATTGCCAGGCCTGAATGACAAATTGATTGCCGGGCCTGAATGCAGATATACAATTTGACCTAATGTTAAAACAAGAGAAGTGGAACTATAAATGTTTGTAACATTTCAGAGAGGTGCAATATTGAACAGAGACAAGTTAAAAGCAATAGAAGCTCAGGACGAGGAACTGGCAAAGATTATACAAGAAAAAGAAAAACTCAGACTGAAAAAACATATGCAACGCAAAGCACAAAAACAATTAGAGGCACAACGCAAATTAGAAGAATTTCAAGAACAGCAAAATCAACAACAACAGCAACAACAACAACAACAGCAACAACAACATCAGCAACAGCAACAACAACAGCAACAGCAACAACACAGACACCAGTCGAGACAACAACCACCTCCGAGTAATAACTACGACAGTCATTTTTCCCAGCCCCAGCGTGTTCACTTGCCAGATAGTAATCCATACCTGACCTCAGATTATTTACAGGTATGCTTTCACCATTTATGCTTTCACCATTTGTAGAAATGTATATATTTATTTATATGTACTAATTAAAGGTTGTTGGTTTCAGTAGATAAGAAATGTTCTGTAAGAGTTGATTCTGCCACATTAGTTTATTTTGATCCGTCAGAGAAAGAAATATTTTTTTCTTTTCAAAAATTATTTAGATTTCTTAACCTTTTATAAAGATGCACCAAGTGAGATTTTAATATTATTTTTATCAGAAAAAACAAGTGGTTGAAATAAACTTAGTGTGGCTCTAAATGTTGTGATATCTGTATATATTACTAATGAATAATTTTGCATAATATTAATACATATACTATCCCTGTGTGGATTAGTGCAAATCGTATGAGGCATCTGTGCCACACCTTTGCCCTTGTATGTGTGAGATGATACAGATGATTTTAATCCACTTAATCATTCAATGTTTTACTCAACAATTTACAAATGATTTCAATATTAATGATATAACATGGGAATATTTGCTTATAACTCACTTCTATTAATGCACCTCTTGTACTGACAGATACTACTTCCAAATAAAAAAAAATGTATATATATATATATATATATATATATATATATATATATATATATATATATATATATATATATATATATATATATATATATATATATTATATATATATATACTAATGAAGAGAAGAATTCTGGATGGACGAGAGAGAGCATTTCGTATTTTTCAGTTATCCACTGTTGTGGCCTAATACAATAGATTATTAATGTATTAAACAAAAATAACGTCCACATTTACATCACTTGTGCACATTTTGTGTGTCACATCAAGCAAGCCTGTTCAAATTTACCCTATTCTAACAAATGCAGCAAATGTGGACATTATTTGAGATGAAGGTGGTGTCTTGGGAATAATGGAGCTTTTGTCAAACTATGCTGTAATGCTTTTGTAGCGAAACTCACAAAATAGTTTTCCGAAAAGTGTGTTAACGCGAGATGCAGAGCTTGCTCGCCGTCTGCAGCAAGAGGAGGAAGCAAGCGTCCACTATAAGCGACAAATGTCAGCCCCCTCTGGTGGCAGCCAGAAGTACTACAATACAGTGCCCTCTAGGCTGAGTGTGAGTAACTAGAGATCAAGGATGCACTACTAGATTTTCCATTCTCTCACTTATATTAACAGTTGCACACTAAAATTTGATGTGTTCCTTTAATGAAATTGACTCCATAGCTAATTTAATCAGACCAGCTTGATATGTTTGCAGTGTGTACAAGAATCAGATATTTTTAAGGTTATGTTTTGTGTTATCAAATTAATTTTTAAAAATTGGCTAATTTGATGTCACTTTTGTTGACGTTACTATATGTCGAACATCTATGTTATCAGTTGAAAGACAAACATTTATTTTGTGTTGTATGAATGTGACAAAATAAGGTCACACATGGCCGTTATATGACATCATCTTGTCATGCAGAGCTGTGGTATGGCATTGATAATCAGGCATATCTAAAGGCCCACTGTGAACTTATTTTCTTCCAACTAATTGTTGTAAATATCAAATACATGTGCAGTTTATATCATAACTTTGTAATTATTTAGTACTTTTAAAATATTTTGGTCATAATATATAAATAAATCAGTGTATAAAATAGATAATTTGACTTAATTGTAATAAAATCATACAAGACGTTACATGGTAAAATAGAATTAACATTGCCAAGGTGTTTGTTTGCATGTACAGGATTCGTCAGAAGATGGATTCAGGCCTGATATGCAGAGAGCTCGGAGCGAGCATCATAAACGACCCCGACAACCCCCACCATACCGGGACCCTCCCCCACACCCTGCCTCAAACAATCACCATGGCAACAACAGTTTCCACGGCAACGCCTTGCTGCATGGGTCAGCACTGGCACAGGCACAAGCCCTGACATCTGGTGGCATTGATGAGACGTATCTGACTCCCCGCCAGACGGCGCCACTGCCTAGCATTCCTATTGACCACTCCCCCTTGTCCAGCCCTGGGGAGAGACATTTTCCAGGTGATCACATGACTAGTCACATGACAAGCCACATGACAGGTCACATGACTGATCGGACTCCCTCACCGGCGTCCTCTGGTGGCGGATATGGAGCCAGTAGTGATGAGGCACCTAACCATTTCAGGTTGAAACTTTTATTATTTTACTTCCTTTATTTGGTGTAAAACTGAATGTCCTTTCAAAGCTCTGAGCCAGAAGGACACTTTTTGATATGTTAGAATTCCATTCTAAAAATAATCTGTTTATAATAAGAAGAATATGTTAAACTCCTCTTTTTAACTACAGCTTCTGTGATCCTCTGTTTACTTTAGAAGTTTAGATATTTGTATATTTTGAAAACTATATATCTTCAAGGAATTAAATGAGAAGACCGCAAGATTTAAGATTCAAGATACAAAAATGTATTTATTGGACCAAAATAATCTTTAATGATATATACATGAATAGTCCACGTTTACCGGTCAGGAGATACCCAATAAGGCAATTACTTACTGCTGCCATTCACAATCAGAGCAGTGTTTTCAGACAGTGATTTTTTAAAACTTTCACTATTATGTTATAAAATTATCATAGATTTTGGCAGAACCAAATTCGTTTTTTGTTGCAATCATTGAAAATATAATATTTTGATCACCAGATCTTGAAAAATATCATGTCCTTATTTTGATGCAATACAATGTGGAATAGAGTGTCAAAATATGTTATTTTCTTATCAAATTTATCAAGATCAGTGCATTGAAAATGAAAAGAAGACACTTGCATTGAAATTATATCATTATATAAACAATATTTTCTGAAAAATATTTTTTTGTAATAGATTTGAGATTTTTAATAATTGAGCAAAACAACAACTGAAAGAACCAAACCAATCAATCTATAATTTATATTATTTAGCTACTTATCGGCTTGTATCTAATTGATATATTTAATTTTCAGGCAATCAAGTATGTCTGACAGCCCTCCTAATCCTGGAGCACCGAACAATGTATTTGCTGCCGTTGACCCGACTTTCCAGGGGGAGAATGATTTTTCGCCAGTGGGAACACTCCAGAGTCAGTCGTCAGACACCATGCCATCCAGACCAGCACCTAGAATGCCCCCTACTGGTGAGTATCCGAACTAGGCCTCCAATGCTGATAGCTGTGCGAAATCATGAGAAAATCTGATCTGAAATTGATCCAGGGAATATATATTTCATTCAAATTGGAGGATTTCCTTATATTTTTTCACACTCATGAAATATATTGAATTTAACAAATAAACTAAGGAAGTAGGTCATTTGGTAAAGTAAATCAATTTATTTAAGCAGGCTATTGTCCATGATTTTAGAAAAGATTGTGGATTTTATTATTTTTTAAAAATCATTTACCATATCTAATAATATTTGGAGCTCATACGGTCTGCTATGCAAATTAGCCAAATTAGTCAAAGGTGACTTTATATCATAAATGTGAATGGAAATAAATCAAGTCTAATCTTAACTGGTTGCACGATATGAATGAGAATAGATACAAATTGTACAAGAAGAGTACAAATATTGCTGTACTGGGCTTCACTAGAATATATATTGGACATGAAGTGAAGGTGTTTCACATGAATGCACCACAGCTTTCAAATAAATCCACTGCACATGATTAAACTATTGCACAACTTCTATGTTCAGTATGGGGAGTGGGGTGGGGGGAGAGATCCTTCAACAGAGATCTACACAGATTTCAAACTTACCTTGGCCTCACTCAGAGCTGTTATTTCTTCGCATCCCTTTCCGTAATATCAGCAGAACACGAGAACCTTTGATGTGTTCAATGTGAGTTCAGAGGGCAGCACAGTCATAACAAGATACTCAGTCAGAGTCTGGGTACTCCAGATTTATTTGTCCCTTTGAGGAGCTACTTCTTGACTACTTTGTGAATGATAGTTGGTGTGACAAAGCAAGCGAGTGATATTATAGGGTAAATGTATATCATGGAGTAAATGATAATTGGTTTGATATAGTGTGTGATTGGTGAATAGTGTGAGGAAATAAACAGAATTAAGCAATTGAAAATTTATTTAAAAAATTTGACAGTGCGTGACTGATATTTTAACTGATTCATAGAATAGTATGATATAGTATAAGATGATGTGATATTGTATGAGATGGTGTGATATTGTATGAGATAATATAAGATGATGTGATATTGTATGAGATGGTGTGATATTGTATGAGATAGTATGAGATGATGTGATATTGTATGAGATGGTGTGATATTGTATGAGATAGTATGAGATGATGTGATATTGTATGAGATGATTTGATATTGTATGAGATAGTATGAGATGGTGTGATATTGTATGAGATAATATGAGATGGTGTGATATTGTATGAGATAGTATGAGATGATGTGATATTGTATGAGATGGTATGAGATGATGTGATATTGTATGAGATAGTATGAGATGGTGTGATATTGTGTGAGATAGTATGAGATAATGTGATATTGTGAGATGATGTGATATTGTATGAGATGATGTGATATTATAAGAGATGGTGTGATATTGTGTGAGATAATATGAGAAGATGTGATATTGTGTGAGATAATATGAGAAGATGTGATATTGTATGAGATAATATGAGATGGTGTGAGATTGTATGAGATAATTGCTGAGATGCGTGTCCTCTGTTTTCTCTCCTCTTCGGTGTAGCGGCTGCAGATGATGCTCTGGGAATGTTTCATGAGCAGTGGAACCCCTCAGGTACAATACTTTCTAAACTTATGAATTGCAGTGACTGAAACCTTCCCCTTTGAAACATTCCCCTTGAAACCTTCCCCAATGAAACCTTCCCCTTTGAAACATTCCCCTTGAAACCTTCCCCAATGAAACCTTCCCCTTTGAAACCTCTCCCTTTGAAACCTCCCTCTTTGAGGCATTCCCCTTTGAAACCTTCTCCTTTGAAACACCCCCCTTTGAAACCCCCCCTTTGAAACCTCCACTTTTGAAACCCCCCTTTGAAACCTCCACCTTTGAAACTTACCCCTTTAAGGTATATCAGATTCCATATTCTTCTATGGAGTATTATAGCAGTGACAAGCTTTGTCATCAAATTTCAAATCAAGTTTTCTAGACATTCATGTCAAAGTGTCGAACCAGTCACCATGATTAACAGTTTTATGGTTGAAGTTTTGATAGAAAATTCTTTGTTGTTCATACATTATTTAACAAATATTGACGATCAGGTGAATTTCATTATCTAAACCAGATTGCATATTGGAAACCTTGAAATAGTTTGCTAGTTTAGAATATGGCCTAAAAAGAAGCTTGTTTCTGATTTCCTTACCGACCCAGGTTTGAACCAGCTACCCTTAAGTTTCTTTTTTACTATTGAGGTGAAAATACTGAATTTTAGATCTCAGTATAATTCATCACGTTTCACAAAAAATATATATTAAAAAATGAAAAAAAAAATCCACCTTCATCCTATTTTTTCATGGCATGTTATTGGAAACAAGGTTTTTTATGGCCGAGTAAATAATGGAAGTTTAATTCTGTGAATGACTATGAGAGCATGGGTGTAGTAATAATCTCTAGACTAAATAGTATATATTAATACTAATTAAACTGCTGCGTTACCATGGTTACTGATAGGGTAACCATGGTAGCTACTGTAATATAGAAGTGAAACGCTTGTTTATGTTATGATGATATTTGAGGAATGAAAACAAAGCGTAACTGTTTAAAAAACATGAACTTGACCGGCACGTTATTTCAGAAATTCAATCCCCATCTCCACAAAGTACAACTTCTAGAAAATCTCAACATTCGTGTAAGTTGTGTGTCAACAATGTTTTGTGTTGCGTGTTGTGTATGCAATGTTCAGTTTGTTTTCTGTAGGTTCTCACTTTCATCTGACTGATCTCTGTATTTGCCCTTTTCTCACAGACGAGAAGGGGTCCTTTTGTCACAGACGAGAAGGGGTCCTTTTCTCACAGACGAGGAGGGGTCCTTTTCTCACAGACGAGAAGGGGTCCTTTTTACCAAGATTAAGATTAATTATCGGCTTCAATCGTTCGGTTTCATTCACAAAGATAGACTGATATTTTTACTCTTACCCAGGGTTTTGTTTGTGGAAAAAATAGTATAAATTGAATACTTAATAATGATAAATAATTCTTGATAGTAATCTGTGAAAATAAGTAAATTTATTGACAGTAGGTTTGAGTGCACAGTGGATTGATGTGTTTTTGCAATTTTTTCTTGGATTTGTTTTTGGCATCAGTCAAAATATAAAGCCTCCACCCTGAGATAAAGCTTTTGCTTATTAATCCTATTATATCCATGTCTATGATTATTGTTGACACCACAGATTATAACAGTGCCGATTGTGATATTTGTCACAAGGTATCTCGGTAATCCTATTTGTGAACCTGATTGAACAATAACAACCTCAATGGACATAGATCAGTGGCAAATGTAACCTCCAAAAATAATTTCATTTGGTGTTAATATATGCAATATTGGATGTACACATATTTAAGTGTATAAATATATGTCATCAAATATGATTTAGAATATCTGAAAGGAATCTTGTTGTTATTTTTACGATATTGTATGAAAATCATATATAGATGACATTGAATTTGCTTTGTATTTACACTCACTTTTTTGGGTTGAAGTGTTGAAATAAGTTGAGTCAACCAATTTTAACAAGACCCTAATGAATAGCTCCCTTTTGAAAGCACACTCCATGCTTGGCATCATATTAAGTGGAGTGTCATCAAAGAGGTACTGAAGGTCAAATGACATCAAATGAGAGTGCCAATTCGCTGATGACGTCCTCAGAGGCATTGCCCATGAATACTGCTAGAATTTAAAGTCAAACAGTGTTGATCTACTATGAGCCTCACATTGGGTCATAAGGAATTTGTGCTATCATATTTGCCCTCCTACATGCAGCTAGAGGCAAAGACAGCTCTCAGCTGATAGAGAAACTTCTGTGTCCAGTAATTAGTTCTCTTGTTGTCTTGATGACAAGATTAGAATATGTTGATATGCTTTTACTTTACCAAGTTACAGTATTATTGCACAAAGTTATTCAATTAAGTCAGAAATATTTTTTTAATACTCGTAGTTATAGAAATGTTGCATGAGTTTGACTTCCATAAAGTATTATTGTCTCAAAGACTATTAAAAGAATCCATCTTTTTATATCAAACTACTATTAAATTTCAAGTTAATTTTGCATGCAAACTTATGGGAATTATTTTGAGACAACAAAATTTAAGAATATTTGTGTATATATACAGTATAGAACAGCATGGATTTAATATATATATATATATTTAATATTTTACAATATTAAGCAATAGTTTCTAGGATTTAATTTTTTTCTCAACATTTATATTGGCTTTCTGACATACATTCTCAATGGACATTTACCGGTAGTTTGTATTTTTATCACATATTATACCTACCGGTACATACTTTTGGCATTTTAAACAAAAAATATGTTATCTTTTGTTTGTGTTTATGTTTTTGGGATGTTTTCTAATTAATTGAGAAAAACTCAATTGCAAGACAAACCCTAACACAGATATGTAAAATTTCCCATAGTTTATGATATCTTAATATAAACATTTACAATTATTAGGTAAGAAATAAATTGATATTCACATCAGAATTACTTATTTCAGTCCATAGCATACTTCACAGGTAAACAGGATCCAAGAGGTTTTTGCATGTTGCTTTTTGTTGAATGTTTGAATTTAACCATCCATGTTTAACCTAACAACAGACTAAATTGATAACAATTATATTGTTCTTAAATTGGTTGTTAGAGTAAATCTCATAGAAATTAATAACTTATTTGTTATGTGTTGCAGAGTTTATTATTACACAAACATTAACAATTTGTGTGCAGTATAAGCTTTAATTTTCTTATCTGATCATAATGGTTTTTAAATGTTCAATTTTCTCCTTGAAAGAGTCATACATGTACATTAGTTCAAGGAGGCAAATGCAAAAATATTGTGAATTGATCCCTATTGACCAGGAAGATAGGCCCGTTCAAGCTTTCACCGTTTGCTTAGGATATATTTTGAGAGGAGCATCCTCCATCTTGAGACATTGCTCACAGTACAGTGAGGGTGGGAGTGGTTTAATACTTCAGTATCCAACCCTGGAGCCAAAACTTACCTTTGTGGCAGAGGAATGCTAACAGACCATGTTTTTTATGGTGCTTCTAGAATGAGTCCGTGTTTTTTCATTACTGGCACCATATCTCTTGGAGGAGCCACGATGAAACACAAAAAAAAATCACATTTTTGAGCTGTCGCCTCAGAATATCTTTGTATATCTTTTGTTTTCATCTCAAAATATCCTCAAATATATTTTTTTTTAAAAATAGATTGATAAAATTTTGACTTGTAACATTGTGCAGTTGATAAGATATTCACAAACAGTCACATGATCAAATAGATATTTTGAGGTAATTGCTCAGAAGTTGAAATGGTTAATGCTCTCAGCTTTTACTGATTGTGATCTTGGTATATGTTGACAGCGACTGGAGCAGCTGGAGGGGAGGACGGGTATTGTGACCTTGACGACATCCAATCACAGTTCGCACCAGTTCAAGGTCAGAGGCGTACGACCTTGAAGAAAGAGCCTGCCAAAAAAGGGTCGAAAAAAGAAAAATCCAAAGACAAGGGAGACAAATCCAACTGCAAACAGCAGTGATTCATGGACAAACACTCATTGCATGACTGGAATGTACTCATGTCATGACTGGTGAGTACTCATGTCATGACTGGTGAGTACTCAAGTCATGACTGGTGAGTACTCATGTCATGACTGGTGAGTACTCATGTCATGACTGGTGAGTACTCATGTCATGACTGGTGAGTACTCATGTCATGACTGGTGAGTACTCATGTCATGACTGGTGAGTACTCATGTCATGACTGGTGAGTACTCATGTCATGCATAGCTCCATTCCATTTGACCACCCGATAGTGCAATGGCAATGTGGATGCTAGTTATATATGATATTTATGTCATATGAATAGAGATGATGTTATTCTCGCTCAGAGCCAGTGAATTTCAGCATAACACACAAGGCAGGGTACAGCTAACACAGCTAATACGAACATACCACTTCTTTTCTGTATAGAATCTCGAAAGTTGCCTTATTTTACATATAAAACATGCATAGATTGTACAAATGTAGAAATACATTTAATATGATTAGAATCATGTAAAGTTGTAGATTTCATAAGCGTTGAGTAAATTATTCATGTTATGTAAAAGTCAACAGACCGACACAGCAATCACAGAATGTGCATTTCATGAGTTTGTAGAGAGTAGTTAGTTTGTGATAACCTGATGCTTTTAACTATATTTGAAAGTGAGTGATGTCACAGTGACGTCTCAGTTTGTGACGTCTCAGTGTGTGACATCACAGTGAGTGACATCACAGTGAGTGACATCACAGTGAGTGACGTCACAGTGAGTGACATCACAGTGAGTGACATCACAGTGAGTGACATCACAGTGAGTGACATCACAGTGAGTGACGTCTCAGTGTGTGACATCACAGTGAGTGACATCACAGTGAGTGATATCACAGTGAGTGATGTCTCAGTGAGTGACATCACAGTGAGTAATATCACAGTGAGTGACATCACAGTGAGTGATATGATAGCGAGTGACAACTGCATAAATCTATTTAAAGGTTTGATGAAAACTTAATGTACAAAAACAAATCATGAAAATTTATATATGATGAGTTAACATATATTTTATTGAAGGAAATGCGAGGTATTTAGCATAAAACTCACTGGATGAGATTGGCTCGCATTTTTATACGCATATATTAAACATATATGAGTTAATTTTAATACACTTGAGATTATCGTTGTAGTAAATATATCAAATTAATCTGATAACTGCATTCAAAAGCAATTTGTGCTGAAGAAATGGCATATTTTCTTTGGAATTTACAATTTAAAGTATAAATTGAAAATTGGGATTTTTATCCAATCCAAACCATGTCATAACACACAGTGGTATATTGATGTAATATTTATCATATGCTTTATAGAAATGAAACTTTTGGTGTGACGTGCCTGTATTTAATCCTGTTTATAGCTGTAGGGTATGGAGAAGGATGCGTCTGTATCTTGTATAATAATTAGTCATACCCTATAAATGTCAACAATAGGTCATTGTATATTGTCATATACTAATATATATGTTTACAATTTTAGTTTTCTTTGTGCAACCAAAGATTTTGATTTGAAATATTTTATATTTGAAGTAGATCATTGGCCATTTCAGGCCTTGACATAAAGAGAAAAATGTTGGTTGCCCAGTTGGGCCACCAGAGCATGTGAAGTGGTGGCCCGAAGTTCTTAGGATAATGATTAGAGTAATAAAATCAAGATAGTTTGGGCCACTAAAAGACCAAAAATATGGTTGCCCAACTGGGCCACTACAACAGAGCATTCACTGGCCCGAACAGAGGATCTGGTGGCCCCGGGCCACCGGGCCAGTGCATATGTCAAGCCTTGCATTTATGTGTGACGTTGAAGCTCACCATTTAAAAATAAGTCTCAACTTGACATTTAATCAAAATTTAAGCTACCAAAGTTTGCATTATTTAAAAATAAATGTACAGTGTTTTCTTCTCATGGGAAGGACGTTTCTCGAGCGGAGATAAATTATTAAAGGAAAAAAAGATATATCTTCAGACCTATGTTGAGAAGTTGAGTTTATGATGTGAGTTCACAACTCTGAACTTTTATTACTCTTCTGAAAATTTTGCTTCTTGCCAGAGATTGACACATGTACTGAGTTTTCGTCTTTAGTTTATACCATGAATTATGTTGCCTTAAACTGTGTGTATATACCTGTAAATATTGCTTTTTGTTCACAACATTGAATTATAGATTTAAATGGTGCCCTCATCTTTTATTGGCCTTAAAGGTTAATGTGGAAGTAAAATGATCCTTTCTGCATAGGCCTTGAATGCCCATGAGACACAAGTGATGTGGCGAACTTATCAAATCAATCAATTGTGCCGGTGTTAAATGTATCTATAGATGAAAAACTTGAGTGGACCAAATCATTTGTAGAAACATTTTTGTATGTTTGTAAACATTTTCTCTCCAAATTGTCAAAATGTCTGTGAGTGGACTGCTGAATGTGTTCCCATTTATTACCTGTCACTTCGCTGAGGATAAACAGGTTTTTTTGGCCATAAATGAGAACCAGTCTATCAACCAGAAACAAATTTTATACTTTAGTAGACCTCTCATTTCCGTATCCCACCATCTAATAATTGTCTCGCCATCTAATTGTCTCACAGTATGTAACCTATATCAGGAGGTAAAGTATATAAATCTACTCAGAAAATTTCTTACAGAAGATTCAATTTCAGAATCAAAAGTTTTTAAACAATTTAAATAAAGGATTTTACCCCTCAGCTTCCGTTGACTGGCAGTGTATTGAATATGTTGGGGTGTCTGTTGGTCAAGGCAGCTGATTTCTGGCAGCTGATTTCAGATATTCCCAGCATGGTTGATAATTTGGGATGAGAATTTTTGTGTCAAGTTTAATATTGCAATTCAAAGTTATCACAGGGCACATTGTCACTAATCAGGAAACAAAATGAAAATGTTTGACTGAAAATATATCAAAGGAAATACAGGATAAGAAGTGTTCAAAAGAGTGCCATCATATCTTATTCATACACACATCACCAAATAATGTACAGCACCATAAATTAGTAGAAATTACATAAGATTTCCTAAAATTGGGTGTTTGGTAAAAACCAATTGATTTGTCTCTTTAAAATGTGAATGTGTTTAAAATGTATCTTTTTATGCAAAAACATATTTAGCACAATCTTTATTATTTGATAAAGAGATCATAAACAGAGGGATTTTCACAAACATCTAATTTAGGAATTGTTTGTTAGTGTAGATGCAATCACTATTTGGCTTGCAAAGCTTTAAAAAATAGCATTTTGTTTGATTGGACGTAGGATATTACACAAATTATGTTCACATTTTGAAAAAAAAATAAGAAAAATTACCTGACAAATAAGGCCAGGGTTGGCAATATTGAATAATGTAATAATTATGAATCATGATGATGGTAATATATTTATTTGCCTCAGAAAATTTCCTGCGAGTCTCTAGAATTACTTTTTGTGTTTAGAGATCAGAAATTTCCCCAGGACTGAAGCAAATAATTCTTAGAGCTATTATTTGACTGAACTTCAGTCCCTCACAGCATAAAAAGGTTCATAAGGAAGGTAATAGGCTATTATACATATATTTTGGTAAAGACTGCAAGTCTTAAACAAAATCCATGTTATTACTGTACTTTAACATAATGTATATTTATTATTTATTACAAGGAGGCAGTGGGATATTCATTTTTTCTTCTAACTTTATTTAAATGTAAAATTGTTTATTGATATATCTCCAAAGTGTAAATATGATTTTATTTTTCATCAAGTCAATAAAACCAAAGTTTTTTTTCTTCCTTTTGCTGACATATGGTTATCCAATAAAGGAAATCCGGGATAAGAACGTTTGTCTCGGGTAACAACAAAACAAAAATTTTGCATCATTTTGAAGATTTAATTTGATCAGTTATAACCAAATATGAAGTAATCAGATTCTCATTGTTCCAGACTCACTGTTTTTGTTATCCATCATATATTCAAATTATTTTTGCAAAGACCTTGTGTTGTTTTTGACAAAATATACACTCCCTAATTCATGCAAGGATCCAAAAGTTTCAAGAATTTTTAAACACTTTTTCCCCTTCAGTGTTACTTTATTTATTACACACAGTATTAAAGTGCATATTTAAGCACATATAAATTTATTCTTTTACCTCAGGAGCTTGGAATATTATTGTACTCTCTATCATTTTTATTCAAGAAACAATTTAGCTTGCCCTTATTGGGACCACTTGGGGCTTCTCAGTGATTGTTGGACAGGACATATATTGCCGATTTCACAGGTATATTTTAAAATTTGAATGAAAAAATCCCAATCAATTTATAAGGAAATCCATGTGTAACATATTTTCTTGCCATACGAATCCAGGTAAATATTATTCCAGGCCAGTGATAAGCAGCGAACAATTAAATTCTATTGTCATCAGAGAGATGACCAAACGGGCATGTGTATAGAAATATATTGAATAGATAGCTAGTGCTGGCTTTAAATATGTACATAATCTGCATTATATCGTGAATATATATATTTAATGAAATATATCTATACAGTTGTATACCACTTTGGGGATGCAATAAAAATGAACAATATAAAATAAAGATTTTTTTAATTTATTTATTACAGCTTAAGGTTTCTCTCTCTCTTTTTACAATTTATGATATTTACAGACACAAATTATTACCCAAATTAACTAATCATAACACAGTCTGAGAGAAAACAGCATTTATCTTCAATTTTGTTGCTAATTTTCTTACATGTTCTAATATATACAAGCATTGAGAAATTTAAATTAACTGTAGATAATAATTCATACAAGACAATAGCAATTCAGACTTTATTAATAAGTACCGGTAGATCTAATGCTGGCTGAGCAATCAAATCAAAGAGCCTCGGAAAAATATCTCTCCTGCTAATATAAAACGTTTGTTACCTGCATAAAATATATTATATACCATTACTAACTGTGTGGCACTTTGAGGCAAGGTTCGTTATTATAGCTTCATTTTCTCCTGTTCAGAGAATTTGACCCTGACTATCCATTGAAATTATTTTAATCTTTATCTCTCATTGACTCAACGAACATGATTCAAGGAATTCATCAAAAAAAAGATTTGTTCACCAGGATATATAAATGCAGAATTTTGTCAAATGTAGAGGATATGAATGTCATGATTCACGTGAACTATTCGTGAATCAGTCTCGAATCATCTTAATTTTTATATGCATTTCCAGAATTAAATTTCTGTCCTATTTCTTTTATTCCTGAGTGATTCACAATTATAGTAATAATTTCCTTCTATATAGCTAAAGACATTCATAAAATGCTAACAAATATATGACTTACTTTTTTGGAAAAATATATTTTCTTGCACATCATTCAATGTGGAGAAGAATTATTAAAATGATCAAATCAAAGGGAACTACAGCTCAGACTTTTAACCCTTTTGGGCTGTATATATTGGCTGCTCGATACAAACCATTATTAAAAATGCTAAATTTGCCATTACAAAGACATTCCAAGTCATTGAATTTGGAACGTTTGGAACGTTGCAAGGTGAACAGATGCACAGAGGCACGGCTACAACAATAACCCATGCTTACCATTGTGGCAGAGGGTTAAAAACATTATTTGTAACATCTACTAATCTGATAGAATATAAATTATCTCCTATCATTCTAACTGTGTACAAATATAGAAAGGCATTCAAGCCATGCATTCATTAATCTTCTTAAGACCTGTTTAAAAAAGAACAAGCCAAAATACTGCATACAAAATGTGTGCGAATGCAATCATACCACTAACAATATTTACATATTACAAAATGCCCATAAAATAGTACAATGTTATTCCATTTGATTAAATCTCTGAAAATTTACAGAATGCATTGTGTTTATTGCAAGCGCCACTCGGCATACATCACAATTTGAAATTTGAAATTATCCAGTACAATATTAATAATACAGTTAATACTTCTTTTTTCTGGTCCTAAAACTTTTGGTCTGCCTTATAGTATGATTGGTACTATAATGGGCAAAGAGACCTGCAGGCCCTTTGGCTAGTGATCATTATCAATGCAGAGCTAATGAAATAAAATACATTTTTCATCATTTAAAAAAAAAAATCTGCCTATTAAACAAAATTTCACTTCATTATTACCTTGACCAAGTCTAATCTCAACACCGAGGAATGACGGTGCCTACGTGTCATTATTGAACAACTAACTATTATAACTCAGATCATTTCATATTCCACTGATCACATTTAGGCCAAATAATAATACCTTTGTTTCAAGTAACATGCCTGTACAAAATAGGAAAGGTAGGTAGGGATTTTTATTTATTTTTTCAGTTGATTAGAATAGATTACCGTCTCCATTTGGAGCTAAAGAAGACATTTATTATCTGAGGGAGTCAAAAAAAAAAAAGTTAATTTATGAGAGTCGGTTGGGATACCTAAAACAAAGGTATTATTTTATTTGGCCTTACTAGGATAATTTACACCAAATGTGACTTAGTCATTCAACACACGTACTGAATTACAAAGATATCAGTATATCTCATCTCAATCTTCAGATTCAAAGAATGTTTAAAGAATTTTACAAGTTGAATAGCTTGTTTACATGGAAGCACCAATCACATAAAGGTCAATATATAGATTTTATAGGTCAAGGTCATTTGCTGGCCTGCTGTACCTGCGATCCCGCAACCTCCAATACTTGACCCCCTGGAATGAAAAAACTGTATTACTTACACATGTATAAAAAGCTATGAGATACAAGTTATGAGATATAGTGTGAATAAAAGAAACTTTTTTCTTAAATAAGTGAAATTAGAAACTGCCCATGCATCTGTGTGTGTGTGTCTATGTATGTGTGTGTGTGTGTGTGTATGTATGTGTGTAAGGCAGAAATGAACTACTTCTACTTCTTAAACATATTCTGAACTGACTGTCAGATAAAGTAGGAAGCATTTGTGGCAGTATCATACCGATATCTGACGTGACTTTCTCGAACTGTTTGAGGCTGGCGGTGCTATTGGCCTGCATGAAGGCTTCCTCCTGGGGCTGCAGGGTTTCCCCGAGCTTCTTCAGGGCCGTCAGAATCTCTACCTTCTGCTGGGTGGCCACGTCCTGCGCCAACTTGCCAATCTTTGCATCTCTTTCGATCTGTCATGAAAGAAAAATTTAAAAAATAAAATCTACAGCTTAAAAATAAAACGAAAAAAATAAAATAAAATAAATAATAATAATAATAATATAATACTACTACTACTAATACTAATAATAATGATAATAATGATTCAAATGACTGGTTTTCTATCACTTAAAACGATTTTGTAAAATATCGTACACATATTTCAAATATTAATATATATATATATTTTTTTAATGAGAATTTTCAAATATGAATGTAAATAGAAGTGTTGCTTACCTCCCCCAGACGGGTTCGTAACTGTCCTGGTTGTTTTTTAGCAAACATTTTGATGACTTCTGGAGTCTTGAATGCCTCACTGATAGCTGCCCGAATTGCCTGAAAAACAAAATTATAAAAAATGAAATTCAGAGTGGAAAATGTTTCCTGCGAACTTTTCAGCAGAGTATTTGAATTCTAACCTAAACTTTGACCTCTGAAATAAATAATTGTTTTTTGAAGATTTGACTTTTTTCTTAAAGTAGAACCCTGAAATATTTGTTAAAAAATTTATCATTTGAATTTGAGGTGCCTTGCAACTAATGTTCCAAGAATTTAAGAGGTAACACTGACAAACAAATAGATACATGACATTAAAGCTGCAATATGGCAACTGTTCGCAAGTGGTTTGGCAATTTTTTTCTCATAATAAAGAGAATTGAGGTCCTTTTTATGGACAGATTTCAAATCATTTATAATCAAAGTGTTTAGCCCTGTTTTGGTCCATATTCAACCAGACTGCCAACTATTGTGGTTATTTGGGCTGAACTGATGCTGAATAAAGCTGTCTACTGTAAAGCTACTGTCTACTATAAAATTACTGTCTACTGTAAAGCTACTGTCTACTATAAAATTACTGTCTACTGTAAAGCTACTGTCTACTATAAAATTACTGTCTACTGTAAAGCTACTGTCTACTGTAAAATTACTGTCTACTGTAAAGCTACTGTCTACTGTAAAATTACTGTCTACTGTAAAGCTACTGTCTACTGTAAAATTACTGTCTACTGTAAAGCTACTGTCTACTGTAAAATTACTGTCTACTGTAAAGCTACTGTCTACTGTAAAATTACTGTCTACTGTAAAGCTACTGTCTACTGTAAAATTACTGTCTACTGTAAAGCTACTGTCTACTGTAAAGCTACTGTCTACTGTAAAATTACTGTCTACTGTAAAGCTAAATAGTCTACTGCAAAGCTACTGTCTACTGCAAATCATAAGAAGTCTACCTGTCGTCTGCTAGTTGAGCATGCCAGGAAATTAGCCCAATCCACGCTTGCTGTAATATCCGTGAAGCAAAGGATGTACACCTCAATAAAGTGAGTAATTGAGATGTTTGCAAGTACTCACAAGTTGCATTCTGTTCAGCTCATCTACGAGGCTCATGTTGCCTTCCTTCATGTGACTCAGTGACTCGTTGAACTCTTCCAATTGCTCCAGCGTCTCCTTCTTTGTCTCTTCATATTCATCGTCATCAAAGTCTTCCCTGCAAAAATAGGACGCCACTGTAGAGAAACGAAATATGTTACCAGACAATGTGTGCACATATTACAGGACAATACCATATTTTGCTATCGATATCAGACAGTCAGACATGTCTTGGCTCACACAGCTAACTGGACTTCTAGAATACTGTATATTTCCAAATGTACAGACCTTTACCCTACTTGGAAAGGAAATAATCACTTTCATCCACAACAAAATGTGAATTGGTAAATATCTAAATAAAGATACAGGCAATGTACATTACAAAGCTGGTGTTAGGCAAGTAGAACATCTACAACCAGCAGCTCCAGATAGCTTTGTTGTAAGATATGTCACTCATTTGACAGAGGGAGTGTTCAGACAACAAATATAAGTTTGCAATCTCTGTGGATACTCACTGCAGTGCATCAACTTTGCTTCACCTGGAGCAGTGTGAACAATTATGTCAGCCCCTGAGTAAACTCAGAATTACCGTGGCTAGGTGAAGTCTGCGTAAACTCAGTCTAACCGTCGCTATGTGAAGTCAGACACTGAAGAAGTTGGTGAGTCTTTTATGTACTGCTTAACACCACAGGCTCAAAATGTGGGATGGCTGATGACAGAAATCACAGATTGATGAAAGTATAGGGGGGAGGGGGCAGATAAATAAAAAGGCACCTAGCAACAGGAACACCGCACTTGTTGTGTATTACATAATATTGATATTTTCACTGTAGTCTTCTTGGACCCAAATTAATGTTGGTATATTATGTAATGATGTCATTGAAGAGTGGGTGTGATGTCATTAAAAAGTGGGCGTGGCATTGTTTATATTGTTTATATTTGATGCCTGTGATGTGTCTGGTTGGTCATAACCAATGAAAAGACCTTTAACACACACATTCAGAGATTATGACAAATCACTGGGCACTGTGCTCTCAACATTGACAATTGGCATACCTAATCATAATTTGGGTACTCGTGCCGACCAGTTTTCCATTGCTAATAATTACTGCTGGTTACTGGGGCGAGGAGGTCCCTGAGGAGGTCCCTGAGGAGGTCCCTGAAGCCACGGGCAGTCACGGTCTGCTCCATCGGCAGAAACTGGTTGCTGACAAGTCGTCGAAGAGGCTACGGCCTGGCTGGTTTTACGCATACGTTACGCCCAATAATTCTGGTTCCGGAAAGGGAAAATTGTTGGCATTTGTTTTATCGGGCTGTTGCCTGTGCTTCCAATGTTGTCCCAGCGGGCGACCCTATTGTCCTTGTACTGAGCTGGGCAGGTGGATTGGGATCCCGATCATGTGACTGTGCTTTCCCCGGTCATGTGACAGTACGCCCCATCACTTGAGAGTACATCCAGTAGTATTCCTGTTTTGGTGCAAATGAGCCAGGCTTACTGTAGTGAGACTGAACCGGGCTGACTGAGTCTTGAAGCCAGCATGTCTGGACATCCGAGACTCTCCCGCTGTCAGATCGTCCAGACTAATCCTGCCAAGCCCTGTGAATCAGGTGAGCCCAGTCTCTGACTGGCCCTCCAGGCCACTGTATATTGTATATATATATATACAAGTATATGTATGACCACTACTACACTACGGCCGTAACTCTCGGCAGGATGCCAATTGGTTTTGCCGAGTCTATTCACGCTGGACCAGTTTCCGCTGATGAAGTAGACCGTGACTGGCAGCAGCTACAAGATTCCTCTCTAGCTTAGCCGCAGTAATCGGCGGTTATTGCCAATATTGGTATCGACGGATGTCCGACAACAGACTTTATGAATGCATCTTCGTTGTGAACAGATAATCCGCTACCACCGGATTCGTCCGATGTCCGATATTCGCGAGTACTAGTAATAGATGGAGATGTAGGGCTAACAACCATAGGATTCGCGCATTTTGGTCTTTGTCAATCATTATATTATCCAACAAAACATGGACACTTGAATATATATATGTGCTATACTGGGGTATATCAATCAGTAACAATTGACATTAATTAATTTTTCAAAATAATGTATGTACCGGGTGATTTTCTGGAAAGATTTGTCACAGGTCAACAAGCCATTTCACGGACGTCACAACCAATCCTTCGTGCACCCTGTGCAAGGGTTATTGAGGTCAAGCAAAATTCAAACATGGCGACCACAGGAGTGTTTTGAAAAGTCTGCATGTAGTAAAACTTCAATAATTCGTCTCCTGGACACTTTGGTAATCTAATAATAACATCGATGGCAGATATAAATAGCATCTATATGTCAGTCACACAAACAAGAAAAAGTGGTGATCCACATGTAACACGAATGAGGAAAAAAAAATAAAAATAAAAAAATTGTCAACAAACAGAACAAAAATTAAAATAAACAAAACAAAAATTACAACAAACAGAACAAAATTAAAATAAACAAAACAAAAATTAAAATAAACATTTTGCGTAGGCCTTGAGTGCACACGAGACAAAAGTGGAGCGGCCAACATATCGAATCAAAACAAATCAAATCAAAATCGACTTGACCAAAGAACCTGAATCAACTGATCGAGATTCTTTGACTCGACCAAGAAATTTACACAGTTTCATTTACGCATTTTACACAGTTTCTTGACGTAAATTAGGGGTAAGAATTAAAATAATTTTGTGCATCCATGGGCGATGACGAAGTTGTCATTTCGGCGGGATGCCTATTGGCTTCGCCGACCCGGAAAACTTGTAGATGAGCATTTTGTCATCACGTACTTCGTTATCTTTGTTTACAAGTTATAGGAACGGATATTATCGATCAGAATTTCATGCTCTATTGATTGGATAACATTTCCAGGCAATGTGAATTGACAATTTCGCACATCGATGGGCGATGACGATATTGCCGTCTTCAACTTTTTGTCATCACGCACTTCTTTATCTTTGTTTACTTGTTATATGAACGTATTCATACGCTAGACTGGTGCCGCCCTCTGTGCATCAACACGATGTTCTTGACACTCCGTCGGGGACCAGTCTATAGCGCATGCACACGATGAACGCTCCACAGTGGCGTCAGTTGCTTCAACAATAATGACCACAGAAAAAACCGAATCACAAACCACAGGAAATGAATACGCATTTCCCATGATCGTACCGATCACAGAATAACACAGATAGTTCCTTTTTTTGACAAGCATTGCCTGTCGGCAATGCTCGTCAACAAGGAACCATCCGTGTTACAAAAATGCGCGTCATTATCTCATAGCTCAGGACAGGGGGGTTGTTGTTTTTGCGCGAATCCTATGGTTGCGCGAATCCTATGGCATGCAATCCTATGGTTGTTAGCTCTACTGATTTCATTTGAATGGAAATCAGTGATGATGGGTTCCCTATTATCACCCGCGGTTATGTTACCAGCACTCTACACAAATTTCTTGTCCAAGATCAAATAAAAGCAAACCTACTTGCACTCCTCGAGGTCTGCCAGTTGCTGCATCAATCTGTCCAACTGTTCCTCAAGATTCTTCCGCAACTTCCCCGTTTCAGTCTGACCCCTCGAAGCCATTTTTCCTGACTACCGAAAACAGGCTCTTTATTGTGTGTCGTAATATTTTTGTTTAATTAAATGTTTTAAACAAATTTATTCCAGTTAAGTTCAACTTTGTTATGGTCCTGATTATATTTATTTGAAACTTCAATCAAAACATTGATCTAAGAAATTATCAATATTTTACGACATTCGAGGAAAGTGGATAAAACTGGTGGGAAGGTGAGTACTTTCAAAATTTGGAGGGAATTTCTCCGATAATGTTGATCCTGGGGAAATAAAAACATGATAGCTCAAGTCATAGTAATGCTATACAGTTTCGCCGTGCCCCCTTTGCCTGAGAATAAAGAAGTCATGCATGTATTTAGAAATTAGAGTGAAGTGTAGAAGGCCAGAGCAAGCTTGCATTGCTTGGCAAGTCAGTAAGGACAGTGTACACAGCAACAGTGAGCAACTGGGATGGTGTCAAAAATATTGGTCATTTTGTAAGTACCAGATAGCATCAAACCTGGATTTAAATCATAAAACCTCATAATTTAAAAGTTATAAAAATTTATTAAAAATGACACTTCACTGACGTTGGCGGGAATCAGTATATTGGCGCGTCCAGAAATGGATGTTGAATGGGTGTTCAATTAAAGGGATTAAGCACCGATTTTGAAAAAAACGTTTAAAATTCATATATTGGTGGTAAATGTATTTTTCTTTCACGTCTATAAATGTTTTGAAACATGCATCCCCATCATTGTCTGTAAAACCTATTTGAACAAGACCATAACATATAGGCCCCAAATGAAAGCACACTCCTTTCTTGCTGTCATTTTCATGTGGAGTGTCATCATAGAGGCACTGAAAGGTAAAATGACGTCATAAGAGTATGGCAATATGCTTATGACATCATGAAATGTATTGTCCTTTGAATAGTACCAAGATGACGTCAAACAGTGCTACCCTACTTTGAGCCTCAATTGAGGTCAAATAAAGTTCACGCTACCCGTGTTTACCCGTCAAGTGCAGCTTATGGCTCAGACAGACCTCTGCTGGGAGTGCAACTGCTATGTCTCATAGCAACATATCTTATTACTCTATTATAATTTCAATCTGTCATTATGCTTATATATGGCTAAGCTTTCAAAAACACCAAATTGTAGTATTGATGCTTGATACCTTTAAATAAATTTCACATTTATATCGTTTGGTCTATCCTCTTATTTACATGGCATTCTCTAAGATTTATGAACACGAATATGCAAGAAAAGTATAAAACACTTGTTCAGAAAAGAGTGGTATGTACCTCATTTTGACAAATGTAAAACCCTGGACCTGCCACTGACGCCTTTCATGCAATGCCATTGTGTGACGTCACACTCAAACAGGCCACTCGCGTCACATACCAAATACAAGAAGCCATTTTGAAGTTTGAAATTTGAAACTCAGTGTCCAATCCCCAGGGTTCAATCCTGCATGTGATTCACGCCTGTCAAAATATCATACAATTAGAATTTACCAGCTTCAGCTCATGACCTTTAATCAGTTGGCTTACTGAGACACTCACCACTCAGAATCTAATTTGAGCATGTGCCAACGTGATGTAATATATTTCTATAGAAAACAAAGAAAAAGCAGTGCGTGATGTTCACAAAGCAGGAAGTTCAAAATAATATCCTCATCTTCGCCCATTGATGAGTGAAATTATTTGTTCACATTGCTTGGAAATGCTTCCCAAATAACAGAGCAGGTAATTCAAAGTTGGTTTGGTTTAATTTGGTGTAAATTGGACAATTACACTTGAAATAAATGGCTTACCAAATTACTGACATTGTCACAATACATGTCTGACCAATCATTGCAGAGTAGCCTGTATCTCATGAATAACTAATGAATATTGTTGATGAGCAATCTGCTTGAATATCCAATACAAATGCTCACTCAGCCCCTGACGTGACAAGGAGGCGTTAATATCTAAATCTACATGAAAAACTGTATTTCAGAGTTTCAGGGTGATGATCTCGGATAGCATGACTTGACATGGTTCTCTTACATATATCATCATGACCGCCAAGCCATACAAAGTGTGGAATAGCGCCCGCACCGCCAAGAAATCACTCACAGCCGCTACACTGGAACAGCTCATTGACAAAGGTACGTCCAGTAGGAACTAAACATATATTTGTTACCAAATTTCATGGCATGTTTCACAACAATTTGTAAATCGCTCAATTGCATTTGAAAAATTTATTTTAAGAAAAAATTTACTTCAGGAAAAAATGTATTTTTATCCATTCAGAATCATTATCCTCAACTTTTTTTGTAAGCAATCCCAGTTCGACAAAAGGTAATAAGAGTCAAACATCTATTTTTATGCCATAACATAACTAAATTGTTACTCAGTGATGAAAGTCTTTCAGGTTTTTTTTCTTCAAATGTGAAAAAATTCAAAAGGTCTGAACGTTTAAATGTTTTTAAAAGATGAATGAAACTAATTTCAACTACCCCATCAGTTTGCAATGCTTGTTTGTGTTTAAATGTATTTTGTTGTTTATTTAATTTTTTGTTTTGTTTATTGTAATTTTTGTTTGTTTATTGTAATTTTTGTTTTGTTTTTGTAATTTTTGTTTTGTTTATTGTAATTTTTGTTTTGTTTGTTATTTTTTTCCCATCCGTGTTACATGTGGAACACCACTTTTTCTTGTTTATTGTATTTTTTTGTGAAAACAGTTCTATATTTTTATTCATTCAATCTGATGTAGCGAGATTTTTTGCAAACAACCACAATATTCATGGAAAGTTACATGCTACATATGGTACTTAACATATTGAGGTCTTCAGCTGACACTTAATGTTGAGGTTTTCAGCTTTAATTATTTCAAGATACCTTTCCTTTTCCTCACATTTTTGCATGCAGTTCTGAAGTGTGTTTGATATTACAGGTCGTTCCAAGCTAGGGTTACCCCAGGACGCACGCATCACCGTGGTGTTAGAGTGTGATGGGACGGAAGTAGATGACGAGGATTACTTCCAGTGTCAGGACCACAACACCACCTTTATATTACTCACTGGTACCCAACAGTGGGCGCCACCGAGCAAAGGTATTATACAGTTCTCACTGCTTGAGTAGGCAATGCTGCCACCTGGTGTGTAGAAATCTGTCATGAATTGTAGTCACGCAAGCTTGGCTTATAATAGTAACAAATGTTGATTGACATGCGATTTAATTTCTTGTGATGTATTACACTCATAACCTTCTTAACTAACTTTCCTGTCTACAACCCTATCCGCGCATGCATTGTTCACGACACAGGAGACTCCTGGTGGATCACAAATGTTGAAACTCCAGCAATGAGAATTAACCAGCATTCAGAATATGTACAGATCCTAATTACAATGCAGAAATGCTTATTGCCATTTTGGCTAAAACTGCCAGCAACCCATTAGTTTCTATTCAACTGCAAACTTTTCAGTCTATTTCAGCTATTATTTAATGAAATGATATATGAAATGTTTCAGTAACTAAAGATGAACTAGATTCAGCCATGCCGTCCGTAGGTAACTTTGATACATCCGACAGTTTCTCGGAGGAAACAACTGCCATACCAGTGCCATCTAGTGACAAATTGGAGAAGTTGGCAGCATGTATACGCACAGATATTTCCAAAATCATCACATTCTCCAGTGATGAATTGCAGGTAAACCTTAATATGTCATACAATATACTATATTTTAATATGCTTTGCAATAGAATTAAATATGCCAAAGAAGAGATACACACACACACACACACACACACACATGCCAAAGAAGAGACTTCTATATGCCATAGAAGAGACTTATACATGGCAAACAATAGACCTCCAGATATCATACTATAGATATTAATGTCATAGATATTAAGATATTAATGTCAATAGATTTTTATTTACCAAACAATAGATTTTTATATGCCAAACAATAGATTTATATATGCCAAACAAGATTTTTATTGGCCAAACAATAGATTGAAATATGCAAAACAATAGATTTATATATGCCAAACAAAAGATCTCCAGATATCACACCATAAACCTTTATAGACCCCCTGCTGATCTCAATCATCAATGATAAAATGGTGTGCAGTTCCTGTGTTTGCTTTTTAATGGGGAAAAAACAACATGGAGATGGGTAATTGGCCTATATTGTAGAGCTTTATATGCTGTGCTGTAATACAATAGACATATATACCAAACAGTAGATGTCCAGATATTATATGCTAGACCTCAAAATGTCATACAATAGACCTCCAATACAACATACCTCCGTACAATTGACTTCCAAATGTCATAGGCTGGCAGAAATATTTGGAACCCATTTGTCTTCTTTTAAATTAAAGTGATGAAACAATTCAAAGTAAGATTTATATCACATTTTTGTTTTTCCTTTAAAGCAAATAGCGGAAGCTAATACGCAGAGGTTGTCACGGTTACTGGGACAGGCAGCTGAAGAGACCCGCCACCTACAGGAGAGTTGTCAGCGCCACCTAGACGACCGCCAGAGGGCGCTCGATGCCATCAGCTTACTCAAGGTGCTGAGTCAAGGTCAGGAACCTGGCAACAAACGACCTCGTATGCAATGACACGAGAAAGACAGCAAATTGCAGCAGTTACTTTTTGTAAAAAAAATATTTCCAAAACAAAAAAAAAGTATTGCATGAATTATTTGCAGTGTGGGAAGGGAGACAGTATTATTTTGTAGCCCAGCAATATGAAAAATGGGCTACATTTTATAAGTGAAGCTTGGAACATATCTCATCAAATTGCCACAGCCGAGACTTACTTTGCAACAATGTAATCATATATATTTATTATATGATTACTGACCTTGTCACATGTGACCTTGACCTAAATGTTTGTCACAATCAGTTCTCATTCACTAGTTCCAGCACAAATTTCATGTATTTTAATTAAATTTTTGACGTAACCTTTGTAAGGTTTGAAATACTGAACTTGATTTGACCTTGCCACATTCTTGTTGTACTTTTTTTCTTCTAGTGAGTCTGGCCAATATTCACTTTCTTACAATATTCAGATTTTATAGTTGCATATATATATTTTTTTAAGTGAGATTTTTATGTACAGGCAGCATTTTTCAACATTGTAATTTTTTAAAAAAGTTTTTAATGGTGGCACATTCAAGGCAGAAAAGAGTTGGGTATTTTAGAAACAATTAGATATGTGAGGTTTCTTATAACTGCGCAGGACTAGTGCTTATAACGGTACGACCAACATCACTGCACAGAACTAGTGCTTATAACGGTACAACCAACATCACTGCACAGAACTAGTGATTATAATGGTACAACCAACATCACTGCACAGAACTAGTGCTTATAACTGCACAGGACTAGTGCTTATAACGGTACAACCAACATCACTGCACGGAACTAGTGCTTATAACTGCACAGGACTAGTGCTTATAACGGTACAACCAACATCACTGCACAGAACTAGTGCTTATAACTGCACAGGACTAGTGCTTATAACGGTACAACCAACATCACTGCACAGGACTAGTGCTTATAACGGTACAACCAACATCACTGCATCTTATTGCCCACATGAAATCCATTAAACTTTAAAAAAGGGGAAAGTTTGAAATAATATTCTGCTCCTATCTGATTGTTTTTATATTGTGCTACTACTGAATGTTTATATGACATTTTGCAACTTGTATGTGAATGTTTAGAGGATATTCTGCCAGTATATGAATGCACATATGGTAGTCTGATACAAGTATCTGAAAGTTAAGATGATATTCTGCCACTGGTATCTGAATGTATGTATTGTATATTACAACTAGTATCTGAATATATATATATATATATCAAGTGTATATATGTATTCTGCTCGTAGTATCTGAATTTCTGTATGTTATTCTATTCCAAATATTCTGTGAATGTCTATACATGACAACACAAGGCCAGGCAATAAATTATCTTGGTTTGGGTCCAAATATTACAAATATTCAGAATGACAACAGCTCAGTTTGTATTTAGAAAGTTCAACAATTTATCAAATTGTCAAAAAAAACTCATGTTGTTGGTGATATGTTTGAGTGCATCAGATGTTATGTATCAATTTCAGACCAGAATCAAGAACCATTTATTGCCTTGCAAAATCAGGCAGCAATGTTTGTTTTTATATCATATTGACTCTTTTCTGTTATGATAACTGTGTTTTATATAATCATGAACAGTGTTTTATAGAATGATAACTGAACTCAGGACATTTCTGCTTTGTTTCCTGCCCCTTTTAATCACGCATAAGACATTATTTTCTGACTAATATTTCAGCATAACTTTAGACTTTAGGTCTAAATCCTCCAGGTGAGAATAAAGACCAATATGGGTTCCACTAATTGGTCGGTTATCTTCACACCTTTATGCCTTAGACTGATTAGGAAATTTATCCACACTCGTTCAATAACAAAATGCACTCACACTGCCCGTGAGAGTGGTTGATTAGATCCTAAACCAATGAGAAAACAGCTAACTAAGAGGCATTCAGCCTAATCATAGCCATGCTCACAGTGGCCCATACACTGTCTGTGGCCCATACGCTCTCAGTGGCCCATACACTGTCAGTGGTCCATACACTGTCAGTGGCTCATATGCTCTCAGTGGCCCATACACTGTCAGTGGCCCATATGCTCTCAGTGGCCTGTACACTCTCAGTGGCCCGTACACTCTCAGTGGCCTATACACTCAGTGGACCATACGCTCTCAGTGGCCCATACACTCTCAGTGGCCCATACGCTCTCAGTGGCCCATACACTCTCAGTGGCCCATACACTCTCAGTGGCCCGTACCAGACCCTCATCATGGTTCGAGTCACTTGAAGCAACTTGTTGCGCCTTTGGTTCTGACAGAGATTGTGGTGTCAGTGGAAGAAAGGGCCTTGGGTGCTTTATTCCGTTCTCTATCACACTGCTACTACTAATCATGCAGAGAGCATTATATCTTCTCAGCTATGTTGACTATGTCAGCACAGCTTCTGCAGTGGCGGGGAGAACATTTTTATAACTCACCGGATAACTCACCGGATCCCACCGGCAGTTTAGTGTCGGTGGTCTCTTGTTAGTGGGGCAGGAAGCCTGGTTTGGCTTATATACAGCCCCCCTCTTTGCCTGAATAATGTCTTGACATGTCCTTTAAACTCATTAACAGTTACACTGTTCACTGCCTCACAGGGCAAACTATTCCACATGTCCACAACTCTCTGCGTAAAGAAATATTTTCTCACATCAAGTCTGCATCTCTTCTTGAAAAGTCTGAGATTGTGTCCTCTTGTTTGTCTGTGTACATTATCCTCTCTCATATCAAAGAATTCATTTATTTTACAATCCTCCATACCATGAACAATTTTATACACATGAATCAGGTCTGCACGTATCCTCCTCATTTCCAGAGAAATGAGACCTGTCTTTTTAAGCCTTTCCTGATAGCTCAGACCTTTCATATTTGTCATCATTCGAGTAGCTCTCCTTTGCACACTTTCCAAGTTATCGATATCTTTTTGCAAATGTGGACGCCAAGCCTGCACACAGTACTCCAGCAGTGGGCGCACTAAAGACTTGTAGAAGGGCAAGATATTCACTGAGCTTCTGTCATCATATGTTCTATAAATCATTCCTAGGACCTGATTTGCCTTTTTCACAATATTTGCACAGTGGGCACTTGTGCTGAGTGATCCCTGAATTGTTATTCCAAGGTCCTTTTCCTCTGTCACTGACATTACTCTCACATCTCCCATGAAGTAGTCATAATGAGGATTAGCATAACCGAAATGAAGGCACTTGCACTTTTCTGCATTAAATAGCATTTGCCATTCCACAGACCAGTCACATAGTTTTGTTACGTCCTCTTGCAATGTGAAAGCTTGTTCAATTCCAGGCACCGCTCTGAATATCTTCGTATCATCTGCAAATTTCAAAATGGCACTTGCCAGCCCCTCGTCTATGTCGTTGATGAATATCAGGAAGAGCGTCGGCCCCAACACGGAGCCCTGCGGGACGCCACTGGACACAGGTTTCCAGTCAGACTCGTGACCATTAACCACTACTCGCTGCTTCCTGTTGCTGAGCCAGCTCTCTATCCATCCTGTAATCAAGTCTCCAATTCCATGAGCCCTTATTTTTGACAGTAATCTCTGATGGGGGACTTTGTCAAATGCCTTTGAAAAGTCTAAGTACAATACATCAACTGGGTAACCTTCATCCACATACTTTGTGACCTCCTCCAGAAATTTCAGTAAATTAGATAAACATGACCGACCATTTCTGAACCCGTGTTGAGAATCCTTTATTAATCCAAATTTCCTGAGATGTTCCACTATTGCATCTCTCAGAAGCGACTCCATTACTTTGCTCAGTACAGACGTGAGACTTACTGGTCGATAGTTACTGGGCATATTCTTCGGACCTTTTTTGAATAATGGTGTCACATTGGCATTTCTCCAGTCTTCAGGTACTACAGAGTCTCTCAGGCTTCTCTCGAACAGCATACTCAGAGGTGAGGATATAGAAGGTGCAACTTTTTTCAATACAACTGGATAAATCATGTCACCACCAGGGGCCTTTTCCGGATTGAGATTTTCCAACTTTTTCAACACTGCTTCATAGCTCAAATCAACCTCCTTCAGTTTGTCATCTTCTTCTCCTGTGAATAACTGTTTGGGGTCAGGTAGGTTTTCCAGTATCTCCTCTGTGAAGACAGAGGCAAAATAGTCATTTAGCAGATTTGCTGTACCACCGTCATCCACTATAGTCTCTCCATTCTCATCAGACAATGGTCCTACTCTTTCTTTGGTATTCCTTTTACTTCGGGCATATTTATAGAAGGCCTTGGGATCCTTCTTTATGTTCTTTGCTATTTTCCTCTCATATCTTCTTTTAGCTTTTCTCACTGCTTTTGACGCTTTTTTCATTGCCCTCTTATACTTCAGAAAGTCTTGGTATTGCTTACTTTCCTGGTATCTCGACCACCACCTCATCTTTCTCTTTCTGGTTCTGTAGACCTCCCTGGTCCACCAGAGTGGCCTTTTCCTCTTCCTCCTCTTCCTTTTGGGCACAAACATTTCCACTGCCTCATTCATAACATTTTTGAAAACTGACCACATCTCATTTACTCCTTCCTGTGACATTTTGGCGTTCCAGTCTATTTCCCTTAGATACCTATTCATAGATTTGTAGTCCCCATTTCTGTAGTCAAAATACTCCTCCTTCCAGTCTTTCATGTTCACATTAGCAATCAGATCAAACAGGATCACATTATGATCGCTTGTGCCAAAGGGCTCTCGTACCACTACATTTTCAACCATACTCGCCTCTGATGACAACACCAAGTCCAAAATATTTTCTCCTCTTGTCGGTTTGTCAACATGTTGTATGAGAAAACAGTCTTGCACAAGATCCAGAAATTTCTGTCCTTCCTGTTGTGCATGCATGGTCTCCCACTGAATAGTTCTATGATTGAAGTCTCCTGTAACAATCACATTTCTATGGCTCTGACACACATTTGATATGAGAGTATGCAAATCATCTTGCTCTGCCTCTGTTGCTGATGGGCTATTATAACATACTCCTAGCATAATGTATGAGTCCACAGTGCTTACTTTACACCAAACACTTTCTGTGTCTTTGTAGTATGTGAGTTCTTTGTCAAGTGATACAGTCAGGGTATCCTTACAATATATTATGCATCCACCTCCTTTAGCATGTTTTCTGTCATTCCTGAAAATCTCATATCCGTCAAGAGATATTTCAGCACTTTTCACATTCTCCCTGGCCCATGTTTCTGTAATTAAAATCACATCCGGGTTTGTTTCATATACATAAATCTTCATTTCCTCCATTTTATTTATCAAACTTATCAAACTCCATTTTATTTATCAAATTTATCATTCTGTCTATCCGTCAACTTTCTTTTTAAAACTACTGGTAGAAGTTCTCAGCTATTAATAAGTTAGAGAGATTTTCAGGGGTCCAATTCTATCTTTTTCCATTTAGCTTGGAATCCTTTCCATTTTTTAATGACTTTAAAAAAATATATGATAACTATCACCGAGTTGTCAAGGAGGCTGCCATTTTGAATAACATAACAAATATCAGCCAATGAGCATGGAGATAAATTCATAATGTGCATTTTGATTGCATCGCTCTGGAAAAAATCATTTATGAAGCAATTTACAGGCATTTAGAAAAAAATGTTCACAAACAAAAAATGCATGGCCTGTTTGTACGATACTAACCTGTCCTCTCATACCACATTTAAAAAAAAACCCATTCAGCTTTGACAGAATTGTACAGAAAAAAAACCAGGACGCCCTCACACATCTGCTCCTGCAGAAAACTAAGTGACCATGGTCACCCCATTGGGAGATTAAAAAGATGTCATTGAAATGATTTTTCAAAAAGGCTTGAGAAGTAACATGACCAAATCAAATGGTTGTTCAGATGGTTTCATCTATGCTCTAATGTTAGGCAAAACATCTCGCATGTAGTGTATATGATGTGCTGGACTTGAATTGAAGTCCAAATGTTAGATAATCATATTTTAAAAATTAATATGCATGTACATTTTCTCTTTTATTTGAAAAAGATTGAAAAAATATGGCAAAGTTTATGGTTCTTGCCGCAGTATTTTTGTTGCAATATTATCGGTTTTATTGGGCATATTTATTTTTGTAATGGTAATTCTTGTTGCTTGAGTTTCAACATTTTTGATCCACTAGGGGTCTCTTGTATCCTGTGCAATGTATGCTGAGATAGATTTGTAGATATGGCAGCAGATATAATGACAACTCCAAGATTCCCAAAATGATGAAAAAATATTTAAAAGTGCATTTGTTGCTAGAATGTATTCCCTTCACAGCATAGAGAATGGTAGTCATTATAACAGCTGTCATGTCTACAAACCTTTCCCAGCATGCAATTTACATGACACAGGAGACAGCTGGTGGTTCACAAGTTTTGAAATGCAAGCATTGAGAATTGTGTAAATTATTGCTTATATATTTTCTTAAAAATTAACAAATAAATACTCCAGCTGAATTGTCAGAAACAAAACATTTGTTTTAAGCTTGCCCATTCTGTCAGAATGAATATAAATAATTAGATAACAAAATGTTTTCCAAATGCAGGTAACTATTTTTGTGAATAAGCCCCATGCCAGATTTTATTATCAATGATTAAATTTAAAAGAGTTGTAGAGTTCTGGTGCTGGCAAAGCTGTACAATTCTGGTGTGTACTTTTCATGGAGATCAGCAATTAAGCTATTGATATCACTGTGGCACAATTGAACAAATATAACAATATTGGTTGGATTTGTCCTGCCATAGGTCATGTGTGTTTATACCGGACAAGAATATATATATTTTTTCCAAACACAATTGAAATGAGTGAGGTGAAGGAGTAGACATACATAAAGTTTATCTTTAGAGGGTTGTGTTCAGGGAATGTGTTTATAAATTTAGATATTTTGCTATAACTGCACATCAATGTATATAATATATGATAATTAATAAAATGTTATGCAAAGAGTAAACCCTGGAAATTCATTTTTATTTTACCAATACCAACAATGGTTTTGGATCGGTTGTGATCTCATCAGTTGGATGGGGACTGACTGTGTTATCCTACGCCTGGTTTATATTGGATTAGGTGGAGGTCCCAGTACCTCTGGAGGTGCTGGATGGGGAGTGACTGTGTTATCCTACGTCTGGTTTATATTGGATTAGGTGGAGGTCCCAGTACCTCTGGAGGTGTTGGATGGAGACTGACTGTGTTATCCTACGCCTGGTTTATATTGGATTAGGTGGAGGTGCTAGCAGCTCTGGAGGTGCTGGATGGGGACTGACTGTGTTATCCTACGTCTGGTTTATATTGGATTAGGTGGAGGTCCCAGTACCTCTGGAGGTGCTGGATGGAGACTGACTGCGTTATCCTACGTCTGGTTTATATTGGATTAGGTGGAGGTCCCAGTACCTCTGGAGGTGCTGGATGGGGACTGACTGTGTTATCCTACGTCTGGTTTATATTGGATTAGGTGGAGGTCCCAGTACCTCTGGAGGTGCTGGATGGAGACTGACTGCGTTATCCTACGTCTGGTTTATATTGGATTAGGTGGAGGTCCCAGTACCTCTGGATGTGCTGGATGGAGACTGACTGCGTTATCCTACGTCTGGTTTATATTGGATTAGGTGGAGGTCCCAGTACCTCTGGAGGTGCTGGATGGGGACTGACTGTGTTATCCTACGTCTGGTTTATATTGGATTAGGTGGAGGTCCCAGTACCTCTGGAGGTGCTGGATGGGGACTGACTGCGTTATCCTACGTCTGGTTTATAGTGGATTAGGTGGAGGTCCCAGTACCTCTGGAGGTGCTGGATGGAGACTGACTGCGTTATCCTACGTCTGGTTTATATTGGATTAGGTGGAGGTGCTAGCAGCTCTGGAGGTGCTGGATGGAGACTGACTGCGTTATCCTACGTCTGGTTTATAGTGGATTAGGTGGAGGTCCCAGTACCTCTGGAGGTGCTGGATGGGGACTGACTGCGTTATCCTACGTCTGGTTTATATTGGATTAGGTGGAGGTCCCAGTACCTCTGGAGGTGCTGGATGGAGACTGACTGCGTTATCCTACGTCTGGTTTATATTGGATTAGGTGGAGGTGCTAGCAGCTCTGGAGGTGCTGGATGGG